>JAZKJV010000178.1:522362-1258493 GCA_037367405.1 Ottelia alismoides | reverse complement strand
TGCAATAAATGAGCAAATATATCGGCCATAGGTTTGAAAATGATCTTCATTCCACAATTATTTAGGCTGATGGGTACGTAGTTTTAAAATAACTATATTTTAATTTGTTCAAGATTTCTACTTTCAAAATATTTTTCGTTGTTTGATGCTTAAACATAACCTACACAAGACTCCAAGCTAAAAAAATCGTCCATAAAGTAACATCCATCATAATTTTAAAAAATGTTAGAATCTAAAAGTTTTAACATGATTGTTTTTGGGCCAAGGAATGGTCATCACATCATCAGCTCATCTTTATCTTATTTAATATGGCATGCTTCATAATACTTGTTTTTACTATGTTTAATCATGAATGCAAATGAATGCATAATTTGTAAAGGGATATTTACCCAGCGAACCCTAAAATCTTTCAAAATTACCTCTACGACCTTTGAAACATCGATATTCCTCCTACGACCTCGTAATCTTGCTCCGTCTTACCCTATAGACCCTACCGTTAATTTGAGATTTTTTAAGTTAACTTGTTTGGGTTTAAGTTGAGTTAATCTAACCCTAGCAAATCCAAGGGCCCTCGACGGCGGAGGGACTCCATCGTATAGCTTCGCTTCGCCGGGCGTCCACCTTCGCGAGCCGCCATAGTGTAGCAGGTCACCACCCACGGAGCTCTGCCCGAGCTCCATTTCCTGGCGATTACCTTCATTCCTTCTTCACTTTCCAGGTTAGCTTACTGTCTGCTCCTCTTCCTTCTCTTCTGTTTCATCTTCTCCTCTCAATCCCTTCTACTTCTTCACTTTCGAGCCTTGGTTATCACGTGCAGGTGGTTTCTGTCCGTGCAAAGGAGATTCCCACATGAGCAGCAGCTCGAAAGGGAAACGATATCGCTAAACCTCTGCCAACCTCAACTCCCACCGCGTGGAGCTTTTCATTCGGAAGTTGTTCAATTCTGAAGCTTCATCTGGAAACGCTTAGAGTAGATTTATCACCCCCGACCTGAGCTCAAATGACTACCTCTACCGCAAATATATTTACCGGACGAGTTATCGACGATTTGCATATCCGATCATCATTGCCTACCAAGCGCCGCGAAACGCAACCACTTGCGAGCAGCACTTGTAGACAGAGTTCTCACCGAACATCTAAGATCGATCATTTGCATGGCCTTGTAGATAAGCACATTTAACAGAAGTTGAACAAACAGAGCACTGAACACATCCGTTGCCCGGAGATTCTCACAAATTAGGAACGAATTGGAAAATCTCCAGAGAGCTCAAGTTTTTTTTGTTGCAAATTGGGGAAAGTACAAGCCATCATTGAAGGTCTATAGTTGCCGTAAGATCGATCTCCGATTAACGACCTCGATTGCAGCACGCGGCATCACAGCGCGGGGGAGATGCGGGCGACCGGCTGGGAAGGGGAGGGGAAGGCTCCATCGACGGCGGAGGGACTCCATCGTCACCAGCACGGGAGGATGGGGGGGCTCCATCGTCGGTGAAGCGGGGGAGGGGAGGAAGGGGCAGGAAGCAGCACCGAGGATGCGGGAGAGGGGGAGCAGCATCGCCGGGGGATGAAGAGGGGGGAGGGCACTGATTGTAAATTTATTAAACAGAATGGGTATAATATAAAGGATCCTAACGGAATCTGGTTAATTTTAACGGGTAAATTGACGGGGCTTAACCGCAGGGTCTGTAGAGTAAGGGTTAACAAGATTACAGGGTCGTGGGAGGAATATCGATGTTTCAAAGGTCGTAGAGGTAATTTTGAAAGATTTCAAGGTTCGCTGGGTAAATATCCCATTTGTAAATGACGGATGCTCGTTTTTAACATCACAAAGAAATTAACAAAGGCAAATAAAGTTGCAACAAATAATATAATATAATCTAAGATGATTTTTATGATTTGTTATTACAAATTTTAGGTGTTTTTTATTTCTTTTTGCTTTTTATTGCATTTGATTGGTTAATTAATTTATTGTAAATTTTATAAGATGTATTACTAGACTACTTGAACGTAACAACACCTGCAAACTTTAGTTTCCATATATGCAATTCAATATATTATCCCAACATACCCAACCCTGCCCAGTACCTGCATATATCAAGGATCTGTTTGGTTACTGGGATAGGGGTGGATTGGGGTATCCTTCTGTGAATATTAGCTGTTTGGATGAGTATGATGGTTGAGAGAGGGTTGGAATAAAAAATGTGATGTGATGTCACTTTGTTTGTGATGGAATTCCAACTCAAAAATGCATGAGTACACTCGATTACCTCAAGGTAACACGGTAACCAAACATACCTAATAATCATAAAGTGTCGTGAGGGACATTTTCGGACGTGTAAAAAAGTACGACCTTGTCAGCTGTGGAAAAAAGTAAAAAAATTAATAAACATAAGGGAGGGCACCCCCAAATATGTTACGCGTGCCATCTGGTGTAGAAGGCTGCACATGTGTGAATGAGTTTTTGTTGTGATATTCATGTAATAACCTATTACGCATTCTACATGTTGGAAAAAAACTAATACAAATATTCATAAAAATGGAAATAAGTATATTTTGTATCTAACTATTACAACAAATACACACATATATAAATGACACATTAAACAATCAAATCAATAGATAAATTAATTATTAAACTATGCTCAAAATTATTACACTTAACATTTATCAATAACTACATTTAGTAACATTCACATTTAACAGTCTACTTATCCTAGCTTCTTCCTTAGACGTGGGATTGTACAAGGAGGGAGGATGCGTTGACGTGCGATCGTCGAAGAGGATGCGAGGGAGGGAGGGGGATGGAACGATAGAGGAAATTGCACAGTGTAGACAAGGAGGAGCATAGGTGGAATAGGGGGACTGAGGAGGAGGATCAGTCGACGATGGCGACAAGGGTAGGTGGAGGCAGAGGCAGCTGGAGGAGTAAGAAAGATGGAGGGTGGGGATGATTCAATGGAGAAAGGGTGGCAATGGCCATGAAGATGGTAGAGGATGAGGAGGGTCAGACGACGGTGACATCAATCGGAATGTCGCGGGGAGGTGGCTACGGGAGTGGGCGAAGGTGAGAAGAGAAAACAATGAAGGAGGGGGTGGCAGTGAGCGAAGGAGAAAGAGGTGACCGATCCAGGGACGGAGACAAGGGGGGCGGGAGGGGCTTGCCCCCCCCCCCCCCCCCCCCCCAAGTCTCCCACAACTCTATAAAATATGTATGCATTATTGAAATATATATATATATATATATATTATGAATATTTAATTTTCGATAATTCTAGAAAGAACTTTACTTCAAATATGATCTACAATGTAGGATTAATAAAAGGGTTGTATGGGGCTGCCCCTGGGAGCAGCCAACATGGCTGCCCAGTCCTATTTTTTATCATTTTTTTGAAAAATATCACCATTTATATTCATTCTTATATCCCTATAAATGCTATTCGAATTTCATCAGAAAGCAGAGACTCCTACGGTCTCCATCCAGATAGGGTCGATTTAAAAAATCCTACGACCGTTAAAAAAATGGTTGTCTGGATGGAGGCCGTACAAGTCTCCATTTCTAATAAAATTCGAATGCCATATAGGAGGGATATAGGGACGAATATACATTGTGATATTTTTCCAAAAAATAAAAAATTACAAAAAAGGGATGGGAGCAGCCATGTTGGCTGCCCCCAGCGGGCAACCCCATTTTTTCCTTAATAAAATAATTACTAAAATTAGATATAGAGGATAATTTATGGATGCAAATAGATGGATAGAGATATAAATGTAGGTGTTACCATATCTTTCTTCGTTTTAAAATCTGGATACTGATACAAAAACTGATATATTGCGAAATTGAAAATTACAAACCAATATCCTTAGACATGGATACAGGTATAGGAACGAATAATCATGATTCGAATATCGATATTGAAAAATGAATAGGGATTATCCTGTGGATAAAAAACTATCTTTCTAATGCTTGCATTCGATAGGATTATTGTGTAATTGATTAAAATTATTAAACTACAATAACAATAAAATAAAGTATTATACTAAATTTAATAACTTGTATAATCTGTGATTAAATAATATAAATATCTATCTTTTTCTTCCGACATTTGAAAATAACTCCAGATGCAATATTTTCTCGGATTCTTATAATATATTTGGAGTTACACATATATTTATGTATATATATATATATATAAATATACATATAGATTGAGCAATATGGATATTCGTATACGTATCTGCTAAAAAACTATGTAACCACGTATGTATCCATATCCTCAAAAAAAATCCAAACAATATTTGTATCCTTGATCCGCAATAAAATAAAAACCAATATCCATATCTCTATCCATATCTACGAATAAAAAATTATATCCTTATCCGCTTAAAAACAAATGCGATGACAGAGAGATACACATATATTTGTATCCGAATGCATCCCTACGATAATTACATTTGTAAGATACCGAAACAAGGATGTAAATTGTCAAGTTAGGGGCAAGGTTATACATGTTACCAATCTGAAAGATGTAATCCGATACAGATATATCTGTAGCCATTCACTATCTTATTCGTATTTAAGTGGATATGTGTGTGTGTTTGTGTGTGTGTGTGTTATTCTAATTTGGGTGGATATTATTCAAATAATTTTTCTTGTTTTTACATACAACCTAAATCTATATCTGTCCAATTATATACATTTTTTTACCGCATCTTTATTATTTTAATTTAATACAGATGGAGCTTGACAGAGAAAAATGCCTAAAATGCCTTACAATATCAATGATATTGCTCTAAATATAAAAGAGCTAAGTACAAATAATAATATAAATGATTTATACATTTATTTATTTATTGAGTTGATTATCATTACAAAATATACTAAATGTGTTTATTTTCAATAGAAGTTATATCATGTATAATGAGAAAGGCTAGAAACTTATATAACATAGAGTTGCAAATAAATTTATAATTAAATATTACAAAAGGAGAATAAGCATAGATACAAATATCTAAGCTTATGAAATTGTTATCGTTTTCCATATCTAATATATATATATAGAGGGGGGGGGGGTCGGGGAAGCTATTTTGTGTAATAGCCAAGATGGCAGTTACACGGAGCAAGTTCCCCTCCTTTTTATTTTTATTTTCAAAAATTCCACTACGTATATTATCTATATATACCTCCTACATGTCATTCAAATTTCGTGAGAAATGGAGACTCTTATGCCCTCCATCCAGAACAGATAGATTACAACAAATTTCATATCGTTAAAATTTACCCGGTCCAGATGGAGGGTATAGGAGTCTCGTTTCTCACGAAATGCGAATGACAAGTAGGAGGGATATATAGATGAATATACATGGTGGAATTTTTGAAAAAAGGGGGGGGGGGCACTCCGTGTAACAACCAACTTGACTATTACACAATACATTTTCCTTTTATATGTGTGTGTGTATGTCAATATTATGTATAAAATGATCCAGTAGGAAACTAGATGCAAATATATCTACATTTATTTGTCTCCCTACACACAAATCATTATATAATATTACTTATTTAGCAATATTAAAGTTGACAATATTAGTTACATCACATTAACGAAAGTATATTTATTTAAAATGAAGAATTTTGTAAGGATGTTTTGGTAAATTATACTTTTCTTTAGACGTGTATTGATGTAAAATCATAACTTTACATGAATATTTTTGTAAAAAAAAAATCTTAAGAATATTAATGACAAATATGTTAGAATTATTTATCTTATATTATGCAAGTAAAAAATATTCAACAAACATTAACAATTAAAATGGCAGATAATACCAATAAATTAGACAAACGATGTCTCAACAATTAGTCCCCCAAGGAGAAATTCCTGGCTTTGTCTCTGGACCGATCGCAGGGGAGGAGGATAGCCAAGAAAACATAAGAAAAGAAATCTATCTTGGAATTTTGTTGATGGATTCCATACACCAAACATGTCTTGCAAAAACCAGAAAGTCGATGCATGTTCTTAAAGGACGAGGTATCAGTTGAGGACAAATAATTACTGCAGGCAACATAAGTAATTTATATCGCTGCTAAATATTAGGATATTCGTATAGGAGGAGTACTAGTAAAATTATCTAACTATTTACTATCGACGTTTCTTATTGAAACAACATGAAAATAATCCGAGCATATAACATAATCTAAGTTGAATACATATATTACGTCTTGTGAATAGATCAAGATAGAGGAAATTGTTATGAGAATTTTACTGTGACTACAATAATCTTCTTCCAAAAAATACAAATATTATTCTTCTGTTAATGAAATATAGGGGTATTAGTGTAATAATCCAAGAACACTAACCTAAATTATGAAAGAAAAGGACTCGAAAGTAATTAAAAAATTAAGAGTACGAGTATTATTGGAAAAATTCGGAAAAATTAAGAAAATCCCAAAATATCCCGAAATGAAATGGAACCAGGTGGATTGATCTGCACCGCAGGATGAGCATCATTCCAATTAGAGAAGCTGTGGCCCAACGATTGATCCAAATATTTCCAAATGGAATGTGGGTCCTACGGTAATCAGAGCAATCTCGATCATCCGATTGTAGATGAGTGGTTGAGATCGACCGCAGAATCCAACGTGGAACACCTGTCCTCTTCTCCCCTCTCCTCTCCCTTAGTATGCTATATATAAATCCTATATATAATTTTTTATATAGAGACGCGCACCTCTCTCTTCCTCACGAAATCGCCCAACGCCCAACGAATATAGATGGAGCCCCGCCTCTGACACCCTCGGAGGCATCGCAGCCGTCCGATCTCCCCCGCCCAACGGCCGCGATGTGTCGGGAGCCCCTCCCCGTCGGGGTCTCCCTCCCCCCGGCGCCACCGACCACCCCGCGGCCAGGGTTCCGCCCCTCCCACTCCCACTCCCTCTCCGCCCCCTCCCTCTCCCACGGCGAGCGCCGCCTCCTCTCCGCGACCGCAGCTTCGGCCCCTGGTCGCCACGCACGCCGCGCTGCTCCGAGGTCGCCGGGGGCACGGCGGCGGGATTCGCCGTCTGCTGCTGCTGCTGCCCGTGCGGCCTCGTCAACCTCCTATTCACGGCGGTGATTCGCCTCCCCGCAGGGATCTGCCGCAAGGCGATCCGGCAGAGGAGGATGCAACGTAGGAGGAGCGCGAGGGCGGCGCTGATCCACCACCGCGGCGGGGGATGACGGGGAGATGGGGTCGATGGTGACGGCGAAGGGTGGGCTGCTAGCGAGCGGGGTGGGGGGTCGCGGCGGCGGCTGCGATGCTGATGGCGGGAGGGAAGGCGGCGGCTGTGGCCGCTGCGGAGGTGATGCCCTCGGAGGAGATGGTGGAGATGGAGAAGGAGATGTGGGATCTCTTCTACGGCACCGGCTTCTGGCGGAGCCCATCGCAGAGGGAGTGATCGGAATTGGTGCTCCGGTTCTGGTGGTGGTGTGTATAAGGAGAAGGGGGAGATGCTAATTTTCCCTTTATTATTTCTTTTTTGTGAAAGAAAGAGAGATGGAATATGGGTGTGACGTGTCAATATTATAAATTATAAATTTATATTTATTGGATTATGTATGCGAAGGTTTTTGCTTTGATATTGGATTTTATCGTGATAAGAAAAATTTTGCAAATTGGGTCAAGTTTTTATTTCTACTTAATTAACCATTGGATGTTGTGTTTTGAAGAATTGGATTTGTTATCTAAAAGGGATTGGCGGCGCAGCTGTTGCCCATCTCCCAACAATTTCTTTGTAATAGAAACTGCTTTCCATTCAAATTAACCATTTAGTTGGAAACTATAAGGTTATACTTACATGTTTATCAGAAGGCAAATAGGTCACTGGTACTGTTACTTATACTGTGAAATTCTTGAGGAAGAATTAGTAAGGTAGGTCTAAGTTTCCTTTATTATGTTCAGTGGAAATAAGTTTCCTTTATTATGTTCAGTGGAAAATTTTAAAGGAATATGAAGAATAAAAAAGATGGGAATTTTTACTTTCATAACATGTATACTTTTATTATTAAGTACATATTTTCCCTTCCAGTAATAACAAAAAATCATGATTAGTGCTTAACTCTTACATGATATAAGCACGTAAACTTCTATCCATTTTTTTAGTTAACATTGACGGAATCTGTCAAATATTTTTCAATTTTCACCTCTAAAATTACAACAATTACAAATGATGCCACTCCTTTCTCCTCTTTCCCTTCACTCTCTTCTACGAGAACCCATCACCGACCGGTGGTCCTCTCCACAAGATGTAGGCTATGCACAATCCCGCATTCTCCCCCCCACATCGGTGTGGCTCTGAGGGGGTTGGAGGATGTGTTGTTGCTTTTGTTCGAAGTCGCTGAATACAAGGGTCGGGTGATGGTTTCATGCTCCGATGTATGATGGAGGGAACTCAGGTATTTCGATCGAGGATGATGGAAGGTGATTGTAGGGTTTGTTGTTGTTGAAGGTAATCGAAGAGGAAGAAGATAGGAGAGGAGAGCGATTGAGGTTAATATTTTTTTTAAAAAAGCGAGCCATTGGATTACCCCCGACTTGATTAACCTAAGGGAATGGTCAAAAATCGATAGAAGAAATTAACGAAATGGCCTATGCATTAAGACAGAGCAACTAGACGTGGTTGTAGATATACATTTACGATTATGGAGTATTATGTACGTAATAATGAAAGTATACATGGTTATGTGTGTAACAATGATGTATGGGACAAGTTGCCAATTCGCATTTTCCTTTGGGAAAAGTCAGACCTTTTCTTTGACTGGAGAGAACTGTTGTGATCTTGTAGGAAGAATTATAGAAGATGGTACAATGTTCTATTCCAATAAAGGAAAAAAAATGGTTTGTAAATTTGGAGTTTATGGGAGAAGTCAAGAAAGTCGAGCAGACCCCTACCAGCTTTTAGAGAGAGAGAACTGAGATAGTGACAAATTAGTGAAATGACTGCAATTAGCACATGGACATTGTTTTATTTAATTATATTCCAGACATTATTCTTCCACTGATTTCACATTAATATTTCTTTCAATATCGATTAGTTCTAAGACCAAAATAACCAATAAACATACCTTCCCCGGCCCCATGGTGCCTCTATATAACGTCCCGGGCTTAGGTCCCCGGTCCGTTATCGAGGAAAACTGACCATGACAACTTGTTGAGTTCGGACCCAAATGGACCCGTTGACAACCACCCAAAATGCTTAAACCCAAGTTTTCAAGTAGTAATCCCCACCACTTATAAACCACACCCAAACTTCGAGAGTTTTAGGTATGGCACTATGTTTGGGGTTGGGGTGTTACACTCTATGTCCATCATTACACCAATCTTCCTGCTAGTTGTTTGTCATTCTACATGTAAAGTGTTGCGGAGTTACAACAGAGGTATTGTAATCTTCATTATTATTTTATTACGATTTCGATTCCAAAACACAACCGTAGAGATTGAATCTTAGATTAATACTCTAAATACTCTCCAAATTTAGCTTAAATCTAAGGTTGTTTTCTATTTTATCTTAATTGTCAAGATTCAATCAACATTAAAGTAACTTAAATTACTTTTATAAAAGACTCATACCATTAACCATTAAGATAAAATATTAAATTATCTCGAATTTGAGTGAAATTTAGAGGATATGTAGATCATTAATCTGATATTTAATCTATAAGGTTGGATTTTGGAATCAAAATCACAAAGAAATAATAATAAGGATTACATCGCCTCTGTTGTAACTCTCGTTCCGTCGAAGGATATGAGCCCGATGTTCGTAGTTATTCTAATCTGGGATCAGGCTTGAATATGGTGTCCTTGTGCTCGAGGAGACATCGAAGAATGTATATTCACCCGTTTCACCTGGGTGGGGGCTAATCAGGAGCGTCGCCTAGGCACGAGGGTGCAGTCAGTTGGGTGCACCGCAAAGGGCTCGAGGGACTAGATCAAGGAGCGTTGCCAGGAGCAAGCGAGCATCGTGCCACCTGATGACAACACTATCCAAATAAAGCTCCATTACCGAGTACAATACACGAAAGAGATGCGTACTAAACTATCCCTCATCAAAGATCCGTTTAACCAATAAAGTAACTCAACCGTATCAGCTTGTTCTGACCTTTGCACTTAAGAGGAAATGGAGGAAATGAATGGGTAACGGGTACTCGATTGCTCGCGGGTACTTGCGGATCACTACAACAAACATTCAAAACACGATTCGAAGTAGAACTGTTAGAAGAAAAAAAACCTTTGACATTCTCTGAATCAGAAGGAAAACTAAAACCAGTAAAAACATCTGCGCTAATAAAATCATAACAAAACACATATTGCATATCAACTATCTAGAATTTGTTGTTGCAGAAACCTGATACCCAACAGCCCGCTCATATTTTTTATAAGCAGATCCCGTAGCTTCCAGATATCATCAAAGTGGATTGGAATTAGGGCTGTCAAGAAAGCTCGAGCTCGATGAGCTGAACTCGGGCTCGGCTCGTTAAGGGCTCGCGAGCCGGACTCGAAACCTAATCGAGCCCGAGCCCGAGCCCGAGTTGGGTTTTATGGCTCGTTAACTTATCGAGTCGAGTCTGAGTTGGGCATTATTCAACTCGGAAACTCGACTCGATAACTCGTTTTCTCTCTTAATAAAAAAATAAAAACATATATACCGAAACTTCCACATTGAGTTTGATATAAAATAGAGGTTGACATTTTTCTTGTCCAAAAAGCTACAAACAGGAGTATAAAAATCAAAATTACAAATATCATTTGCATAATTTTGATGTATAAAATGGAACAATGACTCATTAACAGGTTCATGAGCCTGCTCATTTTGCGGCTCATGAGCCAGCTCAGGAACTCATGACTCGATAAGAGGCTCGTGAGCCAGCTCAAAAACTCGTGGCACGATAAGAGGCTCGCGAGTCAACTTGAACTCGACGAGTTCGAGTTGGTGATCCAGGATCGAGCCCGAGTTCGAGCCTTAGGTTTCTTATCGAGTTCGAGTCCGAGTTGAAGCCAACTCCGCTCGTTGAACTCGATAGACACGCCTAATTGGAATTTCATATTTCCAATAATGTTATAATCCAAAAACCTCTGTCATATTCTTCAAAATGAGGTGATAATTGAATCAAAAGAGTAAAAATAATAATCCATTGTCTTACAAGTGCTCTGATTTATCTGTACATTTGACTCCATCCCACATTTGCATTAGCTTCAAATGACGCTATCTCATTAAGTTTTCCAATCAAAACCTTGTGTATACAATCATTTTAGCTATTGGGAATGAGAGCACATATGACAAATTTAACTCAAAGTATATCAAAGAAGAGAGTACAACCTTATTGTACAATACCCATCAGAATCTGTACAGGGATTAGTTTTTTTTTATGATGCAAAGCCTTATCCAATTTTGATATTCTCACGTAATCCTAAGAATCCATTCAATTCCTCCCAACAGCGGGGTTGGGTAGTTGATTTTTCTCAACTGGGTACCCGAATTACCCGTGGGTTTTTCCACCAGCGGGGCGGCTCCTCAAGGGTAACCGACCTGAATATTTTTCTCGAGTACCCATGAACTTAGGGTTCGTTTGGTTGCAGGGTTGGACAGGGTTGGGTTGGGCAGGGGTACCCTTGTGAATAGTAAACTGTGAGGAGGAGAACCCTGTTTGGTTGCAGGACCAACCCGGGTTGGGCCAAGCCAACCCTGCCCAACCCTGCAACCAAACGAGCACTTAGGGTCAAAATAACCGGGTTGAATCGAATACCCATCTCATGGAGTTGACTAACGGCAAAAGGATGTAGGACAGGGAGCGAAGGGAAGGTCAGATTCATTTCAAAGATCTATCAGAGAGAGAGAGGTATCCTTGAACCTGAAAATCTTCGATGGAGACCTAGGAGTCACGCGTGCAAGCTTGCAAGTCAGCGATCCTAAGTCTAACTACAGCTCACAAAGGATAAGATGAATTACAAGCAGCTTGACTTTCATGTCAGCCAGCACAACATGTTTTGAATACATGGATACACAATCTCCCTTGCCCGTGCTCTTCTACTCGCATTGTTTCTAGAGAGAACTTGGTTCCGCTCGAAGAGGTGACAATCGATGACACTCAGGACAGTCATCGTAAATTATCCACATTAGCCCTAGGGGATCGGTGAGGATATTTGGACGTGTATATTTAATTTGAATCTTTATATAATGAATAAAATGCAATGAATTTTAACTTATTTTTATTGGGTTATTATTAGGGATGCAATCGGATACGGATATATCCATATCCGTTCGCTAAAGCGGGTACGGATATACATTTTCGGAATTTAGCGGATACAGATACGGTTACGGATACTAGTTTTAAATTTTTTTTTGCGAATACGGATACCATTATAGAGTTTTTCTCGGATTCGGATACGGATACGGATGTATATATTTTCCGCGGATACGGATACAATATCCGTATTATCTGTGGGGCCCGCTCCTTCTCGGATCTGGGAATACCCGTTTACATATCACCCGTAGTATTATGTTCGCTAAAGATTGTATTAGAGTGCTGAAAATCAGGGGATTTTTTTAATGACATTCATAAATTAATTGATAAGCCACAGGACTACACTATGTCACAATTATATTGCATAAATTTCCATAACAATTGGCATGTAACATGATACTAAGTCTGCATAAATTCACAATATATATATATATCTATATATAAAAACATGGATTGCAGCAAGAGGAGGAGCAGATTTTACCTAAATTTCTTGAAAACTTGATACTAAGTCTGCATGTGCTTGAACTGTTGCTGGATAGCAGCATGAATGTCTCTATTTTGGAAGAAGAAGTGGTTAGAAAGGCTCCTACAGCTTTGGAATGGTGTTGCAGGAGAGGGGGTTCTTCCCTGGAGCAGTAGCAGCTACCCTATACATCAATTTCTTTATCTTGATCAGCAGTAGCTGCTGATTTCTGCAACATGGAGTTGTTGCTTAAAAAGTAGCAGAACTCCCATGGGTTCTCGGCTGGGATTAGGAGAGGTCTTTTGTATCTAAATCACATGGATGGCAGCAAGAGATGGGGGGTTAAGTTGTACCTTGATATCTCCATGTTTTGGAATTGAAAATTTGGGCTTAGATCAAAGCATGCAATAGATCCTCCAAGAGAAACAATAGCAAAAATTGGTGGCTTCATGCAGCAGCCCAAAGGCAAGATGTAGCAGCTTCTTTGATTGCTTGGCCGGGAGGAGTAGCTCCCAGGCTGTTGCGCTGTAGCAGCAGCACTGCTATTTGATTACAATGGCTTGCAAGCTGCTTGGAGGATAAGGAATAACAGTTGAAGCTGTATACATCAGCAGCATCTGCCGGTCAATGGAAAGTTGCAGGAGTAGCTTGGGTTCTCCAGCTTGGAGAAGGCGGTAGCTACTGTTGCAGAAAATGGGAAAAGCTGAAGCTTCCATCGACTGAAGTTTAGATGGAAAAGAGAACATTACGAGGGGAGTAGAATAAAAGGTGAGTAGGCTGGTACTTATATATGTCAAAAGAGGAGCTCTTTATTTGACATGTGGGTTTTATTTTTGCCACATGTACAGCAATACGACAGCAAGCAGCTGCTGCTGTACTGATTTTTTTTATATATTTTATTATTTTTTTAACTTTATCTCTCTCTCTCTCCTTTCTAAAAAAAACCGAAATCACCCGTATTTGCAGCTCGAGTGTCGGATTCCAATATGCAAAAGCTCGTTTTGATCGTCTCTAAACGACGATCAATATGAGTATAATATTCATATACTTTCGGTCGGGTTTTGAATACCCCGAAATTTTCGGATGCAGTTTCTGTTTAAGATTAAATTTTGTAATTTAAAAATATCAAACGGCCTCCGATCGAGGAACAGTCGATTTCGTTGGTCTTATTTTGTCGAATCAGATTTTTAGGTGGTCACGGTTTATTTCACGGTTTCCGAATTTGCATCACGGCTTTTTCGAGCACGTATTACGATGCGATCAATTTTTAGTCGATTTTGCCCGAACATCTTTTGATTCACGATCAATTGATCGATTCATATTATTTAACATTGATTAATAACTTTATTGAGTTATACGGACCCTAATCGGGTCGGGTTCGGGTTTATACAGATCCGGATGTTACAATTATAAAAACCTCAAAGGGGAGTCTCGTCCTCGAGACTCGAGTGAAGGTTACTTTATACCTTGTTTGGATCTTATCTAGCCATAAAAACCTCAAAGGGTTTTAGACCCATAAAAACCTCAAAGAGAAAACAAGCCATGTTCTTTCAATTTATATAATTAAATGTGCTTGTTTTGACCATTACTTAACAGAGTTGCGGTATCTTACCCGCATGTCTGCTTCAGTTATCCCATGTTGCCTTTTTGACTTCATGTCGGTGCCATAGCACTTTTATTAAGGGAACCTCTTTGTTGCGAAGCTCTTTTCGCAAATCTGTATTGGACTCTCCTTGTATATCAAGTCTGACTCCACGGCAAGATTCTCGTAACCGATGACGTGTCGAGGATCGTGCACATCCTCTCTTAGGTTGGATATATGAAAGACATCACGTATGCCTGATGAGTCTAGAGGATCGGTTACTCGATAGGCTGTCTTACTCATACAAGTAATAATTTCAAATAGTCAAACATAAACTTGCCACGAACACCAAATCTCTGCACTCCATTCATGGGAATTACTCGTAGAAACACTCAATCTCCTTCCTGTGTTTTCAGGAATTTCCATCAGTATAAAGAATTGAGTTGAATATTGATAAGTTTCAATTTAAATGGATTAAGAGAAGAGGATCATACTACTTGAAATTCTAAATCTCTTTTCCGACGATATGTATAACTTTTCTGAAGTATTGACATGAACTGGTACTAGAAGTGCGATGTAAACCTTAAGTCTCGGTCAGACATTACCTTAGATGGTATATCATGAAGTTTGATAATGTTCTTCACATATAATCTAGCTAATCTCGATAAAGTGTATGTCATGCTGACATGTATGAAGTGGGATGAGTTGGTCAATCCGTCAACAATGATCCAAGAACATTTTGTCCATATGATGTCTTCGGTAGTCTAGTAACAAGATTCATAGAAATAATCTCCCATTTCTACTAGGGAAAGGGAGGACTGCAATAATCCGGGTAGTCTCTTGTACTCAGCCTTGGCTATCTGACAAGTCAAGCATCTACTAACGAGATGTATTGCATCTCGCTTCATCTCGTTCCACTAGAATGTTGACGTTAATCACAATACATCTTGGTGTTGCTAGGATGAATAGATAATCAAGAACTGTGTGCCTCACCAAGGATGTCTCTACATAACTGTTCATCGTTGGGCATAGCTACCCGGCCAACTTTCCACAAATAAACTTGGTTATTACAAAATCATCACCTTAGTCTTTGATGACACGCATGTATCTGTTTCGAATTTAAGGATCTGTTCTCTGACCTTCTAATATGCAATTCTAAAGACCGTTGAATCGCTGAGGGCACAACAATATATATATATATATAGATGCACTCTTATATGGATGCTAATTAGTCAAAGCTTGTGAGTACATTATACGTGTATAGCAAGTTTATCGTATGTGCATGAGCTCTACTGGTAAGCGCATTTGCCACCATGTTTCCTTTATCGAGATGGTAATACATCGTCTCATGATTTCTCCTTTTGATCATAGATGTACTTTAAACCTTTACGATCTGTGAAAATTTTGAAATTCACCTCATAGAGATAGTGGAGCCCGATCTTTAAGCGAAGATAACTATCACCGACGCCAAGTCAAGGATGGGGTAATTCCGTTCATGCGACCTCAATTGATGTGATGCATAAACACTCACCTGACTTGGTTGCATCAGAACCGTTCCTAAACCTTCTCTTGCAGCATAAGTATATACGGCATAATCCTGGGTGCGTGAAGGAAGCGCAAAGATAGGCACAGTCGCCAATCTTTCCTTCGATGTCCTGACTCCTGTTCGCATAATAATTCCAAATGAAAGGAATTTCTCTTCTCGTGTCAGGAAAAGAATGACTCAAGAAAAGCTATTGACAAAACGTCTGTCATAACTATCTAGTTCAGGGAAGCTTCAAATTCGTATGATTGTCTTGAGATGTTCCAAGACATAACTTCCTTAATGTTCGTAGGGTCAACTGGCATACCTGCTCCAGAAATGACATGCCCAAGGATTGGGATAATTAGAACTTACATTTGCTCGACTTGGTTTAAAACTTATACTTTTGAAGTATATCCATGTCTGTCTTTAGATCACTGATGTGATCCCTATTTATTTCGGGAATATATCAGCAACACATCATAGATGCATACAATTACAAACTCGTCCAAGTATGGACGGAAGTCCTGTTCATTATATCCATAAAAGTTGTAGGGGCATTTGTGAGCCCAAATGTCATCATGACAAACTTGTAGTGCCCATATCTAATCTTGAATGTTGTTTTCTGGAATATTCGAATATCAAATCCTTTGTTGATGGTAACCATGTCGAATGTCAATCTTCGAGGATACCGGAAGATCCCTGTAACTGATCAAATAAGTCATCTACGTGTGGCAGAGCATAATGGTCGTTCACCGTTTTCTTGTTCATCTAAATGTAATCTATGTATGATCTCATCGACCCATCATTCTTTCTGACAAAATGACTGGAGCATTTCAAGGTGGAGTGTTCAGCCTTACGAACCTACGTTAAGTAACTCTTGCGAATGCATCTTGAGTTTTCTTAAGTCGGCTAGTGCCAAGCGGCACAAAGCCATCGAGATTGGTTGTATATACGGTAGTAATGTAATTTCAAACTCAATCTTTCTCAGGTGGTAATCCTGACAAATTATTAGAGAATACATTAGGATAATCTGACACAATCGTGATGTTCTGAGCCATCGGCTCTCCATCAGATGTCTTTCCGATAATTACTAGAAATGTGTCGCATTCACGATCTATGAGTCTTTGGGCTCTCAACACTGAAATGTACTTCATTTTGAGTCATGTAATGTATTCTTAATGGTAAACTCGGGTATGTTCGGAATCTTGAAGACAGTCGTCTTCATGAATTAATTACTTAAGGCATGATGAGTTGACATTCAAATCATACCCAAAGTTGGGTCAAACTTATTGAGTTGTAATAGCAGACAGACTGCTATCGTCTAATGTCCACCGATCAACATTGGTAGCTATCAGACTATTAGTCTTATAATGATCATTTAGCAACATGACCCATAATGTGACAAGGATGATCTAGGGTATCTGCACCTCTACCTACTGAAGTTAGAAATTCAAAGTTCATTCATCGCTCCAGAATTAATTAAAAAGGATAGAAAGGTCGGCACTAGACCGGCCATGGTTCTGTATAAGAACCAATATTCTTAATTACAATAGTTGATGTTCGCGGATATTTAATTATGCTTTTTCTCTTCTTGGGATACAATATGGAAATAAGTTGCAATTTGTGACATCTGTGGTCATTGATTTTGAATGTCATATTTTCCCTTCAGACTCGCGACAAGTCATAGGACTGTCGTAATCCGAGAATTCAATGTGATCAGAACTATAATACTACGAATGTATGTAGCGGGGTACCACTGCTCTGATACCAAACTGTGAGGCCCGCTCCTTAACGGATCTGGATACCCGTTTACATATTACGCGTAGTATCATGTCCGTTCAAGATCACATTAGAGTACTGAAAACTAAGGGAATTTTTTTTTCTTTATACAGATGACATTCGCAAATTTAATAACAAGCCACATGACTACACTATGTCACTATTATTTTGGAAAATTTTCCATATCAGTGTAACAACAGAAATTGCATTATGTACATGCATCCCAATAATAGCAGAAGAGAAATAAAAAGCATATAATAATTTGAATAAACTATAGCATACATACCTGATAATTGTAACTGCAGAAGTTGATGTTCAACTCTCCCAATACAATGGTGCAGATATTTTGCCTGCAATCCATGGAATAGGGAGAAAAGAACATCAACAAACGTTGAGTAAATCTAATTAATTAAAAATAACAGGGAATTAGTGGTTCCAAAAGAAAGCAAGTAATTTGGCCTTGACAATTAAAATTTAAAGCTACTTGCAATAAAACATGCTTTCAAGTTGTTTGGTATGTAAAACCCCATTCTACTCATTCTACACTAATTACGCACATTAATCATTGATATACAACTATCATATGATCAATAGTGAACAGAAGTACCGCAAGGATTGATAAGTTCTATGATTCATATATACTTTTTATGATCGAGGTGATCCAGATCTCTTTCTGATGTTTACGAATAATGTGAATGGATCATAGTAAGTGTACATGATGGGTCTAGTGTTTTGATTCTTTTCTTGTTTAATTGCTCAAGCTTAGTGGATAGTCTGTGGTCTTGGTCTGGGTAAGACCTCACACTATGACTCTAAGGCAGTAAGGAAACCTTAGGGTTGGGGTGCCTCCGTAGGCATGCGGTGGAGTAAAATGCATCCTAACTAAGTTCCCAACACGTCCACTAGCTATATCTTACAACTATGGTAGTAGTTCGAAGTCTGATAAGGATAATTGTCATGATATGGTCTTTTCTCTTTGTCAGGAATTATTGGCAGAAAAGTAACTAGTTCATCGGAAACCAACTCAACTGTAACCAAGTTTCTATGTAACCAATTCAACTGTAATTCAACTTTATCCAAGCTTAATTGTAACTCAATCCAATCTCATTTGTAATTTTTCCAAATTCAATTGTAACTGATTCATATGTATACACGGATGATTCGGATGTAGCATCGCCAAGTCTGCTGGCGAAAAATAAACAAAACTCAAGCGGTGAGGAAGCCTACAAAAGGCTCTTCCGTCTCGCCCTCTAATTGGAAGGCGGTCCAATAGAGGGATAGGTCTACTCCAAAACTACGCCACTGAGACGGGTGAGAGAGACTCTCTAGAAAAGTCGCTCTAAAAGAAAAACCGGCCCGACCAGTACGGGCTCACGAGCTCGAAAAACTAAAACCAAGGGTCCTCCTGCCTAGGCACCCTAAAGAACAAGGGTCAGCGGAACTGGTCTTTAAAAGAAACTTGTGGATCCCAGAGAGGCGTAAAAACTACGAGCGCTCGCGAAAAAAACGAGAAAAAGACTGGGATCCTAGACCCGCGCACTAGGCGGCCGCTGCCCTAACTGGGCTTCCTATCTCCCGCCCAGCTGAGGGTCACCGCACCCTCGCACAGTCATGCGTAAAGGTCACCATGACTGGCATTCATAATTATCAGTCGTAACTGACTTGATCCTTTCTTAATCTTTTTTTTTTGATTGCATAGATCTAGATCTTTTGTCAATAATTATCTATAGTTAGTAGATAATCCAGAAGCCTATATTGAAACCCTCATTAACGGTGGTATCGTGGTGGTCTTCCATGAGATTTCGTACTTAAAGTGTTTACATATATGATTCCTGCAGGAGATGTATAAAACTAGATCTTGATCATCCACTAACATATGTTTGTAAAGTCAGGTGGTATCTAATATATATGTGTATATATATATTCCGTGATTTGTTTCCTATGATCAGGTTTTCTATTTCATTGTCGAATCATGTTGGTTTTGGGTCGCATGGTGCATGCATGACTTAAATACCCAATATATATATAGGTAAAATTCGAACCATGGTGAACTCATTGAGTTAATATTAGAGACAAGTTGGCCGTGAACTGCCACTAATTAGGCACATATCTGACACTTTAAGTTAATGTTTCCTTGATGTTGGAAACGGTGGATGTGGCACTAATGGTTGGAGATGCGGGCCAATGTTTACAAGTCACTTATAAATTTCAGTTAACTACTTTTCAAAAGCTCAAATCGAATTATCGATCCGCAATTGCTTGTTTTGTTCTTGTTTGTGACGACTACTTAAATCGCCCATGTGTAATACTTTATTTGATGGTGATGATATGACGATCTTGACTAAGGGTACACTCCTTATCTATTACCTACAAGACCATTTCACTTGTTGTGAAAGATCAATGGACACTACTTGATCATAGCAGTCAACATCATTTGTTAAGTGTTGCCATTTTCATGCGCATATGGGTTGATATAGCTCATGCATCAATCATTTGACATCCAGCTATGAATGCTGGATATGTATGTTGCCTCCTCTTGAATACTTTGGAGCAATGTTGAAGGTATATGTGCACAAGATATCCAGAGCAGATGTTAAAATTTCTTTTTGTTGGGACACCCCATTTATGTCAGTTCTGAAGATAATGAACTCAAAAATCTAGTTTGCTCTTACGATAGAGGACATCCATTTGAACAATGAGCTTTAAACCACTTGTGTGCATGGGCATTTTGCAACTGTATAGAAGAGGTAGCATGCATTCTTCTCTATCCAGTATGCCAGAATTGTGGTGAAACATGCATGCCATCACTAGCTGAAACCTCGAATGTATATGATGAAGTTGGATCCAATCATCAACTATGAATTTGTCTCCACATGAGTGCACAAAAAAACTTGATACTAAGTCTGCATGTGCTTGAACTGTTGCTGAAACCTCGAATGCATACCTAAATTTCTTGAAAACTTGATACTAAGTCTGCATGTGCTTGAACTGTTGCTGGATAGCAGCATGAATGTCTCTATTTTGGAAGAAGAAGTGGTTAGAAAGGCTCCTACAGCTTTGGAATGGTGTTGCAGGAGAGGGGGTTCTTCCCTGGAGCAGTAGCAGCTACCCTATACATCAATTTCTTTATCTTGATCAGCAGTAGCTGCTGATTTCTGCAACATGGAGTTGTTTGCTTAAAAAGTAGCAGAACTCCCATGGGTTCTCGGCTGGGATTAGGAGAGGTCTTTTGTATCTAAATCACATGGATGGCAGCAAGAGATGGGGGTTAGGTTGTACCTTGATATCTCCATGTTTTGGAATTGAAAATTTGGGCTTAGATCAAAGCATGCAATAGATCCTCCAAGAGAAACAGTAGCAAAAATTGGTGGCTTCATGCAGCAGCCCAAAGGCAAGATGTAGCAGCTTCTTTGATTGCTTGGCTGGGAGGAGTAGCTCCCAGGCTGTTGCGCTGTAGTAGCAGCACTGCTATTTGATTACAACGGCTTGCAAGCTGCTTGGAGGATAAGGAATAACAGTTGAAGCTGTATACATCAGCAGCATCTGCCGGTCAATGGAAAGTTGCAGGAGTAGCTTGGGTTCTCCAGCTTGGAGAAGGCGGTAGCTACTGTTGCAGAAAATGGGAAAAGCTGAAGCTTCCATCGGCTGAAGTTTAGATGGAAAAGAGAACATTACGAGGGGAGTAGAATAAAAGGTGAGTAGGCTGGTACTTATATATGTCAAAAGAGGAGCTCTTTGTTTGACATGTGGGTTTTTATTTTTGCCACATGTACAGCAATACGACAGCAAGCAGTTGCTGCTGTACTGATTTTTTTTATATATTTTATTATTTTTTTAACTTTATCTCTCTCTCTCTCTCTCCTTTCTAAAAAAAACCGAAATCACCCGTATTTGCAGCTCGAGTGTCGGATTCCAATATGCAAAAGCTCGTTTTGATCGTCTCTAAACGACGATCAATATGAGTATAATATTCATATACTTTCGGTCGGGTTTTGAATACCCGAAATTTTCGGATGCAGTTTCTGTTTAAGATTAAATTTTGTAATTTAAAAATATCAAACGGCCTCCGATCGAGGAACAGTCGATTTCGTTGGTCTTATTTTGTCGAATCAGATTTTTAGGTGGTCACGGTTTATTTCACGGTTTCCGAATTTGCATCACGGCTTTTTCGAGCACGTATTACGATGCGATCAATTTTTAGTCGATTTTGCCCGAACATCTTTTGATTCACGATCAATTGATCGATTCATATTATTTAACATTGATTAATAACTTTATTGAGTTATACGGACCCTAATCGGGTCGGGTTCGGGTTTATACAGATCCGGATGTTACATTATCCATATTTTCAATAATATTTCAGCTTCACAAATATTCTAATTATAAGTATGAGGAGGCACTTAATATTTATAGGATAATCCGTATCCGTTTCTTAAATATTTGTATCCGAATCATGATTATCCGATTCCGAATCCGTATCCGTATTTAAGGATACGGTATTCAATTTTTGATATCCGTATGATATCCATATCCGTATCCGTATCCATATTTTGAAACGGATAAGGATATGGTAGTACCTATATCTGTATCCATCCATTTGCATCCCTAGTTATTATATCATGTATAATTCACAATCAACGATATTTATCCATCTATAAAGTATTTCTAGTATTATCATGTGCAAGCCATCCAGTACATGTATATTAAGCATCATTAAATAATTTAATATCCACCGGTACCATCTGCATTTGTAATAATAAACAGATTGGATATGATAAAACATCTACCCATATTCCATCGTTTGCATACCTACGTAAACATGTTCGAGTTGTGTGCTAACTGAGGCTAAGGCCACACCAGTGCTTAACTTTTAACTGAACTTGGCCGACCTAAACCCTAAACCCAAGAGATGCAATAGCCCACCTAGATCATATCTACTAGAAGTAAATTATCCACACAAAACAAGCAAGAACCTAAAAGAATTAGTAAACAAATAGCAAGTAAAAATGAAGTCCACATTGTAGTGAAGGCAACACGTCTGAGAGGGACGGGGGAACGATGGCGGGCAGGGGGTTGCAGGCAGTCGACGTCGACAGGAGGGGGGTTCGAGCTGGCAGAGCAGGAGCTCGCTCGAGCGCGCGGGGGGGGGGGGGGGGGGGGGGGGGGGGGAGCAACTCGCATGAGGGGTGTTCTTTGAGGAGTGTCCTACGAGCGACCAAGGGGGGCTTCTTTGACGGGAGGGGTGGCTCGAGCACTTCTTTGACATCAACGGAGAAGCTCAGCATGGGGGAGGGGGGGGGGGGGGGAACGATGGTGGAGCAGGAGCTTGCGGAAGGGGGCGGGGGAAACGATGGCGGGCAAGGGGTTGTTGGCAACCGACATCGACGAGAGGGGGGGGCAGGAGTTTCGAGCTGGCGGAGCAGAAGCTCGCTCGACGGCGGGGGGAGGGGGCGGAGGGCTTGCTCGGTGGGATGCATGGCCTGGAGGAGGATGTAGGGGGAGAGGAGAAGAATGGCATATTTTGTAAATAAGAATAGATATTAAAGGTAGTATTGTATTTTTTTTAACGGAAACCGTCAAACATAACGCCCATCCCAAACAGAACATGACACAGGGTTATGCCATGTAAGAGTTAAGCATTACTCAGGGTTTTCTCATGTAATTCGCGATTATGTAGGGTTATGAATGTTATTGCAAAATTACTCAGGATTATCGGTGTAATTATCCCATAAAAATACACATCATTACAATTTCACAAAAAGAATATATATATATATATATATATATATATATATTCTCTCCTTATCGAGCCCCTTATTGGGTTATAGAGCCCAAAAATCTAGCTCGGACTCGACTCATTAGCCTAATGAGCCAAGCTCACCAGCCCGAGCTTGGCTCATCGAGTCGTGTACCCCTCCCCCCAACCCCACACACACACAAAAGGGTATAATCTCACACAAAAGGGTATAATCTTATGATTCATTATCAAACCCACATAGAAAGAGCCTATAAACTAAGTTGCGGTTTTTCTCTTAGAATTGTTCAGCTGCTAAGGGAAATAGTAGCAGGGAAGTATAACTGAAAGCAACAAAAATCATGCCCAACTTTACCACAGCTATCTTTAACTACAAACAAAAACTGCAGATATTAATGCATACTTTTAAATCCACGACAATTAAGTGGCAAAGAAATTCTGGAACTTGCAGCAAGCCTATGAGGAAGAGACACTACAACAGTTAGCAACATTTGAAATGTGAATGGATTGTCTTCACAAAGTGCAAAAGCAGGCAAAGGTAGGGCCCTATACCGACTTTTTCTCTTCGTCTTTCCGTTTCAACAAATTCCAATTACAAGAGCACAAATCCAATCACCCATGCACCAACTGTATATTCAAGTCACAAATTTACCCACACGCCTAACCATTCCCAAACCAAAGTGGAAGATCATGAAGGGAAAACTTACAAATCAACCAATGACAGAGACATGCCCTATGGCAACCTCATGAGTTGGTATGTTGTTCGACAGGTTAAGAAAAGCTCCATTATCTTCCACTGTATTGTTGTCTGCAGCAATCAAATGTCCGTCAGTGTTGCCATTGCTCTTGCCACTCTGTGGACGTCGACGATTCTCCTGCACTTCTGCAGCTTCCACGGTCTTCTTCTCCGGATCTGAGACCTTTGCCTCCTGCGATTTTGGGACAGCTTTTGTTGATTTCTGCATGGGAGACTTTGAGACAGGTTTCTTGGCTGTTTTCTTGGCAGCAAGCAAGTCCACAGCAGCATTTGATGCGGCACCATTTGACTTGACCTCGTCATGTTTGGAGTGTGCGCTTTTTGATGAGGCTTTGCCATCAATGTCTGCCAGTGGCCTGGGACGTCCAAGCTTCGGTGACACGGCTCGTGTAAGGGGTATCTGTTTAGCGTTGTAAGAAGCAAGACAAGCATTCATCGGGCTCCGCTTATACGGAATCGTAAATTAAAAGCTAATCATCAGTGACAGATATGACAAGCAAGTTCTTCAAGAAGGTTAAAAGATAACAGAAACTAGTAAACATAGGGAACCAAAAATGAAAAGGGTAATCCAAGGACTTTAAAAGGAAGTATGTTGGGAAATCAATATAAAATGAAGCATATGAAGGCATATATGAGTTAATTGCCAGAAACAGGTTTTTGCTAAGAACCTATTGATGAAAGAAACTTGAACATCGCTAAAAAAACCTTCAGACTCGGCAGGATATGCATTCCAAAGATGTCGACTAAATATATTGTTTTTTGATGTTTTGACACTTTTGATGTGGTTTTTTGATAGAACCCTTTCGTTGGCCTGACTAGAAGTGAAGTATTCATCAGAATGGTGAATCAAAAAAATTACCAAGTTAAACGAATTTCTATCTATGAGAAAAGCCCATTTTGAGGTCCCTGTGAAAGACACATTTTTGTGATCTTCGTATGAGTACAACCATGACTTTTTTTGAAGTAACGATTTTTTCCGGCCCCTGAGAAAGATGGAGTTGACTTCCACTGAGAACTTTTCCCGAAGGAGAGTTGGGGGCCAAGATCACCACATAGAAACTCATGGTTGTGCTGATCGACTATGATTGATGCATGAGTGGGGCATGGGCACCTTATTTCTACACAGTTGCTCAAAAGATCATTATGTTGGAATCTAACTCTTCAGTTGCTTACTCAACAGAATGACCAAGATATATCATCACCGGCAGCAGCAACCAGATGAAGATACATTAAGTCGAAATGGTATGTGTCGTCATATATTGTGTATAGTGTTCACTTTCTCCAAATTGTGTATTACGTGTATAAAGTGTTCACTTTCTCCAAATTGAGTATCGCATGCTCCAACTTTGAGGAGGTGTTCAAATTAGTGAAGATTTAAGTCAATTGAGTAATTGAATCATGTGGAAGATCTATATATTGAGCAGTATTGGATATGTGTTAAGTCCCACATGCCGATTGTGAAAGTTGGATGTGTAGGGCATGGGGCCTACATGTAGGACACTGTATAAAATGTTGCAATGTGAAGAAACAATAAAATAGCACATCTAGTAGGTTGTTTTTCCATTACTTGACAATGAATATTCTTTTCCATTCAGATTTTAACAGTTACCAAATTAATTACTCTTTGCATCACATGTTACAACCAATCATGCATCCCCTCATAAATGATAATATGGTTATGGACATACTCCATATTGGTTGGTTGGTAACCACAAAATTACCTGCAACTATCAGATTTGTGGACAAAAAACATCTTGAATTTAATTATATCACAGTGCTGCAGTGATGCTTGTGTGACCCATCCCAACAACAAGACCCCACCACACCAATCTGCAGCATCATGAAACTGAAATATTAAACACATGTCTGAAGTTGTAAAATGTTGGGAAGTCTTTGGTAGTGGGACGGTAGTCTAGCTAGAAGAAGGGTGGCTTGTAAAATTTATCCCTTCCTTTACCAGAATCAGACTTGCCCATACAAGAGCAACCGAGATCGTACCACTAGCATGCTAACAAAGACATGCTGTTTTCACAGCCTTCTACACTGCACACTCAAGTTCAGAACCTACAAGTTTAGCATTTAAAATTGCATGGGATCCATTGCTAGATTTTTTGGGAGACGCAAAAAGGGATAGAGCCGGCAAAAAAATTAAAGGGGAGTACAACGAAAAATGCATTTTTTAGGGATCAAAACTGGAGTTTGACCCAAATTAGATCTGTCAGACACAAAGAATTCATTTAGCTTACAGTACACCACTTCAAGTGGGAAAAGACTAGGTTGGAAGTTGGAACCTCAATCTTCAGGATGGAATGCTTCTTGATCAGTAACCAGACTTTTTAATCAAGTGTTTCACTACTACAGTAAGTGTTTGTATGCTCGCATTTCAGTAACCTTCCAGGTTATCTAATGCAGTGTGCATATGCTTTAGTGATGCGACTACAAGTAAACCGGATCCAATCTTGTATTTTTCGTTATAAGAAAGCCAAAAATAAAAAACAATGTCGAAAACAATCATGGTAAGGATGATGAACCCTAATCTAAAAACCACAATCATATGATTTTTTTTACAATTACCTTCTTCAACTCAGCTTTAGGTGGACTGGGCTCTTTGTAAAAGGTAGGCATTGGTGTGGCCTTAAATGTCAATGTCTTCCTCAATTTCTTAATCTCAGCTTCCTGGTTCTCCTGTTTTGCATGATCAATTGGATAAAGCAACTACTTGGCTAGATGATAAAAAGAAATTAATCTAAACTGATTGGTTACAATACCTTCGATCTTGCTTGCAAATCCGTTTTTCCGCTTCCTTTGCTTGAGTCTTTTCTTCTAGCTTTTGTAAAAACTGGAAATGAATCCTACCGCTTGAGATTTTCCGCAGCTATATGCTCATAATTTGATTGATATTACAAAAACTCGTGAACTTGGGACTACCTCCTTTCTCTTTTCAGCACGTTCATCCAGCCTAAAAGCAAAACCAGATCTGCTGCTCCTACGCTGAGATGAAGAAACCCTAGGAGATGTGCTTCTGCAATATAGAAAAGTATTTATTAAACAATAACCCACATGTAGCTACATGAGATATTAGAAAAAAAAAACAAGAAGGCGGAATATTACGACGTGGCAGAATGTGCATCTTCATCACTTTTGGGGTTTTCTGAATGATTTGAAGATTGTTGGTTGTTATCACTAACACTGCAAGGTTGCAAAATCAAAAAAATCATGAGCATAATTACTTGGAATTTGTGGCTCATTGACTGAATCTGCAACAAGAACATACTGTGGTGTTTCTATTGATGACCCATTGGAATTTTCATTCATAACTGCAAAATTCTCAGCCTAAATACAGGTAAACCAGGATGAGAAGGCCATAGAAAAAAACAAGTGTTGTAATACGGAGAAAATCCAATGACCCGAAGTTCTATACTTACTGGAATATCATGAGTATCAAGATCATGAGCCTGATTAGATGGTTTTGTGTTAGAACCTTCACCAGAACCATTTATAGCTTCTGACACAGTTTTTGACACTCTGCTCTCAGGAGTCTTGATATCTGGCCTTCTGGCTTTGCTTTCCGCAGTGCTCTTCTTCACACCACTAGCCAACTTTCCTTTGGACGATAAGGAATGACTGTTAGGGGTTTCAGGCTTCTGTTTTTTCATAGTTATAGCTGAACCATTGTGTCTGACCTCACCCTTGAGAGCTTTTCCATTCTTTAATAGAACAGGTGCAACCGATGCAGACTTCTGCAAGGGTAAGAACCAAAAAGCTTCATTTGTGCTATTATAGAGGCGTGTGCGATAGATTGCATCGGAATTAACCCTAGCTATTCGATTGGAATAAAGTAGATAACTAATAGATAGAAACATAGAAGTTAGCATCCCATCTCTAATCCATTAATTATAAACAAACATATAATCATTATTCAGATAACGTTGCTAAACCATTATTAAAATCCGATCTTTTTTCCCAAAATCACAAGGAAAAAAAGGCGTCTTTCTAGCAATACCTTCGAGCTTCCGCCTCCAGCAACCCCCGATCGTGCCTCCCTGACCCCAACACCATCTTTACCAGCCACCTCCTTCGAATCCGCATCAAATCGATCACCTTCCGCGAAATCAACTCCATTCTCGCCATTCTCCATGGCAAAAGCACGATCCAGGAGCCTCCGGATCACTGGAAACACCCCACGATCCTTCTTATCCACACCTGCAAACACAGACAAAACATCGACGACCACACCACGATCAAAAATGTCGACACTCGTTCAAATCCACAAACTCGTCGACGAGCACAGTCCGGATCCAAATCAGGCGATACAAGTACCTGCTATTTCACCTCCGCATCGCGAATCCGACGAGACCTACAGGAATTGGATGTGATCGGAGATCGAGGTCGCAATCGACAGATGAGGAGGAGAAAGTGGAGGGAAAACCCTAATGCGCCGGTCCTCTCATGTCAACGAGAGAGAGCTGTGAGTGTTCACTGCGCCCCCGCGAACCAAAGAGAGGAACCGTAGGTCTTCTTCTTTTCAAACGAGTGAGAACAGAGGTGCTATTCCTATATCAACCTTAAGCTTTGGGCGTAATTACGAGATAAAGCATCCAGGGGACGTAGATCTTGCGAGGGTGGTTTGGTCTTTTCAGTGATGGGCGGGTGGGTTATGGTCACTTCCTCATCTTGGAATTTAGTGAGATTAATATATAATAAAAATAGTGGATTAGATCGGAAACAAAATTTTATTTATTTAAAAAAGAAAGAAGAAAAAACTCTCTCAAATGGACTAGATACTATAGAAAATAGATCAAATCGATTTTGATTGACCCCTCCAAGTTAAAGACTGGGATTTTTGCATCTTTTTACCAAAAAGTTTCATTTTCCTATGCACCAGAGAAAAAGGACACTTGTATTTTCTTGAAAAAGAAAATTATATTTCATTTTTCTTCTCTTTATATCTTTTCAAGGACTTCCTTAATATTTCATTATGCATATTAAAGAACCTATAGGCAATATTATGAAAATCACTTGCAATTTTATAAGACTCGTTCAGATGAGAGATAATGAATAAGAAGGGATAACAAATAAGAAAAGCTTACCCCTCCTATTGGTCGATTGATTTGATAACTGATGTAATCATGATAGGACCACTTTATCACGTATTCTTTGGGACAAGAGGACGTTTCTCGTATCCATATGAGATGTAAAGATCTATTTTTGGGGGAGAAAAGAAGGATAAAATAATAAGATTGGATAATACAAAAAGTATTCCATATTCTCCTTTTTTATAAATTTATGTTTAGATGGGATAAAAATGGGATACATGTGAGTTGTTGTTGTTGTTCAATATCTCTTTATTGCTATTGGCAATGTAGAATAAGTAGAAGTTGTTGCAAAATAAGTGGTAGTTGTTGCATAACACTGAGGGTAAATGGAAGATAAATAATAATCATTGTTCTAAAAGGTAGCGATAAAGGAAAGTAAAATAGATGTGAAATAAGAACTTAGAATGGTTATTATGGAAATAAGAAAAACGTTAAGATTGATCGAACCCTAGGCTAACTGCCTTCGCTTGCTCGCTCGCTCAATTCGCTTGGATGTTTGTTTAGTAGACAACTAGTCTTTCTCTTTACTAGGCTTGGAAATCTTAGAAATCAACTATCTCAATAGCTACGGGATGAATCAAGGTTTTCTTTTGAGATGCAGGCACCATGAGAGAGTCCTTCAACCTCCGGCAGAGATCCAACCCAGTCAGAAAAAGTGGAAGTCTTCAGTATTGTCACTACTTCAGTCCCAGGCGTATGATGAATTCAGAAAGCTGGGATAGAATAAAAGGCAAAATTCCCAAGCCTATGCCCCAGACTAGACCCTGTCACCAGGGAGGAGTGGAATAAGTTGATTTGAAGACTGATATCATTTTACATTTTGGGTCTCTTAACGCCTTATCGTGTCCTCCCGAGTAATTTCATCACATCTCTCACACCCTATCACAAGTAAAGAAAGTCAATGTCCCGACATCTCCCTGAAGATATCCTGAGGGTACTAGAGTCGCAGTCATGACATTCTCTCTGAAAAACCTCGCTTCGAGTTACTGGAAGATGAAAGCCCTCTTGTTCCGGAAACTACTCAATTCATAACGGTAAACGGATCGACGAATACCAGGGTATGCCCTCTCAGCCTTTATTTGCCGGGAATAGTTGAGAACAAAGTGGCTTTCCCACTGAGAAAGCATTTTAATGGCAAATAACTTGAAGTACATGATTCACGTCATCAACCTTTTGAAAAAATCAATGCCCCCTTAACCTCGTCGATCCTGGACCTAATCTTAGATTCTCAATACTTCTGTTCTCCACCTTTTTACTATGCCTTTCCTCTATGCAAAGACTCAAAGCAAAGAATAAATAAAGGGGTTTGTCTGACTTCGGTCTAAGAATTCTAACCTAGAGTGACTCACCAGGATCGAGATTTTTGCGTGTGAGAGAGCTAGCTTTTGCGATGAGAGATTACTTTCGTCTAGTAGGGTAAACTATGAATCTTCATCTACCTTCACAACAAAATGATCACATAAGCGAGAAATGGAAAGAAAGAAAAAAATCTTCTTCTAAATAAGATCCTATCTCTAGTAGAAAAACGACGACCTAATAGTTCAAAGATTCATGAAGTAAATAAATACGACTCTTGAAAAGAGGGTATTATATTTGCAATTTTCCATCAGCAAATTTGGAGGGAGGTAACAACACCGGAGAGGGCGTTCGGGGCGGTCGAGCTGTCATGTCATCCGACGTGGCGGCACCTAACGACGTGAGCTGTGCGGGGCACCATGTCGCCCGCATCGGACGGCTATCAACGCCGTCACATTCGATCCCAGCCGTCCGTGGGCAAGCGTGAGAACGGAGGTGGCAATTTTCGCGGTGTCGGCGCTGGAGAGGCTATTTATCCAGCTGTGTGGCTGATCACGACCGTCGGATGGACTGATCGCGTCACTTTGATGTTCCAACCGCATGGATGTGGAAACATCTGCGGTTCGAATACATATTATAATATAATATCCATGCAACTATTACCATTTGGAAAACGATATATATACGACAAATTCGAGTCAAGGTTTTAAAAATCGACCCGAACATTGAACCGGTCAGTCTTCGATTTGATCCAGCCGGATCGGACCGTCAGTTCAAATCGGTCGGATCGATGATGATGTCAGCTTGACGTCATCATTCTTATCGCCTCGGAAAAAATCAGACCGGGCTTAATTTACTGATCCGACCAGTCGAACCGATAAAATCGGATACATATATGTAAATATGTATTTATATATCAATGAAATAATCACTTAAAATGACAAATCTTTCAACATAAAAACAAAATATGATTGTCTATTTCGAATAAAACTCTACAAAAGGTAGTGACATTTTTTAGTATTATATATAAATATAATATTGTAATAATTTATTCATAGTTGCTTCTACAAAATTATCCAAGAAAGCAGTGACATAAGTTATATTCCAAAAAAGAGAGGGACATACCTGAAATTGTAGAATTTAATAAGGGTACAAGTGATAAATACGCTATTATTTCATTATTTAAATCTTTATTTTTTAAAAATATACTAAACCATCAAATCTGGATCAACCCGGTCCGACCATCCGGGTCAACCCGGTCCGACCATCTGGTCTGACCCGATCATTTTATTTTATTTTTTTAAAAAATTAATTATCTAAAACCGATTGAACTGACTGAGTCGGGTCGATTCCCAGTCCGAACGGCCGGTCCGGTCCGATTTTTAAACCCTGATTCGAGGACCACTATTTTGTGGGGATAAATAATTAATTCAAGGGATCATGCGATAGATTTTTTTCTGCTGTCTCGACGTGATCAATTCTCCCGAAATTTGATCATGATCGACTATGCTTGCAGAGTTCTTTTGATGCACATTTCTCATCAAAGTGTTTTTGATATATATGGACGAGAGATTTGGATTGTACAGAAAGGATCCACTGTCAGGATGGGTGAGGATTCTCTGCCTTTACATCGGTTGACGACCGGAACATGTCGATCGAATCCGAATCCAAATCCGAATCCAAATCCGAATCCAAATCCCTGTATCTCTAACGTGAGCGGATTAATTGCATTAGGTGGGAGACAAGGTTAGGACTGAAGCTGGCATCGTGCGAAGATGGACAAAACATCGGCATGTGCTACATTGATGGAACATTCTTCATTTACTAACTATTTATTAACTTGGACTGTACGTCGCCATAAGTAGCTTATCCAAATGTGTACCTTAGTGCAAATGTGTAGCTAGTCTGGCAAGCACACTCGAGCCTGAACTTTTAATTACTTTACGTAAAACCCTAAATCCTAAACTCTGGTCGGGTCAGGACGGCCCGACCCATTGCTCTGCCCTAAGAACCACTCATTGATGGTTAGTTGGATCTCTAAATCGATCAGATGGTCGACTCGCTAAGCCAGTCAATCTCTTCGATCGATCCACTATTATCAAGGATTAGCCTCACATTCTAATAATGGCTTCAATGGTTTGATCCCATCATCTAGCCATCTCCTACTTATGGCTAGCTCGCTAAATATATAAAATTTGTCGGGAACATTGCCATACAAGTAACCCATCCAATTATCCGCATCAGTCTCTCCGTGGACCCCATCCCCAGTCCCGAGCCTCAACTCTCAGGCAAACGATGACATGTTTGGTAACTGGGTTGAGTTGGGTTGGATTGGATTAGAGTAATCTCATGTGAATAGTAGCTGTTTGGATTGTTAGGAGGGTTGGAGAAGGATAGTCCTGTCGAAGATTCTCATGCACGTATTAAACCATATGATCATCACAAAAGTGACGAAGGAGGGTGAATACTCTATACCTAATCCCAAATTTCAGGAATAATTTAAAAAGGAAAAAAAGAAAATGAGAAATCCGAACCTTCTTCTAAAATCGCAACATTTCTCTTCTCAAGATAAGAATGCATTCGGTTCAGGTATAAGCAGGAATAAGAGTGAGGAATAAGATGGAATAGGGTACTATTCCTGTTTGGCTGGAAGTAAGACGAAAACGAATGTGAATATATTTATATATGATCCGTTATCGTATTCGTTTTATACGTATTTTGACATTCGTATTCATTTTAAAATGAAAGCATATATGGATATCACTTTGACATTCGTATTCATATATTCTTTTTCGAATATAAGCATAATAATAGATTTATTTATAAATGGGTGTAACATTATTTTATGATTGCATTCACTGTTGTTGATATAATTATTATGAAATTACAATATCCGGTATATCTATTTTATGTTTAAACCATCTTAAACATGTATATTTTAGTTAACTTATAAAATATTTCTAATATTATTTATATCCAATTCATATTCGTTTTACATTCGTATTCGTTTTTAAAGATATGGTAACACATTTTTCACATTCGTCAATATTCGTATCCGCATTCGCATTCGTATTTTAAAATGGATAAGTATATTATTATACATATATTCGTATCCGTATCCAACCATTTTCATCCCTAGCTTGAAGGATAGGAAAAAGGTGGAATAAGGATAGGTAAGGCAAAATAAGGATAGGAATAAGGGTAGATAAAAATACGCAAAGGAAAATAGCCGTACGAGGAAGGGGATGGGAGGGGAATAACGCCCTAATTCTTAGAACTATTCCCCAAACGAACACATATGAACTACAAATCAACTGAGGTTTCTTAAATAAATATTTATCAAGTGAGCTAACATATTGAAATTTTCATTATAAATATTTTGGTTAATGAATAAATGAGCCAAGTCAAAGTGATCAACCAAAATATCTAGGTAATCAATAAATCAACTAGGGTCTATTGATCAAACAGTGAAGTGACCAATCAATTAATAGTTAGCGATTGATTAGTCAAATTACCATTAGAGAATTAAAATGTCAATGTTTAGAAAGCGATCAATTATAACTTCAACAGTAATTTATCATTTTTTGACATAAAATACAAGTAATCAATCAGAAAAATCGAGATGATTGATCAAATATAACTATATATTGAAAAATGATCGATCAGATCAAAATGTGTGATCGGTCAACCGTTAAATGAATATCGATCGAATCGAGTAACACATGTGGATTTGACATGAAATAAGATAATATTAGAGAAACATTCTAGTATGCATATGTCATACATATTCTTATACTTTAAAACTCTTTCCTATATGCCTATTACATAAGTCTAGCTTCTTATCCTTATAGTTTTGGTTCTAGTACTTTAGATTTGGCTTTGTCATCTTTATTCAGTCAAGTGCTTAAATAATAGTAGGTTTTCTTTTGTCTTTCCTTCTCGATAAATCTTCTCCTTAGTATTTCATACTTGGAGCGAACATGTCATGGAATCTGCAGTGCTAATTGTACTCGTAAAGTTTGTTATCATCAAAATAACAACATAACGAGCATGTAAAATTTGTTCATATTCTCCATCTTTTAGATGATGACAAATAAAAAGTTGGAGATAAATATCTTCATTTCTTCTCATCATTTTGACATATTAGAAAGATTTTATTAGAATAGATCTGCTTGAAATTAAATGTTCTCTTTTTAAAGTACTACGTGATGAATAAGGGACAGAGTAATAATAAAAGTCGTAGGGTAGAAAGAACATATCATACAACTAGGGGGTAGCCATGATAGGGTGATAATCATCCATCCAATGGAGTTAATCCAAGCTCAAGAGATCTTTTCCATCTATATGAATCTAGTTCTTCCTATCTTGATATCAATGGGAACTCATGCATTTCTTTATTTTGACACAAAAATATAAAGTTTATGGTAGGCTAGCCTGAGGTAATCTGGCAACCAAATATGTACCAAAAAGTCTAATATGTATTTGGTCGAATTGGCTTGTATAGCATGGGCCTAACAAGAGGAACCAACTTCTCACTTAATACTTGCCACACATAGCCTACCACGCCTCGTGTTAGCTAGCATCCCTTGGATCCTATATAGAACATGTGATGGTTGCAATGAACTGGTATCATACTCAATGCGGGCACCATTAAGCACCCTACCGTGATCCACGATAGCAAGCGATGTCGCTTTGTTCCTAATCTCCTATTAGCAAGATGGTTTTATATGGTGCAATCATATGTTCGTATGGAACTCACACGAGGACGACTCATGATATCGGTGCATAACTGGGAGAGGGTGTAAAGGATCCCCAAGGTTACATTGCCCCTGAGAATCTTAACTAATCAGCGTTTTGAAGGTTATTAGCCCGTCTCCTATGAGTCATCTTGGGGTTGCAACATCGTCCCAAGAGTCTTCTTGTCCTAACATTCAACAGATCTCTATGTGAACTCTGAGTCAGCCACTTGAGCGTACAACCTCTCACGGAAGAAGGCTTGCTTCCAGCACACAACCATCAGTTGTGCCTTCCACATGGTAGTCAAGTTCCTCGTGAAGGGGAATTGAGACAAATCTTACAAGCTCATAACAAATGGAAACAAGCCATGTGCTTTCACCCGCGCGAGATTTCTCTGCACCCTAGCACGCAAGGACTACGTGACCATCCAGCCTCAAATATAAGCATTGATGTAGACCTAGACATAACTAAGTAGCATTCAAGCTACTACAATACGACCACAAGGCAATCGATAGAATCCCATATGACTAGTTCAACAAGAAAAGAGAAAGCAACGTTACCACGATATATACAATATTATATGGGTAAAATGGGGCTGCCCCCAGGGAGTAGCCAACTTGGCTACTCCCACCCCTATTTTTCCCTCATTTTTTTATTTTTTTGGAAAATAAAAATTTGTATATTCATCATTATATCCCTCTCACATTTTATTAAAATTTCGTCAGAAACAGAGACTCCTAAACCCTAAATCCAGACGTCATTTTTTTAACGATCGCAGGAATTTTTAAATCGACCATGTTTGGATGGAGGTCGTAGGAGTCTCTGTTTCTGACGAAATTTTAATAGAATGTGAGAGGGATATAATGATGAATATGCAAATTTTTATTTTTCCAAAAAAATAAAAAAAATGAGGGGAAAATAGGGGTGGGAGTAGCCAAGTTGGCTACTCCCTGAGGGCAGCCCCATTTACCTCATATTATATATATATATATATAGAGAGAGAGAGAGAGAGAGGAGTGATCCTATGAGATCCAAAACCTATGAATGCATTGATTCTGGACCACTAGATTCTGTCTTCTCTCTCCTGGTTGAATCTAGTGGTTCAGAATCAATGCTCTCACAAGTTTTGATTCTCATAGGATCACTCCTCTTTTCTCTCTTCATATATATATATATATATATATATATATATATATATATTAGGGGGCTTATCCAATGGGCCCTGTGCCCATTTGAGATGAGATGAGCCCACTCATATTTTACAAATATTTTCCATCATTTTGAGTTCAATACTTATTTATTTACAGTTGTTATATCATATTCTTACTATTAGTAACTATTTTCATATAAAGAAGATCTTAGATTCACAAGAAATGGTCATTAGTAAGAATAAAAATGAGACTAGTAATATAAATAATAATACAATCATTTTGTATGAATTTAAGGTTTTTTCCTGAAAATAGTTACTAGTAGTAAGAATATGATATAACACTTGTAAACAAATACATATTAAGCTCAAAAAGATAGGAAATAATGGTAAAAATGAGTGGGCTCATCTCATCTCAAATGGGCACAGGGCTCATTGGATAATTTCCCTATATAGGCTCATTGGATAATTTCTCTCTCTCTCTCTCTCTCTCTCTCTATATATATATATATATATATATATTACAGTAAGAAATATGCTCTGGATATCATGGCAAGTGATACCTATGCCAGATAGATCACCACATCAATTTGGTAGATAGCTAGAAGTGTAACAAACATTGGTCACAGAAAAAACATTCCTTCTCAAATTACAGATCGAAACCAAAAATTAAGAACGGGAATACAGGATTCAGCTTTTGATTGCGGCAGCCGAACAAGGTTCATAATATTAAGGTCATTCTGACATAGGGAATGTACCTTTCAGAACTGGCGACCTCCAGAGTTATACACTCGCCCCCCAGGATACGGCCCCCGAGAATCCAATGCACGTCCTCGGTCAGCCCCCGCCACCTGAGGTCTGTCTCTGTAAGGTTCATACCGATCTCTGTCATACATTTGGGGTAAATCGACATAGGCGCCAACATCAGTCCCACCAGGACCGTAACCATGGGGGGCGCCAGGGGCGCTTCTCTGCTGATAATTGCTCAGATTTGCCTCCTGGTACATTTGCAGACGAGCTTGCGACTCCTTGCGCAGGAATTCTTCCCTGTGAGCTGTCTGACGAGTTCGAATGGACAAAAGCTTCTCGTAATACTGACCGTTAATCTCTGCAAGCCTCTGTAACAAAAGAAAATGATGAAAAAAATATAAATTGACAACATTGACAAGAAAATACATTTTATCTTAAAAAAATAGCATTTTCTTAAAATGGTCTAGCATCAGAGTCCACCATCAATGTGCTGCCCATTACTGGCGTTAAAAAAAACACCACATCCTACCCTAAATTCTAAATCCCAACCTAAAACTTGATATCATGTGAGATTTTTGACATGCCAACATGCCAACTTGGTCCAGTTTGGGAATTGGTAAAATAGATCAAGTTCATTGATCAAAGTATGCAAGGATGATACTCGTCTCAAGTCTAGAGGCTAAGACCCAAAAATCAAATCAACCTGACTGTGCAAACCTTTCAGAAAATGTTCAGCAGCAATGTTTCTTCCATTAGGTCAAGAAGAAGACGCCTTTGCTGGTCCAGTCTTTTCTTTGCAGATGTGACAGGTGACTTCTAACATGAGATTTCATTGCAAATCCTCAAGTCTCAACATCTTCTGCCACAACTCCTTTGCTCCATAAAAAAGAATTTAGCTTTTTTCCTGCCCCCATGACCAGACACATCTTCATCCAATCCAATCATGTTCACGTAATGCCATTTGATCCTGTAAATTCTGTTCTTTACGGTATCATACCCTTTCTTTGCAAATATCCCAACTACTCGATTTCAATCGCCTCCATCCTATAAAAAGTTTCCTTTGCCTGATGGGATTCAAAACTTATCCTCTAAACTGCTCCAGATGTGCAGATTGGACGGAGTGATTGGAATCTCGCCCAATCTATGAACCCAAGTTAATGGATGCAGGAGGAGTTAATTCAAAATTGTACAAGTATGGTGATGGAAAAGCGATCAGGACAACAATCTGCAGTTGTCGGTTCGAAGACTTAAGGATAGTCGAGTGCATTGTGGACCGTTGAAGATATCTCTTTCCTTTTACTTAGTTCTGTCATGTTTTCGAGTCTGTGTCGTACAACATTCAAATTCATCAGCCTGCTGTAGTGAATGCTTCGATTTTTGGAATATATGCCAAGGAACTTTTGAATGTATGCCTAAGAGATGAGGACTTGCATTCTCTTTTTTTTCGATCTACCACGTGTAAAAAATTTCCGGTTATCAAAGCCATGAGACCAACCCAATAGCCATGATCTAATTCCAAATGACACAGAATGGAAGACATGTGGAGGAAAGAAATAGACGATGAAAGAAAGAAGTTCAAGACATGTGTAGAACAATGTTTTGGTAAGGCACTGAGGAGGTGCACGATGAAAGAGAAAGAAGGGAGAGAGATGGAGAAAACACCAAATCATACTTACTCAAATCTGTTAATTAATCTACCTATAAGCCCCTTTATATACAGAGAGAGGTGCGATCACTGATTAGAAAACAAAATAAAACAAATCCTAACAAAACATGATTGTCTCCCATTTATTTAACTAGGTTTTATTTATATATAATAAATAAAAAGTAAAGAGACTCAGCCTCAGGTTAAACGGGTAGTCAAACAAACCCTTTGGCCTATTCCCCAATTTTTGCATGTATTAATTATATATCCTAGGTCTCTATTCCTTGAAACAAAAATATACTCTAAATCCCTATTCCTTGAAACGAGATAATTAACTGTTAGAAATCAAAAATGCAGAAGCGTAGTATTAAAGATAAAGAATAAACATGAACATCGGGACTTTTACGTAGAACCATACTACGTAAGGAGTGAGATGAAACCACAGGAAAACGTCTCAAAGGGTCGATGTTGTATTCAACTTTCTCATTGATAAAAGGGCTTCGTGTATATCCCCACGAACTTACCGGAGACCCACCATCAGTAGATGTGGGACTAAATAGGTGGATGTAATAATTGGACCGCAAAAGTCTCATGCACGTGTAGAACGTTCGTACTACTCTTTTGAATCAAGCGACTGGAGCTTCTTCTATAAGCCCAGATCGAGTGGATGTAAATAAACCACATGAAGCCTTCTGAGGCGATAGATGTATGCATCTAACGATTGTCGATGGCAATGAGTGTGCAGCTCTGATGAAGCATGTCCCATGATCGGACGGTACCTGCAGGAGGGTCCTCTTCTTCCTTCGAATTCCTCCTTTGCGGAGGATGAAGCCTCTGTCGAAGGTTCCTCCTTCTCCGATAGGCGAACCCACGACTAAGGGACCTTGAAGAAGTTGTCTGATGGTATTCACCTACAAGAGAGAGAGAGAGAGGCTCAAACCTTTATGGTTTGGCCGACAACGTTAAGGCTCCAATTAAAGAAGAGGGTAGATGGGTGGGTTCCGACAAGATGATGGATAGAACCCGACCTCTCCAGTCATGATTTAGCCGAAGGTGGAACTTCGTGATGAGGTAGAAGGGGAAGTGAAGGGGGTGAAACAATGAGGCGGTACCGTCGAGTCGAGTTGGGTTTCGAACGAAAGGAGATTGCTAAACTGAGGGGTGCTAGAAATTTTACGAAGAAAATGAAAAAGAGGGAGGAAAAGAAGAAAAATGAGGAGGCAGAGGAGTAAGGGATTACCTGATAGATTTCTCCTGCATATGGAGGAGCACGACCTCGACTCCGGTCTTCGCTCAAGCCACTCGGCAGAGGTGGCGAGTTATGCTGCAGAGGTTTGGATGCCCCTGAATCACATCTCCTGAGAGGGTCTTCGCTGGGAAGATGGGTGTTGTCACCGCCGATCTTCCTAAAGCTCTCTCTCTATGTGTGGCAAATAGGATCGTAGATGGTGGAGCGACGGGCAAAGGATGGTCAAATGGTTGTATGGGTTCTTAAATAGGGAGAAGGAAAGAGGCATAGTAGTTAACGGGAGGATTGGGAGAGACTTTCATTTCATACTAAGAGGGTTCAGTTCAAGTTGGTTGGAGTCATATGGGGGAAAGATAGGATTAGGGAGTTTGGGTTACAATTGGGGAAGAATGGGATAATTGTGGCTAATCTAAGAGGATGCCGAAGAAGAAAGGTGGTCATTGGATTAGGATGTTGGCTTAGTTCGCTAGGGACCGAGATAGGAAGGGGTTGGAGTGGTTACGATCGCAGTTATGGTCGTTGGAGATTAACCAATGGAAAAAGAGGCAGTAGTCGTTGGTGGGGGAGGAGGCGGAGCAGAGAGGGCAAAAGGAAGGAGGAAGAACAGTGGTCGTTGGATCATCGCGATCCAACAGTCAGAAGAGGTTGCTTGAGATAGAAGGAGAAGGGATGAATAGTTGGATTTTGCTGGATGTAATGGTTGGAGGTGGTTATGTGCTGACGCGCGTGAGATGGCTAAGGGTTAGGCGGGAAAAAGGATGGTTGTCGGATCTAGGATGATCCAACGGCTAGGATTGGAAACACCAAGGACAAATGGAGTTGACTGGTGGTTGAGTGGGCTTTGACCAGGTGTGAGGTGGCCAAGCGAATGTGACGTGTGTGCAATGTTAACCAGAATAGTCTTGATCAATGCAAGAAAATAAAGAAAAATATCTAGAAAATAGAAAATGACCTCAAATGCAAAAATGCTCAAAATGAAAAAAGTTGATCTAAATGCATTCTACATTGTTCATGGACTCAAATGCGAATGGACTCAATTGTGCAAGTTGTGAATTTTTGTTTGATATTTTTATTTTATGATTATAAAAAAATCATTTTTTTAGTTTGTATTTTTATTTTGTTTTATGTAAACAATAAATGCATGTAAAAATCAAACATGATGTATGATAATGCAATTGACATAGATATTATTTTCTTAGATTTTTATAAAACATAAAAGTTAGAAATAAATTAGATATGCGAATTATGTACATGTGAATTAGGCTCAATACTCAAGTAAGTATTAGTATTTTCTTTGTTTTTTTATTTTTTGGATTTTTTATGTATTTAGTTAGAACATGAGAAGAAATAAACAAATGAAAAGAAATAAATCAAAAAGAGTTCAATACGTACATGAAATAACAAGTCAAAAATCAATAACTACGTACAATTTACAATTTGATCTCAAAATCCAAGTTTTCACAAATGAAATCCAATTCTTTTGAAATTGATCTTGATTTGTAGATAATCGCATGTACATTAATTCAAAAGTGAGTACAATGAATTTGGACATTGTATGTGAGTGATATCAGCATTTACTATTTTGTCTTGGAATTAAGGTTTGGGTTTATTCACATACAAGTTAATATTTTTTTAGGATTTTTCATTGATTAATATTAGTGATATGTATACAATAAAATTGATTTCATGTCAATTGGAGATAGTGTGAATTAATTAAATATTGATGAAGTTAGGTGAATATTTACAAGTGAATATGAATGCATAGTGAAATGCTAATTTATGCAAATTATTTACAAGTGCATACATGCATATAATTACTTGGGATGAAGCTCTGTTTTCAACTAATTAGAGTGATGAACCACATATTCATCAGGGTCTTAGTTAATTGGATTTAAGCATGATAATGACCCAAAATAGATCTGAATGAAGGGGAAAAAATCCATGTTGACAACCCTACTTAATTGTGAGAAAAGTCTTTGTTGTCGTTGTTGTATATTACAAAATGTATAATTTGCATATACTTCTACATACTCCACCGCATATCTGCTGACTCACTTCAAACTGCCCGACCAGATGAATATCGCATACAAACTTTCAAAACCTTGCCAATAATCATATCGTTCATGAATGCACCAAGCATATTTAAAGTCGATAGGAACTTTATTAGAGGTACAATGCCACAAAAGAAGATTATTGCTGCTTACATATTTGTAAAATATTAGCTAATGGATATCTTCATCAAAGGGCTTCCAAAGAAGAGACTTTTCAAACTTTCTTCCGAGCTAAACGTGATCGATAAATATGCTCCAACTTGAGGGGAAGTATTAGTATAAGCTAGTTACTCCTTGTTAGGGATTAATTCTACATATAAGAGATTTTTTAGATTCCAAAATCCTTAGAATATTATCTGCTTGGGATATTCTACAAGATTATTTACTCCCTTCTGATTCCAGTCCACGTTTACGTTTTCCTATTTTGAACTCTTGTTTTATTAATAGAGAGGCAGAGTATGACAAAAAGCATCTCCTTTCATTTTTTACAGTTATGAATCATTCAAGAATATCACATTCAAAAAGTTTACCATGTATAACAAAAAAGAAAATCCAAATACTATGAGGTGAAAATTGATGATATGGAAAAAACAAATATTTGAAGTTCATTTTTTGCAGATATTTATAGCTACCTCTCTGTGTCTCGTATTTTCAGCATCCTCAGCATCTTGGTGTTCCTTGATAAGCTTTGCAATGTCCTCAAAGAATCTTTGTTCAAGGCCTTCAAAGGTCTGCGGAAGAGAGTTGTCATCATACCCAATTTCCTTCTGTTGTTCCCTGACTTGAACTCTAGGGTCCATATTCAGCTTCTCAGAAGCCAGTTCTGACCTTGAAGCATGAAACATAGATTGAGGCACATCACTCCCTGTCCCTAAAAAAAGAAGACGCACTTTGAAAGTTTCTGCATAAGAGAACTCGAAATTCTGACAAATCCAGATGCCAAAATTGCATTGACCAAGATTTTTCAAAATGGGGCATCTGGCTAATGAGGGGTACAGGAATTAGTCCCTACAAGCAATCACATGCCGCCAGCCAAATCTGACTCAAATCAAAGCTAGAACGATAGTGCTCAAGCAAATTTCACTTCCAATCGCATTATTGTAGGCCTTCCGAACTTGTAACAACCTCCACCACCTCCTCTGTTGTATAAGGAGACATGAGAAGAACCCATCCTATTCTATCTAGTGTCATCTTAATCCACCGTGATTTCATTCCACCTCCTCCTCTACTAGAATTATGCCCGTTGGAGTTAGAAAGAAAATTGAGTCCTTGATGAAGCGATTCTTCTGGTCCGATGGGAAGCAGCTCGGTCATGAGATGCATCTGGTTAAGTGGGATGAAATCACGAGGGAGCGCAAGGAAGACGGTCTTGGCATTAGGGATATTGAATGTATGAACAGGGTGCTCATCTCCAAATGGATCATCCGCGTCTGGGGTCCCTCTACGTTGTTGGCTGCTAGACTGTTGAGGAGGATCTATGGTGTGGGAGGGGACCTTGTGACGAGAAGAGTCCGCTTTGAGTCTCCGCTTTGGCCAGTATTCGTGAGGTCTTACCCCAACTGTCTCACAGGTTGTGCCCCAAGGTGGGGGATGGTCACCTTCTCAGATTTTAACGTAACGACTGGAGTGGCGAGGGTATGCTGGAAGCGAGGTTCCCGCGCCTGTTTTCTTTGACGGAGATGAAGGATGCAACGATTTCGCAGGTGGCGGGAAGGGGAACGTGGTCGCCGCTAGCAAGGTAGCAGAAAACGGTAGCCGGTACTCGATCGGTGGGGTCACTAACTAAGGATTAATCAGCAGTCGGGCGACTAATCGGATTTAGTCGGCCATTAGTCGGTTTTGAATTTTTTTATTTATTTTTAATATATAAATCATTTTTATACATATATTCTTATATATTTGTAATATAAATCATTTTTTATACATATATTCTTATATATTTGTATAGATTTGAGCATTTTCTATACTATTATAATGAAACAAAAGGAGTAATTGACTTTAAATATAACATTAAGCATATTAGAATAGGTTTGATTTAAAAAAAAGCAAAAAATAAAAAAACAAAAAACCTCTATGTAAAAGTCGGTCGAGTAGTCGGCCCGATTAATCGGGTTGACCAACTAATGGCCGACTAGGCTTAGTCGAGTCGGCTACCCCCCGACTCGACTAGTCGGACTGACTAGTCAGCCTAGTCGGCCGACTTTTACAACAGTGGCCGCTAGCAGATCTCTTCGATCAGCGATTGGATGATTTCATAAGGATGAAATCGGATCTCCCCCTAAATGGGGAGTTTTCTGGGGACATGGATCATTATCAGTGGATGGAAAACAATTTCTCAGTGAAGAAAGTATACAAGGAGCTGAGATCGAGAGAGGATGAGCTTGACAGAGAGTTGTGTCAGGACGTGAACGTTATTTGGGTGGCGAAGATCCCGAATAGAGTTAAGGTTTCCCTGTGGTGCTTAAGAAGGAACTGCCTATGTGATAAAGCGCGGAGGGGGAGACTATTGGGCCTGCCAGATACACAGTGTGACAGATGCGGGGAGGTGGATGAGGACTCGGACCATTTGTTTTTCAAATACCCGACTTCGGCAAGTGTATGGAGAGAGGCTACGCCAACATGGGTGGCAAGTACGGGCACATCGGATTTTTGAAGATCAATTAGATTGGTCGGTTGCAACTCCAATGATGGCTGCTCAAAATCATTTGTTGTGCTTTGTGCCATTTGGGCTAGAAGAAATGAAGTGATCTTCAACAACCAAAGATTTTGTGTTGAGAATATTTTCACACTGTAATGCACTTTACAATTTTTGGATCTCACAGTAATGTACTCTAAATCTTTTTTTGATGAAATCTTTTCGACGGTAACCCCCACAACGAGGAATCACCCTACTTACTCTCAAAAAAATTCCTCACCCCCCCCCGGAAAATTCTCCAATTCCACTCATGTCTCAACTAGGAAGTTCCATGTAAATAACTCATGTAATTGCCTAAAGTATGGTGGAGGTTCGATGGCCCAAGACTTCATCATTGGTCGAGGTGTCCTGTAGTGCAACATCGTAAGATCAAGCATATACGTACCTTCAAAAAATAAAATTCTTATGTTTATTGATTCAATTTCTCGCTTCAGATTTTCTTTGCAACTTCGCAAATCAAATAATTTCATTAATTGATTTTGGGCTCAGCATGAGCATCTCGGTGGCATTTGGTGATACTACGAGTTTGTTGTCTTTCAGATCTCATTTTGATAATAACCCAACTTCCGACATTTGGATCCCAGTTGAAAAAATATATGGAGAAGCCTCCAACTACATTTGGCGTTTGACACTTCGTCTAACTCAGCAAACCTCAGGAATGATGGTTCTGTCACGGGCACATCTCTCCAAGCAAGCCCTATGCATGCCCCCCTCCCCCAATATCATACAAGATCAAAGTTCCCATCCTTCTCTCTATGGTCTCTACCAATCAGAACCCCTCCCTCCACTATCCCACCTCCCTCAAGCTAAAACAACTTTATGGTCCCTGCCAGTGTGGTGAGACCAACCTCATCCTTGTCTGCTTTGTGTATGCTCAAAGAGCAGACCATTTCATTCTTGGAACAATAAATCAATCTAGCAATAAGCGAAAACTTGTTTGGAAAAGACAAATGATGATTTATATAGTTCAGGTTCATCTAAGCTTTCACTAGAAACAATATAATATATAGGACTGCACAACTAATAACCTGTCATCCGAGACCATCTCCTGTGCACATCCGCAATGATGATAACAAATGGCAAGTGTTGAAAAAAATGAGAAAAACATATTTATTCCTTGAGTCTTATGCTCTCTTATTCAGGGAGAGACCTATGGACAAATTACATAAAGCTGATAGAGGGAAAAGGAAATAGATAAGAAAGTACAGAAGCATAAAATATATCTCCACTCCCCCTCAAGATGGAGCATGGATATCTATCATGCTCAACTTGGATGAACACTTTTGAAAGGACCATCTCAGGAAGGTCTTGGTGAAAATGTTTGTTGTCTGGTCCCTTGAGCTGACATGGGATGTAGAAATGAAGCCCTTTTGGATCATGTCATGTATATAATGCCAATCGACCTCAATGTGCTTTGTCCTTTCGTGGAGTGCAGGATTATTAGAAATGAATAAGGCAACATGATTGTCGCATTTTAGCGACATAGGAAGAGAAGCACGTATATATCTGTAAGGACTGCTCGAACCCACATCACTTCTATACATGCTTGTGCCATAGCCCTATACTCAGATTCAGCACTAGATCTAGCAAAAACAATTTGCTTCTTTTCCACGAGACAAGTGAATCTCCAACAAATATACCAAATCCTGATGTAAACTTCCTATCCTTGGGGCACCCTGCATAGCTTGCGTTTACGCATGCTGAGATACTAATAGGGCCACCTTTTTTAAATAACGGCCCCGTACCTGGAGATGATTTAAGATACCTTAGTATCATCTATGTAGCATCTATATGTACTTGACGAGGTTTTTCCATGAACTGGCTCACCCGACTGACTGCAAATGCAATATCAGGTTTCGTATTGGTAACATAAAGAAGCTTTCCCACCAGTTCCATGTATCTTCTCCAGTCAACCTCATCAATATCATCATCATACAGCTTCATGCTTGGATCCATGGGTGTAGTAGCAGGTCGACATCCAAGCATACTTGTGTCACTTAGCAAGTCAGTGACATATTTCCTCTGAGTCATCACAAGTCCTTGTTGATTTCTGGCAAATTCCAATCCTATAAAGTATCTAAGAGCTCCAAGATCCATGGTAACAAAATTACGATCCAGAAATTCTTCCGCCCTCTTTATTTCCTGCATATCATATCCTGTAATAAGTATATCATCAACATACACCATAACAACAGTCATACCTCTGGAGGTTTTCAATACGAAAAGAGAATGATCTGCATTCGACCAATTAAACCCATGCTTCTCAAACAAATCTGAGAGCTTCTGAAACAAAGCTTTCGGGCTTTGCTTAAGGGTATAGATTGCCTTATGAAGTCTAACACCTACGAACACTCCCCCTCAGTAGCAAATCCTGATGGTTGTTGTATGTAGACTTCCTCCTGAAGATCACCATACAAAAAAGCATTCTTGACATCCAGCTGAAAGTTTGAAACAGAGACCAATCTCGAACCACGGCAACAGATAAAAGGATCTGTAAAGTAGAATGACGAACAACTTAAGAGAATGTGTCAAGATAATCTACTCCGTACATCTGAGTAAACCCACGTGCAACAAGTCGAACCCATGGCCTTTCAATGAAATTCCACCAAAATTCTTCGAAATTTCCATTTTTTAGGTCACAGAAATCGAAACGCTACCTTTTTTCAGGATTTCAACGAAATATCAACGAAATTTCATTGAAATTACATATCATTTTGGTGAAATAAAAGAATAAGGGAATTCACCCTTCGCTTTCATCAAAATTTGCATATATTTATGAATTTTTACTTATTTATTCATTAATGTGTTGAGTTAGATAGCTTTGAATTGTTTAAAGATGTTTCTTTAGTTAGTTTCTAAATTTTAGATCTAATCCAATCAAATCAATTAGACACACATTGAAATTACATATCATTTCGGCGAAATAAAAGAATAAGGGAATCTACCCTTCGCTTTCATCGAAATTTGCATATATTTATTAATTTTTACTTATTTATTCATTAATGTGTTGAGTTAGATTGCTTTAAACGGTTTAAAGATGTTTCTTTAGTTAGTTTTTAAATTTTAGATCTAATCCAACCAAATCAGTTAGACACAAGATTTAAGAGTTAAATTCAAGCTTTAACTGAAGATCTTTATATTTTTATTTTCCTTCATTTTGATATATATATATGTTCTTATTAGTAGTTATCATAGGTGTCACCTCATTCTAATTGAAGAGGTGCTCTTTCTTGACATGTGTTCTTCTCTGTTATTATTGTACATGTCACTATTCTCTTCATGTTCAAGAGGAGAAACCAATAACTTCTAATTCCGAGCAACATAGTACTTTTTTACTGTTGGGACTATTGGATGGAAATTTAATGTAACATATCAAGTTCATATCTCACTATTAGCAAAAAAACTCTTTCTATCTCATTTATTGAGTTAAAGTTAAAGAATATTAGAATGCTTTATTTTTAAAAATGAGTTTTCAAAATTTCAAGTAACCTCCCCAATTTTAGGTCATTTCACCGAAACTCCATCGAAATTCCACCGAATTTGTCTTTCCAGACTTACCGAAAGGAAACCGAAATCCGGCCTTTAAGGCCTTGGCCGAGCCTTGTACCGATCAATGCTACCATCTGCATTCTGCTTTACTGTAAATACCCATTTACAACTCACTATAAACGCCCTAATGGGGGATGGGACAAGGCTCCAAGTACCTCTCGACTGAAGGGCCGCCATCTCTTCCTCCATAGCTAGACACCATCTATTATCCATCAATACCTTCTGGTAAGTTCGTGGTATGTCCACAGTAGATAAAGCAAAACTGCAAACCTCCTGAAGTTACCGGTCAGACCCTCAAAGGTGACATGAGAAGCAATCAGATATGAAGCACAGGAACGCTTCTGCTTTCTAAGAGAAATAGGTAAATCAAATTCTGCGTCATCTCTGCCACCTGCCTGATCATCCTCCTCGAAGTAACCCCTTTGAGAAATACTATCAGACCCATCATTAGAAGTAATATTTTCAAAACGATCCTAGGGCGTGATGGATGATGGACCATGATCATGAACATGAGCTGGTCGTCGACTGTAGTGATGTGGTAGAGGTGGAACCAGAACAATGGGAGGAAATAGGGATGGTAGAGGTGATGGAGGAGTTGGTGGTGGATTTAGTGATGAAGGTTGTGGGTGCATGGGTGGATGTGGAATATAAACCTCATCATCTGAGTCATGGCCTTAAATTTCGCCGAAATTCGGTCGAATTTCGGTTTCGGTAGGTGACTGAAATTCGGCCGAAATGGCTATATCGGTCGAAATTTGGGGGGGTCTAGTTCAAAAACCCACCGAAATGACCGAAATTTCGATCGAATTTCGACCGAAATTTTGTTTCGGTCCCTCACCGAAATCCGACTTTTAAGGCCTTGATCTGAGTCTGAAGGTGTCTACATGTCACCTGTACGAGAAAAGTACATGACAGACCCAGACTCAAAAAATGTGACATCTGCACTAACATAATAACACCTGCGTAACAAATCATAGCAACGATAATTCTTTTGAGTCCTAGAATACCTGACAAAACCATATTTGGCAGCCCTAGGAGAGAGCTTGTCAATCCCTAGAGACAATCGATGGACAAACGCAACAGATCCAAAAACACGACGGGTAAGAGAGAACAACTCCTTGTCGGGAAAAAACAACGGAAAAAGGTAATCTTCTCTCCCAGCATCGACGAAGGCATATGGTTAATGAGATAACAAGCTGTGAGAATAACAAGTTGTGAGAACCGCATCACCCTAGAATGAATGTGATGCACAGCTCTGGAAAAGGTGGGTACAAGTGACATCAAGAAGGTGGAAGTACTTCCATTCTAAGACATCATTCTGTTGAGACGTGTAAGCACAAGATGTTTGATGAAAAATGCCATGAAATGAAAAGAAATGACACAACACATAAGTACAGAATTGAAGAGCATTATCAGTCCTCACAATTTGACATTAGTGGAAAAAATATTCTGCACTTCTTTAATGAAATTCATAATAGCATTGCCTGCTTCCGATTTATTCTTCAGCAATTAGATGTGAGACAGACGACTAAAATCATCCACAGTAACTAAATAAAAAATGTATCCCTGATGACCGGGAACACGACTTGGACCCCAAATGTCTACATGAAAAACTCAAAAATGGAGCTACTGCTCCGACTCAGAAGACTTGGGAAGACAGACCGATGGTGCATCCCTAACTGACATGCTTCACAGTTGAATGACATGCGGGGTGAAATCTGGGGAAGGACTTGACGCAGTTTCTGAAGTGGAAGATGACTGAAGCACAGATGCCATAAGAAAGGAGAGTCGGGTCTTGTAGAATGGGAGGATATTTCAGCATATGGTGTTTGTACCAATTGATAGAGCCCGCCCAGCTCACAGCCAAAGCCAATCACTCTGCCTGTAAGAATATCCTGAAACACAAGAGATGATGGGTCAAATATCGCTCGACAATGTAAATCCTTAGTAATATGAATAATAGACAGTAAATTCATAGAGAAATTAGGGACATGCAACACATTCTGCAATCGCATATATGGCATCATGTTGATGTCCTGTGATTGGGGAATGAGTCCCATATGTTATGATCAACATCTTTCCTAGCTATAAGTTGATTTCTATCTCCACACAAATTATGTGTTGCACCGGAATCCATAATCCATTCTGAGATATATAAACCATGATGAGAAGTAGAGGTACGAGCACTACCTGAAGTATTGGCTCCTGCAGTAGTAGCAATATCTGAACTGCTCTCGGAAGCAGGTGAAGGAGTGTTAGATGGAGGCATGATATTTCTCAATCGAGACACAAGCTCATCGCATCGCTGATCTGATGTGGGTGGTACGCCATAATGTTGAGTCCGCTCTGCTACGCGGGCGGACGCTGGGTAATCATGCTTGGAGTAGCATGTATCTTCTGTATGACCAGATCGATGACAATAGGTACAAGGTGGTCCACAACCACGTCCACACCTACCACGTGGTCCTCGTTTACGGAACTGAGATGGACCACTTATTCCACGAGAGGCCACCATAGCAGAGGAGTTTAGCACTAGAGCAGGCCTTGAGATATTGATCTGGTTCAATCTATGGAAGGCCTCCTCCATGGCAGAAATAGTAGCATCTGCCAGAATTTGAGAAGAAGCAACCTCATATTGTGAATCGATGGAGGCTAAAAAAATGCCAACCATCGTGGCATTCCGAAATGACTTCACCTGCTCTGGAGTAGCAGTGAGGGGTATGAAGTTGTTAAGCTTCTCAAACATTCCCCACAAGGCAGTGTAATGAGCATGCAAGGGTCGACCATTCTACTTTATAGCGAAGATGTCATGCTGAAGTTGTAGAATTTTTGTCTCATTCTTGGCTTGTGAATACATGGCAGCAAGAATGTCCCACATGGCTTTGGCAATGGGCTTATGCAAGACATCGTTTGCAATCTCTGATATCAAAGTACCAGACAACCAGACTTGAGCATATGCATCATCAGTCTCCCACGAGGCATACAACCATGTCTTCTCCATCGGCTCTTCCTCGGTAAGAATATGCTTCTTACTCATTGACTTCATTAGACTCATGAACTACATGGCCTACAATTCGTAGTTCGACCCATCCATCTTTACCATAGGTGCAGGACCTCTGAAGTCGCCTGTGGTGGGGATATCTACCTTGCTTTCTGGCATGATGGTTAAAGAAGACTAGGATTGTAAACTAGACAAGCTTTTGTCTACACTGACATAAAGAGATTTGGTTGCATGTGTAGACTCAAGCAACCAATCCCATCAAGTAGGAGTCGAAGACTGCGGAGGTGTGGTCCCTAGAGAAAGGAGGCGGCAACAAATGACAACCCCCTAGAGAAAGGGGGCGGCGACAGTGGCACCCCTAGAGAGAGGAAGTGTGGTAGCAACGGCCCTTGGAGAGAGGAGGGGCGGCGTCGGCCCCTAGCAGCGGCGTCGGGGAGCGAGAACAGGAGAGGAGGGGTGGCGACGGTGGGGCTAGGGTTAGGGTTTGTGGGGGTATAAGAGCTCCGATCTAGGGCCGCCGCTCTGATACCATGTTAGAAAAAATGAGAAAACCATATTTATTCCTTAAGCCCTAGGCTCTCTTATATAGGGAGAGACCTATGAGCAAATTACATAAAGCGGAAAGAGGAAAAAGGAAATAAATAAGAAAGTACATAAACATAAAATATATCTCTACAGTAAACAAAAACGAATATCTCTGCATGACCCTCAGGACATTATGCTATTTTCTTAAACACCCACAAATGCCTAAGCACTTCCAAAGGACACATTCTTACAACATCTCACATGTACGCATTGGCACCAGAAGAGAAATCCTTAAAGCGAACAATAAGATACCAATTCTCGTAATCATTTCTATGGACACGCAATGAACGAAAGCCACAGAAATTCAAATCAAAATAAGAAATCAAGTAATTACAAGTAATGGCGGTCATATTAAAGCTTAGCATCCTATTAAAAAATGGTAGACTCATCACATAGTGTAGGCTTAAGTGCACTCAACATTGCATGGCACCCTAGACAGAGCAGTTTTTGTTTGATTTCTGACATCGCTGAACTGATGATGATGAAATCAGAAATTGAATCCGCTTTGATGCATCAACTGACAATTGCAGGCATTAATACAAGGTTAATCATCAATTTATAAGCTAAGATGAACCAAAGATTTTAATGCAAATCGTGTAACTTCTAAAGAAAAAAGGATTATCAGAGATTACACTATTTTTACGAAAAGAAGATTCCATTTCGGAAGGAACATGGGAAACACTGAGGTCAAAAGTGTTCCGATTGAATTTATGTTTACATTAGAGTTTCCCATCAAAAAAAGGGTGACCACCGCAAAGGTATGCACCCAATATACATACATACATACATATATATATATATTTATTTATTTATTTACAAGTTAGATAACATATTAACCAGAAACCAAGATTCTTCGAGAATCCTTCCATGTTCTAGCACACTCTCTTTACGCAATCACTCCCGAAGGAAACTTACACCATTCTTAGCCAGCCAGACCACCGAAACCATGAGCTAAGGCCCAAATTATCATTATTGACATTGTTAAAATTGGTGCCAGTAGACTCGCAGAATGCCAGAGCATTCTCACACTCCAACTGATGATATATGCCGACCTCCAAGCCTTCCTGGAAATGGAGCACGAGAAAAGTGCGGTCCACATCCTCCACCTCACTGAAGCAACGATCACACGAGCCAGATCACGAAACCATGAGCTAAGACCTAAATTATATCATTACTGAAGTTGCTACAATTGGTACCAGTAGACTCACAAAAATGCCAGAGCATTCTCACACTCCAACTGATGATATATGCCGACCTCCAAGCCTCCTGGAACTGAAGCACGAGAAAAGTGTGGTCCACATCCTCCATCTCACTGAAGCAACATTCACACGAGCCATCGGCTCCAAGAAATGCCATGCTCCTACGTGACCCAGTCATCACCCAGTCTCGCTTCAGCTACCAAAGAAAAATCTTGACCCACAAAGGACCTTCCAGCTCCAAATCCTTTAACAATCCTGAGCAAATATCCAGCGACTGAAAAACATCGAGCAAACATAATCCTTCTTGACTGAGAACCTCCCATCCTAACAAGCTCAGTATTCAATTCTTGTGGATGATGCTCCTCAATAAAAGCTGAAAACTCATATATTATGAATTCCACCACCATCGTATCCAAAAGATCGTAGCAAAAAAAGGGGGCCAAGCAACATCCGCACACATGTCCACTGCACAAATCTCATGATCCACGGCTAAAGGAAATAAACGAGGGCATTGCACATATAAGATCCCTTCCTGATCTGATCACCCGGCCAAAAACTTATGTATCGCCATCCATCAAAACATGTCCCAAGGAAAACTAGATGTTGGGCAAAACTGCGCAAATTCCCTTGAGGTGTGTTAATTACATTATGCGACACAAACAGAATAGAAGTGACTCCATAAATAGTCAGTACCCTTCAGCACGGCAAATCTGAACCATCCCCCCAAATAACTTAGACTGATGAAAAAAAAGACTGCTTATTTTTTAATCCACACAAATCTTAATGTAAGAATACACAACAACAACAACAACAAAGTCTACATGGATTTTTTGCCTTCATTCGGATCTATCTTGGCCAATCTCGGACTTAGATCCAAAAAACTAAGATCCATCCGTATAGTCTCATTCCAACATTTCTTGGGCCTTCCTCACCTTCTCTTAGCTGGTTCAGCATCCCAAAACTTGCATCTCTTAACTGGTGCATCAGCCGACCTCCATTGCAAATAGTCAAACCACATTAAGCAGTTTTCTCGCATCTTATCCTCGATCAGAACTACACCAACTTTCCTTCTGATTACATCATTCCAAATCGGAGAACTCAATCTTTACGTGTGTGTGTGTGTATGTCCATATATCCATATTAGCATTTTCACATTTGTCGTTGCCATTCTCTGCCCATGTCTATGGTTCACAGGCCAACATTCAGATCCATAGAGCATAGCAGGTTTCATGGCTGCTTTATAAAACTTTCCTTTGATTTTCAAAGGAATTTACTTATCACTGAGAACAGTAGAGACTCCTCTCCATTTAAGCCAACATGCATTTGTTCTATAAATAACGTATCCATCAATTTCCCCGTCATGTTGCAAAATAGATCCAAGTATCTAAAAAAATCTCTCTTCTGAATGTTATCGTCACCAATCTTCACCTCAATTCTTCACCATCGCTTCCATCAAAAGTACACTCCATATATTCAGTCTTAGCCCTACTTATACGAAATCCTTTAATCACCAATGCATGTCTCCAGATCTCAAGCTTCTCATTTACTCTGTCTCTACTCTCATCAATCAACACAATATCATCAGCGAATAACATACACCAAGGTATCGCATCATGAATGTGACGTGTTAACTCCTCCATAATCAAAGTAAAAAAGGAATTGACTTAAAGTTGAACCTTTATGCAGACCAATGTTGATGTCAAAATAATAAATCTTCCTATACTGGATCCTTACACAAGATGAAGCCCTATCATACATATCATGTTATAAAATATGAAGAATGCGGAAGCGATTGATAAACAGAGCATAAGAACAAGAAACATAAGCATGGAAACACCATGATTTTAAGTGGAACCCTACTCCGTGAAGAGAGGGATGAAACCACGGGAGAAGCCCTCAAAGGGGCATGCTATGCATTGCTTTTTCTCAATGAGTACAGGAGGTCTGGGGCTCCTTATATAGCCTTCCCAGAGCCTCCAAGTCCCAACGCTGATCCATGTGGGACTAAACACTGGATGGGGGTAAATGGATCTTCTCCAGGATCCATTTACCCCGCTACAACACATTGAGCGCATACACCTTATACTCCAACACTCCCCCTCAAGCTGGAGCATGCAATGCTCAGCTTGGACAAACATAAAGAGACTCAACTCAACGCTACAGGACACTACGGACAATATCAACCCAACGCGCACATTGCTGCAGTCGAGGACGTTGCTTCTCATGCCGTGCAGGTGAGGAGGACGAACGGGCTGGAGTGTGAGTCAACTGAAGACTCGGAACCTGACCATCGAGTCTAAACTTGCGCCTGAAGTCTCCTCGTCGGAGAACTGGGTCTCGCCCATCTGGCTCAGAGAATGGTGCACTGCTATGGTGTACCTATGATACCACATGAAAACCCTTGCCAACATGGCATAGGGAATGGTCCTCTACTCTGGAGTCTCTATGGCTCACATGAAAACTCTAGCCTGACAACTAGAAGAATGATGGGGACCTCTGACAATGATGGCAACTTATGCTCATCTTACAATGACCGCACACTCGTGCGTGTCTGAAACTGGAGACTCGGAAGACAATCGTCGAGTCTGAACAACTGTAAAGTCTGGAATCTGAATGGTCTAGAAATCTGGCATCTGCATCTGAATCTGGATCAAGACCTGTTGACTCTACATAATACTCCCCCTTTCTCCCATACTTGTCGGAAAACATGGACGTCGACCAAGTTGGGAGAAGACAACAATGATGGGGACAAACAAGACCACTTAGCCAATCACAACTTTTCTTGGCTTCTCAAAACATGGATATTCAAAATCATTGCGGCTTTTCATTTTATTTAATAAGCCGTCTTCTTTTTTTTTAACATTTTTTTAAGCCGTTCACCATTTTTTTTCGGCTTTTGCAGATCTCTTTTTTTTTTAACTTGTGTACGGCTCCTTTTTTTTGTACGCCTCTCCTTTTTTTTAACAACCTTTCTCTTTTTTTTCATAAACAAATCTCCCTCTAATTTTTTTGTTTGGGTTGTCGCAGCCCCCTTGGGCCCCTTTTTTTCTTTTTTTTACCAACTCTCGGCCACCTGTGGGTCCAAACAAAAATGCAGCATTCTCCCTCTCTGTTTTTTTTACGATTGAACCCACTTCCTTTTTTTTCGACAGGGCCCACATGATCCAACTTGCTGTAGCCACTTTCCCCTGTTTTCCTTAAAAAAAATCGGCCCAAAATTTTTTTTTAATTGCCTCCCTCTAGGGTTCCCAACGTGGGAACCCCCTTTTTTTTGTAACGCCTAGCGCCCGATGGGTTCCTGTAAGGGCTCGCGCAAAGGGTTGGTGGCGCCGCCTGGGCGATGCGGCAAAGAAGGAGAGGTTGCCTCACAACTGGAGGAGGCCGCACGATGCTGAACGGGAGGCGCCGCCTGGATCGAAGGAGAACGCGAGCATCTCCTCACGCGGGGAAGATCAGGGCGAGGAGTGGGGGTCGCGCGACGCACCCCTATGGATTGGGGTCGCCGCCTGGGCTTCGGGGCTTCACCGTGCCGCCTGCACGATCTGGAGAGAGGCGGGCTGTAGAGGGAGAGCTGAGAGGGGTGGCGCCGCCACCTGTAGCGGCGAGAGTCTCGCGCGCCGCCTACGATGGAAGGGGGGATCACATGGGGTTGGTGAGGAGGGCCGCCGCTTGCACAGATGCCGCAGTAGATGGTTAGGGCTCGCGTGTTGGGGATGAACGACGGTGCTGCTTGTTGCGGAGACAGGGGTACGCCTGGGAGATGAGGCTCTTCGAGATTGCGCCGTCGATGGCGCTCGAGTTGGAGGATCGCCTAGAGTGTTGCGATGGCGCCATATGCGCCGCCTATGCGTGTGAGCGGGAGGCGACATCGCTCGAGAGGAGGTCCCTCCGCCTGGGGACGATCGATGGAGGTTCCACCAGGACGAGTTTCTCCCACGGCATGTGCGCCTATGCTGCACATGAAGAGAAAACTGGAGCGTCTTCTTCTGGAGTAGGGCTCCTGCCTTTACTTCGGGAAGATCGGGATGGTCTGCCAGAACCTGGACCATGCATCACCAGTGCCTGGATCGGATGGATGTGCCGCCGCTTAGAGAAACTTGATCAGGGTTTCATGAGAAACCCTAGAGTTTGACACTCGTTGACATAGAATAAATAAACAAGAATAATCTCCAATAAACAAGAATCAATCTTTCAGTCGATTCTCGAATAAATCAAGAACAGAAACCCTCGAGAATCGAACCCGCTCTGATACCATGTTATAAAATATGAAGAATGCGGAAGCGATTGATAAACAGAGCATAAGAACAAGAAACATAAGCATGGAAACACCATGATTTTACGTGGAACCCTACTCCGTGAAGAGAGGGATGAAACCACGGGAGAAGCCCTCAAAGGGGTATGATATGCATTGCTTTTTCTCAATGAGTACAGGAGGTCTGGGGCTCCTTATATAGCCTTCCCAGAGCCTCCAAGTCCCAACGCTGGTCCATGTGGGACTAAACATTGGATGGGGGTAAATGGATCTTCTCCAGGATCCATTTACCCCGCTACAACACATTGAGCGCATACACCTTATCCTCCAACATATCATTTATGAGGTTAATGTAAGGATAGTTACTTGTCTCTTCTCCAAAACTCTCCACAATATCTCCCATCGAACAGAATCATAAGCCTTCTCCAAATCAATAAAAATCATATGGAGCTTCTTCCTTTTAGCTCTGTAAATCGCCATCATTCTCCTCAGCAAATGGATGACTTCAATAGTTGAGCTACCTACCATGAATCTGAATTGATCTTCTTTTACTTTGTAAACTTGTCTCAACCTTCTTTCGATCACACATTCCCCAAATTTTCATAGTGTGACTCATCAGCTTCATACCCTTATAATTTGAACAATTGAATGTCACTTTTGTTCTTATAAAGAGGCACCACAATGCTTCTCCAATCTTCAGGCATTTTCTTGCTTCGCCAAATAACTTGAATAAATTTGTAAGCCAAGTCAAACCACACTCATCTAAAACTCTCCAAACTTCTATAGGAATGTAAACAGGTCCTATACATTTTCCATGTCTCATAACCATCAAAGCATCCTCTACTTCCTTTGTATCCATCTATAGCTTGCACGATTCAAGTAACTTTCACTACTAGCTAGATCTCCCAAGGTGACCTCTCTATTTCCTTCTACGTGCTTCCATCTAGTCTCTATATCCTTCTAAGTAACAAGCACGAGACCTTCATCAGCATTAATGCATCTCACTTGAGAAAGGTCTTTGGTCTTTCTTTCTCTTGCTTTGGCCAACATGAATATATCCTTCTATCCCTCCTTAGAATAGAGATTTTTCTATAAAATTTCATAAGCTTTTGACTTAGCGTATCTTATAGTCTTCTTTGCTTCCTTCTTTGCTATTTTGTAGTTTGTGACAGTTTCCTCTGTTATATCCTTACACATATCTTTAAAGCATGCTTTTTAAATTTTGAGCTTCTATTGCATCCATCCACTACACCACCAAGCCTCCTTTTAGCCCGGAGTTCCTTCGTTTAACTCACCTAGCATCTCCTTGGCTACCCTTCCTATACAAAATGCCACCGTATGCCACATCTTGTTTGCACTTCTGTTACAATCCCAAGATAAGTCTTCTAAAACCTTCTCCCTAAAGCTTGATTGCTTCAATTAAAGATTCCACCATCTAGTTCCACAAATCTTAATGTGAGAGTGGATCGAAAAAACTATTCCATGTATTAATGTGTTGAATAAATAAGCGGAACCAGGATCGATAATTAAGAACAAGAAAATTATAAAATATTAGAATTTTACCTGGGACCCTACTCCATGAGGGAGCAAACAAAACCAATATGAAAAGATCTCAAAAGCTCGGATCTTCTATTGAAATCTCTCAATGATTACAGGGGATATGTGGCTCCTTATAAAGCCTCACAGACCGGAGTACAACTTATAAATGATGTGAGCCAAAACATGAGAGGGGGTAATTAATTCTTAGAGAGATCTAATTACCTCTCTTACATACTCCAACACTTCCCCTCAAGCTAGAGTTGAAAAAGTTGTAGCTTACAAAAAGAAGAAAATATACAACACATTTTCACTCGAAACATCTAAGAGAGAAGATGGAACTCGCTTGAAGGAGTCGCTGCTGGTAAAAGACCTCGCACGAGGACGGGGCCGCGACGATCAAGTCTGTTGAGGTGAAACGAAAAGTTGTATTCCTCATAGCCCTAGAACTCTCTTATATAGGAGAAAAGCTCTATGGGAAAATTACATAAGACATGCTGGAGAAATAAACAATTACAAATAAAGACTAAGGAACCTAGGGATCTCAACATTTTCCCTCAAGCTGGAGCATATATGTCTATCATGCTCAGCTTGGAACAACAATGATGAAAAAGGCCACTCGCAAGAGCTTTGGTAAACATGTATGCAGTCTGATCACCTGAAGCAACATGAGAAGTGAAAATCGGCCCCCTTTTGGATCAAATCACAAGTGTAATGATAATCTACTTTAATGTGTTTTGTTCTCTCGTGAAATGCTGGATTGTTAGTTATAAATAGCTCTGCATGATTATCACATTGAAGTTGCATAGGAAGAGACTGCTCAATAGTTAGATCAGTCAATACAGATGTGACCTACATCATTTCCGTACTCCCTTGGGCCATAGCCCTATATTTGGATTCAACGTTGGAACGAGCAACAACTGTATGTTTCTTACTTTTCCATGATACTAGTGAGCTACCAATAAATACAGTGAAGTCTGAAGTGGACTTCTTGCCCTTGGGACATCCAGCATAATCCGCATCTGCACATCCAGAAACTGTGAGGGATGTATCCCTTCAAAAAAGAAGGCATGCATCTAGTGAAGACTTCAAATATCTCAAAATCATGCACACTACATCCATATGAACATGTCTGGGTTGCTCTATAAATTGGCTAAATCTGATCATTGCAAATGATATATCGGGCCTAGTAATAGTGATATATAAAAATTTTCCTACCAGCTCTCTGTATCTTCTTTTATCCACTTCTTCAGAATCATCATCATAGAGCCTAGCATTAGGGTCCATTGGTGTAGTGGCAGGTCTGCATCCTGTCATGCCCGTCTCGAATAGAAGGTCACTAGCATACTTTCTTTGTGTCATAACCATACCCTTCTGATTCCTTGCAAATTCTAGACCAAGAAAGTAACGCAATGTGCATGCTAAGGTCCTTGGTGACAAACTGTGGCCTAAGGAAATCCTTAGCTCCTTGAATGCCATGTTAATCGCAGCCAGTAACAACGATGTCATCAACGTAAACCAGAACAACAACGGTACCTCTCTGAGTTCTCTTAACAAACAGAGAATGATCAGAAATGGATCTGACAAACCCCTTCTTTTCAATTAAATCTGAGAGTTTCTAAAACCAGACCCTTGGACTTTGCTTAAGGCCATATGTGGCCTTATGAAGACGGCACACCATAGTGTACTCCCCCTCAGCAGCGAACCCTGGTGGTTGATACACGTACACCTCCTCCTGCAGATCTCCATATAAGAAGGCATTCTTCACATCCAACTGGAAAAGTGGCCAATCACGTACCAACGCAACTGCAATAAAAATTCGCTGCATAGAGCGGCGTGCAACAGGAGAAAAAGTTTCTTGGTAATCCACTTCATAGGTGGTGAACCCACGAGCAACCAACCTGGTTTTACATCTGTCCACAGTATCATCTGACATGTGTTTCACAGTAAATACCCACTTGCTTCCAATAACAAACGCACCTGGTGGAGCATGTACAATACTCCATGTATCACGAGACTGCAAAACTGCCATCTTCTCCTCTTGGTCAGACGCCACGGACTACTCTGCAGAGCCTCCTGATAGGTTTGTGGTACTTCCACAGTAGACAGGCCAACAACAAACTTCTGAAAATCTTAGGAAAGACGGTCAAAGGAGACATGTGAAGCCAGAGGATGCATAGTGCACGCACGCTTCTATCTCCATAGGGCAATGGGCACGTCTAGATCCTCAATATGTGCAGAAGGTGCATCCTCCAATACCTCGTGTACCTCAGTCTGTATAATCAAATCACCAGTGCCATTAGAAAAACTCAATTGTTTAGAACATACCTTGGATGTGGTAGATGGAGGAGGCACGTGAGCACGGGACCTTCGCTGGTATACTTGCGGATAGAAAGAAGGTGATGGTAGAGGTGGTGGTGGAGGCGGCGGTGGTGGCGATGGAGGAGGTGGTGGTGGTGGTACAGTCACTGTTGAGGGTTCGCTACCACTCGGAGCAGGGAGGCTGGCAGCGTGGCCTGGTGGTGGAGCTAGAGATGATGTCGGTGTGGTAGAGATCATAGGCATATAGACATCTTCTCCATCCTCTGTAGAGATGAGCTTGTCACCTGTAGGAGAAAAATACATAATGGACTCAAAGAAGGTGACATCAGCACTAACGTAGTATCTTTGTCGAACAGGGTCGAAGCAACCATATTTCTTTTGGATCTTGGAATACCCAACAAACATTTGACAGCTCTACGAGAGAGCTTGTCAAGACCAGGAGACATCTGATGAACAAAAGCTACAGAGCCGAAGACACAAAGTGTAAGAGAGAAAAGATCCGTCTCGGAAAACGCAATCAAGAACGAGCCACCATAACAAAAGAAGGCATACGATTTACCAGGTAGCATGTGATTAGAACTGCATCCTCCCAATATGAATGAGGGGTACGACTCTGAATCAAAAGAGTCAAGGTAACGTCCAAAAGATGGCAATGGTTTTCGTTCAACCGTCCCATTCTGTTGGGAAATATATGCACAGGATGTCTGATGAATAATACCATGAGAACTGAGGAATTGATAAAGTTGAGTGCTGCAAAACTTTAGTGAATTATCGGAATGTATAAACTTGATTTTTGCTGGAAAAATATTCTTGATTTCATTAATAAAAGACTGAATAATAGGACCAGCATCGGACTTGTTCTTAAGAAGAAAAATCCAAGACAACCTTTAAAAGTCATCAACTGCGACAAGATAAAACATATGTCCCTGATGATCTGGGACATGACTAGGACCCCAATATCAAAATGCATTAACTCAAACAAACCATGACTGCTACGACCCTAACAACTCTGAAAGGTAGAGCGATGATGCTTCCTAAGCTGGCAGGCCTCGCACTGAAAGGTGGAGCGAGGGGAAATCTGTGGAAAAACGTGACACAACTTTTGCAGAGGAAGATGACCAAATCGAATATGCCTCATATAGGGAAAAACATATCCAGTGCGAAGAGAAGAGGCACCAGCATGAAGACATTGCATTAATCTGTAGAGATCCCCTTACTTACAGCCAGTTCCAATCACCTTTCCCGTTAGTATATCCTGAAACACAAGAGTAGATGAATCAAATATGGCACGATAATATAAATCTCTGGTGATTTGACTAAGAGAAGGTAGATTCATAAAAAATTTAGGAGCATAAAAAACATTCTGAAGTCTCATTCCAGGGGTCAATTGCACCTCCCCCTGACTAGTGATGGGAGAATGTGTCCCGTCTGCTATCACGACAGATCGTCCAATCTGAGTTGGACGAAATATACTAAACCAGCCTCTGTCACCACAGAGATGATGGGATACTCCTGAATCCATGATCCATTCTGACAGGTCTGCCCTGCAACCAGTAGTAAAGGCATACGTTGTACCTGATGTACATGTTGATGCTGAGGCAGCCACCTCTGAAGATCCTGAAGGAGAGCCCGTCGACCCAGTAGTAGGCATAATCTCCCTGAGTCAAGCAACGAGTTCATCAAATCTTTGATCACCAACAGGTGAAGGGCTCCCAACTGGTTGTATCTGCTCTGCAACCCGAGCTGAAGCCGAAAACCCATGCTTAGAATAGCATGTTTCCTCAGAGTGACCAGATATGTGACCGTGGGAGCAAAGCTGACAGGGTCGACCACCCCCTCCACTCCCTCTACCACGATATGATATATGGCATCCCCTACCACGAGATCCAGCCATAGCTGAAGATGTCTACGACTGCAAGGTACCACCTGAGGATATAGATAGCCTACTCAATCTGCGATATGCCTCCTCCATTGGAGATATGGTAGCATCGGTAAGGATCTGGGCACGAGCAGCATCATACTCAGGATCAAGAGCTGCTAGAAAGACTCCAGTCATCACAGAGTCTCTATATGCCTTGAGTTGTTATGGTGTAGTAGTCAAGGGAATGTAGCATACCCCTTAAGGAAGTATAGAGGGTATAAAGGGGATGACTATTCTACTTGGATGTGAAGATATCGTGTTGGAGATGTAGTATCTTCAACTCGTTCTTCGCTGGTGAGTATGTGGCAACGAGAATGTCCCACATAGCCTTTGCAGTGGGCTAGCTCAGAATATCATTAGCTATCTCTGATAACACATTCCCAGATAGCCATACTCGCGCATAAGCATCATCTGTCTCCCATGAGGCATTTATCCCAGTCCTGTCACTTGGCTTCTCCACCGTAAGGATGTGCTTCTTGCCAATACACTGCATCAGACTCATGAACTACATGGCCACAGTTCATAGTTCGTGTCATCCACTTTGACGATGGGAGCTGGACCTTTGAAGCCCCTCATAGATGAAACATCAGCTTCATTGTCAACCATGATGACAACAATCACCAAGACTGGGACTTGCAACAAATAAGACATGTGTCTACACGAGCATATGGGAAGATGGTTGTGGGTGCAGACTTATACCACAACCTCTTTCATTATTCGAAGCTGCCTTTAGGTAGCTAGGGTGTTTTAGATAAACACGTCACACCCAAAAGATCCAAGCGATGACCTAAACCGAGATAGAAGGCAACAAGGAGAACACGCAGGGCTGACATCCCTAGAGAACTGGTTGCGTCAACCCATGCATGAAGGCAGCTGCGTCAACCCACGCGTGAAGGCGGATGCGTCAGCCCACGCGTGAACAGCATGCGGTGGCCCCCGTGGGGAAGGCGACAGCGGGCGGCGGCGGCCCATGTAGCGTGTGAGGAGGATTTTGGTGAGGAGGGGCTACGGTTAGGTCACAGGCTCCAATCTAGGACCGTCGCTCTAATACCATGTTGAGGTGAAACGAAAAGTTGTATTCCTCATAGTCATAGAGCTCTCTTATATAAGAGAAAAGCTCTATGGGAAAATAACATAAGACAGATTGGAGAAATAAACAATTACAAATAAAAACTAAGGAATATAGGAATCTCAACAATGTCAATACTAGAGTCGTTGCGACGACCAGGTCATGCCTGGAATGGGTCGATAGAAGTCCAACACTAAGAGAAGTCGCACAATATAATGTGTGAAAGAACTCGATGCTCGGTGAAGAAGGTTGATAGCAGTAGTAGTCTGAAGTATCGGTTTTCATGTCGTGTATGGGCAGTAAAAGTTTGAGATGGTCCCAAGTAGAGAAGTCCATGTTGATCTGTGGATAGACACTCGACGATGAGGGATAGGCACCCAATGCAGTGGTCGTCTTTTGATGTCAGTGATAGACGCCTGAGGATCGAGGATATGTCGTTGATGAAGAGTGATAGGGGATAGGCACCCGATCACTTTTATCGAGGAACCACGAATAGATGATGATGGACTTGATAAAAATCCTATAGATACATCTCAAGTAGAAAAAATGTACCCTCTCTTACTCTTCTTTTCTCTCATACTTGTCAGAACAAGAATATATATCAAGTTGGGAGAAACAAAAAAAACATGCATTTTATAAGCCCTTAACCTTTTTTATGGTCTTCCTTCTCCTTTTCAATTGGCTCCTTGTTTTCTTTAACCTTCCTTCATGGCATGCAAAGAACCATCCTCAATAATAACGAAAGAGTATGAATCGTTATGATCTGTAGTGTCATGTATTCATCAAGTGCGTTCATGTCTTCTTTTGTTTGTCCAAGTTGAGCATTCCAGTTCCATCTTGAGGGGGGGGTGGAGAATGACCTAGGTGGGTAGTTGAACCTTTCCAAGATCCGATTATCATACCATGAGAGATAGTCCCACATCGTCCATTTATTATTTTTTTTGACGCTTAAACATCGTCCATTTATGGGACTTTGAAGAGTCGGTGGTGTTGTATAGAGCATCACACACCCATGTACTCATTGAGAGAATGAAATAGAAGAATCAACCCTTTGAGGTCTCCTCCCGTGATTTCATCCCGCTCCTCATGGAGTAGTGTTCCACGTAAAATCTCAAGTGTTCTTCATATTTATGTTGCTTTATCGTTTTTCACTTGGTACTAGAGCAAGGCGATTTGGGGAGATCCAGAGCAACTTCAACAATGCTGGAAGAAAATAAACTTCATTATCAAGCCCAGCGACATCAGCCTTCTTCTAAATCAGGGATCTCAAAAAACCTAGCTACCAACACACACATACATGCGATGCCTCTCACTTTAGATCATCACCAATCTAATTTGGTTTCACCAAACCCTAGCCGTCGCCAATAAGGAACCATTGTCTCTCCATGCACGGGCATCACCCGCTCCGTATACAACAATCTTCCCCCAAGCACGCACACCAACCTCCAGATGGTGCTCCTGCTCCCTCAAGCACAATGTCACAAAACAATGACATGCAAAAGGGGCCCATTCTCAAACAAGCGGTACAAATCCATGAGCATCTCCCCACACAAGCACAAGACCTATTTGAAGAAGAAGAAGAAGAGCGCAATCGCACCTCCTCACGCAACTCTATCCCAAGTGCAGTGCAACCTCTACAATAGCCCTCATTCTGCGCACAATTTTTCTCCAGCCCCTCCAGGCAGTGACATCAATAGCATCTGAAATATCATGTCTTCAGTGTGGGTGGGGGGCAGTGGCGATGTTGGTCCCTCGAACGGTGATGATAATGGGGGAGAGCAGGGGCCTCAGGAGAGCCCTTATGCTTGATCTCGCCAGTCGCGACCAAACCATCATCGGTTACGCCATCTCCCAAGAGAAGCTCTTCTCCCTCCAATCCAACCTCAACCAAATCAGAAGCAACAACCCCCACCTATTCACCTAACTCAACATCACCTCCCCTCCCTTAGTGGTGCACCACGATGGTGCCACGCTCAAGGCAACCTCCTCCAAGATTCGACGATGGACGGATGTCGTTGGGAACCCTAGTCGTGCATATGAAACAGGGTTGATACCCCTTCTTTTAAAAAAAGGAGAATAGGAGGGTGAAAGAGATGTATTGGGTCCAGATTTTACGGGATGTATTAAAAAAGTGGAGATAGAGACAGATAAGGGGAAAACAAAAAAAGGAAGGATGGACATTGGGCCCAATGGGCTTAAAAAGGGAGAATGGACAAGTGAGTTGTTTCTATATTAAAAAAAAGAATGGTCGGAGAAAGGGGAAAGGCCAAGCTTTTTGGACCCAATTTGGGCTACTATTGTATGCAAAAGAGCCCAAAAAAGGAAGGAAGAAGGCTTGTAAAAAAAATAGCCGAAAAAAAGAATGGCTACAAAAAAAAATATTGCACAAATAAAGAAAAAAATGATATTGTTCATTTCGGACATTTCCCCCTCTTCATTTGTTCTCTCAACTTCGTCGAGTATCCCTTAAAATTCCTACAGATACAGAGAGAATGGAAGTGAGAGAGTACATAAAACACTCATCCATTGATTTTCAGATATTCTACTCAAAGATCAACTCAATGCATGTAAAAGCACACTCCAATGATCGTAAAATCCAATATGAAATCCTTCCGAGGTTCCTAAGAGAGAGAACCCACTTCGAGATCCCAAGAGAGTGACTTGCATTCAAAGATCTGCATATAGATATACCCACAGCCTGAAGAAAAGACATTAGGTGACAGATCCTCCCGTTGGTGACGAGCCAACCCACACAGGTTTTTCGATAACAAAAGAAACTCATTATAGAGGACAGCCCTCCAGTTCATCCTCACCATCATGGGATGCGAAGAACCGTTATCAACAATAATCAAGAGAACAAGTGTTGAGTCCTTATGATCTGTAGTATCGTGTATTCATCGAGTAAGTTCATGTATTCTTCTATTTGTCCAAGCTGAGCATTGTACTGCTCCAGATTGAAAAGGGGTGTTGGAGAATGACCTAGGTGGGTGGGTAATTGGATCTATTTTATAGAGGAGAGGGTGAGATCCTAAGATGGGACTCACCACAGAGGTTGCAATAATGAATAACCAAAAAGATTGTACAGATGTCAAAGCCGAAGCAAGGAAACAAAATCGAGCAAGTACATTCTCAGGATAGAAATGTCGGCCCCTAAAAATCAGAGCATTCCTCGCTTGCCACATAGAGCAAAGGAGGGTGAAAATTGGAGATGCGTCCTCCTGTGAGTTTTCGCACGCCGATCTGAAAGACATCCACTCCAAAACATCATGTTGTCACCATTCCTAAGCTAGTGTACGTTTATTCCTCCCACATAGCTATCAATGTTCTGCAATTGAAGAACAAATGATATGTTTCCTTATGTTGATCGCTACAACTATCACAAAACATATCCCTAGTATGCAGCAACTTATCTCTCCTCATATTGGTGAGTAGACTATCATGCCTAAGCAACCAAAGAAAAACCTTGATCCTTTGTGGGTTTTTATAGCTCCAAATGATTTCCCAATCATGCGCAAGATCCTCCTGGGTCGCAACTTGACTACGGGAAAAAATTGGTACGCCTTATTAACAAAGATTGTGCCACGGTTCCAAATGAAATGATATATTCCTTCCGTTGGGCCCTCCACATCATCCAGATCACCAAGTTGCGTAATGAATTCATTTAACCGTTGGTCGGAGAAAGATCCATCTAAGCAAGGTCTCCAAGTACCCGTCATCTAGATGTCACATAGGAGGGCATTCTTTCCATGATCCAATTACCATACTATGAGAGATAACCCCACATCATCTATTTATGGGACTCTATAGAGTTAGTAAGGCTATATAAAGAGCCATATACCCATGTACTCACTTAATAACAACAACAAAGCCTTTTCCCACAATTAAGTAGGGTCGGCTACTTATTAAGAGAATGAAATAGAATAATCCGCCCTTTGAGGTGTTCTCCTATGGTTTCATCCCACTCCTCACAGAGTAGGGTTCCAAGTAAAGTAAAATCTTCAGTGTTCTTCGTATTAATCTTGCTTATTCTTGATTATCGTTTCCTCTTTATCGTTATCCACAATATGTATACTAAATTGATTTTAAAAATTATATATATATATATGCACAAAAAGAGAAGAGGTTCCAACGCAATGCAAAACGCATGTATTAGTTAACTCCTGCTTTCTATGGACTAGTGTCATGACATCTATGTTAAACCAATTTTATATATGCTTATATTATAAACTCTAGTTTTGAGAAAAACTACACAAGATGCCTGAGTTTTTTTTTTTTTGAAAGCTCCACAAGATGCCTGAGTTGTCATCTTCTTTAAATGGAAAGCGTTGTATTTATATGTTCTATGTAAAAGATGGTCTGGCTGTAGTGCAGTGTGCCTATCACCCAAAAGACCAAGGTTCAAATCCCTCATTGTGAGGGGGTTGTGTTAGGTATCCGACAACTGACATAAAAGTAGTCGGATCATTCAACATGGATTTGAGCAAGAATCTATGTAGTTGACCCTACTTAAACTGGGAGAAGGCTTCACCATTTTCTTATGTCAAAGATGTTGTATAGCATTTTGCAACTCGTAGCTGACGAACCATTTTATAGATGGTACATAAATTTGAAAATTTTGCAATATTATGTGCATCACCTAAACAGAAATGCACATTATTGCGAAATGCTGTTGAGAATATCAGCAATGGAGAAGGCTGCATTGTAATGCATTTATTCACCCTTGAAGATATCATGTGACAGCTTATGTCAGCAAACACCACATATGAACTTCAATTGTAGAATTTTAAAATCCACACCTTTATCTTCTCGATATTCTGAAGAGACCACTACAGAGATTTTGTTGATCAAAAAAAGAGGAAACACTCCAGTCCAGAGGTGTCCGACCCAAAATAATACGTTAGAATAAACTAGAGACCACTACAGATTTTCATAAACACAATTAATTGGGAAGCAAGTAGGAGCAAAACTCAGATGGAAACTTGCCTTCCCTGTACACCTGAGCAGGTACAGGAGTCAAACCCCTGGAAGCACTTCTTTCCCATTGCTTATACTGGTAATCGTCCTCTGAATGCACAGATTCGCGTTGCCCAGGATACCGGTTCATCTCCGAGGCATGTTGGGACCTCTGCACTGACATCTGCATTTGAGCAGCAGCAACCATTGAATTTGTCGATGGATCAGCATATGGTCCTTGGCTCTTCATGATCGATACACAATTATTTGTCCTACCATTACAACAATAAAACAAAGAAAAGCCTAACCTCCTCAGTAAAGAAAAGTATTTCCCCAAACTTACTGTATACGGACAGTGGCACTTCAGATGGTGCAAATTTCAAATTAGATATCAAAAGGATCTGACAATAAAGAATATGCATGAAATGTTGTGGCATCGTCAGTATAACATTAATAATATACCTATAGAATAACTTCTAGACCAATGCCAAGTAAAGTAGAATCAATTAAAAAACATAACCGAGCTTTCCAAGATGAGGAATGAAAACCATGTACAAGTATAAGAATCCGGCACCATTAGTGTACAGATACGCCAATATTTGAGAATTCCAAGGATGATTAGTAGCTTGATTATGACCATGATTGCATCAAATTAGGGGAGAATTGCCTTAATAACATATGTATGCCACAATGAATGCAGAGAAATCAGAAGAAAAAAAGAATGTGAGAGTTATCAACTATAAATGTCATCAGGCCGGGGGAAGGATGGCAGAGAGCTGGAACAAAGTGGCGCGTCGGAAGTCTTAAGACAGGCAGTCTGCAGCTCAGTTGTTCGATGTGAAAAACAGGGGATCTGCAGCTTTTCTTGACTGGAGGAGGGTAAAGGGGAATGAAGTTCTGGCAACTTGAAGTCCTACAATGGCCGTGAAGGCAGATGTTTCCGTTGTGGAGATTGTGGGCACTTTGTGGTGGTGTGTCGGAACTCCGTCAAATGCATGGAGAATGGAGGCATTCTTGCTCTGGGAAAAGGCCTTCGAAGAAGGTGCAGGCTGCAGACAAGAAAAAAGAACCGAATTTGAGGAGCTCGGCTAGCCCTCCGCTGGAGGCGGTCTTGGTGGGTATTTGCAGCAATCCCGACGAATGCATGCATCTGTTCCTAGCAGAATACTGGCAAGAAGATCAGGCGTTCGTTTAGCGGTGATGTTATACACCTGGAAAATCCCATCGCCTGTGCAAGAGGGATGTCATCATCGGAGCTGCAGACCCTTCTGCAAACTCATTTGGATGACCGGGAGGTGGGGGAAATCAGATCGACATGACCAACCTTGCGGGATGGAGCCTCGCTATTCGTGCACTACAGGATGCTTATCATCAAGGGTATGCCTCTCGAGCAAGGGAATTCAAAACCGTTACAAATGTGTCAACGGTGTATGCGAGTCATATCTCAATTGTCTCGGATGGATTGTTGAGAGGGATTGGAATGACGTGGTAGTGGAAGTCACCCTCAAAGGCAGGTTTGTGCCAGATCGCTTGTGGCTTTGCCATGGGAGAGCAGTGTTTCACTGAGCAGTAGAAGAGATGCGTGCTCTCGGGGAAAAGCTCAGCCGGATATGCACTCCGGCTGCTTGTGAAAGCTGGAAATCAAAAGGTCACGTCGATTTGCTTTCCCCATCCTCAGGAAACGCCTTTCGCTAGGCGCTTCTATGGAAAAGATCGGAGCTCTAGATGTTCTGAGTCACTGAAGATAAGCACCTGACTCCCTATGGGTTACTACAATGGATCCTTTACCAGGTCATCTTGTTGGGAAGCTGCGGCAATCTGATGCGGATCTTCTGGGGGCGAACACATGTCGGTGGGCGGGCCAGAACAAGGTCTGCTTTGCGGGTCGAACCGAAGATCAGCCGGACATGTGTGGGATGGGTCGGACATAGCCAGAGGGTCTTCATCTAGGACCGGGTCTCTTCGTCAAGCTTGAGGACTCGTGAGACATCGCCATCAGCTACTGGATCTGGAATCTCCACTTCGAAGCCTCCGGCCTGGATTGGTGATCCTCCCCCGTCTCCAGCATAGAGTTCTGGAGCCTATGTCACAGGCTCCGCTCAAGCAAGGTGGTCAAAATTAGGGCGAAAGCATATGGGTCAGGAAGGGGGGATGCAGGAGCGCCGTGTGGTTACTTCTAAGCTGGAGTTGTTGTGTGGAGAACCCGAGAGTTGTCCGGTCGTTTATCGCTGAAAACCTGGGTTTTCCGACCTACTAGCAAATGATCGTTGGGTCATGATACGTTTGCTTTACCACACAGAATATGGGTGGTGGCGAGACAGGGGAAATGAATTCCAAAGAGGTTGAGGAAGTGTGAATATACATGTGTAAGAGGGGTCGAGGTGGAGTGGCGCGAGCGAGGGGACAGAACAGGGGGATATGGCTCATATGTGTTTGGCATGTCAAGGGAGATGAAAGCATACATGCACATGGATGAATGTCTTTATGAGGACTTAGAGGAGTTTTGGGGGTGATTACTCCATAGGTTACCACTTCTCAATGAGGATGTTGACATGGAATGTAAAGGGGCTTGAGAAGCAGGAGAATAGATTTGCAGTTCGAGAGCTTTTTATGGAGTCCAAGGCTGAATTCATGATGCTGCAGACACAAAGATTGCACATGGAAGGTAATCCATATAGAAGAAACTGGAGGTAAGCTGATCCCGGAATTCAGCTAGATTGCTTTAGGTGGTGTGTTGCAGGTGGACTTCCATGGTTGGAATGGGGATTTGTTCACATTAGAAAAGCATGAATTACAAGGGTGGCATGCCCTAAATGTACGTCTGCGTCAAAAGCTGATGACATTGTCATGTTTACCAACATTTATGGGCTGACAAACGGAGTTAATTTTTCTAAGTTGCTAGAGTAATATTAGCTTCGTACGCAAGCAATGCCCATCTTAAGGGTTGGGGACTTCAACGTGATGTTACGTCCAGAGGATTGTAAAGCAAGATGTCACTATACACTGAGGAGTTTTTTTTAATCAATGGAGGGGGAAGCACCCCCCCTTCACCCAAAAGACCACGGTTTCAAATCCCACTTCAATGGTCTGGTGATGGAGCAGTGTGCCTACCACCCAAAAGACTAGGATTCAAATCCTAGTTGATCCTACTTAAAGTGGGAGAAGGCTTTACCATTTTTTAATAGAGGGGGAAACACGGTGTCCGCCCCAAAAATTTTATTGAAAGGTTAAGAAAGGCACTTACAGAAGTCATGACTCGAGGAAACTCTACGAATGAATATTGATCCTTTCTACAGCCACTCAACACAAAAACTTCAAAAAAACTCTCCAACCACGATCCTCCCTGGTCCTAAAATCTATGAAAACAATGCCCTGATCGAGCACCATTCAAAGAAAACCCTATCGTAATTCGTAAACTAACAACCTCAGATCATATTGTACTGACCAAGCCACCCACACAACCACGAAACCTCGGAGCTCCACATCATCGAGCACCCGAGACTCCTAAAGTTACATCCTCATTTAATAACTACTTTCTTAACTAAGGCTAGGATCAACCCCATCATATGTACAGTGGTCTTTCGGAGAAGGGCTCTCTCGTTCAAATCTTCCTCTTGTGCAGCTTGATGATCGTCCACATCTTCCTCAAGCCTCTTCATGCTCGCTCACCTGCACAAGGCCTTAAATATCGAATTTCGATTTCGTTTCGGTGACTGACTGAAACGAAATTCCGGTCATTTCGGTCTTTTTTTGAACTAGGGCCCCCAAATTTCGGCCGATATAGGCCATTTTGGTCAAATTTCGGTCACCCATCGAAAGCAAAATTTGACTGAATTTCGGCAAAATTTAAAGCCATGAACCTGCGCACTCAAAATATAGGTAGTAAGTTGGGCAAACTTTTGTTCTATGTTTATGTAGCGTTTACGCCTCTTGCATGAAAAGTTACCAACGATCAAGCTCCCATTTAAATATCTTGATGCAGCCAGAACCACAGCAGAGGTGTTGAGCTCGATGGAGGTTGCACCAATGACAGATTTCGCCTCATCAACAATGTCGGATGTATGTGGTAATTCCTTCAGAGTTACCTTCAGGGATTAATCTCCGTCAGAAGATGAATTGTCATTCACCAAGGACTTAAGAATGTTTGCATCGGCCACCATGGTAGAAATAAGAAGCAAAACCTTCGAAGAGGACACCAAGAGATAATTACCTCCAAATGACGAATTGTTTGACCTCCATGAAACGAGAGGGATGCCAAATACAAAAGAAGGGAAGCCTTGTAAGACTTCGAAGACAAAATAGGATATGAATCCTCAAGCCACACAGCAGCTCCTTCAGGTAACCCTATTCGAGCCTACAGATCCCCACTTGGTTCAGTGTAGCCCGAGCCACCCGCCATTGAACAAACCGCTTGGATTGGGTCGTTACCACAACCCACGAATGCTTGAGCTTACACCTATATGGTGGATACCCCTTTTCATATCAAAAAAAAACAACCCAAGGATGTCACACCAACCCAAGTTGGATCCATACAAAGATCCAAGCACTCTCAATCCACTTCCTTCGCAGCAATTAACTAGACAAACGAAACCCTAAACTTCCTCAGATATGAGGCAAGAGAAGAGTCCATGAAATCTTGAGAGATATGGTCTTCTCCAAGAAATGGCACATAGAAAGCAGCATCTGCCATCTCCGTAGATTCAAAAAACCTCCATCGAGAATTCAACCACTGAGATCTTCACGAAGCATCCACCAGTTGGTCAACCAACACATCTCGTCGAACAACCATCTCCACCAATCATACTACCAACCCCATTGGTGATGCTAAATCCCTTGCCTCTAGTAGGGTACCGATATCAGCAGGAAGAAGCTCAACCGACTTTTGTAATCCAGCCAAACCAGGAAGTAATGGAGGAGGGATCTCCCCAACTTCGGGTTGAATGAGGCATGGCCCACCAACAACTTGCATTCTTTCACATACTTGATCAATCTCTTCCCTTTAAGGGGCACAATGGTTACATAAACATGCATGCCAGGTAGCCGACCATCAAATAGAATCTCAATCACATCGCCCAATACCTAAGGGTCTCCTTCAAAGTGCCGAGGTTTCTGGACATGAAAGGAACCCCGGTGACCCTCACTGTTCGAAGGCACAATCTCTATTTTGTTCCATGTTAGTGAATCTGTTTTATACGTGGTGGAGTTCTCGGTCAAGATCGTGCATTGATCATGTTCTGGTGTGCATAGAGGTACTTCAGATGTTTTAGTTGACAAGTGTGTGGTGCTAAAGTCAATTCATGAGGAGGATCGGAAGGTTGAAATTGAAAGGAGGCGAAGATCGTGACAGCGATGGGTTAAAAAAGGAGATGTCAACACATGTTTTTTCACTCTATGATCAGTGGCAAAAGATGTAGTAACTATATATACTCCTTAACAATTGATGGGCGCAAGTTCAAGGACCAACATGTGGGATGTGCCTTATGTATGTATAATCGCTCTGTGAGTAGAAGGGTCGCTCAAATTGGTAAAGGATGGTGTGAGAGGGGAATCTCTCTTATTTCGTAGATGTGGGCAAACTCACTGGTGGCAACTTTAACATGCATGATATTCAGAAGGTGGTTGACCAGCTCAATGCAGACGGATCCTCGAGCTTATATGGCTTTCCAGTGATGTTTTACAAGGAGTTTTGGGAGGTGATGAAGGATGACCTCATGGTAGCTCCCCTTTCCCTTTTGTCGAAGTGAGAAACGACTGCGTGGGTAGAGGACTTCAGACTGATCGCCCTGCCCAATGCAGTGTACCATATTAATGGCAAGGTCCTTGCCAACCGTCATTGCATTGTGATGGATACTACCATTTCTTTGGAATAGACTACTGTACAAGGGTAAACTTATGGCGGATTTTTTAGTGCTTGCATCCGAGATAGTGTTGGATTCGAAGATGAAGGTGTTTCCATGGTTGCTAGGCATGGGTGTCTACTTACAAAGGACCGCAAGGACAAGATCTTGCAAACTGGGGTTGTGTCATGCTCGAGATGCAATAGTGGAGTGGAAGATTTAGAGCATATTTTCTTCAGATGTAGACTCTCGGCTAAGGTTTGGGAGGATGTGGGCATACTGTTGCTTAGGATAGAAGACTGTAGTGAGTTTTGGAGGTCTATCTGGAATTTCGTTGTAACTCATGGTTTATTTTAATTGTTGTTTTAAAATTAGTTTTATTAAATTTTTATTGCATCTAAGCTCCTGAAGTGTTTTGTGCATATGATGAGCTACAGAACTCCAAATTAAGTGAAACTGTGAAATTGGTCTCATTGGAAGCTTACTTAATACTCTATCCTATGACAAATTGCATGCTCTAATTGGATTCGTGAAAATTTTAATATTATTCAGAGAAGTCCCATGATTTGCTTAGCTAGTTTTATTTGTTAAAAATTGTATGCATGTTCCATTAATGCAACTAAATAGGTCATTTAAAGCTAGAAACACGTGGAATTTTATGGTAGGGTTAAAGTCCTTATTTGAGGATTTTTATTTCATGTTTACAAACTTTAGGTGAATCTATTATCCTAGGGACAAAGTATTTGCATGAAATTGATGTGTAACTGAAATTGGTGCATTGTTTGTCGATTATTTAAGAGGATAGTTTTGCTCGGACCTTTGTTATAGTATAAACAATGATTTCAGGAGCATTTTGTGTTGTTTATTGTGCATTCCTTTTCATTCATTCTATTGCATATTAACTTGCATAAAATTACTAAAAATATCATGCATTCACCAAAATGATTTGATTAAGAGCATTGATTTAACCACTTAATTGACCCTAAATTTTATTAAGTAGGTCAGTCTCCTTAAGTCAACCATGTTAAACAAACAATAACCTTACCTCTTTGCATAGATACTTGTGCAATTCTGACCGATCCACGATTTTCAGGCTACAACAACATCGACATTTTAACACATGGAATCGAAGTATCATGGCATCGCCAGTGTGTTGCACCTCAAAAGGTCATGACAATGAAGATAATTCCTCTACGCATTTTTATTGATCGATCAGGAAACTGAACGATCATTCTTATCTTCTTTATAGGCTCGAGTTTAAGTTGGTCAAACACGTAGGTCAGAAGGATATTTATAGATGAATCATCATCGATCCAAGCATGGGTCAATGTGGTGTCCTCTATGTCACACTCTATTTGAGGCAATCGCCTAACTCTATGGTGTTTGGTTCACCTTCTCATTATTAAGGGGCTAAATATGTACATATTGTATATATTGTGAAGCCTTTATCCACTTTAAATAGGGTCGAGTACATGGATTCTTGCTCAAATCCGTATTGAATGATCCGACTATTTTTTACACTGGCTCTCGAATACCACCAGACCATTGAAGTGGGTATTAAGGGACTAAATAATCCAAAAAAATGTTGACACGCATTTTATTGATCCAAAAACACCCCTCCCATTATGGAGAAAAGTGTATTATGCCACAGGATGGCTCTATAAAATGAGCTTTAAAATGGAGGCAAAGAGTGCATGTAAGCGGCCCTACTTAATGTGGGAAAAGGCTTTGTTGTTGTTGATCACACAAGCATAGTTACAAACAAAAATATACCAAAACCCTTAGATAAAATTAAACATCGTCGTAACAATAAATAAGTCTTCATTGTTATCATAATAAGGTCAACCACCATAATAAATAATGTTAACTAATATAACAACTAACTATTAACTACTAACAAGCACAATTGCAAACAACACATAACCATTGTCATCAATATTCAAGTATTGGACTAACTATCATCATAAATAATTAACAAATAACAACAAGTGAATATACCTAAAAACTGAATAGACAAATAAAAGCGACTAAAAACTAAGTGCAGGAGATAGTGTTGGGTGCTTTGGGGAGGAGGCAACGATGATTAACGGAGGTGGTGATGACTGGAGGCGATGTTGGAGCCTAAGGAGGAGGTAGTAGTGTTTTGAGGTGGAGGCACCAATGTCTGAACAAAAAGGAAGCGCCTGGAAGTAGGGTTTTTCACAAATAGTACAGTCGAGTTGGGGAGAGGGAAAAAACCTTAGGAAACAACAGCTGAAAATGGCTTCTGATACCCTATTGGTTGAGGAGAAAAAGGAGGAATTCGTCGAAGAGGGGCTCGCATCTGAGTAGCGAGTGAGTGAGGCAATGGCTTACCAAGGTGATGATCAATAGTTGATCAGAGAGGATGATCAGATCAGCCACAGTAGGACTGAGACACTATCCATAGAAGACTTCTTATTCCATAACAACAAAAGCAGTTTTGCATTCTTTCATATACTAGGGGAATTCACTTAGAAAAGAAAATGTTCCATGTCTGACGGATTTGGGTCCATAACCGTGGGTTTCAGTGCATGAGATCTTGTAGATGACCCACTTAAGCTAAAATGTCTCATCGGTGCGCCTTAGAAAGCCTCAAGGGGCGTGACTCCCTCGCAACACCTCGACTACTCGAGTTACTTGCCTGAGTCGCCTCACAGCAACTTGTTGAGGCATACACCTTGAGGCTAAATCAGCATGCCTTGCCTCGAGGCACATTTTTTCATTCCATGGTTGAGATGGTGACAATTTCACCTAAGAAATCCCTCCTCATAAATCGTAAGGAGAAGGCAACATTGATAGAATACAAAAAACAATTGGTGTCTTCCACACAATAAGATCTGTAGATAAAGAAAAACATTTACAATAAACATAAGTAAATTAGTGTTCCCATAAGCTTATCAAAAATTGTTCTTAGGGCATAAAAACATCAGTGGTTATCTTTCATCTTTGAAAAAATGAAGTTCCATATAAAAAAGAATGTGCACCAAATGATACTCCGAAGTGTCTACATCTTGAATTAAGGCTTCACGATTGCACCATGCCCATGTATGGGCAAGAGCAACCAAAGGGTCTTTCATGATGTTGGCAAAGGTTAAGGAGCACACAGACTCCACCTTTAGCAACAAGGATCGTCTTATGTAGTAGGCAGCAAACTGAATTGTGGCAAATGCTAAACAACATAATGCATAAGAACAACACCACAATCCTATTCCAACATCATTAAATTGGAGGCTGACTAAGCATACCCATCAATACCAATCATGTCATCCCCATATTTTGTGATCATAATGCCATAAAAATCCCCTTATGATGTAACAATAACTACAATTAAACTTAGGCGGCATGTCAAAGTACTCAAATCAATTATTGATGGACTCTGTGATTGTTAACAAAGACCAAACCTGGATCCTCAAAAGTAAATGTATCCACGTTCTTTGAGAGAGATGAGTAGACATGTCCCGATGTACTCTGCATTGGAGATGGCTAAGTTACTCCGTGGTTAGACTCCAATAATACCTTCAACTAGGGCTTCTCAACTGATAGAACTCTGACACGACAGTTTTTTATACATTGCCCCAACTAGCTGCATCACTAAAGAACCTCCCACTAGCAAAGTTGTCTCACGTGTTGCTTCTTACAACTTCTACCATTCTACATTTTGGAACCTATGAGGTCTTCATAAATGATAAATCTGTTCTTTACATTCTCACATAGACATTCGTTTATCATTCTTCATTCATTCACTCGTTAGTCATTTTAAAGCGAGACATCCTGGCATCAATAGTTGTTCAAGCTTTGTATCATCTTGTTATGGCCCTTGTGGGTTTGACTTTGAGTGCTCGATGGATGGTGGATGGTCATCTGTTTCATTATTGGCCTTTCTTTAATTTCATGACCATTATTAAGAAAATAGATAGATTCATTACAGCATGCCTTACCCTCATCTGTTTAGCAAATAACTTTGTTGTCTACTCCATTTCCATCATTGGTATGGTTCTTAGTCCCCATCAAAGTCTATGACTCTATAAAGTCCATATAATGCCAGATGTTAGATTGTACAAATAGCATATATTTAGCGAGCATAAGATTAGTCTGGTGGTTACCAACAGTGGGCCTCTGACGTAAGACTGACTAGCATTTCAGAGGTCACATCCTACAAGCAAATCACCATAACGACATATCAAAACTCTATATGCTTAGTGTCAGTAAGTTTTTTCTCATAAGCTTGATATTGGCGGATTTATGTAACCCCTTTATTTCATAATCTTTACAAAATTACAATAGGCACCCTTCTAGGGGTATATGTGTATTCAAAGGGCGGGGGGATTAAGACAAAAACGGAAAGTAACCAAGATATAGTCTTCAGATCCTTCCAGCAACGGCATAAGAGGATAGCAGAATTATCCAACTTCCAATACATGCTTTCAAAATCCTATCATCTGTGTACATATCACTGTGACATGTAATACATGTGCATGTCAGAGTGATTTACATCAAATCAGAACAATTCCGGCAATTACTATCAATAGATTACACCATTAAAATAACAAGATTACATAAATATATAAACCAGTTATAAAAAAGTGAAGGTCAGAACGTCAAGAGCCATTTTAAAACCTAGATCCCTATGCATAACATCATCTCCATGACAGGGGTCATTTTATGTTTCGAGCATATTTATTAGGGTAACATGTATCTTGTTAAAAACATCATCGAACACTGGAACCATTTAGGTCCAAGAATCCAAGGCTTGAATACAAATTTTAAGACTGGTGAAATGGATAATCATTGTAGGGTTAGTATCACTTCCGATCCTTCTTTGTTCATTAGCTCGGAGTTTAAGTTTTGTTTTACTTCGATTTAACATTACCATAACATAAGAAGTCTTCTGCTAAAAGCTCCCAACGATTGGTGATGTTAACTCCTCCAGGAGGATGCAGTTTTCATGGTTTTTCAATTCAAGAAAAAACAGATGCTTAGATAAAAAAAGTACCTCAGGACAGGGTTTGGAAATGCGGAGGCGGGGCTGTGGCTGGAAGGCCGTGTTGGCGGCGACGAAGAAGAGAGCGGCGGTGGGGTTTTCGTTGGGTGTGGAAAAAGAGGGAGGAGAGGCTAAAGCTGCCGGACAAAAAGGTCCCGAGAGCCCTGAGGAGCTCGTGTCTGCTGCAGCGGACGTACAGCCGGTTTGGGCCGGTTGCACTTTTTTATCAAGAATGCTGGTGGGGAGAGACTAAATCAGAGAAAAAAACACATCAATATATTAAAAGGGTTTTTATCGGTTGTGCGGATATTGCAATATCAATTATGCCTTTCTTTTTAAAATATTAATTATGCTTTCTAACTTTTTATTATTTTATCACTTTTATCCCTCGAGTTAGTTATCGTCCATCTCCGATGCAAACGGACGTTAACTTTGAGGACACTGCGGGAATTAATTGTAAAAAGATGAACTGAAATGCATATCCCCTACTTCTTCCTCCCTCGTCATCTTCATCTTCCTCCTCCCAGCCTCTTGCTCCTCTATCGCCTCCCCCTCCCCTCCCAAGCCCCTCCCTCCACCCCCACGCTTCCCCCTCCGCCCCAACTTCCTCACCCTGCTCGTGCTCATCCCGCTATGCCACGAGTCCTCCTTCGCTGCCTCCTCTTCCCAGAGATCATCCCCCCATCCCCTCCGCCACGAGCTCCTCCCTTGCCCCCACACCTCCCCTTCCGTCTCGAGCACCTCCCCCTTCGTCCCGAGCTCCTTCGCCTGCCCCCCCCCACCTCCCCTCTTCCCCGAACTCCTCCCCCCACCCCCGCAACTCCCCTCTTCCCTGAGCTCCTCCCTCCGCCTTGCAGCTCCTCCCCCTATCCCTGCACCTCCCCGTCGCATCTACACCTCCCTTTCCTCCCCCAGTGGTCGCACCAACCGCAAAGGAAGCACGTGGAGGAGGTCGAGCAGGCTCGAGGTCTCATCAGAAAGCTCGAGGTGCAGGAGTAGCACCAGTAGCATGTTGTGGTTGCCCTTGAGCAGCAACATCAGGTTTTATTAGAGAAGGATAAGTGGACACCGAAGTCCACCAAGTTCTACCGGAGTTCATACTTCATTACCGGGAAGGACAGGTTCCCTCTATAGGATCCGCGTAGGGAGTCAAAGGCAAGTGGGAGCAAAAAGAGCGTGGATGAGATCCCCACAGTGATAGATAGGTTATATGTGTAGGCATTCAAGAACTGCTATGTGTTGCTCACGAGGTTGATGAAAGCATAACCATGTAGGGTGAGAAGTAGGGAGATGGGGGATTTCTTTTCTGTATTTAACCCTCTTAACTACACCATGGTTTGGTTAAACCATGGTCATGTTTAACCTATTGACGGTCAAAGTAATGGGGGGCACAAGTGATTGAATGGCAAGAAGTCGAGGGCACTTTTGATATTCCCCAAAAGGAAGGGGCATAACTGATATTGGAATATCTTGGACGGCACAACTGATAAAAACCATATATTAAACTTGGGGAATAGCATGTGTGTTCATTTATTTTATATATGATTGTCTCGGTAAAATGTTTCTATTTATTTATGCATCTTAGTATTAATATAGGATTTTTATCACTTGTTCTTCTTTGAGATATAGGAATATCAGTTATTCCCTTCTCTTTTTTGGAATATCACGTGTGTCCCTCGATTTAGTTTCTGTCTATATGCATCCCAAATGAACGTTAACTTTGCGACACATTGGTAATTAGAAAAAAAAACTAAGGGTGTTCAAGCCCCTCACCACCTCCTCCTCACACTCCACTACCTCCCCCTTTAGTCGCCTTCCCCCTCCGCCTCCCACCTTTAGCCCCCTTCTCAAACATCCACCCAGCCATCTACAAGCCCATCCACCAATCCCCTCGATACCTCTCCGATGAACCAATTATCATTGAAATACAACCTCATATCATCGGCAAATGACGGGGACACCGTCCAAATCAGCCTCTTGCAGCTCAAATCCATGGCGAACATAGGAAGGGGATAGGGTCGGAGAGGAGGTTGTGGGAAAGGGTGAGGAAGTGGGCGTCGGTGAGGGAGGAGACTGAGTACCCGGGGTGTAGGCACATCAACCTTTGCGACCTCATCTTCTCCAACTCACATTCCCTCCATCTTCGCCATCGAGGAGTGGTTTGTCTTCCTCACCTCACATCACCACCACCACCACCCTCACATCACCCTCGAGTCCCTCCCCAATGTCATCCCCATTCTCTCGATGTTGGTCCCAACAATAGTTGTGTTAAAGATCGTTTTCAGGTGCTTCTCTTGTGCCAATAAGGCCCGTGCTCTGCTCTTCAACGCCTGCTACGAGATTGAGCCATCCATCATCGATGCCTTACAGAAGGATCTTCGACTTCCCATCTACACTAGTATCCTTCTCGTACCGTACTTGAAGCTCCATGACAAGGTGGGTGACGAGTGCATGGATTGGTTGGACTCCCACCCACGAGACTCGGTCATGTACGTTTCCAACAGGAGCTTCCAATCGGTGTCCACCGAGGAACAAGAAGAGGTTGTTGTGGGTCTTCAAAACATGGGAGAGTAGCTTCACCCAAGATCTAGAGCTAATCTCCAAGATCTAAAGGCTTTCTGTGAAGATTTAAGGCTTACAATCTAAGATCTATGAATATTTGAAGCTCTATGGTTCGATTTGAGGGAAATATGTGAAGATCTAGAGCTCTAGAGTTTGCCCGAAGGAGACCTATAAGGAGGAGGGGTAGCTAAAGAGGTCGTGGGCTGGGGGCCTCGACTATGGAGGTGGAAGTCAATGCAGAGGGGTTGGGGGAAGAGGAATGGGAGGTTTGGTTCAACTTTTTAATGACCATTCTAAAGAAGGGTACACGTGGTAATGGAACAAGAAGTTGGGGGCACAAGTAAAGTTCCGAAAAAAGGAGGGGCATAACAAATGTTGCAATATCTCAAAGTGTCTTAAGCAATAAAAAAATTATTATATACACGTCAAATCGTTATAAATAATGATTTAAAGAACTAATTGCAATGAAAGTATTTACAAATCAAGTCACATATTATATTGTATTTATTTTTTATAATTCTTCTCGTCTTCTTTACTATCACCTTCTCAGACATTGTTGACTCCAAGACATCCCCAACCTCGTTGACATCCTTGATATTTCAGGCGTCTTCAACCTCATCGACATCTTCACCTCACTAACATATTTGACGTCGTTGATCTCATTGATGTCCCTAAGTGATAATAAAAAATTTATCAATAGATGCATACTAAATCTATGCCATTTATTTCAATGTACCTCCATGCCATGTTGACAAAACAATCACATGGTTGCATGGTTTAAGATAATGTAATGTATCATCGATGTGCCAATCATATATCAGTATTAATGAGTTGGAGATGTCGATATCACTAGGAACATCTTTTTCTTGAACATCGTATGATGTCTCAATATATCATGAGTTTATTACATGTTGGTCACAAGTTGACATTTGAGTGCAATTTCCATTTGTTATTATATGGGCAATAAAATCTGTATTTCTATTATATCGTGCTGGTGTTACTTGTTCTTTGCTCTTGGGCAAGGCTTTTGAGGAGATTTTTTAATTTTAGATGCCATTTGAGGTGAATTTCTTAGGACTTTTGTATGTTTAGCGTATTATTGCGTCTTCTTTTGTGTTTTCTAATGAATATGCTACCATTTTTTTGTAGTTATTGAGATCTTGGTGAGATTTTAAAAAATTAATGGATCTGTCTATATTTATAAATTAAACTTTGATTTCTCTTATACATTATATATTAAAGTGTATATGTCAAGTTTAACTATTATTTCTAGATTTTAGATATTATTTATTTTAGTAAATATTATTTAGTAGATTTAAAATTTTCAGTAGCTTAGAAAACTAATAATATCCGCTACTGTTGCTGAAAATCGTTTAGTATGTTTCATGTATTTCATGGGGATTTCGTTCAAGAATCAATGTCATGGGTTTGTGCTTTGTATCTATATCGGACTCATATGCTCAGAGAGACAAAGGGAGATAAGATTCATGATAGCAATAAATACAATCTTGAATGCAACTTTTGCGAAGACAAACTCGAAGGAGGGGTAATCACCGGATTGACCCATCGTCAATCGTCTTGTTGGCAACAATAAGAATATTGCCAGGTGCATGTGTTGCCCAAAAGATGTTAGGGAGCTTGAAGAATCAATCGAGAAGGGGGAGGATAATAATAAACAAAAGGCAAGAAGTTGAGAACTCGTTGAGTTCATTTGAAAAAGAATTCACTGTTTTATTATTTATGATGCCTTGTATAGACATATGATATAACCCTAATTGATTGATTCCATGAGTTTAAGGCTCTAAACTCAACTTTCCCAGATATACTCTCACATATGGTCCTCATATTTGTCTGAATTTGATGAATCCAGTGGAATTCATTTCATGACAATCCAAAGTCATTACAAATTATTGTGGATTTTTGAATTAAGGGATGTTGCCATTTGTCACGACCCCGATTCTGGGTCGTCGGGTCGTCCCATTTACCAGGTCTGATTATTCAGCAATAGTTTTATCCAATAATAATAACCAACATTCAGAAACAATCTGCAAAAAATGCCACATAGGCGGAAAGCATCTCACATTTTTCCACTCACAAATAAGACTTGTGTAAAAGACATGTCCCGTAATTTTTATTTTACATGTACATTAAGCTGAAGGAAAAGGACACAAAATAACTACTAACTACCTTATATTATAAGCTACTATTATTGGCCGATTGATTGGCTGACTAGTGTCATTGTGATGGCTCACCGACACCTGTTGGATTTTCAAAAATCATAGGAAAAAGATTAGTGAGTGCTAGGTAATGAAGTAGATAAAAGTAAATAAATAGTGTAGTTTAGCCAAACTTATTATACCAGAAAGTTTCATTTCTGCCCATTATTTTAAGTCGTATTCCTTTTATTCCACATCAGGGATTAGTCCAGGGGACTTACCTCACTACTCATGGACTCCGAGCTGAGGACAATTCGAGATTGGAAATTGGGTTGATATAGTGATCTTATGCCGTCGCACGTCACCTCAATTAATCATCCAATACTATCCTAACAGTTTCATTTTTTTATTATCCGAGGTTTCAAACCCTCAACCTGACAAACAATGAAGCACATCATCCTCAAGGACCCGATAGCTTAAAGCGGCTTTAAATACATATTATCATGATCCAACCACTATCCAACCACCAACGCGCATGGCATGACCACATCTTCAGTTAGTCAGCATGTCTAAGGGCAGACGAGTACCACGTGTTGCAAATCATTCATTCATTTCATGCACACTTATCATAACATGGCAATCGTGTACCACCTAGGTACGACCTATCGATACAAATGTTCTTCTGACAAGCTTACAGGTTGCATGTCTGACATGTAATATCTACTCCGAGTCATTCTTATCGTAAAATATAATATGAAAATCGAGATCGGATCCCACTTATGCCATGTCAAATTTCATCTAATATCAGTGTAATATTGCACATAAATCATAGCAGCTTCAAGGATGATTCATTACGCCAACTATATTGTAGCAATTATTTTAAAGTAAATCATAGAACGAGCATGTGAATATTCTTCAAAATACATAGCATGGTGAATATATATTCTTATCTGGTTTAACTTGAAAACCCAATAGCAAGAGGCATGATTTCCACACCCGATTGTGTTAGCTTCTCAAAAGGACTGATCTACCTATCATGAAATAATTAAATTTCATTTGCTTGTCAAGGGAACGAAGAACATGAAAAATGCAAAGAACGTTACTTCTTTAAAATTTTGACAGGGTTTCACCTTACATCGGGTCACATTTCAGGGAAATTTTCAGCATGGTTTTGACGAATCACCAATTCATTGCCTTTATTCATTTATTTTAGCTTAAAATCTTTTATAAAATACATGTAAATATCAATAAATATCACCTTTTAATAATCCCCATTCTTTTATAAATACCACAGATTTATCACTATTTTAATCTAAAATAATTAAAGAAAGAAATAAAGGAAAAAATAAAGAAAATAAAAAGATTGTATATATGAAATAAATACATGCAGATCCTAACTCCGAGAGTAGGTCAAGACTTGATCAATTCGACAAGGAATAAAGTATGGGGAGATAAGGCTTTTTCTCTATAAAAAATTAACAAAACAATTCTCACACTTGTATAATCATCACTATGCATATTGTATATACCTTCTACTATTTTATTCATTACCAAAATAACCTCAAATAAAATGATTTTCCTCTTGAAACTTGTACACAAAATAAGTTGTAAAAATTAAAATGATTACAAGAAGAATCAATGTACAAAATAAAAATAACAACACTGTGAAAATATTGAGCTTTTAAGATCAATATTTTCTTCGTAAAAACTCAAAATAAACCAAACTAAATTAATTGTGCTAAAATCGGATTTAAGATGTGAAAAGTGGCTTTTCGGAGTGTTATTGTATACTATACCTATATTGTACTCTATATTGTTTATTATTCTATTTATGTTCTTGTATTTTTTTCCATATATTGTATTTTTAATATTTTATATATATTATCTTATTTATATAAAATATATCTTAAAATAACTAAATCAATAAATAAATAAAAATAAAATAATGCATTTATTGTATAGGGCATCATGTACCTATATTGTACACACTCATATTTAATTAGTTTATTAAATTATCTCATAAAAATAAAATAAAAATATTTTTAAATTCCTTAAATTATTTTGTAATTTAATAAATTATGTAATTATTTGTAAACACAGTTTATTAAAAATTGACTTGTTGAATGTATAGATATTTTTACCTACGAATAAAAGGTTTTTTTTACTTTTACCTATTTATTTAACTTGTTTAATTTATTAAAAATCACAAAAATTAAGTTTCTTTGTTTATTAACCTCATTTATTTTCAATTTTTTTAATATAAAATTATTTATTATTTATTTCTTATTTTTATTTTAATTTATTTGTTGTTTTGTTGTATAGTGTGTGCCCTATAGCGGGTTAAGACCTCCCATTGGTTGGACACGGTTCAGTTGTCCTGTGTCACTCTACCTGTTAGAACTTATGCTTGAATAAACACCCAGCGACCCTTCTTTCTCGATTTTCCCATTCGATTCAGCTACCAATTCCTCCTAATTCCTTCTTGATTTGATTACTTGAATAATGATTCGACACACACGAATGAAATTTCACCTTCACGAACTCGATTCGCATGCCTTCATTAAATTCAAATCCACTTGAAACTCTGTTGTAGAAAAAGCTCCGGATCTCATCCATTTTCCCCTGATTCATTTTGGGACCCTTTCCCCCATTCCTAAACATTTGAAATCATCGTTGGTGACAAGAGCACTTGATTCAGCAAGTAGGTGATGAGTCTCCATTTCATCATCTTTATTCTTTCATTTTAGCCTTTAAACCATAGATAAATGCATGTAAATATTATTATTTTGTTCAAATTAGCATTCATGATTTATTATATAAATATTATAGAAACTACATTATTTAAAGCCAAAATAAAAGAATAAAGAAAAATAAATAAAACAAAATAAAATACCAATGGTATTTTATGACCCTAAACTCCGAGATCAAGTCAAAAATTGATTTGATCGATAAAGGATAAAGTAGGGAGATAAGGACTAATGATACACTAAAAATTCCGTTTATTCATTCATCAATAAAGCATTTTTGAGATCCATTTATTCTTAGTTATGTATTCATCATATTAATAAACTTTGCAAATGAAAGGTGTAGATAAAAACATATAGAAAAATACAAAATTGAGTTTACACCAAAGTAGCATACAATGCACAATTTATACTCTAAATAAAAAGCCAAAATCGAAACTTCTCAGATACATGTCTCCTCAATAAAAATAAAAATGCATCGAAATCACCTTTAATTGTATATAACTTTAACAAGCTATTTAATGAAAGTGGTTTCATTTAATTTGGAGTTAAGGTGTGAAAGTTCGGTTCTGAACCCCTATTGTATAGTATATCCAAATAAAACATTCATTCTATTTATTCTTTATTATTTTTATGTTTTTATATTTTTATAATTTTGTAAATATTATTTACAGTATATTTACATATTTAGAGTGTGATAAAACCATGAAGAAAATATAAAAATAAAATAACCTATCGAAATACATAAATGAAATACATATACTTATACATATATAATGCATACCCCTATTATTTATGTGTATATAATACATCAGACAAATACAATGAAAATATATTTGTGTACCTAAAACTAAGTTGTAAGTATACAAAATATGAAAAATAAAATAAATAAAATACAAAATACAAAATAAAGATAAAATGAGTAAACAGGTCAATATACATATAAAGACACTTACAAATTGTAACTTGTAATAAATAACTCATAAAATAAATAAAAATCATATTAAAATACTACATAAAATAATACATTTTTATTTTATAACTAATATTTATTAAATAATTTATTATTTTTAAAGAATATTTTTGTTAATAAGGCTCCTATTTTATCCTGTAGCATCCTGTGTGGACCAATCAAGAAGCGAAGACTGTTGAACTCGGTCAACGACTTCATCTCTCTTCCTCGAGTCCCCAGACTGTCAAGACCCTAGATTTCTCCCATTTTTTAGCTGGCACTCATAATGCCCCAGTTAAGCGTGATACACGATTCATGGAGATTGAACAACCTTGAATCACACCCAAGCCAAAGATCCAATCAACACTCCTCGATTCAGCTGCACTTCTTCGATCAATAAGGGTCGACCTTCTTGTCTATAAATAAATCCATCTCTCTCTGATCTCTGTTTGGTCATGTTTCTCCCTCTCCCCCCCCCAACCCGCTACCGTTGGCCTAGTATGCATCCCTGTGATAGAGAGAGGTTCCCTAAGGTGATGGTGTGGCCGTAGGAGGAAGGAGGTGTACCCAAGGCGGCGCTTCAGTGATCGTCTTGTTCCTAGTCCACCACCAGGTTAGAGCTGCGCTCTTTACCATTTTTGGTAGATGTTAGTTGTAGTTTTCGATTCTGCCTTTTTATTTCGTATTTTATCGTCTGCATTAGAGTAATATGTAAAATATTAGTTCACCAAAGCTCTAGATCTCCAACCATTGTGATTCATCGTTACTCTCTGTCTCTGACCTCCGCGACCATCTCATCACCTAGCCTCTACATTTATCCACATCCTCGACCCATCATCCCCCTTCGAATCCTTATGGACCGGAAGGATCGGGGCTCCATCTGCCACTGTCATCAGAGCACACTCATATCCCCTCCTTTTCAACTTGAAATCCGCTACAATAACGGTTGAGATCCTTCGTATTCATCGTAGCGTGCTTTTGCACATTTTTGCTGGACTCGAAGAGCCCATCTGAGGGTTGAAGGCATTCAAGAATCACCTCTAGGCGTATCACGCTCCAGGGCTCCATCGATGAGCCTCAGACTCTTTGAGGAATTCTCCAACTGCGGAACACCTCCAAGGAGCAATTGACATCTTTGCAGCATATGAGGAGCTCGGATTAGGAAACACGTGGATCGAAGCTCAGGGAAGGCACCCTCCTTCCCTGTTCTTCGCCTTGAGCAAAACAATCATCCGATCTATGGAGGAACCTGGATTCAACCTCAGCCATTAGATCATACACACCTCAGCCACCCGATCTCGACCCAAGATCTACTCTTGGATGTCCATGACCGAACAATCATCATGCGCGGAGAAGGAGACGCACGGTAAGTGAAAACATCTAAGACGTCCATCTCCGTGCATATAGGGGATAATTGTATAAAATATCCCCTATAATTTGTATAATTACTAAATTTTGTAGTCTAAATAAATGTGTAAATTTCGTATAGAGGCCCCTGATGTTTAGTGATATTGCAATTGAGTCCAGTGCCAGCTCAACTCACGTGTTGTACTATGTGAGCTTGGTGAATTGCATATATGTCCTAATAGTTTTGTGAATTGTAAAATGGTCCATTAAATTAAATGTAAGTTGTATATTTCTGGAAAATTTGTACATACATACCTAATGTTAATTTTAATTGCAAGTATGCCCTCTCCAGTACAAACAAAAATGTGAGGCATGGTTTATTATACTCTACAAACAGAAATGTATAACATCTAAGCACGTAGAGGCGGGACCACAGAGACCAAACAAGGAAGCCTATGATTATTGTTAATCAATGTGCATTTAATACATGCTTGTCTTTATGTGGGTTTTTGAATTATTTATACTTTTTTATCTCCTTTTGTTGATAATAATACTAACAGTGAATAAAGGTAATTCAGCAATAATAATATATATTATATACATATAACACATGTAGGTAGGGGTATGCATATAAGGTATATGTCTATACACACACATATATTAATTTGGCTAATCTTCAATTTCTTTCTGATTTTTGAAAACAAAATAAAAATCCTTATATAGAATATATTAGTAAATAATATAAGTGTAGAAATGATATATGTATATATATAGAACCATATAGACAGTGTACAATATATATATATATCCAAAAATACATAGAAAATATTTTTAGCTTTTTTATATTTTTCTCGTGTTTTTATGACATTTCCAGACTTTTGCATATTTTTATATATTTTTAAAGTAAAATATATCCCACAATAAGGATTAAATAAATAAGAAGAATTGTTTTAAATGTAAAAATTAAAAAAAATCCAAATTCTTCAAATCATTTTTACTAGATAATTATTAGTAAAAAGAAAATTCATAGAAAAAAAAGAAACATTTTGGAATTTTTTTGGGAAATTTATAAAAATTTTACTAGATTTTGAATCTTTCTAAATTTTAAGAATATTCTTTTTCTTGTTTTAGGGTTTTGGTCTGAAGATACAATGTACTAAAACAAATAAAATGCAATTTTTTGGATTTTTTTCAAAAAGGTTTCATATTTTTTTGGGTAATTTTAAGTCAAACAAGGGTAAAATCATGTTCATTTGATTTTTGATAAATAGTTAAATTGTATGTAATGCAAAAATAAAAATATGGCGTGAATCCACATGTCAACATGCATTTATCCTGTTTTTGCGTCATTTTTGAAGAATAGATGCTATTTTTAATAAATGAAATACAAGAACAAAAATAAAAACTGAAGAAGGCATATTTGCAAGTAAAACTAACATACCAAAATCTCTTAAAAATAGAAAAAACTATAAAAATTAAAAAGCTTCGAAATCCAGTAAAAAAGTTATAAAATTCCCCAAAATCCCAAATTATTTTATCTCTGATTTTTTATATTAATAACTATCTACTAAAATTGATTTGAAGAATTTTGACTTTATTTATTATTTTTTACCTTCATGTCAATTATGCTTATTTATTTAATCCCTAATTTGTGATGTTTTTACTTTAAAAATATATAAAAATATGCAAAAATTCTGAAAAAATCACAAAACATGAGAAAAATATATAAATCTTAAAAAATATTTCCCTATATTTTTTTGATTATTTATAGTCTTGCATACCAAACTTATCATCTAAAGTTTTCCAAAGTTCGAGAGTGGTAGGGTGCATATGGTATATGTCATAAAGCTCGTCGGATGAATCAGAGAGAATCCTACCATGACAATGATAATCTATTTCTTTAGGTATTTTTGGATGAGACAAGGTAGGAGAAGTGAGTGGATCACTTAGTAGAACCTATTGTATATATAGCAGAATTAATATGATCTACAAAAGTGACAGGAGTTTCGAGTTCTCCAGGAGGAGTTTTAGTAGAGACCAATCCTAAAGAAGTGAGTCAAAACCTCATTTTTGCTGCCATCTACGGAAATGTAAGCCTACGATTTTTCAGGTCTAAGACTAGCAATGTCTTCCGAAGTCATCGTTGCTCTAGGATCCATTTTAGCAAAGGTTTAATTTAACAAAGACGGAATCAAACAAAAGATAGAAAACTCACGGATATGTTGGAAAAACTATATTTTCTAGCATTGTTTGTAAGGATATTTTGTTTTAAAATTGGTAAGATTGGTAAGCAAATATAACCAAAATAAGAACAAAGAAATCTTAGTTTGAAAGAGCCAGCCTAGGAAATGGAGGCACGTCGAAAGACGCTATCGTGAAGACGGATTCCACCGCTCCTATGCACGAGCTTGATGGTGTCTTAGTTCCCATATTCAATCACCCCTCAGCTGGATGCTGCCTCCCAGTGCTAGCAAGAGAACAACGTCGAACATCCGTTGGCCCTCGTCGTCATAGATGAGCAAAGCACAAATCTGCCTACGCGAATTCGCAATGAGTTTACAAGTGGTGGATAGCAGATGGAGGTGTGGAACTGAAAGATTGTTGATGCTTCTTGTTGTAGGTTCAAAGGCTAAAGGTACAATCCTTTATATAGACGGACTGCCCATTAATAAGGAGCCAAAAAAGAGAGTCATTTTTCTCCATCAAGATATTAAGTAACAACGAGTTCCCATGGTCTCGTTTGTTGCATCCAACATAATCGAGGAGACCATTATAATGTCAAAAACGACTATATGAACCTGTATACAAAAGAGGGAAGATGTTTGTTCAATTGGATTTCATGAGTCTCATTTTGGAGATCATTATTGGGTTGCACGTAAATTGGAAATTGCGTAGACTTAAAACAAATCTTCAAAAAAGATATTTGTTTAAAAAAAGAAAACTCGCATACACGACCGCGAGCACGAGCGAGGCGCGCGGGGGGGGGGGGGGGGGAGGGGGGCATGAGTGTTGTATGCAAACAAGCCCAAACGACCTTCAAATTCGCATGCCCATAAAAAGCCCACATGGACTTGGGGAACACTCACACTTATAAATAGACGCACTTCCTTTAAAATAGTCCATGCGATACTAAAGAGTAAAAATGTTTTGAAATACAAAGGAAATCCAACAATGATCAGGTTTGCATGCAATATACTTAATTAACATGCCCCTGAAAAGCCCACGTGGGCTTGAACTTATTTCACTCAATTAACATGTGAAGCGATGAAATTAATATACTTAGAGCCCTCTATATACAGCTCCAAAATCACAACCAATACTAAGAAAACATCTAGAACAAGAAAAAACACATAAGGGAACTTCAATAACAGCAAGTTTTCAGAACAGTTTTTTGAACAAATAAGTTTAAATATAAAGTTATATTGCGATAACATGACAGGCTTGGCATCCCTGAGCCTGGCCTAGTACCTTGTGTTGCATCTTGTCCCGAGCATATTGAACTCGATTGGCACTTTATTCCTAAGAAGATTGATTCTGGTTCCCATCACGTCAGATTTAAAATCCAACTAGCCGATACCAGATGAGAAGAATGCATGCAAATCACATCCTGCATTTAATATCATTTTTTTTGCCAAGAGAATCCTAATCACATATGAGCTGCTGCCTCTTGTTGAAAACTTGAAGAGCAAATACCTTTTGATTATTTATGTATCACTAGAACACGCTTCAACTATCTTCATGTCCCAACATGTTTCTGACATATCTATAGCTTCATTCATCTGTTGAGAATCAACTGCATGCAATTTTATTTTCTAACAGTAGAGCCCTTTCCAGAGGAGAAAGATGGCACTGGAAGTCTTCTATCTCGCCAAGGGGAGAGGTGTGTCACTTTAATGGTGCATGCACTGTAGATTTCCATGGAGGTCATACTGGAGAAACTTATTGTACTGAACCACAAGAAGAATATCCACATCTCTGGAGAAGTACGAGTTTACATTGCAGAAGGCCTGATGCAAGTGTCTTCCAATATGCCGGGTCTTGAATTTTGCCTGTCATGCTGGAGCAAAACGAAAGCCAAAACCTAATGGCTTCCAGCCAATCAGCAACATTGCAAAGGCAGTTCAGTTGCTAATGATTTACTTGCACCCATTCCTAGATACGACTCCTTTAAGATGCTGATCAGGTGTCAGATTGAGGTGTTCCAAGAAAGTGTATTCCACTCTATACAGTCGATGCAGAATCTGTTGAAATCAGGATCATAATTGTATATATTAAAACGTAATTCTACATATTCATATGAATTAACAGAAAAGCATCACAGATTAACATCATTGGAATCATGCATTTCCCATTCATTTTCCGATTACGTAGTGCAAGCAGAAACTAATTAATTAAATGGAAACAAGAATTAGGGCATGATCCAGAGAAAGTAAAGCAATAAACAAATTACAGCATATAAAGTAAAAGAAGAATAATGTTAGAGATCACCAAAGCGTCCATGAAATAGATTGTCTTTAAAGAGGATATAGTTCCCACAATACCGGTGCGTAGGGTACTGGCGATCCGCTCCCAAGATACGACGACACACAATCTTCGTCTGCGCACACCGACGAGATCGTCCTCGAAAGTACCTCAGAGAACTGCAACCGAGAAAAAAAGAAACAGGTTCGTCTACGAGAGGAAGAACGGGAATAGAGTCAAAGCGGCATGGGTTTCTCTTGCGAGTGAAACAAAATGCCGTCGGGGGAGGGGGAGGGATGAGCATTGGGCTGGGCCGGCCCGGCCCAAGCTCAAAGGAATATCGGGCCGGGCTTGGGCCCAATATTTAGGCCCAAATTTTTTTAGGCCGGGCTCGGGCTTAGTTCGGCCCAGCCCGACCCGGCCTAAGGGCCCGACCCGAAGAGGACCCGAATCATTTCTCACATCCTACATGCATGAAAACTCCCATCTATTTCATGTGCACTCTCTTCTTGTATCATGTCTTCATACAATGTTTATAAATCAGGAAAGTCAAGCGTGTGAAATGAGTTGATGATCAATGTATTTCAATTAAGAATTAATTTTCCTTAGTTAGTATTTGATTTAGATAATTTTAATTATTCTTGAATTTGTTAGTATTTATTTTTTTCAATATGAACATTTTCTATTATTGTACATTTATCCAATATAGGTCTTATGTCCATTTTTAACATGTAGGATCTGGTGCACCTGCATCTTTAACTGGTAAGTTTGGTTCACTTTTCAGTTTCTATAAATGAGGGGCATTCATGGTATATAGCATTGAGTGCACATGTGTAAATTTGGATTTGGTAGAATTGAATTTTAGTTGTTTCACAAGTATTACGGTACATGTTTTAATCAATTTTGGCTTGTGTAACTTGAGTTGAGATTAACTTGAAACAAAAGAGTCAAAGTTATAATATCTAATTGGGAGATGGGCCACCCGGCCCAAGCCCGACCCAAAGGAATTGGGTCAGGCCTGGGCTTGGGCCGAACGAAAAAAATTACGGGCCTAAGCTCGACCCAAGGCCCGAATTTTTTAAGCGGGCTTGGGCATGGGCCCTTCAAAGCCTGGCCCATGCTCATCCCTAGGGGAGGGGTATAAAAAGAGGAGCTCGCGTGCCCTAGCGCGTTGTACCTTTTGATTTCCGAAAATGCCCCTCAACGGACGTGTCCTTTCGGATTCTAAAAACGCGGCTAAAACGAGCCGATTGGATCAAGTCAGATTCTCAATGCGATTGAATCCAAATTAATCTTTTTGATTAATTCAATTAATCAGTCAAATGAAACCCGCAGTAAAAGTATTGATATCCGAGATCTGAATTGACTTTCCCTAGCTCAAGCCGGAGACAGAGCGGAGCGCGCACGATGATCCTCCATTTCTCCTCTCTACTATTGCTACAAGATCTTAGGTTGTGAACTCATATATAAGCCCACCAAAAGTTTAGAGATACTAGGTATGATACTAAACTTCCAACCAAGCTTTTCATGTTTCGAATTTGGGAATTCTCAACTTCCCTCCAAACCATTTGGTTTCCCAATTGAAACCAAATTAACTTTTATAGTAATTACATAGGTTTTCAATTAAAGCATTTTTTTACTTATTTTAAATACAACAGAACCAACATTCAGACCTCTGTAAAAAGTTGTTCATGCTTGGGCATATGCAAGGATTCCCATTTTACATAATAAATAATAAGGTAGGACAGTAAGTGGTTCTACATCAACAAGGATTCACCTGCAACGCACTAAGGTACTGTTTACTTGTTTAGGAATTCTGCTATGTTTCTATTTTGCATCCGTCCTCATAATCATTTTCCTCAAATCCAATCCTCCATTGAACTGAAAATACTTCATGCATCATTATTTTTTTTATCCGCTGCTTCATGGCTGCTAATCTCGCTTATAAATCGAAGGAAACTCTGCATCGTCTAGGAAAAATTTCAGTCGATCAGTCTGGAAATTTGCAGATTGATGCACATCAGCATATGTAGGAGTGGTCATGCATGAATCATTTTGAATCAATGGCGGACCCAGGATTATATACTGAGGGCACACAGACAATCAATAGTAATAATAAAAATACTATACTATAAAAATTTACTATAAACATTCATATTCACATATATATATATAAAAGAGTTATTTTTACATATAAAAAAACAAAAAAAAAACACATGTATTTAAAGTTGACCACATCTAATTCTTATAGCTTGGAAAATTTCATAATGTTATCATCAACAATAGAATCGAATATATCGTTTTCAATATATGCGAAAAAACCTCGTGAACCATTCCATCTCCCATTCGAAAATCTATCTTTCAATGTATCCAACAAGGAGTAGTATGCAAACATATAAAGATAAATCCGTATTAGATCCATCATTATGTCCGATTTATATAAACTTTGACATCAGTATCCACATCCGTTTCAAAGTGGATACATATATGGATACCATTTTTGTATCTACAAATATCCGTATTAGTATTCTTTTATCCATTTCATATATATAAATTTAGTTGTAGACTTATTTTTAACTATGTACAATATAATATCTTCTTTTACCATATTTGGTATACTTTTTATCATAGAAGAAAATTAGTATATTTTTATTATGTTTTTTCTATTCAATTCATGCATATTTAAGTCAATTTATAGAGTATTAATTATAATATTACTCCTATGCGACCAATATCCATTATATATATATATATATATCTGGATTTGTTTTTAAGTATATGACAGCATCGTTTTAATATCTATCATTTTAATATCTGTCAGTATATGTATTTGCATCCATATTTATATTCAAAAATATATAAGGATGTGGGGATACCCATACGGGAATCTATATCCATCCGTTTGCATTCCTAATAGGGACGCACGACGCATCTATACACACACATACATGTTGTCGTTGTGCAATGGCATGATACCTGCCGAGCGAGGAGTCGGCACCTTGGGGAGGGAGGCATAACGATTGGGTTGGACCGACTTCTAGAGGGAATGCGAGAGAGGAGGAGACGTTACTCAACGGATGGAGGGTGGAAACAAACTACTAATGTGCAAGGGAATCGGGGTCTGAGGATGTCGTTGTTCTGGGAACCAGCACCGTGGGGACGGAGGGGGAGGCGCAATGGCTAGGGTTGAGCGTCCAGAGGGAATGCAAGAAAGGAGGTTACGAGAGATGGAGGGCGCAAACTCGACGATTCCAATTGAGGAGGGGGGCACAATGGCTGGATTTTGATTTTATGAAATGCAATGTTAATATAAATATAAAAACATTTCAAACTTTAGGAGGGCACGTGCCCCCCATATCATATGCATAGGTCCGCCCATGTTTTGAATGTTCATTGCATTTAGAATTATCACCGTGCATCTCCGAAACCTTCTCTTTTCGACTGGTGTGATTTTCAATGTGCTGCATGTAATGACCCATAAATTGGTAATTTAAAAAAAAATAAAATAAGAATAAAAGGAAAGTGATGGAGGTTATTTTCTTGATTTGAAGATAATTAATTGAAGATAATTAATTGATTACTAATAAATAAGGGAGATGGTGGGCCGTTTCATCCCTATTTTAGGAAGAAATGACTCTCTCTCTCTCCTCCTTAAGATAGAGGAAGAGAGAAGGGCGTGAGAGAGGGCGTGTGGGAGTTTCTTTAGATGACGAGAGTGATTCTTATCTTCCTGTTTTAAGAATGTTGATCTAATTACATGAGAGAGGGAGTGAGGGATATAGAGAGAAAATAGGTAGGGAGTGAAGAGAGAAATTCATGTGTTTAGGAAGAGAGAAGAGAGCAAACGAGAAGAGAGAGAGAGAGAGGAAGAGGTTGCGAGACTTGATAAACGGCGTTTTCGAATCTAGCAACGGCAACCCTCCCGGTCGACGTCGAGTTTCATCCGACAAAAATCGGAGGCGTGACAATGTGGTCGGTGACTCGGTGACGATCTGGGTCTCATGCAATCGAATCGTCATTGAGAATGTTTTCGCATCATGAAGGTATGTGTCGAACACATAGGTTCGTTACGATTTTATGATCAATTGATTTGTGGATTAACGTATTCCATATTACATTTATATCAATTATTACGGTGGTAAGATTAGGTTTCGTAACCATTTGTTTGTAAGTATGTCTTTTCTTGACGTCACATTCTTTATGTGATCCATCTTACATAGCATATGTTTGGATCTCCATCAAAACTTTCGTAGCCTGGATTATGGTAGAGAGAACTGTAGGTTCTCGTATTTTTGATTAGAATCTAAAGTTGGAAGATATGTCTGATACCTACGTAACATTGTATAAGTCAAAATTAGACATTAATGAGATAAAATATTATTGCTATAAATATTTGTTTGTTCACGTCAGGATTAGACATCTTGATCCTAAACATTCGGATTATGTTTATAGCATAAATAATGTGGTGGAATTGTATTATGATAATTGGGGTAGGATGAATAACCAACGAGTATGGCTCATTCCCCTCACTTTTCCTCTAACATTATCTCATGTATCAAAACCCACCTAGAGTTAGTGTTGGTGTTAAGTACATCTAGATGAACACCTTGTGGTATATTTGTGTATTCCAGCCCAAACACCTCCTTGAAGGGTATTCGCATTCCACATCAATGAAACCCGTAGTTTAGTCGACATCCCTCGATTCTATAAGAATCAACATGACATACTTGTGACAAACTGCTGAATTTTTGTGTGATTAAAACATATGTATCTTGGATGGTGTTGCGACAATACGTAAATGAGTAAACCAACTTATCCGTGAGTTGGAGATCACAGTTATTGAACCATTTCAGAAGATAATAGGTTAAGTCATAAGAGAGTTATTGGCGATGCTTGATCAGATGTTAACATATAAATCGTACATGTTACGTTTCATCGTAATCGAAATCACATGTCTGCATGAGTTTTTCTGATACATGGATATTTTGCAATGGTATTACTTTTATTAATGAAATCCCATTTATTATTATAGTACTTAGCGTAAACCTAAGTGCACGTTACATTTGTTATTAACGTTGTTGTTTCCATGTTGTACCATACAATGTTATGAAAAAGATTAACATGTTTTATTCTCCATCTTATTAAAGGTATTATATATGTGTGTATCAACCGTAGGCCATATGTAACGAAATGCCCTGTTATTGGGATTTACATAAGAAAGTGAAATCAAGTGCTATTTGAATAAATTGGCCTTTTAAATCGAGATTTTTAATATGAATAATGGCACGTGACGGTAATCGGAGCTAAGTGCTACACCTAAGGTGGGAGCCACCTCTAGAGTCTGTTTATCGATAGCCTAAAGGCAACACCTTCCGGGGGTGTCGGGTTCAGTAGAACTAGTGGAAAGTCCACATATTGACTCAGCTGATGTCATCATGTTCAATGTAATGATTGAGTGACCGCTTGTGCCAGCGGTAAAAGCCACCAAAGCCACCCAATAAATTATGAGATAAGACAAATATGCAATGAATAAGCTAAGTGCTTATGTGGAAGCCAAGTGCTTATGTGAAATGTGTAAGTGTGTATGTGCATTTATGTGAAATGCTAAGAGTATATGTGTAAATATGTGAAATGTTAAGTGTGTATGTGCATTTATGTGAAATGCTAAGTGTATATGTGTAAATATGTGAAATGTTAAGTGTGTATGCGCATTTATGTGAAATGCTAAGTGCCTACCTGTGATTATGTTATTGTTATGGGCATACGTGCAATAATGTTTAATGTTAAGGACATAAGTGCAAATATGATTAATTCCTAAGGGTATATATGAAAGTATGGTATGAGATGCATGTATATAAAAAGAACATCCTTTGCCTGCATACTTATGTTTATGAGTGATCCATACGATGCTATTATTTTATTAACTAACATAAGGGTATTTTGTGAATGAATATGCCATGGTACTACTTTCATATATGATATGTTATAGGAAAAAGTATATGATATGATGATGGAAACGAGAACAATGCAAATCTCTTTGTTAGGATACAATAAGGGCTTACATATGAAAACTCATAGGAATAGGTGTATGGATGTAACACACAATTCCATAAATGTAATCATCTTTATGTAATTATTGATATTGTAAATTTGACAAGAGAAAAATAGTGAAATCCATGCATATTATGTTATGATTAAGATCATACTCAAGGAACGTATCCATGGATACTGCATGTTATGAACATTATTCCAGGTTGGGGAATATAGGAGATTTACAAAGATTCATTGTAGAAAATACTTATCCAGCTAATTATCTATGCATGGAGTTTTTGTAATAGAATAAGGAGACTTGATTTTTCGCTAGCTGGCTTGACCTTATCTCGGCACATACTGAGCGTTAGCTCATACCATGTATTTTTGTGTTTTTATTTCAGGTCATGTTGAAAAATAAATTTAGTTGCAGTTAGAGACTCGTTGCGAGGTCTGAAGGGAGGATATCATTGTGCCCACTGGAATAAAGGATCTTGGTTTTGTATTAGACATGTTTATTTTTATGGATAGAAAAATGTACAGATGATTCTTGATTGTTACTTGTGATATTATTGATGATTGAGAGTAACCTCGGATCCGACATGGTAATTGATATGCTTCCGCTGTCACCGAGAATCCGGGGTGTTACACTGCATTTTAGCATACTTGACCTTATCAGATTGAATAGATCCCATCTTTCTTGGGCATTTGGCTCCCACAGTGGATGCAGGCTAGAGTGAGAGCATGTGGGACTGGAAATTTTTGGACAACTTTCATGCCTATCCAACATATATTCGACATCATTTCACCGCGTCTAAGGTGACAGAGAATTGTCCATATCATTTCAACTATATAAATTGAGAAGAACCATTTATGCATGACAGTTCTTTTGGTCTCCTCTTTCTTTTGGTGGCAGTGGTAATGAATGATGTTCCACAGGACACTAACCTGATCCGAAGCCGCAAGAAAGAATGGTATTATGGAATCTCTGCCTCGTGGACTAACTGGAAGAATCCATTAGATCGATATCGACTCCGTACATCGACCCGCGAGAACAAGTCGTTGGATTATGTGATTGTTAAAACAGCCGCGTGCTTTGGTGTCGAAAGGTGTGTGCCAGCATAGCGACTGTAAAGACTTGGATCCAGTTTGTTGGACATTAGACACGCTGTCCAACCGTAAGAGGATCGTCTGCTATAATACAACAGGTGCTGTATTACAGGAGACCGTACGATCAGTGACGGAGACAAGGAGGGGGGGCTTAGCCCCCCAGCTCCTAACCAAACTCCACATATATGTTCAATATATAGTACAATATATAATCTAAATATATTATTTAAAAATTAAAATTTACATGTTATGGATAATAGCCCCCCACTACTAACGTCTTGCCCATTTTCGACACAGAATTTGCGGCGGTTGGTTACAGCCGCCGCTAATAGTTTACCATTTGCGGCGGTTGTGTTGTAACCGTCGTATAAACAATATACATTATTTGCGGCGGTCATTAAAGACCGCGTAAATGATATTCTATCAAAATTTCCAGAGCGCCCGCCTCCTTCCCCCCATTCACCTCTCCCCGCAAACCCTCGCCCTCACCTCGCGATTTCACCTTCCCCGCCGCCTCCTCCCGCTTTCCCTCGCCGCCAACCCACCCTACCCACGCCGCCTCCTCCCCTGTACCCTCTCTGTCCCCCTCGTCTCCCTCGTCGCCTTCTCCACAGCCCCTCCTCCATCGCCCAGCGCCGCCGCCCTCCACAGCCCCTCCTCCATCGCCCACCGCCGCCGCCCTCCACAACCCCTCCTCCATCGGCCACCGCCGCCGCCCTGCTGAGCGCAAGAAGCGGCCCTCAGACCACCGTTGTCGTTGCGGGCTCCATTCCTCGGATCCTCCCTCAGGGTTCCTCCTCCTCTCTTTATTTCATTTTCATGTTTTTTGTTTCAAATAATTTTTTTACAGTTGCTGAATCTATATTGTATTTGTCTCTTTGTCATCCCCAACTGGAATTGTTCAATGACATGATCAATTGCTTATTTGAGTCATGAATAGTCTGATGTAGTACAAGTACCAACCATTTAAATGTGAATAAATGATATTAAAGAGAACGAAATGAATATGTAAAATGTGAAATGATAGGTTTGAGTATGCAATGTGTGTGGCATCCAAATCCAGATCCAATATCTATCACATCACTGGCAATTGGTGTTTTGTGTCCCATGGACGACCCTTTCCACGAAGACTTTGCCTTGCACATGGATATTTCTCGTGGTGTGTGAGTAGATGGAGATAAACATCACATGGATGGACATGCACTCTTTTGTCTCTGGTTAGAAACTTAGATGGTTGCAAACCTAATAGAGGAGTTGAATAACACTTTATACTTGGTCCCTATAATGATGAACGGTTCCCTATAATTAAAAGAAAATAAAGATGATTTGATTCAGAATGGAATATATGATTTGATTGATAATGATTGAGAGCCGTGACTTGTGCACTACACTATTAAGGACATTTACCAATGGGTAAAAGACTTGGGTGATTTAATAAGGAGAATTGGGTGAGGATGCTTTTCGCCACGTCTTTCCTCCTGCTGCCCAACATTCAGGACGGGTTCTACTTGGGGGTGCATCTTCCACCAAGACAAGTTGGTATGGACGAATGGGTGGTGGGCCATCGCAGGAGGAGTTCGAGAAACTTAAGGAGACAGTTGTGGACTTGAGAGATGGTCTGGATAGGGCACACGAGAGGGAAGATCAACTGCGAGATTTAGTGCAACAGAATACCCAAACGATGCAACAAATGCAAAGGCTGATTGAAGAGCTGAGTAGAACGAACCATGTAGTTCCGCATCGTGAAAGCAACGATAGCCCTGCCCCTGGCGACAGTGATGCTGCACCTCATAATTAGCTAGCTACTATGTTATATATCTAGAATCATGTAAAAAATATATGTTATGGAGAACATTTCCTTTGTGGAAGAACTTGGTAGAAAGTTGTAATATGTGTATGACTTACTTGTTTTTGTTGTTTGTTTCAAACCTTGCATGATGTGACTTGCTTGTAGATCTATGTTATGTTGTAATATATACTTGCTTGCAGATTTAGAGAAGCTCAATTACTATGTTATGTTGCAGATCTATGTGAGTTGTAATATGTTATGTTGCTATGTTGTTAGACTGCTAGCAGAGGTTCTGTTCTGGATTTTTTTTTGTGGCGGTTACAATTTGCGGCGGTTCTTAATGACCGCCTCAAATAAGCTGGTATACTTGTTGCGGCGGGTTTGCATAGGCGGCGGTTACTGTCAACCGCCGCAAAAGGTATTTGCGTCGGGGTTATTTGCGGCGCTTATTAGCGGCGGTTTTTTGCCTATTTACGGCGTATATTAACCGCCGTAAATAGTCCATCCTCTTGTAGTGCCCATATCTCAACAAAAAAAATCAATATATATATAACACACATATACATAGAGAGAGAGAGAGAAAGATCAATTGGGCTACCTGGGAGAGCTAACTTGGCTCCCTTTGAGCCATTTCATCCATTTTTTTTGAAATTTCTTCCGTGTTCATCACTATATCTCTATAGTATGCTATTCAAATTTCGTACGAAACAGAGACTCCTACGACCTCCATCCAGACAATTATTTTTTAACGACAACAGAATTACTAAAATCGACCATGCTGGATGGAGGCCGTAAGAATCTCTATTTCACGTGAAATTTGAATAACATAATATAATGATATATTGATGAAAATGCACGGAAGAAATTTTCAAAAATAAACATACGAAATGGCGCCGGAGAGTCAAGTTAGCTACCCCCAAGGGACAGCTCCATTTACACACATATATATATATATATGTGATCTAATTACAATAATTAGCTGTTAACATTACATGACGTGCATAACCGGATATTGATACATCCGTATATGTCCATCATCGTACCTGCTTATAAACCGTCACGAATATATAGTTTTTATTTTAACACATATGGTATAGATAATGATTTTTTTTCCCTTTGCATATACGAATGTGGATTTGGATACTTCTTTCATTTTTAGGATCTTAAAAGGTTACATATTTTTCTACTATATACATATATGGGGACATATACATATTTGCATCCGCGTGTTTGCAACCCTATTTTTATCTGCATCGATTTTAAAATAGTATGCATATAAATGTACACATGTCAAAATATGTATAACAAACATGATAAGGGATCGGTAGACATATTTATATTTGTTTTCATCCTTATAATTAAAAGGTACTGTATAATGTCATTTATTTGAACATATTCAATCTAATGGAATTGGTAAATGGGGTTGCCCCCAAGGGCAACTAACTTAGCTTCCCCTGCCTCATTTTCCCCATATTTTTTTATTTTTTTGAAAAATAAAATCATGTGAATTCATTATTATATCCCTATATTATGCTATTCAAGTTTCATGAGAAACATAGACTCCTACGGCCTCCTTTCAAACATGTCGATTTAAAAAATCCTATGACGATTAAAAAATGATTGTCTGGATGGAGGCCGTAGAATTCTCTATTTCTCACGAAACTTGCGTGACATAATATAGAGATATAGTGATGAATTTCCACGATTTTATTTTTCAAAAAAATAAAAAAATATGGAGAAAATGGGGGGGGAGCTAAGTTAGCTACCCCAGGATGCAACCCCATTTTTCCTAATGGAATTACTTAATATCACATTAATAAATGTATATTTCGTGACATGAAGAGTTTTGTATGGATCTTTTTGTCAATACGATGTTTATAGATATTATTTATATCCGATTATAAGTTTAGATGTGTATTTTTTTGTAAAAAAAATACCTTCTCAATATTAGTTTCAATCAATTATGAAATTATTGGAAGTTCACCTTTTAGATTGAATTCGTTCCCACACACTCAATCTTATAAATTGAAACTTTCGTCAATGTTCTACATATCCTCCGAATTTCTCTCAAGTCCAATATCATTTCCTATTTTATCTTAGTGGTTAAAAGTCCAAGAAATATTTAAGCAACTTAAATCCCATTAAAAAGAGAGCCAGACTCTTTACCATTGATATAAAATAGCAAATGATTGTGGATTTGAGCGAAAATCGAAGGATATGTATAACATTATTCGAAGATTCTATCTATAAGTTGGATTTTAAGAAACAAATTTGAACAAAATAGTTACAACACCTCCTTTATAGCTCACATTACAATAGAGCAACCCCTCCCGAAATATTATAAAATGACAAGGTAAATTAGATAAATAATTTGCCCCCTCCATCTAAATAATTTAGCCCCCAAGAAGAATTTTCTGACTTTGTCCCTGCGTACGATAGGGATCGGAAGGCCCTCCTACCATCGGACGGTTCCTTGTAATACAATACATGTTGTATTACAGCAGACAATCCGCTTGCCCGTTCAACCAGCTGACCATTTAAACAGTTTCTGACTGTTCTGTAGGTGCAGGAAACATCCGCAGCTCGACCGCGGACTAATGTCGCAACTGCAGTTGGTTATATGGATTGATTGCCTTCAAACAGATCTAATTCAGGTCACTCCAGTTGTTAGATCTAAAAATGCAGTTATTCTTAATTCCGGGACGTTTCCTGTGATATATGACAAGAAATTGAGATTTCTAAAATGATCATTACAGTTAATTACACCCTCTGAACAGTGCATGTAAAGGCCCATCAAATATAGATCAACCTCACTTATCTCTTATCTCACCTTATTCTTTGTCTCTCATCCGAACAAGCAGAGGTTAGTCGCGTGCTAACACGCGAAGATACGGGAAGATGCGGTGTGGCAAAGCAAAGCATATGTCATAGAGCCTTGTCGTGGGCGCAAAGCTTCCTTGCTCCGATGCCAGCACAGCGGAATGCGACGATATCGCGCCATTACCCTCTCCTTCGTTGGGACTAGAAGAAAGAAGAAAGGAATATATCTATAAGAGATTGGAATGTTTTGTGGGGATGTTGACAAATCCCAAATGCATCACTAGAGGGAGGATATGCTATGATGCTTTTGATCTACGAGCGTGCGAGCGTACGTGCGTGTGTTTCTCATTTTATTACGGGCGGCTTTATGGGCTTGGGTGGATGTGGAAGGGCTGGATGCTAAACATGCCAGTTGGCATGTGGCAGCTTCCTCTTGTGATTCAGTGGGGATTTATTTTGCGGGGAAGTTTACACTCATACCCCTTTGAAAAGATAAATTGCATATACACCCTCCTCGCTTTTATTATCGAACCTCGTCGAATACATGGTACGCTCTTTCTTCTGCTTCAGAGGTCCAACCACATAGATTGAATCGACGATTAATGTTCTACATACCTACTAGATTTCGCTCAACTCCTATCTCTACAACTATTTTATCTGAACGGTCAAATACACTGTCCTTTTGTAAATGAGTTTAATGGGGCTGCCCCCGCGTCATTTTCGGCGTTTTTTTTTATTTTTTTGAAAAATATCGTCATGTATATTCATCTCTATATCCCTCATATATGCCAATCGAATTTCGTCAGAAACAGAGACTCCTACGGTCTCCATCCAGACAGTCATTTTTTAACGGTAACATGATTTTTTAAATCGACACCATCTCGATGGAGGATGTAGGAGTATCTGTTTCTGATGAAATTCGAATGACATATAGGAGGGATATATGGATGGATATACATGGCGATATTTTTCAAAAAAAAACGTCGAAAACAGCTCCGGAGCAGCCATTGTTGGGACAGCTCTATTAAACTCTTTTTAAATAGATGTTAAGTTCCTTGAATGTTAACTTTTCTGTTCATTTTACTGTTAGGATAAAATAGAAGGAAACATTGAGAGCGTGATCTATGCAGTTGAATTTTTGAAATCGATTTCACGGACTTTGCTTACACCAAGAGAAGTTACAATGAGGGGGTTATGTGCAAAATATCCAAAGGCAGAGAGCACTTATCCCCTCCTACCGAAAAGGTGCCATCACATGTTGGCACCTTCCATTCCATTTACTTCCCATCCTTTTGAAGCACATATGTTGTGCGCCACAGCTTTATGCGAGTGTCCCTCTTTAGCTGTGGGCAACTACTGCTCTGTTCCTCTTTGACTTCTATCTCACTCCTCTTTTTTTTCTTTTTTCTCTCTCTATTTTTATGGGATTTTTACTCTAGAATCTTAGAAATCTGCTAAATTTTCTTTACAAATTTTTTTGCAAAACGTAATTAACCCATTGATCTTGTAAATTACCCAAGAATCCTCGCGAGCTTCAAACATATTAACCGCAGGGTTCATGAGGTAAGGGTTAGCAAGTTTACGGAGTCGAGGAATGAATTATGTTGTTACAAAATTTATAGGGTTCCCAGGGTAAAAATCCTTTTTTTTATTTTTTGCACATTTTTTAAATTTCATGTACATATACTTTCAATTTCCTTCACTTTATGTTTGAAGCAATAACAACATGGATATTATTTTCCACCACTTTTTTTAACTAACACACCTTTAAAAAAATTACTTCACTTTCTAACCTTTAAATAACATGGATATTTTTTTAAATAACATGGATATCATTTTGTCTTCCTAACCTTAAATCACAACAGCTCAAAACTACATTGAGACAAATGTTAAAGATCGGTACCACATTTTAATCTTTAAAGTTTAGGTACAACATTAGAATCGAGTGTATAATCTGAGGACTTTTATGTAATTTACACAAATATATAAAATAATAATTTTTGCATCATGACCCAGACTCTTGTCCAATTACAACCCCTGTCTAGTTCGAGGGGTTTTATGTAATTTACTCAAATCATAAAAAGTAAGGATTTTTTGCATCATGAGCCCTGAACTGTTGTCCAATTACAGCCCCAATAAATTTTACAATTGCACCGTGACCCTATTTCTAATTAACACATATACCCTTCCTCAAGAGTTGTGATGTAAGAGATGATAATATTACACGGGTCATGGTGCAATTACAAGAGTCAACTTTAATTACAAAAATTATAGGAGCGGTCACGTTATTGGACATGATTTTACGGGGTCATAGTGCAAAAGTTCCAAAACATAATAACTAAAAATTAGGTATTACCCACTTTCTTTGGAAGGTCAGGGTGTGGGAACGCGATTAAGTAGTTTGTTTTTGTATGACATGCGGTTCGTCGGAACTCGTTAATTATATCTTCGTGGATCATATTCACTCGGTTGAGCTGTTTGATCATGATTGAGCAGTTCATACGATTTTACATGATACGAACCTATAAAAAGTGTAAAATTGTGCGAACTGCTCGATCATGAGTTTAAGACAAACTGATGTACATCCTCCTACGACAGATGATCCACCTCATAAAGATTCATATGTGCACTTTTAGTATTGGGAAAATTACAAAAAAGATCCGGAGATATACACCCGATTTTAATGTCCTACATAATCTTTGAAAAGTAACGACAGGGTAATTTTTTAAGTAGTTAAGGGTAGGGTGGGGTTGGAACCAATGTTCATTGAAGTATGACTACACTGCTTCGACCATTAGTCCATTTAAGCAGGTTCAACAATGTGATACTTGATCTTTAAGATTTGTCTTAGTGTGGTCCGTGACTATTGAGATTTAGTTGATCGTTTTATCTTTTTAATCTCAAATCACAACAACTCAAAACCACATTAAGACATATATTAAAGATAATCTACCACATTGTTATCTTTTAAAATTCAGGTACGCCATTGAAATCAAGCAAATTCGAGAACTTTTCTATAATTTACTCTTTAGTATTTTTGAAATCTAAATTAGGAATTTACAATTTTATTATAATGATTTTAGAAGCTTGGGAAAACCACTCATCAGTAGTAAAGCTCCTTGCGTCGTAGAGGACATAGAGTATGGTGTATGTAACTTCATTGTTCATCACCCCTCAATAGCTCATTTGTCTCGAAGTTTGAAGCCACTTGTTCTCGCTCATCTCGAGACAGATCAATGGCTAATGAAGGTAATGAATACATAAGTTTCCTACAACTCAACTACATACTGCTTTCTTTCATGACTATATTCGTCTCCTAAAGAACGGGTCGACTATGACATTTTCTAAGAGGGATCACATGCTAAAATTTATTTATATATCAAGTGAATACTGTCATGAGAGCTATGTAATTACAATGTAAATTGTAAGCGATAAATTACATGATAAAAAAGCACTACACATGTAACTTTTATATAGAGAGAGATGGCTGATCCTGTAAGAGCAAAAAATTGTGAGAGCATGAGAGCAATGAATCTAAACAACTAGATTATGCTCTTTTCTCTCTTCCTGCAATCAATCAGGAGAGAGATGACTGAATCTAGTGGTCCAGAATCATTGCTCCCATGCTCTCATAGTTTTTGGTTCTTTTGGGGACAACCAATGAGCTGCTCATACCCTATTTTCCCTCATTTTTTTATTTTTTTAAAAACAAAAAATGTATTTTCATCACTATATTTCTCTAATATGTCATTCTAATTTCGTCAGAAACAGAGACCTCTATGTCATCTATCCAGAACAAGTCGATTACAACAAATCTAAGACCGTTAAAATTATTGTTATAGATGGAGGACATATGAGTCTCTGTTTCTAACGAAATTAGAATGACATATTAGAGTGATATAATGATAAAAATATATTTTTTATTTTCTAAAAAAATAAAAATGAGGAAAAATAGGATGGAAGCAACTCATTGGCTATTCCGATGGAGCAACGACACCCCCCTCATAAATAATAGGGTTCTTATCAATTGCACCCCTCTGAGATATTGCAATATCAGTTATGCTCCTCCTTTTTGGTAATATCGGTTATGCCCTTACTTTATCTTAATAAAAGGGTAGAACTGTGAATTTTGAAAGAAAGTAGAGACGCAACTGATATTCCAAAAAAAGAGTGCATAACTGATATTTCAATATCTCATAAGGGAACAATTGTTAAAAACCCTAGAAAATTAATAAAATTTGAGATGTGTCATGTGCGAGTGTATGTACTAATTGGATCAGAATCATCTAACAGGTGTCTGATCAGTGTCATAGGTTTTGATCGTGACAGGCATCCGATATTAGGCCTATCCATTTAAGAAATTATTATACGAGAACATGGTTATGCAAGCGTAAAATATAATATTCTCGAGGACGGTATTTATTTATTGTTAAACAAGAAATAAAAAAGGAGTTAATGAATATGGACTATACTTGACGTGAAGGTGTGTACCAGTATACCACATGCCAAGACGTCGATTCTACGTCTAAAATACGTAGACGTGAAATTGAAGGGATCCACGTGGCAAAAGAATCGAAGATTATTATAGAATGATTATTTGGCACGCTATTATATTCCATCTGTCCAATGTTGAAGTTAGGGATGACGTGGATGAATGATGTCTCAACTCGAGGGCTGGAATTGGAAAGCTACGGGACGATTTCATTGGTGTTTTGTACCATCAAATAAGTTGGGCATACGTCTCTAATGTGATGGGCCTGCTGTGATCACGTGAGTTGTTTGATCGAGTTGTTTAGCATGATTTTGTACGATACAAATTTACAAAAAATGCAAAATCGTGTAAATCGCTCGATCAAGATCGAGCGGTGCACATGCCTACAACAGATTTTGTTGCCCTCCAACCTACAACAGATGATTCCTCTCATGCGAATGTTAGTAATCCACTTTTATATATTAAGGTGCATCCAGAACGAGGTAATTTTTGACCCAAAGGAATCGATTGGGGAACGTGATGGTGACCGGGAACTGATTGCTTGGGGTATTCACGGAGCAAGTATCTGACCTGTTCGCTCGTTGATCCACCACATTTCATTATCACCGGGTTACGAGTCAACCAGATGTCTTCCAACGGGTGTTCAGTACCCGTTCATTTGAATGACTAACGAGTATCCACGGATACCAGTGGAATATTTCTTCCAATGATCAATACATCATCCACATATTTACATTTATAGAATAACATCCCTTTAAGTTGAGCAACTTATTTATAAAACCAAACATCATATTCTTGTATTATTAGTAAGCTTTAATAAATGTCAAATATGTGGAGATACAATAGTTTTAATAAACGTCACACAAATCTATTATTTAATACCAATTTGATGTCATTTCTTCGTTAATACAAATTATAGAGTAACTAACATTGGGATATGGTTCGAGTCAGGCAAATCCGGGTTCTCGCGGGTTCGAGCTGGGTCTGACCTAACTTTGAAATTTCGGATAAGTGGGGCCTGAACCGACCCAATTTTTGGACTTCTAGATTATTAGAATGGAACAAATTGGCAATGGATTAGTGACATAATTCGATGAAACTGGATGAGAACGAATTGAATTAGGAGATGCAAGGAAATCAAATGAAATCTGTAACCAAAAACTTAATCTAGAATGAAACTAACCTAAAACATATGAACCTGACACGATACGAAGGAATTTGCCTATGGTTGGAGGTTCTCGGGTCATCGCCTCGATGCGCAAGCGATCGTGGAAGCATGGGCACACTATTGCACTCGGATGAAATCATCAGAGACAATCCATGACCATGCTACTCCCTCTCTTTATCCATCACTCCGGGTCGTTCGTTTGGGGGGTTATCCTTAGGACTGTGCATGGTTCACGGATTTCACGGTTATCCGACCCGATCCATATGGATCGACCCTAAACCAATTGTTATCCAAAAAATCACATCGGATCGGGTATCCAACCCTATTTGACCCGTGACATACGGGGCTCCGATCCAATGGTCCACGGATAACCATGGGTCAACCCATCTCATAACTCCTTCATTCGGGATGATGTCTATGGGTCTACCTAGATGGTATTCATTATGAATGCAAAAGGACGAATACGGATATGGGTATAGGTGTTACCATATGCATTATTATATATTTTGCAGCGTCACTTTGATCTATCTATTTAATTTTATAGGCTTTTGTTGACCGTTAATTATCGTTTGTTTGAGCCGAATTGTCGAGGATAGTGTAATAATGATAATCAATTTAATAACCATTATTAGTTAATTTGCTTTATTTCGGATGTCATAATGCGATCAACTGCTAAACTTCACAACAATATTTACTAGTACTAAGATGAAAATATAGCAAAGAACATTCTTTTGTTCATTTTGATATCTTCGGTTGTAAGACATATAATAATTTAATATTATTTGTGACTTGATTTTTTTAAAATCACATGAACTTTGAAAAAACCAAATCGTATTCGTATGTAGGCTTTATTCGGCATGTATTTAAATTCCATGTTTATTGGATCCATATTTGGATTTCACTTTTTATTCGATTCATATTTGGATTAGCTCTTTATCTGATATGTGGTTGGACCCGCTCTTTATTCGATCCGTATTTGGATTCGATAAATATCCAATTCGGATTCGTATCCATATTTTTTAAGGATAAGGTTTCCTTAATGCATATCCCAATCATATCCGTATCCGATTCGTATTCGATAGAGATGAAGCGAATATGGATATGGAAATAGGCATATCTAATCCGTATCCGATCCATTTTTATCCCTAGTCTTAAGCTGATCCGTCACCATATCTGACCTACAAGCAATCGATAACAATTCATGTTTCGGCATCGATGTTTGGGTGGGGTGGGGCTCCTTCGCCCACTGCTTTGTTTCCCATATTTTATACGGAATTACTGTTGAAGATAAGAATTTTTTAAAAAACACTAATTAATCATAGTTAGATAAATAGGAACGTAGAATTCGTGACTAAGAGAAATTTTATGTTAGAACATTGGAGAAGTCGAAATAAAAGCCCGTGCCAAAACGGTATCGATATGAAATTGTCCCGTTCTATATCACTATGTGAGTGTCAAATTGATATATCCGCGTACCATCTGGCATATTCATGTCATACATATTTTGACTTCGGACATTTAAATTTTAAAATATAATCGTAAATTTTGTAGTGTTTGATCTTTTTTGTCATTTATATTTTTACACGAGATCCTATTTTGGAAGCTTTAACAAATTTTGTTTGGCTTGCATCTAATTCTCTTGGATCCGCGGATACCCACGGGTAATCCGATATCCAATGGGATCCAATCTAATGGATAACCATTTAATTTGGAGCGGGTTGATCCGTTGATCCAATATCATGGATCGGATCGGATCAACTCTAAATGGAGCGGGTTTTCGCCCCACGAACACCCCTAGTTATCCCCCACTTTGGGGGATTACCCTCCAAAAACCATTTCTCTACCTTTCTTATGGGGCCCACTTTTTATCCATAAAAATATATATTACACGATTATATCATCTAAAAATTATAAAATACTCAACTTTTACTTACTATTCCAAACTTCATTAAAATCACATCACAACAACTACCTATTTTTTCAAATTTCAATACAATAACATCACAATAACTAACCATTTTTTTCTTCAAATTTCTATACAATCTCATCACACAAATCCTTCAACTCTAAACCCGCCAATCAAACACCAAAACAAAAAAAAGTTACCCTCTATCAGATAACTCACGAACCAAACACACCCTTAATATTTGAAAAGTAGAACGCAGATTGATGAACGTGAAATTCGCCTCTTTAAAAGATGGAAAATAAGTCGTAGTATAGGAGGCGAATTCGGTTCAGCAAAAACCACGATCTTTGAATGTCGTGGAATATTTTAACTTGGCAAGTCTACCAAGGTCGAACTCAGGGACACGGTTGCCTAATATATTTGTCGAATTTCGATTCATTAGGCACAATGTGAATTAATTTCAATTTCAGATCCATATGATGCACTATGCTAATTACAAAGCAATGCGAAGATGCATGCATTTTTTATCGATTTTTATGCAATTATAAAGTGATGCATGAGCAAAATATGCAAGAGAATTTATATGCTAAATACAAAGCTACAATTATATCATAAAAATGTGAGCAACAAAATAGAAATGAAATCAGTTTCAATTTAATCACAACAATGAAAGTGGTCATCAGATCAAAGCAAGACAAGGAGAGCAGGGTCCCATTTTTCACATAAAAAGTTACTTCAATTAAAACAGTGTCAAATAAGACAATTAAGCATGCTAAGATGTAGAGTACAAGACAAGGATCAAAACGACACTAAAATCATGCAATTTGCACCTACGATGCTCAAGTTATGCTAAAAACAGTGCAAGGGCATAATTGTAATAAAAATGCTAGAAAAAAAGGGATAAATATTGCATTTAGGTCCCTGGAGGGACCTAATTGCAAATAAAGAAAACCGCTTGGGCCCTCTTGTAGTTTCACCATTGCGCGTAGGGGTATTTTTGTAATTTCCAAAAAGTATGAGGGTCTCCCTGTAAAATACCCAGGCACGCACATGAGGCACGTGCCTGAGGACCAAAATGCAGTTCTTTAAAGTAGTAGGGTCATTCTTGCAATTTTCCCAGGCCCTCACATACGGGTCACGTGAGGCACCTAGGCTTGGGAGACGTTGTAGCTTCGGGACACGTGGCGCGATATCTGTGACTCGGCTGAGGTTCGGATGACCCGAGCCTGTAGGTTGGGATGGAGGCTCGGGTCAGCCACATGTCATCATCTGAGCCATCCGATCCGGAGGATCGGACGATGTCTGCTCCTCGTGCTCCTCCGCAGGTCACCGGAGGAGGGGCTCCGGCGACCAACCAATAGCTCCGCCGTGCTCCGCGAGGCCATCTGAAGACCGGATGAGCAAGCCGAGGTCCTCGCGAAGAAGCTGGTGGCTAGGCGACGCTCCGGCAGCGTCAACATCGGCAGGTCAATGAAGGGCTACCGGCAGTGGAGCCGTTGATCGGAGCAGATGCGCAAGCTCCAGCCAATGACGATGAAAATACCTGAAAGCGTTAGTATAGCCGAAGCACAGTGTGCGTGCGTGTCTTGCGGGGTGAATGGTGGCCCTGGGGTGACTGGAGGTGGAGGCCAATGCTCCTCCTCCGGCGATTTGAATGATGGGGTGGGTCGGAGCGAAGGGGATTCTGGAGAAGGGGATGATGGTCGGCGAGGGTGATGGTGGTCGGGCGGAGGTCGTGAGATGGTCTGATGAGGGTGGAGTGCGGTGTAGAGGGTGAATAAATTAGGAGAAAATAAAGGAAAAAGAAGGGAAGAGGGGACCTCGTCGGAGAGGAGAATCCGGTGAAGGTATTGGCCTGAGCTGGGCTTCCATTGGATCCCTGGTCGTCGCACATCGAGGTTGGCCCTTCCTCGGTGCTCGACGGAGCACGGTGGCGCCGCTACATGGCCAGAAGGCCATGGATCACACCTAGGGTGTCACGGCCATCTTCACCTCGAGATAAAGCTCCTCCGCTTTCACCGGAGAGCTAGAGGTTGAGCCGGAGTCCCCGTGAATGGTGGATGATCAGCTACGGAGGTGGAGGGCAGCTTAAATAGGCGGAGAGGTTCTGGTGGTTACGTGGTTTTAGAGGCGTTTTGCAATGGAGTTTTAATGGAGGAGGATTAATGGAGGTGAGTTATGGAGGTTACGCGAGGATGACAGGGGACAGGGCTGCGAGGGGAAGGGGTTATGAGCGAGAGTGATGGCCGGAGGTGGCAACCAAAAAAGGAAGGGGGAGCGGGGGTCGCGAGTTGAAACGGCTGGGGAAGGGGGGGGGGGGTTACGGAGGTTAACGATGGGCCATGGTCGTTGGATCTAACGATCCAACGGCTGGGAGTGGGGCGCGCACGGAGGGCCACGATCAGATCCTTAGGATCTGATCGTGTGGTGGAAGGATGGGAGCTAAAGAGCGGCCCAGATGGAGTGATGGGGTAGATCGAGCGGCGAGGGTTAAAGGGGGACGTGGCGCGTTGAGGGACGTTGGATAGGATACGATCGAGTGACTGTGGATGAGGGAAGACGTGGCAGGTTGATAGGCGTGAGATGACAAGAAGTTCGGACGACTGGAGTTTGGGTGCCAGTGGACGATTGGGATTTGATCTGAGAGTCAAATCAGGGGCTGAGAAGTGAGGCGTGATGAAGGGCTCAGATGAAGGCGGGATTGGAGTGATCCAACGGTCACGGTGAGAGTCGGGTGGCGAGAGGGGAAGCAGACCACGTGGCGGCTCCAGAGATCTCCACATGGCCCAATGAGAAAATTCTGAGAATAATTACAAAGAAAATTAGAAAAGAAATAGTTAGAGGCCGAATTAGGAAAAAGTCAAAACATGAAGAGGGGACCTCGTCTCGACGAGATCTACAACTTTCATGTTGGTCAAAAAGCCAAAGGAGATCATTTGTACAAAACGTATTTTTGGGGGTATTTTCAAGGGGATAAAAACACCGATTTTGTGGTTTTGAGATGTTTTTGTATTTTTTTTATCTTTTTAAAGTGTTAGTGAACTATGGACAATTATTCTACCTAATTTTTAGGAGTTTTTGAAGATAAAATAATTACAAGAAAAATAAAGAACATTAAATACAATAAATTAATGGTAATTTATACACAATATACTACAGGATAAAAACAAAGAATTAGAGGGTATTTTTATTGGATTGATTAAGCAGGGGTTTTAATTAACGGCTTTTAGCATGATGAATACGAGATTCATCATAACCCTATACTTAAACCATGCTCGTCCTCAAGCATCTAAAGAATGAAGGAGTCGGATTAATTCTTGACAGTGCGCGTGAAAAATTCAAGGCTTGATCTTTCGAAGACACTTGACCTAAGTGATCCTAAAATTCCGGGTTTATCCAAGCCTTAATCAGAAGGAATCCAACTTCTCTGATTATCAGATTCTCTTTTTGTACATATAATATAAGAATATGACATTTAGTGTACTGCATTTGATGAGAACCGAGTCGATGCATCACTCAAAGTTCCAGTCCCAAAAACTCTCCTCTAGACCTAATCCTCAATACTAGGGAATAAGTCTATTCTTGCTTCAGTCAACCGTCTCATTAGTTTGTCAGACTTGAAATGTTGATGGACGGCCGGATGATGGAGGTAATGGGATTGTGTCTATTGTTCTTACCCTCAAATTGGAACAAGGGGCCTCTCGAGTGCCTTTTTACTCAACACATATAAATTTTTAGATTGTTGACCAATGTATCCGTCAAGAGAGTTGGAGTCATCTACACTTGTTTTTCTGGGAATACACCGGGGTGTGTCTCTTTTGAGTATCTAAGATACCTTCGACACCCAGACTTGTAGCATTTACGATGCAGAGCCCTTTTCTGGTGTCAGCCCGACTCCTTGGTCCTAATTAGTTCTTGGTCTAAGTGGACACTTTGAAAATGTTTGGAAGCGCTCGCCATTGGTGGAAGGTCATTTGCAATTTGACTTTGGTATTTAGAGCTTTTCTTTGACATTTCATTGCTTTTTGTTGGTTAGCTCCACTGCTTTTACCAAAAGTTGGCGCACATTGATCAATAATATTCATTTAAGTTTCATAACACCCTAGCACTTTTAGTTAATTCAAAGAGATAGCATATGAATCTTGTTCACATACTGGCTAGGGTTTTGCTGACACTCAGATTTTCTGAATCCTTCATTAACTTTATCCCATCCTCGAATATCATTAGATCGAATCTAAACTCAAATCTCTGGTCCTAGTTCCTCAAGTGATATCTCAACTCATCTCATCAATCATGCAGTTGTGGAAGTGACTGTGCTGATCATATTTTTCTTGAAGGTAGAGATTAAGAGTGCAATATAGCGCTCAAATATTTCAAACCAGGGAAGTGTGGATATTTAAGTCTTAAAAACCCTAATGACTAAGGCATGTTAACTTAGACTCTAAAGATCACAGAAATCAAGTGTCCTCAAAATCCTCAAGCCTTGAGTGAGTGTGATTGTGTCAGGAATACACCATCTCCTTAGGTTAGTGATTTTTTGTGTGATTTTTGTCTTTTGCATATTTTTAAGGGTTTTAATTTTGATTTTTTAAAATTCTTTTGCCAACCTCCTCCAGTCGAGCCCCCCCCCCCCCCCCCTCGCCCCCGTGACGTTGCAGTGGGAGGGGAAGTTAACTTTAGATGTTTGGATTATTTTAGATTAACTCGTTTCTAATTCAAGGAAGTTAACTCTAGATGTGTCAATTTAACGGTAGGGTTCGTGCGGTAAAACGAAAGTAGTTTATAGGGATGAGGGAGGAATTACGGATGTTTCAAAAGTTGCAGAGGTCATTGACAAAGATTACATGTTCTATCAGGTAAAAATCCCTTAAAACAAGTGGTAAACTTACCGGGGGCATGGGTGTCAGAAGGCAGAATTATGGTGGGACAAGTGTGCAAAATTTCAAAATCCGTCATATAAATGGGACAGTGTGCTTTTACGTAATAACCCCTTAAAATTCAGGAAAGGATCCAGAAAGCCAACAAAGGATGAGGTTTTTTTATTGCTCCACGAAATATTCCTTAAAAAGAGGAGGGAAGGCACCTTTTTCCGCATTGCATAGCTGTCGACGACTTCATTCACAAAATAATTAAAAACCTCACAATATCCATTTGTTTCTGTTGCCCACTACCAACGTGCCTTTGACGAGGCCATCAACCATTGGTTGGGTAAATTGCAAATTATGGTCCAAATATTCCGCAGATTTCCGATTAAAGGCTTCGTCTTTGTTACATTTGGAAAAAAATGGAGCTACTAATTGAGAATCGATATATAGTTGAAGTTTTTTTTATTTACTCAAGATTCAGGAAAGTGATATGTATATGCGTTCGGACATGTTATTAAATAATGATTAAGCGGTATACGCGTGTATATGCAGGGTATATGCGGTTCCATGCGTTTTTTCTATTTTTTATTTAAAAATAAATAAATATCTACAAAAGTAATTACAACTAAACTGTATTGATTAATAAAATGTTATCCAACAGAAGATTTAAGAAAAATAGTTTTGATGTAGAGCTCAAAAATAGTACAACAAAATATCAAAATCATCAAACATAGTATTATATAATCCGATTTAATATATAGAATCAAAATAATACAAGATCCGGATCTTAAAATCCAGATTCGATTACTCAACTGGACCTTAAGCGGGCGCACAGAGCACATAAGCACCCGCACAACTTGCATATGCGGATCATATATGCACGGATGACGCATAAAGCAAGGCTTTAGGAAATCGGCGTGCTGAGGAGGTCGCCTAGGCATATGCGACTGCATATGCGACCACACGTATCGCTCTAATGAAAAGAGGATTTACCCACAACTTTTTGAAAGGAAATATGCCTTCCAAATATTTTTATGTTTTTTGAGTATTTAAATGGAACATCTGGACATGGATATAGTTGTTTACGAATGTATAAAAGAAATATAGATCTAGCTTTTCTAACCTATTATATGAATGTCCATGTTTGCACCATTTTCTTCCTTACATCTCCACGGCTTACACATAAAACAAATATAGTAAATGGATCTGCTTCATAATAAAATATGCCATATATGATAAATGAACGTATAAAACTTTGTTAATTACATTTATAAATAAATCTACAATTATTTATTTATTCAAATAGATGTATAAATACAAATACATACAGATAAAGATATCGAAGCGATATCCATATCTGTATCCACATTCCTAGGTACAACGGTTGCACGTCAGCAAGCGATCCGCTCCTTATTTACCAACAATATCCAACGCTCCAAACCGTTGCGGATCGGGGGTGGTTGTACGATTGTCATCGGAGGCATCCAAATAGAATGCTAGCATCTGTATATCTGTATTCGTATCCGTAACCATATATCCGGATCATCATCCGATCTTACGATCGAACCATCCGAATAGTGCTAACATCTGTATATCTTTATTCGTATCCGTAATCATATCCGGATCATCATCCGATCTTACGATCGAACCGAACCCGAACCAATGTAGGTGAGCTGGCAATGGATATCCATGGGGCTCCGGCGCATCATCAGATCCCTCGAACCAGTTCCTCTCTCAACGCCTTCTGTTTCTCTCACATCCACATTCCTCTCCCTCTCCCTCTCCCTCTCCCTCTCTCTCTAGAATTGCCTTCCTCTCTTCCACTGAGATTGTTCCAAATCAAACCCACGTCTCCTCTCTCTCTCTCTCTCTCATCTCCTCTTTGGATTCCACGCAAAGATATCCCAAAGAAAAACAAGACCACCATCGAGAGAAGCACCAAAGCCCACATGGTGGCCAAGATGATCCGGTGGCGCCCGTGGCCGCCCCTCCTCCCCTCCACCAAGTTCCACGTCAGGGTGGTGGTGGCCTCCCTCCGCGGCCTCCCTCCCCTCTCCCCTCCCCTGCTCGTGGAGCTCCGCTGGAAGGGCCCCAAGCTCGCCTGGCTCCGCCGCTCCGTCAAGAGGAACTGCACCAGGGTGGGGGAGTGCTCGGAGCTCGGCGCCGTGGAATGGAACGAGGAGTTCCGGAGTGACTGCACCCTCACGGCCGCCAGGGACGGCGGGTTCCTCCCGTGGGAGATCTCCTTTGCGGTGGTCAATGTGAGTCGTTTGCGGATGTGGATGCTCCGTTTTCTCCCGATTTTGGGCGTTCCTGATGGATTCCGATCTGCGGGAGTTTGTGGGTTTTCGTTGGATTTGGGAAAGGAGAGCCTTTTTCTGACGATCTCGATGATGTGCTGCATTGGGTCCGTTCGATTTCCGTTTCCTTTTGGGTGTTTGCTTCTTCTTCTTCTTGGGGTTTCGAGGGCGAAATCTCGATCGATTTCGCGTGTTTTTTCTCGAGGTTTTTATGGTTGGTTTTCTCGTATATGTTTGGGGAAGTGGTTGTTTGAGGGGGGAACCTGTAGAAAAATCCTGTTGCCCATTCCAACTCGCTGTTTGTTGATCTCAGATTTGAGGTCAATGGGTCTAAGAACATCAGAGATTGGGGAACTTGAAATGGGAGTTTTATTGTCTGAATTAAAGTTTGTTATCTGTTGATGCTGGTTTGAATCGATCCCTTTTAATTAGGGTTTTGAACTTCCAAACATGTTTGGGGATTTAATGAGCTGTGAATTTCTTCAGGTCAACTATCTTCAGCTGTAAATTTTGTTAATGGACTCTTTACATTTTAAATCTAATAATTATGTCTGTTTATGTGTCATCTGTCGGAATATGATTTTTTTATAATGGTTGATCATGACTCCTCTGTGCAAATTGTGTGATTTTGATCGAGTTGATAACTATGCCAAGCTGTTTCAGCAAGCACACGTCTCCGTCGGATTGAAATAATTCCGCAAAATATTCTTTATCAGTTGATCCTTCTTGAACTGTAGTGTATTAGTAACAAACAACTAATCGTTGTTCTTTCTTTGGAGAATAAGATTTTGAACAGTTCTTATCTTTCCAGGGGTTGAACGATGGGCTCAAGAACAAACCCACCATCTTGGGAACTGCTTCCTTGAATCTGGCAGATTTCACGTCTGAAGCTAAAGAGAAGGAAACCGAGCTGAGCGTTCCCTTGTCGCTGGCCAGTGCCGACACCGAGCCGTCGCTTCTTGTTCTTCATGTACGTTTCTTGCGAAGTTACCTTCGAAAGCGTTACAGGTCGATCTCAAGCAATGCTGTTTCTGCCATCGAAGTTGAACGGTTATTATGCAGAAATGGATCCTCTGCTGCAGCAAGGGATGCAGCAGAGTCTGCTGTAACCCTTCGAGCTGCTCAATCACGATCAAGCGGTTCCCATAAATTCCCACTTTGTGCGGGCCTGGATCAAGGGAATTCGTGGGAACCGCTTAATTGTTATCGAGCGGCTCCAAGGGCTATAGCAGACTCTGTTGCATCCCTTGCTGCAGCAGAGGATCCAAACTGCATTATGCAACATTTCTAGTGTTGTAATCTCGTAGTTGTTTTGTGCTCTACCGGTCTGTGCTTCGCTTACTGCAAACGAAAAATTGATTAATGTGTTGTTCGTTCCATACGCCGGTCTGCGATTTGTTGTTCCTGCAAACAGAAAAGATGATTAATGTGGCATGCCATCTTTCCTGCAGTTGACTGTTAATCTCGAAGAACTAAGCGTGGCCCAAGTTTCGTCGTCGGAAATCTCGCAGAGAACGGTTGTCCCGGCGCCTGCCTCACCTGGCAATGAAGCTGAAATCGCTACGGAGAAGGATGAAGTCTCTTCCCTGATGAGGAAAGTAAAGATACTCACGGATATCGTATCGACCCGGAAATCGAAGAAGACCTGCCGAGAGGATGAGGGCAGCGAGGGGCGGTTCTCCGCTAGGAGCGACGATGTGGAGTACACGTTCGACACGGATTCTGTGGGCGAAGAACTTGACAATGGAGAAGCTGAAGATGGCAAAAATAAGAGCTTCAGCATAAGGAAGTCATTCAGCTACGGAACGTTGGCATCTGCAAACAATGTTGGAGGATCGTTCTACTCTGAGACAAGGGTGAGCAACGAGTTCGAAGATTGGGTGTTCTACAGCCATCGCAGGTCGGATGTCGGTAGCTCTCGGATGGAAGTAATGTCGTCGATCACCGAGCAGCCTGCTGTGCAAGCGGCAAAAAGAAGCCTCCTTCCATGGAAGAAGAGGAAGCTGAGCTTTCGAGCACCGAAGATCAAAGGGGTGCCTCTGTTGAATAAGGACTATGGAGAGGAGGGCGGTGATGATATCGATTTCGATCGTCGACAGATGAGCTCCTCCGACGAATCCTTAGGGGTAAGCATATAGTCTCGTCGTCGAGTTGAAACTGAAATATTACGTTTTCTTCATGTTTTCTGTGTAAACTAAACTTCGATTATGATGCAGAAGGGAAGGTGCAATGACGAATCCACGGCGTTTGGCTCTTCAGCATCCGAGTTTGGAGACGATAATTTCGTTGTCGGCAGCTGGGAGATGAAGGAGGTGGTAAGCCGTGATGGGCATATGAAGATCTGCACCAAGGTCTTCTTCGCATCCATCGATCAGAGGAGCGAACGAGCCGCGGGCGAGAGTGCCTGCACCGTTCTCGTGGCCGTGCTCGCCGACTGGTTCCAGAAGAACTGCGGATTGATGCCTAATCAATCGCAATTTGATGGTCTGATAAGAGACGGTTCTTCGGACTGGAGGAGGCTCTGTGAGAACGACGTCTACAGAGAACGATTCCCCGACAAGCACTTCGACCTCGAGACCGTCCTTCAGGCGGGGATTCGCCCTCTATCAGTTGTACCGAGCAGGTCCTTCATCGGTTTCTTCCACCCAGAAGATGCGAGCGATGATGACAGCACATTCGAGTTCTTGCACGGGGCTATGTCATTCGACAGCATCTGGGACGAGATCCGTCAGTCCACGTCGGAGAGCACGTCCGACGGGTGCCCCGATCTCTACATTGTCAGCTGGAACGACCACCTCTTTGCTCTCAAGGTCGAACCTGAAGCTTACTACATCGTCGACACGCTCGGTGAGAGGCTCCATGAGGGTTGCGACCGAGCTTACATATTGAAGTTTGACGAAAGCACGGTGATCCGGAGAGTGCCTAAAGCCGCAGAAGGCGACCCCGCTGAGTCCGGGGATCAGCAAAACCAGCAGGCAGTCGAGGGCGTGGACGAGGAGGATGTCGTGTGCAGAGGGAAGGAGTCGTGCAGGGAGTACATCAAGAGTTTCCTTGCTGCGATACCCGTGAGGGAGCTCCAGGCAGACATCAGGAAGGGTAAGATGGCATCGACCGTGATCCACCAGCGTCTCCAGATCGAGTTCCATTACGCGCAGCCCACGCAATGCAGCTCGTAACTCGACCGGGGCGTTTGCTAACCGATAGTTACTGACTACAGCAGCAGCGATGAACGAAAAATAAAAGCTACATCGGTTATCGTTTGGTATACGAAACTAAGTTGGGACAGATTAAGAACTGACTTCTAAGAGGATAGCATATCAGGAGATCATTAACCATATGAGAGAACTGGTTTCGAAACTGTACAGATGCGCGGGCGTGAAGTCGGTCGCGTGTTAGTCGCAAAATGGTGTTTACAACAGATGAGGGTGTTGTTGCTGTCTGATTTCACCAACATATTCGTTCGTTTGCCTTCAATCTGATATCCTTCTTTGATGAACAAGAATGCCTAACCTATATCTTCGTATTATATAAAGGTCAGATTTGATTCCTCGTCTGTGTGTTCTTGTGTTGTCATTGGATTGGATTTTTTTTTGACTTGAAAAGGTGGAAAATTTTGGTGTTCGTCTTCAGTGGCATACTGATGACGTGAACGTGATGCTTAATGGAAGTTAAAGTCAAGAACTGGACCTCGATCTTTACAAGTTGGGGATCTGCCCCCTCAATAATAATAGTCTCTGCACAGTTGGCATGGAATTCGAGTTCAATTTTTCCCACGAGGGGTCATTGAATTCGGCAGCTATGCCCACGGTTGTGGAATATAATTTTCCACCTTACATTAAATGAAGGATTTTTTTTATGATTGTGCTCTCTAAGGCCCTGTTTGGTTGGAGAAAACTCTGGAATAAGGGGCCAATTCTCCTCCCGGCACGGTTTCCAGTAGTACGATTATTCCATCTTATTTCGCTCTTATTCATATCTTTATCTCATCTTACCTACTTTTATTTCACCTTATTCTCCTTACTCCTATCCTCTAGCCGAACAAAGAATAGATCCTTATTCTCCTTATTCCCTATCCTTATTCATGCTTATTCCCGAACCGAAGATTCTGCAATTTCAGTTACCTCTACTTTTTTTTACACTATCATTTGTTTCCTTTGTCTTCTTTCATAGTTAACACTTGTGTCCTTTCGTTACTTTTACCGCTAGTGAGATAAGACGAACCATGATTTGTATAAATCAAAGCTTGCTTAAGTAAGTTTTCCTTACAATTGTGCCTACGTAAATATAGGAGAAGAAAATTCTCTCGGTAGATAGAGGAGAGGTCGGGCGGGAGGGGCTCACACACAAACTGGTCAGGTCGGAGGAGGGTCGAGGCGGCTTAGGGGGAAGGTTTGATGGTGTGGAGGGTGGAGGGGGCTGCAGGAATGCTCTTCATGGCTCTTGTACATCACGTTTAAGTGGTGTACAATAAGGAAATGGGACGAGGGTTTGGAGAGTAAGTAGGGATGCAAGAGGACGGATACATACATACGTATATGTGTGTTATCATATCCTTATTCGATTTTAAATACGACTATGGATGCGAATGCGAATATTGACGGATATTAAAAACTACGTTAACATATTCTTTAAAATGAATTCAGACGTAAAATGGATATTGAACGTATATGTGTAATATTAGAAATACTCTATAGATTGACTTGAACATACATGAATTGGATGGGAAACACATGATATAAATATACTAAACGTGCTTATTTCATAAAATTTATACTAAATTTGGTTAAAGAAGGTATAGAATTACGTTGTATATGGTTAAAAAATAAATCTTCAACTATATTTATTTATTTATTTATGAAACTGTACATGCGAATTAGGAAATGGATGTTTGTGAATATCAAAGTGATGCCATATCTGTATGTGTTTTAAAATAAAGATGGATGTCAAAATCTGTATAAAATGGATATGATGGAGGACCAAATACGGATATATCAGTAGTATCTGTTTGCAACCTTTTAGGATCAGGATTACTTGGCATTGGAAGGAAACCACTTTGAGGTCTAAGGATGAGGAGTGACGAAGACTGACGTGGGTGAAAGAGTCTAGGAGGCGTCGGAGCTACGAGAAGAGGAGGAAATCATCATTGTTAGAGTGATCAAGACTGTCGTTGATGAAAGAGTCTAGGAGGCATCAGAGCCACGAGAAGAGGAGGAAATCATCATTGTCATGAGATGGGAGCTATGCTCACTCCTCACAGCCTCTCTCCTCCATCGCAGGGCCTCTGCCCTGACCTCCTTCGGCCCCAAGCTCCCGTCTAGATCGCCTATGCACCTCCTCACCGCCTCCCTCACTCACTCATTTGCCCACGAGCAACATGATGGGAACACGGGCAGCCTTATGCGGATATGGATGCGTATGAGGATGCACAATCCCAGAACCACAGATGCACATGAAAGAAAGAATAACAAGATATGATAGTGGCCGATCACCTCTCGCGACCACCGAAGAAGAAAGATCACTATAAATTAGAACAAGTACAACTCTCTTCGTTCCCTCGCTCTCTTCCTCTCTTTTATCTCTCTCTCCCCCCTTTCTCTAAGGGTGACATTGTTCTTGTGGTGATGTGAAGGAAATGCCTTCCACCCCCTCTATATATAACCTAGTTACAATCCATAGTCTTCTTCCCAATAAGACTATAAATAGAATACAACTTAACAACTATTAAGATTAGGAGTCCAATCCCACTAGGATTTCTATTCCTAATTTGACTCTAATCCTAACACAACATGCCCCCAACCTTTCCTCTGTGTCCTTCCCTCCCTCCATTCAGCATGCGGAACCTACTCCCATGGCCGCGAACACCCATTTCCCGGAGGGAGTTAGATTCCACCATCCGAAGTTTCGAACCCAATTGGCTTTCCCAACCCAACTCCAAGTCTAAAACCAAGCTCAATCTTGAGGTTGAGTTCACGTGCGACCTCATCGAGCTTCTCACCATGGAGCTTCATGTGGAGCTCCTCCTTTGCGCATCATCCTACTGCCTAGATGTGCTAGATGAGATCCCTGATGTCCAGTGGGCGACGAGGCCTTCGTTCATGACCACAGCTAGGCACCTCCACAGGAGGGCCGATTCTATGAGATGGGATTTTGGTAAGATGGTGAGAGGAGATTTTGGGGTGGATTTGCTAATAGTTTGGATTTAGGGAGAATTAGTGGGATCCCTTTGAATGCAAACTATTAGGCAAGGACAATCATTCTGATCTTGGGAGAGGTGGCTACACCAGCCTGACTTGAGGAAAGCCGTCCTGAGTCACTAAAAGTCTTTTTTCTTCTCAAAGCTGCAGTGGCAAAGCCTAACCCTCTCAAGAGGGCATTCGTAGAAAGGTGACCGAGTCGATCCCTTTCGATCCGAGCAAGGAGTTGTTCTCCTTTGCCAACTCCTTATGTCGTAGATATTATAAGGAGGCCTCTGCCTATGTCAATCTACAAGATCAAAGCGCATCACGAACATTTTTTAAGTGGCCTTTGGAAACTGTTATAGCAAATCCATTCTGTGATAGGGACATCCTCACGCATCGAGTGAAGCTTTTCATAGGCACAAGTTGATGTGTCACCACCCTCTGTCGTAGACTCGTGCTAGGTGCTCACCACCTTTGTTTCCCTTCATTTCTCCCATTCTTGAAGTAGTGACATAATGGGAAGTAATAGTGAAAGAAAGGCTCTTTCATTGGGGCTCTTCTCATTCTATTTTCCTATTAAGAGAACCCTCTATATTTTCATAAACTACACAATTTGTTCGATATTATACGGTGACTCGCTCCTTTCATAAAGTTAGCGAGAAGGTTACTCACTCTACTATCAAGGAACAAGAGTTGGCAACTGGATAACAAAGTGAGCGAGAAAGTTGTAATATCAAACCTAGTCGATCAGAGTCCATCGCCTCAACCAGACAACCACCATATCTAATTAATCAACAGGAGCACGATTCTACCCAACATACATATCAATGGTGGTGAGAAGATCTCTCGAACAATGTGTTGTGTTGTGAAGATCCGATCATGAAAATCACAAGCAAAAAAAAAGATCAAACAAAAAAAAACACAGCACAATCGTACAACACAATGATAGACATTTCTATGGCAGTATAGCTACTCCACTGCACAAACCGACCTTTGCTATTTCTCTTCACGAAAATAATGAGTTACACCGCTATGTTAGAGTTAGGGGACTATATGAATGACCAATATACCACCTTGGAAGGAAATTTCGCGATATATCAACAATATATCACTGATATATCGATATCGAGATGCGACTGATATAGGTTCTGATACGGCAATATATCCCAGTTTTCAGACATTTCCTTCATAAAAGATCGTTAGCGTGGACGATATTTCAGTGAGATATCGCCTATACATCGTCGAAATATCGTATCGATACGATATCGAAACGATATCGATATCGATACGGCCTTCCCGGTATACCACTAGTACATTAAAAAAAAAGACAGCAATCAGCTTTCAGGGAAAAAGAACCCCAACACAATGCATTTAAAAGAGTAATTTTGCACCTTGCAAGACAAATTTACGATCGAAACCAATGAGGTAACCATCGAGATCAGTCTTCAAATCAATGTTATAAACACCAGACCTGATTTCCCAGGTTTTAACATTTGGTCCATGTAGTTTTGGGTAAATTACAATTTGGGTCTCCATCTATGGGTCCGATCCCAAAATATGCACCGATCTTTAAATTGTAACGATTTGGGTCCCAAGACCATTAATGTAATGAACTTTTTAAGGTTAATGACGAGTATGCCATTGTTTTAAAGTTGGAACCCAACCCCCATTCCCTTCCCTACAAGAGCATATTCGTCATGAACCCCAAATTTTCCATTTCCTAAATGATCCTGGGACTCGAATCGTTACAATTTAAACATCGAGAGTCATTATAGGATCGGACCCATAGATATGGACCTAAATTGTAATTTACCCTATTTTTTTTTGTTTGAAACCCGGTTCAACCTGTACTCAAACGAATCAAGATTCAAATTCGATTCTATTCGAAATAGTGGTGCATTTATTACTAACCAATTCCTCCACAACTACCGCTTGAAAAGAAGGATTATAAAAACGCATTATTCGATTATAAAACCATAAAGAGACTATTAGAAATGGTTTCATAAGATAAGATAAATATACAAACATGATAATCGATGACGTACACAACATTTTTATAGGCACTCCATCTATAGGCACAATCTCAATACGAGTCCCAATTTTTCAAGTGTAACAAATTGGGTCATGACTCCTAATCTTTCAAATGTAATAAATTGGGTCATGACTCCGTTTATATAAACGGTATGGTTAGAAAAAATAGAGATGAACTAAATTGTCCATTTTCGAGAATGAGCACTTCGAAAAATACCAGTTCCGAAATGAACACTTTGGTCCATCTCTTCTTGTTTCTAACGGTATCGTTTATAGAAATGGAGTAGGAACCCATTTTGTTACATTTGAAAATTTGTAACTCATATTATGATTGGGCTTATAGATGAGGACCTAATACGTAATTTAACATGTTTGTTTCTATGCTTTTGTATGTTTCTATAACCATGAATTTATAACATAAGTACCTGAAAATGATTTTACATACACATTATTTTTCAATATATATATATGAGGAAAGGGAGCCTACTCTCTGAAGTAGGTAACTTACCTACTTCACATTTCGTTTTTTGCAAATTTTTTTATTTTTTTTCAAAAATTCCACCATGGATTTTCATAATTATATCCCTCTAATATGTCATTCAAATTTCGTCAGAAACAGAGACTCCTACGGCCTCCATCAAGACAGTCATTTTTTAACGGTAACAGATTTGCTGTATTTTACATGTTCTGGATGAAGGCCGTAGGAGTCTCCATTTCTGATGAAATTTGAATGATATATTAGAGGGATATAATTATGAAAATCCACGGTGGCATTTTTCAAAAAAAATAAAAAAATTTGCAAAAATTGGATGTGAAGTAGGTAAGGTTACCTACTTCAGAGAGTAGGCTCCCTTTCCTCTATATATATATATTATATATATATATATATATATGAGGTCGGAGAGGTTGTTCCGTGTAACAGCCAAGTTGGTTGTTACATGGAGCAATTTTCCCAATTTTTTTAAAAATTCCACCATGTATATTCATCTACATATCCCTCCTACATGTCATTCAAATTTGTGAGAAACAAAGACTCCTAAGCCCTCCATCTAGATCGGATCGATTACAACAAATTTCAGACCGTTAAAATTACATGTTTCCGTGGATTTTCATCACAACATCCCTATATTATATCATTTAAATTTCATGCAAAGCAGACTCCTATGGCCTCCATCCAGACATGATCGATATTCAACAATTCTGTGATCGTTAAAAAATGATTGTTTGGATGGAGGCCGTAAGAGTTTCTATTTCGCATGAAACTTGAATGATATAATATAAGGATATAGTGATGAATTTTCAAGAATTTATTTTTCAAAAAAAATGAGAAAAATGTGACGAGGATCAAGTTAGCTCCCCTAGGAGGCAACACTGTTTTGTCCTGTATAAATATATTTAAATATGTAATAAATGTTGATTTAATTGGTTCAATCCATTGACCCAATTGTATCTTTTATACACATTTTAGATTCAAAGAAGTCTTATTAGCGGGTTCAATCGCATTTTTCACCAATTCAATTTAATCTGATTTGATATATTAACGTCGTCATCATTCAGTTGAACCGATTTGATTTCATGACCCAACTAGATCTAACCCTTCTGGTATAGTTTCCAATTTGATATCAGCTTTGTTTTCATCTAGAATTGCATAAAACGTACAAAAAACAATAACCATATTAAAAAGCATGTATCCTTGTTTTCCATTACCGCAAAAGACACTGTTAATTCAAATAAGGGCTTTTATCAGTTGTGTCCCTCCGAGATATTCCAATATCGAATATGCCCTACTTTTTTGGGAATATCATTTTGTGCCCTCAACTTTTCGTCATTCTATCCCCACTCCTCCACCCCAAGCTTTCCCCCTCCTTTCCTCCGCCTCCAGGCCACCCTCCTCCACCCCTCTTCTCCCCCGCCTCCAAGCCACCCTCCTCCACCCCTCTTCTCCCCCGCCTCCAAGCCACCCTCTGCCCCCATCTTCCCCTCTCCTCTCCTCTCCTCCAAGCTTCCCCCCTCCTTTCCTCTATCCCCAGGCCAGCCCCCTCCACTTCTCCACCCTCATCTACCCACCTCCTTTACCCTCCTCGCCACCACCTCGAGCGTCCCTCCTCCCTCGCCCCGAGCTTCCCCCCTTCTTTCCTCCCCCAGGCCACCCTCCTCCGCCCCCTCTTCTCCTCCGCCCCCGCGCCCCATCCTCCGCCCCTCCTCTCCTCTGCCCCCATCTTCCCCCTCCTTCTCCCTCCTCTCATTCACCTCGAGCTTCCCCATCCTCCTTCGCCTCTTCCCACGCCCTCGACTATCCCTACTCAACATCGGCACAAAGATAATGCCACTGCCCACGTCGTTGACTGTCTCAAAGTCCGACCCAAGGAACCCGAAGGCAGATCCGAGGAAGAAGATGAAAGTTTTCCATTTTACCTCTCTTAACCAAATCATGGTTTGAAAAAACCATGGTTAAATTCAATTTGTTGGCGACTAAAGTAACGGAGGGGTACAAGTGATAGAATGGTGAAAAGTCGAGAACACAAGTGACATTCCCAAAAAAGAAAGAACCAAACTGATATTGGAATATCTCGAAAGGACGCAACTGATAAAAACCCTTTAAATAAAGCAAAGCAAAAAGGAGACAACGAGAGGGCCAATAATTCAAGGTTAGGTTATTGTATTTATTACTTACCTGAGGCAGGTGGGTGGGCCTAAGATAAAGAAAAAACAACGGGATCGAATGTATAAATTACCTGGTGAAAAGGGTCTCCGGTCCCTACCACAAAACCATTATTTTATGAAGCAGATCGGGCATACAAAAAGGTGGTCCACCTGGTCCATAAGGTCAACCCCTTTGGCATACAGATGTTTAGGATAATAAATGGACTCCAATCACCTAATTGACAATCTCAGAGATCTGATCACAATTTATATCTATATACCTATTTAAACCTATTTAAAGCTGAGTTTTTTTACCAACAGTTGACACGAGGTTTCCTAGGAATCTTTTCTCTTTTCCCGTTTTAGCATCTCCCCGTATTTAGTAGTTTGGCTTCCACGTTAACACCCCCCATCCTCTCTCTCTCTTCCCGATCGAGGCATTGATTGACGAACAGTTCGTCCATTGGCAAATCGTTCGTCAATCAATCAAAAAATTAATTTTATATTATTAAAAATAATATATAAAAAGAATTGGAAATGAGAATCGAGAAATCATTTGTCGATTTTCACTTTCAAATATTTTTATATAATATTTTTAATAATATAAAATTCAAAAAGTCTTCTAAAATAATATTATATATTTTTTATGTATTGATCGACAAACGATTCATCGATCAACGAAACGTCCCCGACAAAGAAATATTAAAGTCAGAGGCTCTGACAAGATATTTGGATGATAGGGATGCTATATCAGGGAAATTACTCCTCTCTCCCTCCATCTCTCTCTCTCTCTCTCTCTCTCTCTCTCTCTCTCGAGGCACACGATCTCTCCCATCCCTCCATCTCTCTTTCTATAAATAGAATATGCATATTGTGGAGTTTTTTGCAATGATATCCCTCTCATTCATTTATATTGGATATGTTCACTTATAGTTTATGCTTATTTATAATTATATCTATATTCGCTATTAATAAATAACTATAAATTCTATATCAAGTAAAATCTGATAAAAATAATAAATAAAACACATATAAATACACATTACTGCACCTTATAGTATATTAAAATAGTTACGAAAATTAATCTCATTTTCTTTTAAGTAAATTAAAATCGAAAATTATATATTAACATTTAAAATCCATAAAAATTCAAATAAATCCATAAAAAATTCCATATAAACAACAAATATTTATTTAGTAATTCTTATATATATATATATATTTCCTTTTTAATTTATCAGTGGTTGCATATTACGATATATAAAAATTGCATAATGTTAGAACCATAAATTAATAATTGCTTTATATAAAGTTGCTACTTTTGGATCTTAATTAATTTATTCCAAAGATGTTTTACTCACTTATCTTTTTTGTTTAAAAATCTTAATTTATTATTTTAATCTTTTAGTGATTTATTATTTAAGACAATATTTTGTTAAGTTTTTTAAAATAACCACTTTATATTAGTTATTTGATATTTTAATTCATGTTTTACTAATTAATTGTTTAAAAAATTTAAATGTTTGTTTAGTGATTTTATACTGATGTACCAATATTTGAAAATTGTATATTATATTTTTCCATCCAGAACTACTATTTTTGGAAACATAAAATGTAAATATTCAAAAACAACTCTTCTTACCCTTCATCTATAATGCAAAATAATGTATATTTTGATAAGTACTTCATAGATACATTGTAATAACAATAATAAGTAATTGATAAGGTTAAATAATATTGGATATTTAATCAATCATGAGTTTTTTTATTTTTGAAATATACATGCTACAATATATCAAAAAAATGAACTCAAAACATTATCACAACATGTGTGTATGTATGCATGAATGTATCTACGTGTTTATGTACAAAATATTAAAATTAAAGCAGATAAGTTGAGGAAGTGAGATCATGACCCTACGAGAGTAGCTCATAATGGCCATGACGTTTCACCATTTAGGGAGAGTAATTATTTACAAATTCCACCACCTTATGATCACCGATCACTAATATTGTGAAATGTTCATGTGAATTTTAATAAACATGGATTCACATGAGTTTGAATGGATTAGATTTTACCTTAATCACATCCTATTTAATTTTAGTGAATTTTATTTTTTTTTAAAATCTAATCTATTAAACATTTGCGTCGATGCCCATATATTTCACTACATTTCAGAACATATTATTTTTTTATACTTACATATTCCCTTAAAAAACATATTCTCATGTTTGCATCGCTTGACATTCAGATTATACTTTGGTTATTTTTTTAAAGGAAAAAGGATGTCGAATTGTATGTGTTAGATTTGAAAAAATGAATATCTGTTAAAATAGATGTTGTGTTTTTTTATATTTTTATCCTAAATTCATCTTTATTATCCTTCCTATTTAGTGTATCGTATGTTAAAACGACAATTAAAAATATGAGTAAAGCGACTGTGGATGAAATAAGTACAATGGAAAAAATAGTTATCAATTTTAATATTTCATCTTTTTCACATTTTTTAAAATCATAATCCGTGGTATAACATATGAATATAGTAAACGACACATAACATTTAAAAGAAAATCACACATATATACATTGTATGGATGCCCATATATACTTTTGATAATGGTTCGATCCAATACGTTATTTTACATATTTAAAATTTTCTAATTTAATATAATCTGTTAGAACGACAAATCAAATCATTCTAATATATCATGTTAAAGTCCTATAAAAGAGTTTTATTGGTTAATACCCATCAAAAATTGCATCTCCGTTTCTTTAGATGTGTGACTTTTGAAAAAAATTATTTATTAGATAACTTCTAATTAAATAAATGGCAGAAAGTTTCATTTACTTTTAAAAAATGTATAATTCAATACGTATCAGCACCTTTGGGATGATTCCTCTCTATTGCATTTGCAAATTTCATCTATTACCTTGGAATTTTATTTCATTTATCGCAAACCCATTGATTTTAGATTTCGGCATATATATGCATTCGAATATTTGTTTTAGTTGTATTTTTCAACTTTGGGTGCACATATATGAATATGTACCATATAATATGAAAGGGTGCACATAGAAGATACATTTTGAAAAATTACTACATATTTCATTTAACTCATAATAAAAGAATTACATTGTTGATCAAATATACAAGGAAAACATTATCTGCGAGATCCATCTCTTTACAAAACTATGCACTCTTCTCATCTTTATTATAAATATGCAATTTTTTAGATGGAAATTATATATTAAAAAATTGCATAATTCTGTACATCATATATATTCCCTTTACTCTTTTCATTTTGTTCATTTTTAATTTTAATTTGAGCATTACAAATTAATATTTAAATTTACATTATATAACCAATTTATTATCCTTCGCGAAGTGCAGGCTACATCCTAGTAAGTTAGATACCACGAATATTATGGCGACAATCGAGATCGCAAACTCCCTCCATCAGAGAGATGCTGCCACTGGCAGCAGATGCTCGGAGCAGATGAGAAGATGCGATGAGGACGAGCAATGCGGTTCCACCTATCCTTCAGGATAACAGAGCTGAGACACAAGATCGAGGACGTCGTGCATCGATGCATCATCCTGTAGATAGGCACGACTTTAGGATACATGAGGCGAATCGGTTTAATGGGTGAAGGGCGAAAATGAGATGCACTCACCAGATACACAATGTCGAATGCTTCCCTTTAAGTGGCAAGTGAGCCTTCAATATTATCATTCCTGCAGACGCGATAGACACATTGTAAAACTATCAGTTAATCAGAATATCCATTAAAGCTACAAAAGATTAGATTTGTGATATATATATATATATATATATATATATGAAGTTGAATAGGGATGTTGATAAGTTGGCCTCAGAGCAAGTATTGATACCCAGATCAAACATACCTGTCAACTAATCCATTAGTAAGACAGATGTGCATTTGGTTAGAAGTCTATTCAATAACACGAGTGTCAGTCCACAAAGACATCTTAACCTTCTTCTGGTCATGGTTAAGACACTGAGTTGCATACATGTATGTGTACATGTCATGATTGTGTGCATGTGATGCGTGTTTATTCATGTATACTTGTAAACACACATTAATATTGGAATTCAATGGGGCTGCCCCTTGGGGGAGCTAACTTGGCTCTCCCCGCGCAATTTCACTCATTTTTTATTTTTTTTTAAATTTCTTCCGTAAATATTCTTACTATACCCATATATTATGCTATTCAAATTTCGTGCGAAACAGAGACTCCTACGGCCTCCATCCAGACATTCATTTTTTAACGGTAACAGAATTGCTAAAAACGACCCTTCTGGATGGAGGCCGTAGGAGTCTCTGTTTCGCGCGAAATTTGAATGACATAATATAGGGATATATTGATGAAAATCCACGGAATAATTTTTCAAAAAAAAACAAAAAATTGGTGAAATTGAGCAATAGGGGGAGCCAAGTTAGCTCCCCAAGAGGGCAGCCCCATTTTATCCTTAATATTGAGTATGGGTTCATGTACATGTCCAGGTTCCTATATGACGTTATCCAGAGCACACAGTTGTACTGTTTTCAAAGTTAACCCACTCTATACAATACAAGAAGGTTTATGTTCAACCTTCACAAGGCCGGCTCAGATTGGATACTTGCTGGAAAATCGTCGATTAGAATGTGAGAGAAACCCGCAAACATGCCACTATTTAATTGAAACACATACAACAAACTTTGTAACCCTAGCTATCAAATGTTTCTGCATCTTACCATCTACATTCTCGGAACGGACCGAATCCAGAAAGTACTTGAGCTTGGAATCTTTGCAGTTCTTAATGAGGGATCACTGCTTAGTGTAATTTCTCAGTTTACCCTATTGCTTTGGTTCAGCTTCCTTTCTTTTAACCTCTGCTCGCTTCTGTACAGAGAGATGGGGAACAAGTGACCTACAAGTGGGAGAGTGCAAGGATAAGACAAATCCCCAATCGAGTTCAGAAACAAGAAAATGGATAAGTATAAAATAATACCCTATTGAGTATTTACAGTCTCTTGGGACTGGAAGCAACTTAGTATCACTACAACACCTCATTAGATCCCCACACCTCCCAAAAGATGAGCATCACCAATTGAGAGACCACTGTTGGCCATCGCAACAACACTCCTGCTCAACAGATGTTCCATCCTTGATACGGTAGCTTCTTAGTACCGGTGTTCCAGATTCTTCACTTGAGTTAGCTTGGATGCAACAAGCAAAAGCAAAGACAAAACTGAGATCACCATCCAGGCAAGTGCTACCAACATACCTCTTTTGTTTTCGCAAATAAAGAGAGGCTGACCTCCACTTCCCTTGATGGATCCTCTTGCCATCCTTTGTAGTTGTACTCACATCTCGCCACCCAAATTGTATAGAGAATTATACACAACTTTTGGAAAGAGAGAAAGCCAACAATAAAATGAAGTATCATGATCATCTACATTTGAGTATCGAATCAAACTTTTCTTCTGCAAATCAGCAATCATAGATTCATAACTTATTGTACTTCATATATGGAGTTTATATCATTTTCGCATATCCTGCAAGTGTTGAAAATCTTTGGAAATCACTATAAATTTTGATATTCGAATTTCTTTAGGCAATGAATAAGATATAAATTCACACCTATTTGCTAAATTAAAAGTCCAACTACAAGCACTGTAGTAGTTTTTCATCGTAATCATCGATGCACCACAAATGCTAATATGTACCAGTAAGACATGCAACCAGAAATTTAGTCATGAGTGCACAAGTAAAAATTAAAAATCTATATTACATGCATTATATATATTAACCATATATATCATGAACTTGTTAAGAAACTTGAGATGCATCAAATTCTAACTCATATGTTCAACCGGACATTTCTTTAGTCAGAAAAGGGAAAAACACCCATTGCCATTGCCAGCTGCAAAATATATTAAAGCAGTAAACTTACATGAGCTAGGTCTCGAGGAGAGATCTGGCCAAAATGATTACATTTTCCACATAGCCCCGCTCAATTCTAAACAAAACGCCATTACGTGAAAGCCAAATAGCCCAAAGCAAAGCAATCGGCCACCAAATCTCCACGTAGATCTGAACTGGTTGGCTACTAGACTGCTCCAATAGGATAAATGAGAAGAATAATCTAACCATGCAATATATGTAGATATGCAACCAAATACGGATATATCTATATTCACTGTTGTAAAATTCCTCGAACTGGCCTGACTAGTAGGTCCAACTAGTCTAGTTGGTGGGGTGGTCGCCCGAATACTGATTAATTTCGATTAGGTCAACTAGTCAACTGATTTTTGCTTGGAGATACCGTTTATTTTTATTATTATTATTTTTTAAAAAAAGCAAACTTAAATGACCCAACTGATTGAGTACCGACTACCGATTTTTGCAACCTTGTCTATATCCGTCCATCGTCGTATATGTTTTTAAGTGGGATATAGATATGAATTTTTTTTATTTTAGTGGATACGGGTATGGATTTGATTTTTTATTTTTTTTGCGGATGCGGATAAGGATGCATGCATATTGTTTTGAATTTGTTGAAGATGCGGATGCAGATATGGTTACACTTTTTTACAAATACATGTATTGTTAAATATGAGTGTATATTGTATATACATACATCAACTTGTGTGTGTATCTCCAAATATGTTACATGATTAGTTGCAATATTGCATCTAGACTCTTTTCAAATGTGGGAAGAAAAATAGATCTATATTTATTTAATCATTGATTATACAAGTTATTAAATTAAGTATAGTACTATATTTTCTTTTTTATTTTGTTATCTTCGTAGTTTATTATGATTTAATTAGCTACAATTTCGACTTTACAAAAATAATTATACTGAATGCAAGTGTTAGAAGCACTTATTATCTGTGGGATGATCCGTTTCCATTTATAAAATATCTGTATCCAAATCGTCATTATTTGTTTCCATATCCGCAACCGTATTTAAGGATATAGTTGGCAACTTACAATATCCGTGTTAGAAAATAGGAATTTGGAAGCGGTAATCAGAGAAATAAAGAATAAACAAGAAGAAACATCGGGATTTAACGTGGAACCCTACTCCCTAAGGAGCGGGATGAAACCATGGGAGAATGCCTTAATGGGATGGTTAGTCTATTGACTTTCTCATTGGATACAAGGGGTGAGGGGCTTCTTATATAGCCCTCACTGAGTCTCCACATCCTACAACTGGTAGATGTGGGACTAAACAACCGGATGGGGCATCTCTCATATAAGTGATGCATATAACAAATATTCCAACACTCCCCCTCAAGCAGAAGCATGCAATGCTCAACTTGAACAAACAGAAAGAAATCTCAATTCACGCTACATGACACTACAGACAGTATCAACTCAACGCACACAACTGTCAGTTGTTGTCGAGGACATTGCTTCTCATACCGTACAGGCGAGGAGGACAAACAGGCTGGAGTGTGAGTCAAACTGAATATCCTTGTCAGAGAGTATGTGCTTTATATCGCGCTTGTCAGAGTCACTGCAACTGAAAATGAGTCTCTAGTCGGAGAACTCTGGCCCGCCACAACATGTGGACAACTGCTCCATCTCTGAAAAGGTCGAATAAAGAATGTCACTAATTATCCATACGTAGATCTCTGAAGATATTTCTCTCTCACATGGTATCAAAGTGGGTTCTCTCTCATAGGAATCTCGGAAGGATCTCGTACTGGAGTTTACGATCACTGGAGAATGGAGTCCGAAAAGTCTCTTCGTCGGAGAACTAGGTCTCTCCCATCTGGCTCAGAGAATGGGATCTCTACTCTGGAGTCCCTATGAAACCACATGAAAACCCTAGCCCACATGGCATGGGGAATGGGATCTCTACTATGGAGTCCCTATGGATCACATGAAAACCTTGGCCGAAACACAAAAGATGGGAACCATAAACAATGATGGCAAACATGTGCACATCTGAAAAGACCGCGTACATGTGCGTGTCTGAAACTGAGACTCGAAACCAATCGGACGTCGAGTTTGAAAAACTACGCATCATACTGTGGACTCGGAATCTGAACATCGAGTCTGAAACTGCGTACATTTAAATAGAAGTCACTATTTATCTATAATTCACAACTATAGATGATTCAACATGTAATTATGAAAATATAGAGCGTTAAATGTGTAAAAATACCTAAATAGAAATAGACTCCTAGAATATGATCTATATCTCATTGTAGGTAAGAGCTTGTCACACGTCCCTGTAAACAATCATGGGAGTCTTGGATACAATAGCGGACTCAAGATCACAAAATAGGCATGGCACACCAATAAATAATAAAATTTAAACACACTCAGGATCATCGGTATTTATTAGTATTAGAAAATAAGATTGTGGAAGCGAAAATGATAAACAAAGCATTAAGAACATAAATAAAAACATGAACACCAAGTTTTTTACGTGGAACCCTACTCCCTAAAGAGCGGCATGAAACCACGAGAGAACACCTCAAATGGTTGATGTACGCATTACACTTTCTCACTGGATACATGGTAAGGGGCTTCTTATATAACTCTCACCGAGTCTCCACATCTCCCAACTGGTAAATGTGGGACTAAAGACTTGGATGTGGTAAATGGATCATGGAGTGATCAATTTACCCATCTCCCATATAAATGACACATACCCAACTACTCCATCACTCCCCTTCAAGTTGGAGCATGCAATGCTCAGCTTGGACAAATAGGAAGAAATCTCAACTCGCAATACAAGATACTACAAACAATATCAACTCAATGCGCACAATTGTCGGTTGTTGTCGAAGACGTTGCTTCTTACGTCGTGCTAGTGAGGAGGACGAATGGGTTGGAGTTTGAGTCAAATTGAATCTCCTCGTCGGAGAGCATGTGCTTTGTACTGCACATATCAGAGTCACTGCAACTGAAATAAGTCTCCATCGGAAGAACTCTGGCCCTTCACAACATGTGGACAACTGCTCCATCTCTGAAAAAGGCCGAATAAAGAGCGTCGCTGATTGTCCAGACGCAGATATCTGAAGATGGGTCTCTCTCATAGGGACCTCGAAGTGGGCCCTCTCTCATAGGAACCTCGGAAGGATCTCATGCTGGAGTTCACAAACACTGGAGAATGGAGTCTAAAAGTCTCCTCATCGGAGAACTAGGTTTCTCCCATTTGGCTCAGAAAATGTGACTCTACTCTAGAGTCCCTATGAAACCACGTGAAAACCCTAGCCCACATGGCATAGGGAATGTGATATCTACTCTGGAGTCCCTGTGGATCACATGAAAACACTGTCCGACAAAACAAGAATGATGGGGACCGCAAACAATGATGGCATGTATGTGCACACCTGAGAAGACCACATACATTATGTGTCTGAAATTGAAGACTCGGAACTTGATCGTAGAGTATGAACAACTGTAGAGTCTGGACAACTGGTTAGCATGGAGAATTACATCTGAATCTCGAACAGACATGTGACTTTACACAATACTCCCCTTTTTCCCATACTGATCGGAAAACATTGATGTCGACTATGTTGGGAGAAGATAAGACAATGGAGAAAACATAAATATCAACAAACCATCGCACATTTTTTTACGACTTTTCTTCTCGCATTTTTTTCAAATCATTTTTTTAAATAAGCCATTCATCGACTTTTTCTACGGCCTTTCCTTCTTTTTTTGAATCAAACATTTTTTTCGTACGTTTTTTTGTACGATCCTCTTTTTTTATCTCCCCCTTTCTTTTTTTTGAAATACGCACAACCCAACTAGACTTGAAACATGGGTCTTTTTTTAACAGGCCTCCTTTTTTTAAATGCTCTCTTTTTTTCATCTTTCACAACCTACTTGGGTTTAAAAAAACTTTCCTTTTATTAAACGTCGGCATCGTACTCTGTGGACATTTAGGGTTCCTAATCGTGGGAACCCTTATCTCGGCGCCGTACTCTGTGGACATTTAGGGTTTCCCGATGGGAACCCCTCTTTTCGTTCTTGCACACTGCTGGGAAGAGGCCTCGTCTGCACGAGGGAGTAGAGATGCGTGATGCCGTGGCCCGATGCCTGATACGCGATGCCTGAAGGAGCGGTGTGCTAGGGAGTAGGGACAGAAATGCGGTGACGCCTGCGCTGCAGTGGTGCGTCGTGCGAGAAAGAACTTGCTGGAGGTGCAAGATTGCCCGTGCGTGGAGAGGATCGCTGCATGGAGGAATCACACAAGGAGAGGAGATGAAAGATGATCATGAGCGAGAGGAGCATCGCCCGCCTCCTCCGTTTGCTGAAGATGCTCCTCATCGCGCGATCTGAAAGAGGGTTCTGACTTGCGTTTGGGTGGGCGACGTCGCTTGGACATGCAGCTAGGGCTTGCGCGAGGCTTCTTGCATGCAACCTCGAGATGCGATGGAGGTCGATGCTTTCCAGGGAAGGAGGCTCGCGACCTGGAGTCGTGATGTTGTTGATCGCATGGATGAGACCTCCTGTGGAGATCTGAACTTCGATGCCGCCATAAGGAAATACTCCAATTCAAATCAATCACCCCCTAGTCCCTCCTTTTCCAGCCAGAGGCAAAGAGGGTGAGCCCTCAGGCCAGAGCCGAGAAGCCCTCATATATATACGCTACGAGCCCCAAGATGATTCGTCAGAGTGATGCTTGGGGGCTTGATGGCGGAAATCAATCGCCTGCTACTGGATTTAGGATTCTAGAGATGGAACCCTGAATATTTTCTGGAGTAAACGATGAATAGAGATGCTTGCTGATTTGAATTCGGCAAGATTAACTCACAGAATTTAGGGTTTCAGGAAACCAAAAGGCTTGAACAAATGATCTTCAAGAACAATACATTAAAAACTCGAATTTCGAACAAATAATAATCAACATAAAATCCTCAAGAATCGACCCGCTCTGTTACCATGTTAGAAAATAAGATTGCGGAAGCGAAAATGATAAACAAAGCATTAAGAACATAAATAAAAACATGAACACCAAGATTTTTACATGGAGCCCTGCTCCCTAAGGAGCGGGATGAAACCACGGGAGAACACCTCAAGGGGATGATGTATGCATTGCACTTTTTCACTGGATACATGAGGTGAGGGGCTTCTTATATAGACCTCGTTGAGTCTCCACATCTCCCAACTGGTGGATGTGGGGCTAACGACTTGTATGTGGTAAATGGATCCTGGAGTGATCCACTTACCCATCTCCCATATAAATGACGCATAATCACACACTCCAACAATTAGCGAATCAGTTGTTGGTCCTATGATGAGAGAGAGAAAGGGGAGGTTGTGCGAGGGGATGCCATGCAAGAGGCGGCACAACGAGAGGAGGCGCATTGAGGGGAGGTTGTACGAGAGGAGTATTGGAAGTTGGTTGTGCATAGTTGTGGTCGAGATCGAGGTGGTGATCTTTTTTTGAAATACACACAACCCAACTGAACTTGAAACATGGGTCTTTTCTTAACAGGCCTCTTTTTTTAACTGCTCTCTTTTTTTTCATCTTTCACAACCCACTTGGGCTTAAAACAACTTTCCTTTTTTTAAACGTCAGCATCATACTCTGCGGATATTTAAGGTTCCCAATTGTGGGAACCCTTTTCTCACAATGCGCCGCCCAAAGGGTTCCCTGATGGGAACCCCTCTTTTCGTTCTTGCACGCCGCCAGGAAGAGGCCTCGCCTGCACGACGAAGGAGAGATGCGTGATGCCGCAGCGCAATGCTTGATGGAGTAGCGTGCTAGGGACAGAGATGCGGTGACACCTGCAATACAATGGTGCGTAGTGGTGCAAATCACACGAGAGAGACCTCGCTAGAGGTGCATGATTGCCCATGCATGGAGAGGATCGCCACATGGAGGAATCGCGTAAGGAGAGGAGATGAAAGATCATAAGCGAGAGGAGCATTGCCCGCCTCCTCCGTTTGCTGAAGATGCTCCTCATCGCATGATCTGAAAGAGGGTTCTGACTTGCATCTGGGTGGGCGACGTCGCTTGGACATGTAGCTAGGGCTTGCACGAGGCTTCTTATGTGCAGCCTCGAGATGCGACGGAGGTCGATGCTCTGCTTGGAAAGGAGGCTCGCGACCTGGAGATGCGTCGTGATGTTGTTGATCGCATGGAGGAGACCTCCTGTGGAGATCTGAACTTCGATGCCACCAGAAGGAGATCAGAGTGATGCTTGGGGGCTTGATGGCGGAAATCAGTCGCATGCTGTTGGATTTAGGGTTCCAGAAATGGAACCCTACATATTTTCTGGAATAGATGATGATTGGAGATGCTTGCTGATTTGAATTCGGTAAGATTAACTCGCAGAATTTAGGGTTTCAGGAAGCCATAAAGCTTAATAAATGATATTCAAGAACAACGCATTAAAAACTCGAATTTCGAACAAATAAATAATCAACATAAAATCCTCGAGAATCGACCCGCTCTGATACCATGTTAGAAAATAAGAATGCGCAAGCGAAAATGATAAACAGAGCATTAAGAACATAAATAAAAACATGAACACCAAGATTTTTACGTGGAACCCTACTCCCTAAGGAGCGGGATGAAACCACGGGAGAATGCCTCAAATGGCTGATGTATGCATTGCACTTTCTCACTGGATACATGAGGTGAGGGGCTTCTTATATAACCTCACTGAGTCTCCACATCTCCCAACTGGTAGATGCGGGGCTAAAGACTTGGATGTGGTAAATGGACCCATCTCCCATATAAATGATGCATAATCACGTACTCCAACAATTAGCGAATCAATTCTTGGTCTTATGATGAGAGAGAGGGGAGGTTGTGCGAGGGGAGGCACAGTGAGAGGAGGCGCGGTAAGGGGAGGTCGTACAAGAGGAGTATTGGAAGTTGGTTGTGCATAGGGGAGTTCGAGATCGAGGCGGTGCTCTCAGTACTCGACTTACTATTAAGGGAGGTAGAGCAGGGGCGATAACACTTGCATGGCGCTCTGCTTGAGGTTCTGCAGAGGCGGAAGGCGCAAAAACCTTAGAGCAGATAGCTTTTGTTGGTTGTTTCAAGTGTGGTGCCATTGGTCACTTTGCAGGGACTTGTTGTTATGCGATCAAATGCATCTCTTGTGGCAATTTTGGGCATCGGCAATGGTGGTGCCTACAAAAATTTGCAGTTGTCCGAAGGAGACCGGCTGAAGAACCCAAACAGTTGTATCCTTGGCCTTCGGTAAAGACGATTCGGGCAAAGGTAGAGGCCTCCTGTATATATGTAGCTTCGGTGAACCTTGTTCTGATTGGCATATGTGTGTTGTGTCTTGGCAGTTGCGGAAGACATCGGTCAAAACTTGTTCATATATTTACAGGAGATTTTGTTCTACTTGTAATCTAAACAATCTGTGCAAGGGGGTTCTCTTTGGAAGAGGTTGGCATTCTGACAAATCGGGAATGGTTACTAGTTTGGTTGTGTTGCATTACAAGTTCATGCTCCTGAAGGGTATCCCTCTCCATGCGAGGGACTTTCCCACGATCAGTAGGATGTTGTACGGCTATACAAGACTGATATCCATCATTTACGATGGATTATCGAAGGGTGATGGCATCCATGTGAGGGTCAAAGCAACATTATTTGGGACCTCGATTCCCTAGGAGCTCTCCAGGTCCGGACCACTTAAGGTGGTCGCCAGACCATTGCAGGCGTCGTCATACCGTTAGCACCAAGAATCCTTTAATAGCCGTGTCGCCCGATCCAAATGTCTCGTCTGGAAGAATGATGGAGGTCAGGGCCATTCGTGTCCCGCAGATCCCTCCAGATCCGGAAGAGGTTCAAAATCAGCTTGTCACATGTTGAGTTCGGGAGAAAGACCCCCTCCAGATACGAAAGAGGGAACAAATTAGCTCGGCCAAAATGAGACTAACTGGATCTGAAGTCTCCTCATCGATGAGTCCAAGAACCAACCCAAAAGCAGGTGAGGCAGGTCGCGTCAGCCATGATGCCTCATTCGAGAGCTGCATGTAAAATTTAATTCGATAGGGCCATCAAGTCACAATCCACAATTAACGAGATTTGAAATCTCAAAGATTTTACAGCAAACATCGTGATAATCGTTGTTGTCGGGGGAGCGTGAACAAGGCAACCTTTCATTGCAGAATGGCAATACATGCGAGAACTTCTCCGTCACCCAAGGAAAAAAGACACGCACCCCACTTGAAAGGTGAGCCCAGTCGCCGGAGGTAACTCCCTATTCCCCTTGATGAGAAGAACCACGGTTCTTGCATAAAATCCCGAAGCCAATCTATTAAAGACTCAAAGAGTATTTCCAGCACCTACCTAACCTCACGAAGAGCCGGTCACAACACCTCCAACAACCGAGATGGGAGTGGCACACCTTCTACATGCAACCTACATCTCCCCCCTATTCCCCATCCATAAAATGAGGAAATATCCACACTCCACCACTTGAAGATGCCTTAAATACCAGCTTTTGGTCATTCACCCTCTAGCACAACATGCCATCTCCCTCAACACCACGACATCCCCTGCAAAGGAGTGGCTACACATAGACTTCAGCTCCGTCGTTACTACCTCCAGGTCAACCTTACCCTCCAACATCACCCCAATGAGAACACTCCCGGCAGCAACAGGTCGACTTGGATCAAATTGACTCACAATACCACAACCGAATAAGACCGCTCATTGGAGACACCTTTCACTAACGTAGGAGTTGCAACAATATGACATGAGGGTCGCTGGACTCCAACATGACCCTACCTCAAGAGTCGAGAGGAAGACCTCAGGCAGGAAACCTGACATGCCAAGCTGCAAGAAAAGCATCTAGACGATGAGGGGCACGACCTCGCAAGATAACCGTGACACTTGCATCGAAAGTAAACTGACCCTATACGGGATGTCAACGATGAGAGACCGACATCCATCCCCCCAATGCGCTTGCCTCACGTAGATTGGTGGCCTTCTCCTTCACACTCCATCGATGATTGTGAGGTGAGGAGGGAGGTGTTCGAGGTGGTGTTGCACGTGAAATTCGACAAGGAGGAGGTGGAGGAGACGATCGTTGAATTTGATGTTTCGAATCTTGTAGAAGAACATAGCATTAAAAAAGGTACGGGGATCGTAAGGTCAATATTTTGGGTTTAAACGAAAGAAGGAAGGATGTGGGTGAGTTGAAGGAGGGTGGGATGTGATTGTGGTTGAGGTCACGAAAGAGGAGGTGCTGGAGAAGGGAGGGAAGCAGTGTTGGTGACAGTCGAGGGCAGAGGAGGTGTTGGAGGAGGGTGGGAGGGAGTGACAATGACGATGGCAGCAGTGGTGGTTGTCGGAGAAGGAGGTGTTGGAGGGAGGAAGTAGGTGAGGTTGGGGGCAGCTGTGGCAAAGGTCATGGGAGGAGGGAGGGAGGAAGTAGGTGAGGTTGGGGGCAGCTGTGGCAAAGGTCATGGGAGGAGGGAGGGAGGGAAGAATCGTGGGAGGGGGAGGGGAATCAGGTTCAGGGGATGGATCATTGGATTCAGTCTAGTTAGATTAACTCAGTGGAGTATTTAATAAATGGGCTAAACTAACTGACAGGCTTACATATAAACAGAAGTCGCCATTTTTCTAAAATTCACAACTATAGATGGTTCAACATGTAATTATAAAAATATAGAGCGTTTTTAGACCAATATATATAGCGTTAAATGTTGTAAAAATCCCTAAATAGAAATAGACTCCTAGAATGTGAACTATATCTCATAAGGTAAGAGCTTGCCACCCTTCCCTCATTGTAAACAGTCGTGTGAGTCTTGGATAGTCGGATACATATTGGTCTCCATACAAAAGATTGTCAGAAGAGGTTAAAGTACTCGCAAACAGACAGCGCACTCAAGAGCATGAAGGAAAATGTCACGCGAGTAGATGGATCATGACCCCAACTAAATATCATCTCACTCTTATACCACATCAAATTCATTGTGTCCACTCTACGAGTAAATATTACGTTAACCACTCATTTAGTCCTGTAAAAGCAATGATATCTAGCTCAAGTGTTTCACTCACAAGAACATGTTACATTGTAAAATGGTCATTGTTATTTGTTCCTTTATGTTCTTAGAACATGGGAAAAGAACCTCACAGACGAAGGCGACCCGTTGGTGATGGGAAAACATTTACTAAAATTTATCAACTTATTTGGAACTACACCTGAATATAAGTCGCGACAGGTAGCAAACAATCCATGTGGAAAAAGAAGCATGTATATTGATGACTATGAATAGGTGCATGCGTCTATAATCTATGAGTTACAACTTACATCCACCAACAAGCTTTCATTTGTAGACAATTACCATTCCTCGATGAGCTTCGTCTTCTCCTCGAACGGGATTGTCGGCGAGTACTCCAGTGGATAATAATGCTCGAACAGCTTCTGCCTCTTTGCGCCGTACTCCCCGTTCCCCTGCTGCAGTAAATTGTGACTCGCTGCTCAAAATTCAAACCAAAAACAACAACGTCGTCATAATCAGCAACACAGACCATTTCCACCAAAAGCACCACAGCACAAGGCCCCAACTCTGCCCGCGCTGCCCGCCTATGCGATATAATGTGAGCGTCCCATCGAAGTCAGCGATCACCTGAAATCCACATTGCATGAGGGAAGGGAGGGACGTCACGTGGAAGAGGAGGCGGGGGCGGACCTGGAGCTCGGAGGTCCCGACGAGGCGGACGGTGGCGACCTTGGGGAGGAGAGAGGAGGGGTCGCCGACGGAGGAGGAGAGGGATGGGGCGGCATGGCGGGGGAGGAGAGGCGAGTGGATGCGGAGGAGAGGAGGGGGGAGTGGAGTGGGATGCGAGTAGGGGTGTAAAGGAGACAACGTGTGCGAACCAAACCAAGTTAGCTTCGAATCGTTTCCTTAACTCGTTTGGATTGGGGGTTGGGGTGGGTTGGGGTATCCCAAGTTTGAGATGGGGTTGGAGGTGGATAACCCTATTGTAATAGTAGGTGTTTGGATAGAGGGTGGGATGGATTGGGGTGGATGTGGTAAATTATGATGTGATGAGGGAATTTCCTCTTTGTCATTAGAATGATAATAATAAAATACGTTGGGCATATATCATTAGTACCCGGTTTGAAATGGAATTTATTCTTCCCATTAATTTTTAAAACCCCATGGACGGTTGTTGTTTTTGTTCCAGCCCAATTAACCCGTTAAGCCCCCTCAATTTCCCTAATCCGCCCCCGCAATATACGCCTAATTTGTGAGTCACCGGTACACGGATATGGAAATGTTGCGGCAAAGCTATAAAAAAACAATCTTCGACGTAGCGAAAGGACATGGAAATTTGATCCGAACAAGAGAGAGGGCATCAAACGAATGCCAACAAGCATGAAAATTGTATTTAAAGAAATACAATAATGCGTTACAGACTGTAGCATACGCTACTTCATTACCCACGCTAACATGACTGGTATTGCTAGAGTAGAACAATAATGATGTAAAGACGGAGTCACAGAACGTGCTTGTCAATCACTGCATCGTCGACCACCTCCAGTCCTGCTTCTCGCAGTTGCAGAGTCAGCGTGTCCACCATATCCCGCAGTGAAGCTCTCGTGCCTCCAGCATCTTCTAAATCGGTATACAGAGTAGCCAACTCGATTTCCTTATCGTTTAAATCTTTGTGCGCGATTTCCAGCTGCCTTACGAGTTCTTGATTTTTCCTTTCCATATCCCATAAACGATATGCAAAGAAGAAAAACTCGTCTGCCATATTCTCTTTTGTTCTTGGAGCACTTGTATGAGGCACATGAAGGTCACATCTTCCTGAAGCACAAACATAGAATAGCCGTCGAAGCGGGTTTTCTTGCCCATCTTCGTAGCTCAGAACCATTGGGGCCCCACAGTGACACCGGTCATTTGGATGCATTGTTCTTTACCTACGAAATTAACAATACATGAGAGAACATGAAAATGAAACAATAACTTCGCCACAGATACAGTACAATAATGGAAAAAGATTGCAGTCCCTATTACAAGAATTGGGAAGCTATGATTGCCTCCTTCGTCTGTTATTCCACATTGCATGCGCGATTCTGTCTCGCAGGACCTCCCCCCGACGGATATCATCACGAAGTATGGCGACACTCCGATTTCTGGCAATTAAGTTATAGCAAGAAAGTTCTTCAATCAAAGATCATGCAAACAAAAACCCCACCATCCACTGCGTACACAAAAATTATCATCACACTTGTTGGAACCTTGGTTACACCATCATTGAATATTTTAACTGGAGTGTCCTTACTTCCTCTTTCGCTACAACATTACATAAACAATTTTTAAACCCGTAGATGACCCCCTAGGCGATCAGATATGTGCTTACTGCATTTTTCGCTACAACATGTGCCACCCAAGACAGGTCGTTTACACATGCGTAGACAGGTTCTTCGGTCGCTACAACATGTGCCACCAAGAAAGGAAGCTAACATATTGCAATCCATGACACCATCACCCCAGAGTTTGGTTAATCCATATACCCCAGTGTTGGGTTACATTACGCACAACATCTTGTTTCAGTACATTAGGGCCAAATGAAATCAACAACCATGGGCGAAATCAAAGAAAATTGCATCGACGAGAGACTTCGACAGTACCTTGCTAGCACCAACTGCAAGCCCCGACGAAGCTCCGCGAACTCGGCCTCTCCGACGGGAACCCTGGCTAAAGCTAGGGCATGTAAGGCGAGAACAACGGTGACCACCGATTTAAATGGATAGCTCTCGTCGTCTAGCGCCTGAACACGCCTGCCTCCACGCAAGGGCATGGGGGAGCGGGCCGGTGCCGTCGACTCACACGACGGTGCCTGCTCCTCCATCCCTTCCGCCACTGTTGTGGGTTGATGGGGCCGCACTGGAGATGATATGAAGGCCGCGAGGTCGCCTGTGCACCGTCTTGTCAAGCTCTGCCTCTGAGATTGATAAGGAGAGCAGCACATGGTGGCTTCCTGTAGTTGAGGGGTCGAGCGGAGGAACAGGGCTTTCTCGTGTTGGAATCGCGATGGGGAGGAAGACGACACCCTGCACTCTTCAAAAAGGAAACATTTCTTTATTCACGCCTGCCTTTGTCAGAAATGGCAGAGCCGTATTCAATGCAAGAGTGGACCTTCTTCCAAACCTTGAAACCTGCACTCTTGAAACCTTCTCGCGCACGAGAATACCCGGGTCGCCCATCGTTCCAAACGCGGGTCGAACACCGGGGTATGCTGCAAACCCGGGTTCGAACCCGCGTTCCAAACGAGCCCGGGCCTCTTTGGTTGCAGGTTGGGAAGGGTTGGCCCAACCCTAGTTACTATTCACAAGGGTATTTTCTCCTCACAGATTACTATTCACCCATCCCAATCCAACCCAACCCAATCCAGTCCAACCCAGCAACCAAACAGGCATATTTACGGATTCGGTTCAATTCGATTGAATGAAAACTATTCGGTTCGGGTTCGTAAATGTTTGATTTGGCTCGTTAAATATTTGTTTAAGAATAAATAGTGTGCAAATGTTTCTGTTTAAAGGGAAAAACTGCAGTCACAATGAAAGATTTTGTGGGGTTTCGAGAATAGAGAATAATAATTTAATGAATTGATGAATGGACGGGTGTGGAAAATAAGTGAATCTCTTATGTTAATATAGGATGTATTTTTTCTTTATATATACAATGTGTATGTATATATACTTTTATGTACGTATGTGTGTATCTTATCGAACTTTTAATGAACCGAACCTGAACAAACCTGTGCTTTTGAGGTTCGGTTTGTTTGTTTAATCGAGCCCAAACTCGTGTTTAGGTTCGGTTCGTTTATTTTAAAATTGAATTTGAATTGAACTTTTAGCGAGCCGAATCTAAGCGAATGTCGAATCTGAGAATTTTCTGATAGCCCTAGATATGAGTGAGGACGCACATGTTGGTGCGGGCCGGTGCCATTTTGGGGTTTTGGTGGGGGGTTTGGTGGGGGACGGTTGGGGAGGGGTGGGTTTGTGTTGGGAAGGTAGGGTGAGGGTGGGCCCTCTCCTAATTAAGGAGGGCTCCCTCTGTGATAAATTAAAATTGCATAAATGTCCAAATTACCTTTGGCATGAGTTTAACATTTCTCATTTTTTAATTTATTAAATGGAGAGACAAAGTTGTTGAATTTTAGATAATCGTAATAGAGTCGTGATAAAACAATGACCAAAATCATACAAGAGATGACATATCATGGTTTTAAAAATCGGATTGGACTGACCGATTGGATCGGGAATCGGCCTCGACCAGGTCGATTCGGTTGATTTTTTGTAATTAATATCAAAAAAATAAAAATCAGGTCCGACCAGTGGCCGGACCGGGTTGACCCGGATGGTCGCATCGGTTGACCGGATTGACCCAATTTGATGGTTTGATAACTTTCAAAAAATAAAGGTTTAAATAGTTAAATAATGGAGTTTTATCACGTATGCCCTTCTTAATTTATATGATATAAGGTACGTCCCTCTCTTTTTTTGGAATATATGTTGTGTCAGTACTTTCTTAAAGTAATTTTCTAGAAGCAACTATAAATAAATGATTGAAATATTGTATTCTTATATAATTCTAGAAAATGTGACTAATTTTGTAGAGTTTTACTCGAAGTAGACGATCATTCTGATTAAAGATTTGAAATTTCTATTGATTATTTCATTGATATATAAATGCATACTTATATATATGTATCCGATTTCAACGGTTCAAAAAACTGGTTCAAAAGGTCTGACCAGTAAATTAAGCCTGATCTTATTTTTTTCGAGTTTATATGAGTGATGACGTCGAGCTGACATCATCACCGATTCAACCGGTTTGGATGGATGATTCGACCTGGTTGGACCAAACCGAAGACTGACCGGTTCAATGTCCGGTCCAATTTTTCAAAATAAAAGGATAAGTTAAATGTAAGTTGGAAACATTGTTAAAGCATTCCTGAAAATGAGCATATTTTCACGATGACAAAAAGCATTGCTTTCTATTTTTTATATTTGGAGTGTAGAGCATATAAGGAGCAGTGAGAGGAGAATGTGAAAATGAAGATTAAGTCGAGCAAGCTATAAGAACTTATCGAGAAGTAGCATTAAGATGAAGATTTATTAAGAATATTATAAAGAAGTTGCATCAAAGTGAAATAGAGGCTGATACTAGCAGGGCGTTTGAATTGTGTAATTAATTAAAAATTGGCAACAGAAAAATCTAAGTCACAAATGTTCGTGGGTGTTCACGTGAAAATCCAAGCGAGTGAAGACCATGACTCGATTATTCATTTTAAGATTTACCTCTCCGCTCCATGAAAGGACCCGCACATCGAGCATCTGATTTTATTATGATCTAGTGAAGCCTCTATTAGCAAAAAAAATAAATCTATGAAGTGTGTTTAAAAGTTTACTTCCCCGAAAAACACAATTGGTTGTGCAAGCTGATGGAAGCTAATTGAGAGCTCGAGATTGTTCAAGAGGAGAATCGTGACGCTCTCGTATCCTGGCACTCGTTTACGCTGCATTCGTATTATAATATTCACTAACACCGCATTAAGTACGAAAATACAGAGAAAATTTTTTGCGGTTTCGTATTTGCATTGCGGCATTTCTACGGCATGCATTACGATGCGACCAATTTTCAATCGATTTTACCCTAACGACTTTTGATTCACGATCAATTAATCGAATTAAGTTATTTAACGTCGATTAATAACTTTATTGGATTAATCGGGTCATAATCGAGTTAGGTTCAGTTTTGTACGTATTCAGATGTTACAAGAGCTCAAGATTTTTGAAGTACTCTTGAGGATAGAAGAATGAACACAAGTGATAGGAAAACTGCAAAAGCGATGATCTTAGTGTAGGGAGGAATAAAAATGACTTCTCCTTTTATAAAGTAAGCGAGGAGAAGTTTCTGAATTGAAGAGAGGTGACATAAATCATGAGGATGGGTCAATATTTGTGAATAAACATTTCAAATCCGACATCTGCAAAAGATAGCAAAACATCTAGACGAAAAATAAGAGCAATTGAATGAAAGATGTTTAGTCGACAAGTTTTGGTCATCGATCAACATGATCTTCCAATGTTCAAATAACGAATACAAATCGTAAGAATGAATAGTAAAGTAACTGCATAATTTGGTCGACTCAAAGCAAAACAAATAGAAGAAAAGAGATTAATTGGCTAAAAGGGTTATGGATACTCAACGTTCGGTTGACTTGCAAAGGAGTCCATTGTTTGCTCTATTTGGTAAGGAATTTGTGTTTTGTGTTTAAATTTGATTTTTATAACCTTTGCACAAATATTGTTAAAAACAAAAAAATTGAACACTCTATAAGGAACTTTTTTCTGTAGGGGTGCATATACGATGTTCAGTAAATCTCATATTAATCAACATTATATTGAGTTTTTGTCAACCATCTATCTTAACCTAAATAATTTATTAAACAATTAACTACATGAAACTAATATGATATACTTTGTAGTTAATTAGTGCTAGTTTTAGTAAATAAATAAAGTCCTACTTTATAGTACATATATATCTATATGTCTATTTATTTTAGGTGTTTTATATTATGTTATAAATTCATAAATTTATATTAATGGTGTACGTAATTTAGTGTAAAGTTAACGATGTTTAAAACTTAAAAAAATACACAAAACAATTATTAAACAGATTACGTACTCTATTTTCACCACATCAGAGACGATCTAATCAGTTGATCAAACGACCCTATACATGTCCATCACGCCTAAATTAAGACCGTTGGATCCCCATGTCCAACGCCTACTGAGTCAATCCCCGGCCATTGTTCCCTCCATAGACATACTTCTTCATCGGTGTAGCTTCTCCGATTAACCACCTCCTCTCCACATGTCCTTTGCTATTCACTCCAGTGCCCATCGACGACTGGTTGGTCCTCTTCTCCGCCAACCACCTATCCACAACCTTCCACCACAGCCCAACCTCTGTATGACCATTGAAACTTCTGCCTCCACCCAACTGCAACCTTCACAAAACCTTGGTAGAGGGTGTTAGTTACCCACATACACCTTCACGCGAGGAGACCCCCAGCTCCCTTGCCTCCCTCTTTGATGGAAAGAGAGAGAGGTAGAGCGACGACAACCCTCTTCTCCAGTGTTTCAGACCTTCTCCAGGTGCTGCTCCAGCTTCACGCCACGTGTCAAGCGACGACTGGAAGCGCTAGAGCTTCAGCTCAGGCCTTCGGTCATCTCCGACTCCATTTTGATCTCCAGGTGAACCTCAGTTCTTCGCCCCTTTTTGTTTTCTCCGATTTAACTCAACACGCTTCGGTTATCAATCTAACCTTTGTAGGAGTCACAAGTCTTCAATGTTCGAAGGTTTCAACACCTTGTTGATCTCCATCTCCGCATCCGACGAAGCTTCACTAACCTAGAGTTCCAACGACCACAACTTCACTTTTAACCCTCTACCGTCTTCGCCAGAACTTCAAAGATCTTCCCCGACCTTCAGTAGGATGAGAGAATGAAGGAGGAACTTCCGAAACGTTATCGGAGCGCTACCCTCGCGCCAACGTATGCGGAGAAGGAAGGAGCTACGTGCTCCGTTGGATTTGGGATCATGCTTGATCTACTAGTCATCGTAGGAGAAACCAGTCACCGTTGATCCAACCATCAGGAGCACTCGCACCATCCTCCTATGCTCTAATCCGAGCCCTTGGATCTCTCTCATTCAACGATCTTGATTGATACCCGTGCCTCCACTCCGCGCATCCATGCTTGAGTCATCGATCCACGTGCGCCCGCCATCTAAACCTAGCCTCTGGTCCAACCCAAGCCGCATAACGATTTTATGTTGATTTTTCATTAATATTGTTACTTGTTTGGAATTTAAATCCATTTCTTTTAGGTGGTGTTCGGTTGGTGGGTTATCCAGGGGTGGATAATCCGTTTTTTTTGTTAGTGTGTTTGGTTGATGGGTTAAGGGTTGGGAGTGTTTGTGTGATGTGATTGTATTGAAATTTGAAAAAGTAGGTAGTTATTACAATATGATTGTATTGGAATTTGAAAAAGTGGGTAGTTGTTGTGATATAATTGTATTGAAGTTTGGAATAATGAGTAAAAGTTGAGTATTTTATGATTTTTAGATGATATGATGGTATAACATATAATTTTTTTGATGGAAAGGGAGTGGGACCCACTAGTGGGTTAAAAGTGTGGGTTTTGAGGGCTACCCACCCAAAGTGGGGGTAACCCCACAGCCGAACGGGGTATTATAGCCAGAATAGTACCGTGTAAAATATGACGATTGTTTGTAATTGTAATATACACGTATACATTTTGTCTAGGGTATTGGTTTCCTTTAAAAGATAAACACTTGGAGCCAATGAGTGAACATCAAATCATGTCTCTATAGATTTCGCACGTCTATTCGGAGTACATCATACAAAAGATTTTGCTTTTTTTTATTAAGTGGGTTTTGATATGAACCATTATGTCAAAGAAAATAAGATACACATCAAGACATGAGAGTCGTACCTCTCAATGCATGCGATGAATTCCTCGTCTCATTTGCACAATGCAAAAAATGCGATGACCAAATCTTAACAGTCTTCCAAAGGTCGAGCAGTCTATATCAGTGTTCTCATTGATCATATAAAGTGCATTCGATCAATCGAGTTTATCATAGGGGCGGAACCGCTAATTTTTGGGATTTTTACCCGACAGACCCTATAAACTTTCTTAATTATCTTCACGGTATTTGAAATAACTTAATTCCTCCCTCGACCTCATAAACTTGCTAATCATTACCCTACAGATTATGTGGTTAACCTCCATCCATTTATCCATTAAAACTAACAAGATTCTATTATGTTCTTTTATATTATACCCATTTTGTTTATCAGATTTACATTGAGTGTCACTCTCCCTCACCCTTCTCCCTACCTAGCACCCCACTCAGGACTTTTGTGCAATTAAACTTTTAATTTCAGTCGATTTGATAAAAAATAGATCCAAGCCTCCAACTCAGCCCAAATCGTCCATATGGGTCTGAGAGGACAACGTTGGATAGCACGGTGGGGGAACTGACGAGCGCTTACAACGAGTTCCTTGCGACGGCAGCGGCAGTCGTGGAGAGCAAGGAGCAGTCATCGAGGCAGAAGAACCCCACCATGGGTGCGGCCCTCGAGGCCTTCAAGGACCAATGGGAGCTCTTCCGCGTCGACTGCGACCATTGATGTAATGGATGAAAGAAAAATAATTTATTTAATGTATTAAAAAGGTAATTTTTACCCGACAGACCCTAAAAACTTTGTCAATTTCCTCAACGATCTTTGAAACAACCTAATTCCCCCTCGATCCCGTAAACTTGCCAACTCTTACCTCATGAACCCGGCAGTTAATCTATTTCAAGCTCGTAGGGGTTCTTGGGGGTAATTTACATGGTAGATGAGGTGATTACGATGTGCAAAAGGTCGTAGAGATAATTTGAAAATTTTATAAGATATGCCAAGTAAAAATCTCTTAAAAAAATGAGAGTGTGCTCTACAAGAGAGAGAGTGGATTTTAAGGGAACCCCAAAAGGAGTACCCCACCAAGGATTTAAAAACTGGACCGGACATTGAACCGGTTAGTCTTCGATTTGGTCCAACCGGGTCGGACCGGTGATGATGTCAGCATGACATCATCATTCATATTGACTCATAAAAAATCGGACCGGGCTTAATTTATTGGTCCGACCGGTCGAACCGATCTTTTGAACCGATAAAACCGGATAGATATATGTAAATATATATTTATATGTCAATGAAATAATCATTTAAAATGTCAAATCTTTCAACATAAAAATATGATTGTCTATTTCGAATAAAACTCTACAAAAGTTAGTCACATTTTCTAGCATTATATATGAATATAATATTGTAATAATTTATTTATAGTTGCTTTTAGAAAATTACCCCAAGAAAGTAGTGGCACAAGTTATATTCCAAAAGAGAGAGGGACATAACTGAAATTGTAGAATTTAAGAAAAATACAAGTGATAAAAACCCTATTATTTCATTATTTAAACCTTTATTTTTAAAAATATACTAAACCATCAAATCCTGATCAATCCGAGTCAACCCGGTCCAACTGCTCGAATCAACCCGGTCCAACCACTGGTTTGTCCCAGTTTTTTATTTTCTTTTTTTTTTAAATTAATTACCTAAACCGGTCGAACCGACCGGGTCGGGGCCGGTCCAATCCGATTTTTTAAACCATGTACCCGACTACCCTCTACAAGTCTAACACTTCGATTGCTAAAGATATATTCTACTTTCTATACGCGGGATAATCCCAACGAGAAATTTTGGGTATCTCAAGAAATTCGTTGGATATGTTACGAAGAATAAATCGTAATAATTTCACCTACCATTTAGGAAAGGGTAAAATGTTGTAGAGGAAGCTAACTTGATTTCCCCACCTCATCTTCTATATTTTTTTATTTTTTATTTGAAGATTACTTTCGTGGATTTTCATCAATATATACTTATATTATTTCAAATTTCGTGCGAAACATAGATTCCTACGGCCTCCATCCAGACGTGATCAATTTTAGCAATTATGTTACCGTTAAAAAATATCTGTCTAGATGGAAATCGTAAGAGTCTTTGTTTTGTACGAAATTCAAATGACTTAATAAAATGATATAATGAGAAACTCCACGTAAAAAATTTAAAAAAAATAAAAAATAGAAAAATAGAGCAGAGAGAACCAAGTTAACTTACTCGAGACAACCCCATTGAATACTTCAAGAAATTACCATGTCACCACAACCAATGTGAATAGTAACGATTAATAACCGTCGTAAACAGTAATTCTCTCAGGTCCAACAACTCGGGGCAAATAGAATCAAATCCATCGACGGGAAAAGGGCAAGAAAGCAATTAGGCGGCTCGGCATCAAACGTGGCAACTTTCCCGTACCTTCCCCCTCTGCCCGTATATTAATGAGGTTGCGGGTGCGGCGAATACACACATCCCACACTCGTTCTGCGCACACACGGTCAGAACAAGAGCGGAGCTCGCCCCCTCCACTCCGAGCTCGCGGAAGGCGAACGGGAGATTGCCGCCGCGATGTCGTCGAGCTCCGCCCCCGACAGGTCTGCGAGCTCCGCAACCGCCGTCGAGCTCCCTGCGCCGCCGGGCTGGCGGAAGAAGGTCCCTCTCTCTGTTCCATCTTATCCGTCGCGATTCGATCTATCCATTCTTTTTCCGTACTCGAATGCCGTGTCTGTTAGGGATTTGGAGTTGCTTGTTTAATTCTTACTGTTTGGATGCTGGGGTAGGTGGGATGGGGGTTGTTGAATGCGGAGCTTGGGTGGTTGTTGTGTCTAGGGTTGCCACTGGATCGCGGATGCGGAGTTCCGTTGTTCAGAAAAGGAGTGCCTTAAAATGCTGTGAGATGAATGCAATGCTTCAATAAATTATACTGTATCTCTTCATGTTTACTATAAACGCATAATTTGGGACTGGCACTGCAACAAAGTGTATTTTTTCAAAAGAGTACATAGGAAAAAGAAGAAGGAATTTGTGTGTAATTTCCGAAGGCAAATAAGGAAAAGAGAATGGAGATTCTATATGTCGACTTAAATTTTGGGACGAAAGATTTTGGATCGCTTTCGTCGCAAACTTGCCTTCAAAATCTGAGTAATTGTCTCTTGGCTTTGGTCCTCTTTGTTTACTTGATGGTAAGTGGCTCGCAATATTAGGGATCCAGTGGTTTGCTTTAAGTGCATTAGCATTGATCACCGCCGATGGGGATTGCAAGCATGAGAGCAAATTGGGGCGGTGATTCCATCTTCGATGTCTGATTATTGTCTCCTAGAAGAAGTTGTCAATGAGACAACTTTCCTATTAGTTGTCGATGGTATCAAGGTGGCCTTGGGGGAGCAATTCAACGGTGATATCCTCCTATTTGACATAACATTTATGGTAAGAGGGCTGTGGAGAGAAAATAATTAGCTCCTTACTCACGAATAGGGTTCTCTTACATAAAGGAGATACTTGTTGGGAAAATTACATAAAGTAGGCAGAAAGAAAAGAAAATGCATAAAAAAATAAAAGGTGATCAATATCTCAAAACTCTCCCTCAAGTTGGAGCTTATATATCAATCATGCTCAACTTGGAACAACATCTCTGGAATGGCCCTTTGGCTAGGGCTTTGGTGAACATCACAGCTGTCTAATCTCCTTAGGTAGCGTTTGGTTCGCAGGTTACCTGCGGGTTAGGGGAGTTTACCCCCCTTAACCCACATCCCCCTCTCTCCCCGTGGGCCCCACTTTATTCCTTTTTTAAAAAATTAAATAAATCAATTTTGCATCATCAATCCTATCAAAAAATAATATATTATACCATCATATCATATAAAAATTATAAACTACTCCACTTCTACTCCCTTTTACAAACTTCAATACAATCACATCACAATAACTACTCACTTTTTCAAACTCCAATACAATCATATCACCCCAAACCCACTTCTAACCCACCTCCAGTTTAACCCTCTATCCAAACACCAAAACACAAAAACGGGTTACCTTCTACCAGTTTAACCCGCCTTAACCTGCCAACCAAACACACCCTTAGTTAACATGAGTGGTGGAGATGAAACCCTTCTGAATCACGTCTTGAGTGTAGTGACATTCTATCTCGATATGCTTGGTCCTCTGATGGAAGATTGGGTTGTTGGCAATGAAGAGAGTATCCTGGTTGTCACATTGGAGTTGTATGGAAAGAGGCACCCCAACTGCTAATTCAGTAAGAACAGATTTAGCCCACATCATTTCTGTGTTGCACCATGCCATAGGTATGTACTATGTTTCTGCATTGGATCTGGTGAGCATCATATGCCTCTTGCTCTTTTATGACACTAATGAACTCCTTATGAACACTACAAAGTCAAAGGTGAACTTCCTGTCCTTGAGACATCCCGCATAATATGTATATGTGCAATCTATAACAATAAGAAATGTTCCTCTGCTAAATAAAATACCAGTGTCAGGTGAGGCCTTCAGATACCTCTGAATTATATGGACTTCAACCATACGTGCCTGTCTAGGCTGCTCCATGAACTGGCTCACTCTGCTCACTGCAAAGGATATATCTGACCCGATGATAATCACGTATAGGATCATCCCAACGAGCTCCCTGTACCTCCTCTTGTCTACCTCCTCAGTTTCATCATCATACAGCTTCATGCTTGGGTCCATGGGAGTAGCGGCAAGCCTGCAATCTGCCATGCCCTTCTCAGAGAGATCTATAACATACTTCCTTTGGGTCATCACATGACCTTGCTGGTTTCTGGAAAACTCTAGTCCAAGGAAGTAACATAGACTGCCAAGGTCTTTGGTTACCAAGTGCTGACCAAGAAAATCCTTAGCAACCTGAATCCCCTGCTCATTATCCCCAGTAACAACGATATCATCCACATAAATTAGTATGACAACTGTACCTCTCTGAGACCTCTGAATAAACGTGAATGATCTGTAGTCGATCTCATGAACCCCTATTGTTATATTAAATTCGAGTGCTTCTGGAACCATGCTCTTGGATTCTTGCTTAAGGCCATAAATCACCTTGTGCAGTCTGCAAATCTTCTAACAGCCCCTAGCAACGAACCTATGTGACTGTTGCATATAGACCTCATCCTGTAGGTCACCATAGAGAAACATACTCTTCACATCAAGTTGATAAAGGAGCCACTCTCGTGTCACTGCAATAAAAGAATGATCTGCAATGTAGAGTGCCAAGCTACTGGAGAGAAAATATCCCAATAGTCCACCCCATATGTTTGGATGAACTCATGAAACACAAGTCTCGCCTTGTAGTGATCCTCACTGCCATCTGCTTGATGCTTCCTCGTAAGCACCACTTGCATCCTACAACAAATGCTCCTGTTGGAGCTATAACAACACTCCATGTGCTACGTGAATGTAACACGATCATCTCCTCCTCCATGGTAAGATGCCACTGACTGTCCTGTATCGCCTCTTATATGTCCATGGTATCTCCATGCTGACAGTCCCACGACAAACCTTCTGAATCCTCCGAGACTTAGTCCAAAGAAACATGGGTTGCAAGAGGATAGGTAAAACACGTACATCTCCGCTTTCGTAGAGCAATAGGCACGTCAAGATCACCTGCCTCCCAATCAACCCGTAAACCACCCTTTTGAGAGGTCACCTGCTCATACTGTGTTGAGATTACTGTACACAAGGTTCAGGAAAGCGGTATGCGTATGCGTTCGGACTGGTCACTGAATACTGATTAAGCGGTATGCGGGGGCATATGCGGGGTATATGCGGTTCTAAGCGGTTTTCTAATTTTTAATTTAAAAATGAAAAAATATCTATGAATATCATTACCAATGAAGTTATGTATCTAAGTGGAGTTAAAGAAGATCTAAGAAAAACGGTTCATGTTAGATGGGTGTGCATATATACTTTTAATTGTCGCATATTTAATCACAAAAAAATATTTACCATAAAAACTTCACATTATATGATTCGTAATAACAAAACTTCAATACACATACATGTATTACATGAGCAAAACCTCAATCGGAATCTATAAAAAATATTCGACGATACATTGCATATACTAGTGAAAATAATACATGAGAAAAACAAAAAACATTGCATATACATAATGGTATGATGCATTGCAATTGTATAGAAATGCATGTCATATTCTAACAATTGAATGAAGAGGCAGAGTTACATAATTAAGGACCTGAATGAGAAGATTGAAAAGTTGGAGCTGCTGGAGCAGTATGCGGGGCATATGCGGGATATACGGGGCATATGCGGGGAGGGCGCATAATGCACTGATTCAAGTAATTGGTGCGGTCTGCACGCCGCACGGGCATATGCGGCCGCATATGCGGCCCGTGCGGCCGATTTAGTGAACACTGACTGTACATCTTTGGTGTTATTTCTTATTTTATTTTCTTTATGTACCTCTCTTGATATCTACCGAGGGTTCTTCTCCTATATAAGAGAGCCCTGGGGTCTCATGAATAAACAAGTCATTCAGTTTTCCCAACATGGTATCAGAGCACCGGTCCTTGACCAGGGTTCTTGTATCCCACCCTAACCCCACCCATGCGCCACTGCGCCTGCGCACCTCTCCCCGTGCGTCACGCCCTGCACCAACGCAACACGCAACTCTCCCCGCGCGTCGTGCCCTGCATCTCTCCGCGCGTCATGCATGCACCAACGCAACGCGTACTGGAGCGCACAAGCACCTTGCGTCTCACGTTGCGTGCATCAACCGCACCAACGCCCTACGCCTCATACACCAACGTGCACTAGCACACACCAACACACACATCTGCGTGCACATCCACTCACCAGCGTGCATCTATGCACCAGTGCGCACATCTGCGCACTAGCGTACATCTGCGTGCACTTGCGTGCATTTGACGTGTATTTGTGTACATCTTTAGTGCATATGCGTGCATCTGTGTGTGCCACTGCCTTTTGTGTCCATACGACCTAGCCCACAACAGGAGACAAGGATGGTTGTATGAGTCCACAAATATAACCAATCCTCTATATATGATTGCTTAGACTCATTTACAACGGTCTACTCCTTAGTTTTTGTTCTGGATTTCGACGTTCTTGCTATCATGTTAGAGAACAAGGGTGATGTTTTTTCGTTCAGTGTTTTCAAGGGCCCGACTCCCATCATGAAGATGGATGAGACCAAGGTTTTAAAAAATGTAAGGCGTATCGAGGCATTTTTTTAGTATTGCCTCGAGGCGTAAGCCTCATTCGTGAAATAAAATTTTTCATAAAATAATAATTAATCGTAATTACAATCTTCAAGTTCTAGAAATTAAGTATTTATGATTAAATACATAACTCCATGATATTTCAAGGCTAACACCATGGTTTAAACACCCAAGTTATTAACGCTCTTTTTTTAAACTCTAAATCTGTAACGAGTCAAGTAAATATGGATATGTAAGCACAATAATGGGAAACTCTCCGCAAAATTTAAAGTTTTGAATAAAATTTAACTAAAGGGACTAGATGTAATATACCATTTTCAAATTTAAGTGAGATGTGTGTCATTCAATTGAGAACGATAACATAGTAAGCAATGAATATGTGATCACTTTTTACTTTACCTTAATGATTGGGGGATAAAATACTTGAATATTGCATGTTATGATCATCTTTGTTCATGCATGCTTTGATGTGTATTAATTTAATCCTGATTGAATAGAAGAAAAGATGAGGCATGTTTACAGAAATATACTTTTCAAAATTTAGGTCAAAGAAGGGGACTTGCATCCAAACATTTTAATAAAGAAAGTATTTATGCTTGATTCATACTAAAGAGTAGAGGCATTAGATTTAAGGACTCAAGAGTCAATTTTTTGTTCATGTTGATTTATAAAAAACATGCGTAACAAAGTAAGAATAAGCTTAATACATTAATAAATAAAAAAATACATTTAAGTGAATCATGAGCTTAAAGACTTGAAAATACTTGTCTAAGAAAGATGAAAAGCTAACAATCAAAAAGAAAAGGAAAAAATATTATAGAAAAAAATAAAAATTAAAAAACAACCCGTTCATGAGGCAGCGCCTTGGGGTGTTATCCTCGAAGCGCCTCATAAGCCTCGAGGCGCACGCCGCATTGAGGCTGAACGAGGTTATAGCCTCGAGGCGTACGCCTCAACGTCTCGAGGCGTATTTTTAAAAAGAATGGATGAGACCAACTACGAGTTGTGGTCCATGCAATTTCGCACCCTGATGCACTGCCATAACAAGGAGCACATTCTGATGGATCCGCTGGAGCTAATGCTTCTTGGAAGTAAGATGATATCTATGCTTGCATTTGGCTTTCTGGGACGCTCACCATGAAGATTGCCAATGATATTTGTAGAGATAGTTAGTTTCTATTATTATTATATGTTGATGTACCCAGTTTCTATTTCTCTATTCTACTTAGACATCCGTGTAATTTACCCCTATGGCCTCTCTCTATATAAGAGAGCCTAGGGTTTTCTCAATACTATAACGAAGACTCTTTTCTTCTAACATGGTATCAGAGCCGCCCTAGGGCTCTCCACCCCTTCCCTTCCCCACCCGCCGCCCCTCCCCTCTCCTTCTCTCGCCTGCCGCCGCCACTCCAGCGGCTCCCAGCCCTCGCCCCTCCGCTGCTCCACCAGCGGTGTTCCTCCGCCCCTCCGCAGCCCCAGCAGCCTGCGGCCTTAGCCGCACCAGCGGCTATCTCCAGCCGCCCCCTGCAGCCGCCTCTGCGGCCCTAGACGCTCCAGCAACACCGTTCTCAGTCGCTGTAGGGCGTCCATAATCTCCAGCGGTCCAGAAGCGCTTCGGGTTATGGATTTGAGTACGTAAAAGTCTACACACGTACTCAAATCCAATGCAGTTGGTGTAGACATTCATCGCAGTGTCCATTATCCCTTCGTCTTCTTCGACCAGCAGTATGTCAGAATCGAAAGTCGATTCGCCCTCCATCGGCGCCTTCAAGGGTCCGGCGCCCATAGTGAAGATGGATGGGTCCAACTATGAGTTATGGGCCATGCAGTTCATGAGCCTCATGAAATCAAACGGTAAGAAACACATTCTTACCGAAGATGAGCCTGCGGAGAAGACGGGGATCTATGCCTCATGGGAGGCCGATGATGCCTATGCGAAAGTATGGTTGTCCGGCACGCTGACGATGGAGATAGCTAATGATGTCCTCCATCAGCCCACTGCTAAGGCAATGTGGGACATTCTTGCCACTACGTATTCGCAGGTGCGAAACGAGACAAAGATGTTACAGCTTCAGCATGACATCTTTACGATGAAGCAAGCCGGCAGACCTCTTCATTCTCTATACACATCCCTAAGAGGGATGTTCGAGAAGCTCTACAGTACCATTCCTCTGACTGCTACTCCAGAGCAGCAGAAGACGTTCCGGAACGCCACCATGGTGGGTGTTCTACTTGCTGCCCTCGATCCTGAGTACGATGCTGCACGGTCACAGATCTTAGCCGATGCAGTTATTCCTCCGGTGGAGGATGTCTACAGGAGGCTCAGTCGTATCCCAGTTTCCTCCAGCTCATCTACTCCACCCCCATCTGCGATGGCAGCTTCGCGTGGGAGAGGTGGACCACCTTCTTGGCGTGGTCGTGGACGTGGCCGTGGCTCTCATGGAAGAGGCGGTCGAGTCAGTCAGACATGCACGTATTGTCACAGACCTGGACACTCGGAGGAGACATGCTACTCAAAGCATGGGTTCCCAGCATCGGCACGGGTTGCGGAGCACTCACAGTCTCCATTACCGTCTACTGCAGATCATAGATTTGATGAACTCGTGGCTCGTCTTCGTGATATTATGCCACAGTCTTCTGGTGATTCATCTGGTGGCTCGTCAGATATTGCTGCCACAGCCTCAGCCAGTTCATCCGCTGCAGCCAGTTCCTCAGGTAGCTCTTCAGCCTTCATATCTTCACATGATATATCTGACTGGGTTATAGATTCCGGAGCTACACATCATCTGTGTCGAGATAGAGGAAGACTACAAGACTACAGGGCTATTCCTCCAGGTCGCTCAGTACAGATAGCCGATGGTTCCTACTCACCCCTTGTCGGTCAGGGGGAGGTTTTCTTATCCTCCACCATGCAGCTACAGAATGTTTTATATGCCCCTGAGTTCTCCCTGAATTTATTATCTATTAGTCAGATTACAAAGGACTTGAATTGTCGCGCTATATTTGACCCGTCTTCTCTTATTTTTCAGGACATACTCACGGGCAAGGTGATTGGCTGTGGCTCTGAGCAGAACGGTCTATATCGGCTGGTCCGGGATTCCTATGTTGGCATCTCCACTCACTCTGCTGGACCAGTGTCACCATACATTTGGCATCTTCGTTTTGGTCACCTTCCGCTCCAGAAGATGCGCCACCTTCTACCCCAGATCTCTCCAAGTTCGTCGTTTCGTTGTGAAACATGTCAGTTGGGAAAGCATCACAGGTCGAGCTTCCCAGGTCGTCAGAGTCGGAGCAGTAGCTCCCCTTTTGAGTTGTTGCATATAGATATATGGGGTCCGAGTCGTGTGCCCGATCATCAGGGGCACAGGTTCTATCTTGTGGTAGTTGATGATTTTTCCCGTGTCTCTTGGGTTTTTCTTCTGAAAAATAAGTCTGAAGCTGGCGATGTTATTCAAAACTTGATTAATGAAATACAGAATGTTTTTTCGTCTTCTGTAAAATATGTTCGAACTGATAATGCCCTGGAATTTTGTACACGTGTTCTGTCTCAGTTTCTGTCATCGAAGGGTATTATTCATCAAACCACCTGCCCATATACATCCCAACAGAATGGGGTGGCAGAAAGAAAACATCGTCATCTCTTGGATATCACTCGTACCTTATTGATTCAGAGTTGTGCTCCTATTTCCTTCTGGGGGGATGCTGTCCTCACTGCATGCTATCTGGTCAATAGAATGCCATCCTCTGTCCTTGGAGAGAAGATCCCCATTTCGCTTATTTTTCCTGACAAGGAGATATTCTCACTACCACCTCGTGTTTTTGGTGCTGTGGCTTTTGTCCATCGTCTTTCTCCTGGACTTGACAAGCTCTCTCCAAGAGCAGTCAAGTGTGTCTTCGTTGGGTATTCCAGAACACAGAAGGGATACCGGTGTTATGATCCTACTACCAAAAGGTACTTTGTTAGTGCGGATGTCACTTTCTTCGAGTCGGTCATGTACTTCTCGCCAGCTGGAGACAGAATGGTACCATCCACCACCGCTGATGATATTTTGGTTCCACCACCACCTACTTGTCCTTTACCTAACACATCTCCTGTGTCCGTTCCTATGCCAGCACCACCACCACCTCCACCACCACCTCCACCTCCACCCAGCCCACGGCAAATCGTCTCACCATTTCCTCATCACTATACGCGTCGCTCAGGTCCTGCTCAGCCGACAGCTCCGCCAATCACTACGCCTCAGGTATGTTCGGATAATATCACTAATGACGGGTCAGATTCGGTTCATATGCAGGATGACTCCTTACAGGTGGACACAGACGGTGATCTGAATGTTCCGATTGCTCTTCGGAAACCGAGACGACAGTGTGTATCATATCCACTTGCTTCCCAGGTTTCCTTTCACCGACTCACAGGTGATTTCCAGCAGTTTGCCACAGCTTTGTCTTCTGTGGACATACCACGGACATACCAGGAAGCCCTGAAAACTGCATGCTGGAGACGAGCTATGGAGGAAGAAATGGAGGCCCTGCAGTCCCGTGGCACATGGTCTTTGGTTCCTGCACCACCTGATGCATCAGTTGTCAGCTGCAAGTGGGTCTTCACAGCCAAGTATCATGCAGATGGCACATTGGATAGGTACAAAGCACGCTTGGTTGCCCGAGGATTTACACAGACATATGGCGTTGATTACATGGATACATTCTCTCCAGTTGCGAGACACACGACTCTCCGTATCCTTCTGTCTGTTGCAGTGGTTCGCGACTGGAGTATTTATCAGCTAGACGTCAAGAATGCCTTTCTGTACGGGGACTTACAGGAGGAAGTCTACATGCAGCAGCCACCTGGGTTTACTGCTGAGGGGGAGAAGCATATGGTATGTAGACTTCACAAGGCAATATATGGACTTAAACAGAGTCCACGGGCGTGGTTCCAGAAACTATCCAATATAATTGAGCACCAGGGATTTAAGAGGTCCAATGCTGACCATTCGTTATTTGTCCAGAAGTCCTCGGCAGGTACGGTTGTCATAATGGTCTATGTGGATGATATTCTTGTTACAGGAGATGATACTCAGGGCATAGCAAGGGCGAAGGCATTCCTAGGTAGTCAGTTTGTTACAAAGGATCTTGGAACCCTAAGATATTTTCTGGGGTTGGAATTTGCAAGGAATGCACATGGTTTGGTGATGACACAACGGAAGTACATTACTGACTTCCTGGTTGAGACTGGTATGGATGGGTGCAAACCATCTAGCATCCCCATGGATCCCAGCATGAAGATATATGATGGTGATACTGATGAAGTGGATAAGAGGAGATATAGAGAGATGGTGGGAAAACTCCTCTACATCACCATAACTCGCCCAGACATCCAGTTTGCAGTTAGCAGGGTGAGTCAGTTTATGGAGCAGCCAAGACAGGTTCACATGGATGCTATACACATGATACTGAGGTATCTAAAGACTTCTCCAGGCTCAGGGCTGCTATTTAGAAAGGGCACGGACTTATCTGTATCAGCATGTGCAGATGCAGATTACGCAGGTTGTCCTAAGGACCGAAAATCAACCTCAGGGTTTGCAGTGTTTGTTGGTGGCTCCTTGGTTTCTTGGAAAAGCAAGAAACAAACTGTTGTGGCCAGGTCCAGTGCTGAATCTGAGTATAGGGCCATGGCTCAGGTCAGTACGGAAATGATGTGGGTTCGCTCAGTACTAGAAGATCTACATGTGGCCGTATCTCTACCGATGATGCTCCAGTGTGACAATCAGGCAGCGTTGTTCATTGCCAACAATCCAGCCTTCCATGAGAGGACCAAGCATATTGAAGTTGACTGCCATTACACCAGGGACCTAATCCAGAGAGGATTGATATCCACGGCCCATGTTAGCTCAGGGGATCAGACTGCCGATATATTCACCAAGCCATTGCTCAGAGGACCTTTCCAGAGATGTTCATCCAAGCTGAGCATGATCGACATCTATGCTCCACCTTGAGGGGGAGTGTAGAGATAGTTAGTTTCTATTATTATTATATGTTGATGTACCCAGTTTCTATTTCTCTATTCTACTTAGACATCCGTGTAATTTACCCCTATGGCCTCTCTCTATATAAGAGAGCCTAGGGTTTTCTCAATACTATAACGAAGACTCTTTTCTTCTAACAATATTGTCAATCAATCCACAACAAAGGCTATGTGGGATATCTTAGCAGCTACGTATGGGCAGACGAAAAATGAGAGCAAAATTCTACAGTTGCAGTTTGATATTTTTTCTACCAAGCAGAATGGTCGACCTCGTCATGCACACTTATCACATTTTAGAGGCATGTTTGAGCAGCTGCATAGCTTCTTGCCTATTACTACGAGCACTGAGCAACAACATGTATACGGAATGCAACTATGACATGGGTATTTTTGTCATCTTTAGACTCTGAGTACGATGCAACACATACTCAACTTATTACTGGAGAGACGATACCTCCGATGGAGGAGGTTTACAAGAGGTTGAGCAGAATTACTACATCCTCTACTACTGTGGCTCAGACTCCTGCTATGGCAGCCTCTCGTGGCAGAGGGAGTACTTCGCAGTTCCGTGGTCGAGGGCCATGTGGTCGAGGAACATGTCGTTAGCGAGGTCCATGTTCACATTGCCACCGTCTTGGACATTCTGAGCAGACATGCTATCAGAAGCATGGATATCCGGCCTATGCTTGAGTTGCTGAGCAGATTGAGCCTACTTCTACACCTTCTCCTGCTCATGATGCACACTTTGATGATATTGTTTCCAAGCTGCAAGAGATGATGACTACTTCACTACTTCGCTCGCAGGTTCTTCAGATGTTGCACATATTGCTAGAGCCTCTTCGAGTTTGTCAGGTATTGCTTATGCTCTTATTCATAGCAACAATTCAGATTTGTCTGACTGAATCATGAACTCTGGAGCATCTCATCGTATGTGTGGCGATCGAGCACAGTTTACCTCTTATAGGTCTATCCCACCGGGTAGATCAGTGGTGATTTCCAATGGGGTTCATCTATCTATTGTTGGATAGTGGGAGATTGTTCTAGCTCCCTCAACACGTTTGCAAAATGTCTTACATACTCCAGAATTTCAGATGAATCTTGTCTATTAGTCAGATTACAAAAGATTTACATTGTCGTGTCATATTTGACCCTTCTTCAATTGTGTTTCAGGACATACTCAAGGGCAGGGTGATTGGATGTGGACTTGAGCATAGGGGACTTTATAGACTTGTCCAGCCTCCTTGTGTAGGGGCTGCTACTATCCCTTCTGGATCTGTCTCCCTGTTTATGTGGCATCTTCATTTTGGACACCTTCATCTGCAGAAGCTGTCATGTCCTACAAATCTCTACTCGTACTAGCTTGGAGTGTGAGGCGCGTCAGCTTGGGAAGCACCACCGTTCCTCTTTTCCGAGTCTTCAGAGTCGACACAATGGTCAGTTGTTTGAGTTAGTTCACTTTGATATCTGGGGTCTTAGTCGTGTTCCTGACCATCAGGAATATCGATTTTATATGGTCATTGTAGATGATTTATCTATATTATCTTGGGTATTTCTGATGAAGAATAAGTCTAGAGTTGGTCGTATTATCAAATCTTTCCTTTTTGAGATTAAAAACATCTTTTCTGCTAATGTAAAATTTATTCGAACTGACAATGCCTTGGAGTTTTCTACTTTACAATTATCAGACTTCCTCAGATCTATTGGTGTTGTTCATCAAACTTCGTGTGCTTACACTTCACAGCAGAATAGTATTGCTGAACGCAAATACCGTCATCTTTTAGATGTCACAAAGACTTTTTTGATTCAGAGTCTGGCTCCTCATTCTTTCTGGGGTGATGCGGTTCTTACTGCATGTTACTTGGTGAACCGCATACCGTCTGCTATGCTTGGAGAAAAAGTTCCTTTCTTGATTGCGTTCCCAAGGACTTATTCTCACTTACCCCCCGAGTCTTTGGATATGTGGCTTTTGTTCACAATTTTACTCCTGGTCGTGACAAGCTCTCTCCTAGAGCTGTCAAGTATGTGTTCGTTGGCTATTCTCGTACCCAAAAAGTGTATCTGTGTTTTAATCCTGTTGGGAGAAAATATTATGTGAGTGCTGATGCCACATTTTTTGAGTCTATTATGTATTTTTCTCCATAGGTGAAAGGTTGTCTAATGCTGACTTTTATGAGGATATCTTCGTTCCTCGACCTCCAATATCTCCACCAACAAGTCCTTATGTTGAATCTCAGTCACCTCCACCTCCTCCACCACCTCCTCCTCCACCTCCATCTAGTATAACTCAATTCCTACCTCAATTTTACATTCGCATGTCCTCTACTCACCCCTCTGCTCCTGCGCCTTCCCAGTCATCCAGCATGCTCCAAGTATGTAGTGAACACATTATTTCTACTGATGGCACTGGTGCTATGCTTGACCCACAGGATACTGCACAGGAGTTGATAGCAGAGAATAGAGAGGCTGATGACCTCGATATACCTATTGCCACTATACCAGGGACATGATCCCGAAGGGTCTCATATCCACCTCTCATGTTTCTACTGGAGATTAGACTGTTGATATATTCACCAAAGCTTTTACTAGAGGTCCTTTCCAAAGATGCTGTTCCAAGCTGAGCTTGATAGACATATATGCTCCAGCTTGAGGGGGAGTGTTGAGATTATTGTACGTCTTTGGTGTTATTTCTTATTTTATTTTCTTTATGTACCTCTCTTGATATTTATCCAAGGTTTTTCTCCTATATAAGAGAGCCCTACGGTCTCATGAATAAACAAGTCATTCAGTTTTCCCGATATCCTGTAAATAATCCTGCTGCATGGACAAATCACTAGCGCCATCAGTAGAAACAATGTGCCCATTACATACCTAGGGTAGGCTGGATGATGCGGAAGGCCCATGAATATGGGGAACTGTGTAAGGCCTGAGTACATAGAAATGTTGTAACATATGAGTCAACGTATTGAGTGGTGGTGCAGGAGTTGGTATATGATGAGGTATAGGTACTGGAGGTGGTGGTGGTGGTGGAGGTGTTGAGGGGATGGATGGGGTATAGATACCAGAGGTGGTGCAGCTGTAGGAGGTGAAGGAGGCATACATACCTCCTCGCCAGAGTCAGATGAAGTCAGTTTGTCACATGTATGAGAGAAATACATAATAGACTCAAAGAAGGTGACATCGATACTAACATAATACTTCCGTCGAACTGGATCGAAACAATGATATCCCTTCTGGGTACGAGAGTAGCCTACAAATACACACTTAACTCTAGGAGAGAGCTTGTCACGACCAAACGTCGGATGATGAACAAAAACAACAGAACCAAACACACCGGGTGTAAGGGAAAACATGTCCTTCTCGAGAAGCACAATCGAGAAAGGAGCCTTCTCTCCCAAGACGAAAGATGACATATGGTTCACAGGGTAGCAAGCAGTGAGGACTGCATCACCCTAGAAAGAGTGAGGTGTATGACTTAGGAACAAAAGTGTCCTGGTCACATCAAGTAAATGACAGTGTTTGCGTTCAACAACACCGTTCTGCTGTGAGGTGTAAGTATGCGATATCTGGTGTACGGTGTCAAGAGACTTGAAGAACTTAGATAACTGTAACGTGTAGAACCTAAGGCATTGTCGAAGCGGATAAACTTTACTATTGTAGAGAAATTTTTCTGTATTTTTGTTAATAAAAGATTTAATGATAAACCCAGCTTTAGACTCGTTTTTCAACAAGAATTCCAAGAAAGTCTAGAGTAATCATTCATGTCAACAAGATAAAAACGGTGTATAGGTGACTATGAACACGATTGAGATCCCAAATATCTAGATGAACTAGTACAAATAAATGACTATTGCTACAACTCTGACGACCAGGGAAAGAAGAGCGATGATGCTTCTTAAGTTGACAAGCTTCACACTGGAAAGAAGAGCATATAGAAATCTGTGGGACGACATGACACATCTTCTTCAGAGGAAGATGACCAAAACGAAGGTACCACAAGTAAGGAGAGACTGATTCGGTGGGAACTGTAAAGGCATCGATACTAGGAGACTGGACCAGTCTGTAAAGCCCCCGCTACTTATGGCCAAATCCAATCACCTTGCCCATGAGTATGTCATGAAATATAAGAGAAGATGGGTCAAAAATGGCATGACAATGCATGTCCTTTTTGGCATCGATACTAGGGGTCTGCAGCCATCGTTGAGGAGGTCTGTGTGGTGGCAGGTGGTGGGATAAGAAGATGTGCATGTACAGCCTCATACTCCAGATCTTGGGCTGTCAAGAAAACTCCAACCATCGTGGAGTTCCTGTATGCCATATGCTGCTCCGTAGAAGTGATAACAAGCATGAAGCTGTGAAGCTTCTCAAACATATCGCGACGCGAAGAGTAGAATGTATACATATGACGATCATTCTGCTTGGTCATGTGTGTGTATATCAAATTGTAGCTAAAGAATCTTGGCCTTGTTTTTTGCTTTGTCATATGTGGCTGCTAAAATATCCCACATCCGCCTTGGCGGTGGGCAATCTTTGTGGTAAGAGTACCGAAGAGTCAAATACGTGCGTATGCATCATCTTGCTCCCACGAAGCATTGTCCCCAGTCTTATATGTCGGCTCTGTCTTTGTTAGAATGCGCTCCTTGTTATTGCACTACATAAGGGACACAAATTGCATGGACCACAACTCGTAGTTGGTCTCATCAATTTTCATGATGGGAGCCAGGCTCTTGAAGGCACCGGATGAAGAGAAGACGTCACCCTTGTTCACTTACATGATGAAAAAGTAGGTTGACATGGAATTCGAATGGGAAAGTAGACTGATCCGAACGAGTCTACACGATCATATAGTGGATTGATTTTATGTGTAAACTCATACAACCATAATCCTCGATCCACGCTAAGGTCAGAAAATGTGATTTATAGGTTTGAAATCACCTTTTCCGATCAATTTCAAACCGATCAACAACTCTGAATGGCAGCGTAGAGGATAGGAGAGGCCCTCAGGGGTCTAGTGACGGCCAAGAGGGGCCCTAAGACCGTCAACATGGGCTTAGATCCCAAAATAACATACATCGGTGCCCAACACCGACGAGATGGTGCCTAGCGGGCCAACAACACCATCGGTGACATCACAACAACAATGGTTGTGGTGCAACAACAACAACATTGTGACAATGGTAATGGGACCCTTGGAGGCCCAGAGTTACGCGCGAATGCCCCCCTTAGTGGGGCTATGTGCAGTGCACAATGATGTGCGGCTGTGGGCGGCGCACGTGATGAGAATAGGCTAACGTGTAGGGGCTAGGGCACAAGTGGAGTACGAGAACTCCGATCTAGGACCGTTGCTCTGATACCATGTTTAGAGAAAATAATGAGATGCTTATTCATGAGTGTTAGAGTTATTATATTTATATTTATGTTCGTATCCCTTTATGCTCCATAACACTTAACCCTTCGGGTTCCATAACCCTTAACTCTTCGGGTACCGTATCCATTCAGGGGTATTTATGTATTTTTCCTCTTGTACTCTCTCAGGTTTTCTCTCTATATAAGAGACCATAATCCTATGGAATAAACATCGCATTTATTTCTCTTCTCCACATGGTATCAGAGCGATAATCCTAGATCGGAGCTTAATACCCAAAAGTCGCTGCCACCACCAGCCCTCTCTCCTCGTGCAGACCCTTCTCTCATCAAGGGGTCCCGCACAAGGCAGTCTGAGCCCTTAGCGGCACCCACCGCCACCTCCAACGGCACCTTAAGCACCACCCGAGGCTCCAACAGCTCCAGTTATGCCTCCTGCGCTGTCCGTATCGCCACCAGTCCTCTTGTACTTCTGACCTGCTGCACACAACCTCCTGAATACCATCTTCGATGTCAGAAGAGCCTAGAAATCCCCTGATATGCTATGAAAGCAATTTTTCAGACCACTATCACATCCAAAAGTGAGTTCTGGGGCACTTCTCAACCCTTGTTTGCATCCTTAAGTCAAGCACAAGATCTCCTTTCTTTTCTAAAACCACAGTGACATCTTTTTCTACCGAGACAAAGCCGTTGGTCTCGAATGTTATAGCACAAGGCACTACTATCAAACTCAAGGGCACAAAAAATTACGTGCTCTGGTCTTGATCTTTTATGATGTTCATTGGTAGTCAAAGACTACTCTACTTTCTGACTAAAGATCCTTTAGATGAAATGGACAAAGAGTACGACAACTGGTAGACAGACAACTACATGGTTATCTACTGGATAACCAATAGTGTTGAGGCTCACATTACCTCAAATCTCCTTTACAAAAATACGGTTAAGGAAATGTAGAAGGATCTCGAGTATTCCCAGAAGAAGATGAAGTCACGCCTTGCAGACATTTACGTGCGAATCTGGTTGACATCTCAGAGTGATTCAACCCTCATCAAGTACTACATGCATCTCTCTAGCTTGTATGAGGAACTTGCAATATTCCATCCCCCATGTTGCACCAAACAGATACAAGAACGTTCTGACTAGCAGGTATACTGCTTTCTTGATGGCCTGCATTCTAGATACCAGGCAATAAAGGAGCAGTTTCTTATATCAGGCACACTGCCAATGATGAATGCCATCTTTGGCTGTCTTGCGGAACTCAAGATATATGTTGTCCGTCCTCCCATCTTACCTTCAACAAGAAACTTCGCCTCATCTGGGCAATGAGGTAGATGCGACTTTCGAGGAGAATGCAGTCTTGATCCAAGTCATGGTCATGGATGGGAATCTGGACGAGGTTGCGACTTTGGTCGTTGCCGTGGACGACTCTACTTCCCCATGCACTCACTGTGGTCGGTGGAACTACCTGACTGAATGATGCTGGCAGAAGTTTGACGTACCTTCTTATCACGCCAATAATGCCTATGAGGATGCCTATGATGCGGAAGAGGCGTCACCTGCAGCAACATCCGGTGGCAAGACTGTTCATCTCAATGACACAGATTACTCCCGCTTGATGCAGATCCTTCAGACTCCAGGGCCTACTACCACTAGTAACACTACCACACATGCTCTGACAACTCCTTCAGGTACGATAACCAACTCTGCTGTCACTCCTGCTTCAGTTTGGATTATTGACTCCGATGCCTCTACTCATTTGACTGGAGAAGGTAGTCTGCTCACCTCCTCCGTACCATCTACCTCCGTGAAGTCAGTTTGCTAATGGGACTCAGTCACCGATTACTACTATCAGAACTGTGGAATTCTCTTTCTAGCTTCAATATTTTGGGGTTCACCATGCTCTTGATTTTCATCTTAGCTTGCTGTCAGTTCACAAGCTTTGTGTTGAGCTTCGTTGTTGTGTGATATTTGATGAGTCTTCTTGCTATTTTTAGGACATCTGGACAAGACAGATTTCTGGTGGGGGTCATGAGAAGAACGTCCCATATTATCTTGACATAACATTGGACTCCAAGTTTGTTGGTGATGCGTCCATCTCTGAATATCCGCTCCTATGGCATCTGTGCCTTGGGCATCCCTCTGTCAAGGCTATCTCCATGATGTTTCTCGAACTCTCTACTCTAAAGCCCTTGTAGTGCGATGCATATGAGTATGAGAAATACCATCGAACTTCATTTCCAATTCATACCGAGTTTCGTAGTACTACTGCTTTTCATATTGTTCAAGTGGTTATCTCTATTTTATAATTTTCGTTGATGATTATAGTCAATCTTATTGGTTATATCTAATAAAGGAGCATTCAAAGATTAATCAAATTGTCAGAAATTTCTTTTAATATGTTAAAACTTTCTTTTCTATTATTGTTACGATCATTCATACTGACAATACTCTTGAGTTAGCCCAACATGATTTGACATCTTTCTTTGTGTCCCAGGGTATTGTTCACCAAACATCATGTCCATATGCCTTACAATAGAATCGTATAGCTGAGAGGAAACTTAGACACTTGCTACATGTTGCTAGATCTCTTAGTCAAACGAGTGTTCCTAAACACTATTGGGGGGATGATATCCATACTGTAGTTTATCTCATCAATCGTGTTCCTTCGTCTATTCTCGAAGGGGGAACTCCATTTTCCTTACTTTACCATGCTGAATCTTCGTTTCCCATCCCTCTGCAATTTTTTGGTTATATTGCCCTTGTTCATAACTTTCATACAACTGGAAAATTATCCTCTCATACCATAAAATGCGTCTTTCTTGGGTACTCTTGTACCCCCTGAAATGCTATCGCTGCTACGATCCTATTGGGAGTCGATATTATGTGTCTGCTGATGTCACATTCTTTGAGTAGAAAAAGTTATTTCACACAGATTGTGAGTGACATTGCTTTGGACCTCCCTCCACCAATCATCTATGCTCACTAACATACCTCTATACCTTCTACACCAGTGTTTGTATCTTTGCCTGCCCCTTTTATATGATGATATGACCACTTCGAGTGCTCCCACCACTGCTGTCGCGGATGTACCTGAGGAGCTTCCTATAGCTCTACACAAGCAAAAAAGGCAATGTACGTATCACACCATGCCACATTTTACTTCTACTGATCGTTTATATAGATATGACAAGAGATTTGCAGATGCTCTGAATGCTATTTCTGTTCCAAAAGATCATTTCAGTGTAATGCATGATTATGGTTGGCGACATACCATGGATGAGATGGATGAACTTACCTCTCGGGACACATGGGATCTTGTGCCATGCCCCCGGGAGTTCGCCTTGTGGCTTGTCGATGAGTCTTCAGTATCAAACAGTCGCCTGATAATTCTATTGACAAGTTGAAAGCCATACTTGATGAAGGTTTCACACAAACCTTTGGGGTTGATTATTTTGAGATCTTTCCTGTTGCCAGAATGTGGTCGATACGTAACTGCCAACAAGGTTTGTCCCATTTACTAACTTGATCTGAAGAAGCCTTTCTTTATGATAACCTTGAGGAGGTCTACATGATGCAACCGTCAAGGTATGCAGTCGAGGGGGAGCATGTATGTCGACTATACAAGGCCATTTATCGCTTGAAGCAGAGCTCCAGGGCATGGTTTGACAGACTCACCACTGAGATCAACACATTTGATTTTCACAGGACAATATTTGACTACTCTATCTTTGTTAGACGACGGCCTACTGGCATGATCATTCTTGCTGTCTATGTTGATGATATGATTGTCGCAGGAGATGATGTAGATGGTATTCAGGAGATCAAGATCTTCCTCCAAAAGGTCTTTGCCACGAAAGACCTTGGCCAACTTCGTTATTTTCTTGGCATCGAGGTAATACGCACTACAGAGGGGCTCCATCTTTCATAGAGGAAGTATTGCCTCAGTATTCTGACTGAGGCATGCCTACTTGGATGCAAGCCACCTGGCATCCCTGCAGAAATGAGAAAACATTCAACATTTACTGATCCAGCTTTTGAGGATGCAACACGATATAAAAAGTTTAGTGGGAAAATTGCTCTATAACGATACCTAAGCTTAGTGGAAAAATTTCTCTATCTCACTGTTACTAGGCCAGATATATCATATGCTGTGGATAAAGCCAATCATCATACAGAGAAGTCTCTTTACAATCGCTGACATGATGTTCTTTTGATCCTTCGATATTTGAAAGAATCTCCTGGATGTGGACTCTTCTATGCGGTAAATATGCACACTAATATCTCCGCCTGTACAGATTCTAACTATGCTAGCTCTCCTTAGGACCGCCGGTCTACTACATGATACATCATGTTTGTTGGGGATAACCTTGTCACTTGGCGAAATAAGAAGCAGACAATGGTCTCGAAATCCAGTGCGAACGCATAATACATGGCACCTATGAGATCACATGACTTGTCTCTTTCCTAACAGAACTTGGCATGTCAGTCGCCATTCATGTACCCTTATACTGCGACAACAAGTCTTCTGCGTACATCGTCACCAATCCAATTTTCCATGAGTGGATAAAACACATTGAAGTTGGTTTTCATTTCATTCGTGATGTAGTACAAGGACGGATCATCACTCCACACATCTTCACTGAACTTCAACTTGCAGACACCCGACAAAGGCTCTTCTAAGGAAGCGCCTCATGTACATAGTATCCAAGTTGGGCATGATCGACAGATATGGTCCAACTTGAGGGGGAATGTTAGAGTTATTATATTTACTGTTAGAAAATAAAGAATGCAGAAGCTTGATCAGAGAAATAGAATAAAATCACGAAGAACACGGGATTTTTACGTGGAACCCTACTCCCTAAGGAGCGGGATGAAACACCGCGATAAGACCTCAAAGGGCCATATTTTCATTCAACTTTCTCACTGGATATAGGAGGTTTGAGGCTTCTTATATAGCTTCCACAGACCCTCCAAGTCCCACCACTGATAGATGTGGGACTAAACAATGGATGTGGTAAATGGATCTTGGACCCGAAAGAAATCACTCAAATTCACAATACAAGACGCTATAGTAAATATCAACTCAACACGGACTACTGTCGGCTGCTGTTGAAGATGTTGCTTCTCATGCCATGCAAGCGAGGAGGAACCAACGTACTTGAGTGTGAGTCAAACTGAATCTCTTCGATGGATAGCATGCGCTTTGTACTACGCCCGTCACAGTCATTACAACTGAAAATGAGTCTCTACCTGGAGAATTCCGGCCCGCCACAACATGTGGACAACTGCTCCATCTCTGAAAGGGCCAAACTGAAAAAGCCGTGGAGACATCCTCGTCGGAGTGCACAGTCGCTGGAGAATGGAGTCTGAAAAGTTCCTCGTCGGAGAACTGGGTCTGTCCCATACAGATTCATAGAATGAGATCTCTAGTATGGAGTCCCTATGAAACCACATGAAAGCCCTAGCTTACATGACATAGGGAATGAGATCTCTACTCTGGAGTCCCTATGGAATACATGAAAACTCTGAAACCAAAAAACAAAGACGGGGACCACAGAAAATGATGGCAAGCATGTGCATATCAAACCGAAGACTCGAAAACATATGAACATTGAGTCTGAACATCTGTAGAGTCTGGAAAATCTGGCTAGCCTGGAGTCTGGAGAATCTGAAAATGCATCCTGTAGAACTCTACACAATACTCTCCCGTTTTTGCATACTTGTCGGAAAACAATAATATCGACAAAGTTGGGAGAAGACATGAAAATGAGGAGGACAAAAAACTAAAAACCAAGATGCGTGGAGAATACGACAATCTCAAATGTTTTTTTTCTTGCGGCTATTTCTCTCTTTTTTTATACCCGTCTCTTCTTCCCTTTTTTTTTAAATAAGCTTTTCATTTTTTCCCATCTTTTCGTTTTTTTTCCATTTTTTGAGTACGCCTTTTCTTTTGAACGCGCCTCCTTTTTTTAAACAAACATTTTTTCGCGTCGATTTTTTTACGTGTATGCACCTCTTTCAATATATCTTTTTTTTTCTTTTCTTTTTTTTGACTTTTTATTTTTTAAATCGTCGGCCCACTTGGGCCCTTTCTCTCTCTCATTTTTTTAATATACGACTAGGCTCATTTGGCCCAAACAAACATTTTTTTCCTTTTTTTGAAATGAAGCAGCCCGACTCTTTATTTAGGGCAGCCCGACTCTTTATTTAGGGTTCCTTAGGAACCCTCTCTCAAAGATCTGCCACCCCCGATGGGAGCCTTCTTCACTTGCCATCGCTATCACTTGGGCTTGAAAGCGTCGCCTGGGAGCGACAAGTAGGAGATACGGCATCGCCGCCTGGATGCGGAGGGTTTGTAACTGCTTAAGATCGCCGCTTAAAGCCCTTGCCTCGGAACATCGTTGGAAAGGGCGGCTTCGGGAGATGGAGCCCCACCTTCGCTTGCTGAAAGAGGTCATGCGTCGCTTGAATCTGCAAGCTGATGCGAGGGGATGCAACTGGAGGTTGCTCTACGCTGCCATATGCAGCTGGAGATGGAGCCCTTGCGGGTGTTGTTGCTACGGATGGACCGATGGAGGTGCGCTAGGAGATGCAGGATCGTCTGGACTAGTGGCTCAAGTGCCGCTCAAAGCTGATAGAGATAAACAACGGAATCAGAGTGGGAAATGCGGCTTCTCGATTGCCGCCGAGGACTTTGATCATCAGATCACACCCAACTCTCGCCGCGATCGCTCAGATCGTCGATGGGGCTCCGCGTGGAGCATGTATAGCGCCTCCACGAAACCAGATCTAGGGTTTCACAATGAAACCCTAGTTGCTTTTTGACGATCGGAGTACAAAACAAGTAAGGGTTCCAGAGATTGAACCCTAGAACATAGTATCGAATATGGAATATTGACGATCTTCTGGATGATGAATAAATAGTCTTCAAGAAAGAACAATCAAAGAATGAATTTGCTCTGTTAATCGAATCTCGAACAATACATAAAAATAAATCCTCAAGGATCGAACTCGCTCTGATACCATGTTAGAAAATAAAGAATGCGGAAGCTTGATCAGAGAAATAGAATAGAGAAATGAAGAACACATGATTTTTATGTGGAACCCTACTCCATAAGGAGCGGGATGAATCCACGGGAGAAGGTCTCAAAGGGCCATATGTTTCATTACATTCTCACTAGATACATGAGGTCTGAGGCTTCTTATATAGCCTCCACATACCCTCCAAGTCCCACCACTAGTAGATGTGGAACTAAACAATGGATGTGGTAAATGGATTTTGGAAAGATCCATTTACCCTTCTTACATAATAAGTAACACATACTCTGACATTTACATTTATGTTTGTAACCCTTCGGGGTTATTTATGTATTTTTTGTCTTGTACTCTTTAGGTTTTTCTCTCTATATAAGAGACCCTAACTGTATGGAATAAACATCTCATTCCTTTCTCTTCTCCACAATGAGGCCCTAGGGTTCTCTTATATAAAGGAGAAATGGTACATAAAGTAGATGAAAAGAAGGAGAATATATAAAAGAAATAAAAGACAACTAATATCTCAACATGGGCTGACCTATAGTTCTCGAAGTGGTTAGTGGGATTAGAACTTCTTTTGAGACAATCATAGATTAAAGATGACTTGCAATGTTAAACCACCTTTGCAACATCGACACTTGATTGTCTTAGATGTTTTTTCGCAATGTAGGGATGTTGCGATAATGTTCACATACCTAGAGGCAATAAGAAGCCTTGTTGATATGATCTTTTTTGTTCTTGGGGTCCTCCCCTAGAGGCGATTGATGCCATTGATGCTCCGAACTACCTTCACATGCATTCGATAGTAAGACTCATTGTCGATGGATTTAAATTTAAGATTTCAATTATGATGATGAAGAAAAACCGTTAGAAAAATGATGAGTGTGACTAGGCAATGCTGACTGTAGACTCCGGTAGGTGAAATCATGACTGATGCGGTGTTTGAGGAGGGGCACCATAGAGTTGTATGCCACAATGATGGATCAACCAATATATTTGTTGAAACTAGAAGGTTGCTATTGATTGTAGAATTTGAAACATCTCCATTGAGATTTGCATGATTGGAACCATCCTCGATGTTGGTTATTCTTGAGTGTTAAGATGTAAACTCTAATCCTATGAACATTTCAGTCGACTCATTATATTAGACTCATACCGATACACTCTGTAACACTAACCCTACGACTTCACCTATATAAGGAGCCCTAGGGTTCTCATTCTAGAGTTTAATTTTTTTCTTGTGGTATCCGATCTAGGTTTTCTTCTCCCTCCCCTACTCGACTTCGCCACCTTCCTCTCCTCTCCACACCATAGTAGTCGCCACCCCTCCTCCAACGACACTGCTTAACATTACCTCCTCCAACCTCCTCCTCCATCGGACGTTGCAACCCACATCCCTTAAACCTCCAGGCCTCTCCCTTAGGGTCCCATAACCCACATGTCCCATGATCAGAACGTGGCTCATATACCAAATAGAAAATAAGACTCTATGTTTCATGAATAGAATGAGAACCCTAGGCTTTTTTATATATGTGGAGTCCTAGGGTTAATGTTACATATTGCATGTCTTTAATATAACGAGTAGACCCTAATGCACCTAGGGTTAGGGTTTAGACCTTGATCGTCGAAAATCAAAGTGCGTAAATCGGTAGAAAAGCCGAGTCGTACGCAAAGGATAGAGGACAAATCAATAACAAAACTTATATCCGAAACTCAAATAAACAAAGCACACATGAGGTGTGTATGTATAGTGGAGAGTCACAGGTCAATCACAGGGAGGAATGATGGGTACATGTCATGTTATCTTTCTTATGCAAGATGACTCTTAATCAAAGAGTGTGGAAGGCAATTGCAACTTGGATAAGAAATACAATATTTGCAAATATAGTTCTCATTCAAATGGTTTAATCATTCAAAGTAGCGTATGACTTCTAATCAACATGAACCAGAACTGACATGAAACGATAAATGCAGCGTGACAAGAAGATATCGGACTGGCAACAAAAAAAATCAGATGTTAAAACTCTAATATTCAAATTAGCAGGTAAAAACCATATGCTTCTCTGTCTTGCATTATCTAGAAAGCATGAATCCCGTTAGATATGTGGGACGTGTGCGTAGCACTCAAAAATATGGACTTGTATCTTTTCGCAAAGAAACGAAAGAGAGAGACAACCTCCCGTATTGATTGACGACGGTTCAATGCAGTCTCTCCTTTTATCGTTCCTCGTGCATAAGGCTATTGTGTAAAATAACAGGATGTTCTTCCTCTGTGGATTGTCGATGCGATTCCGAGTCCTGACTTTATGTACTATATGTAACTCATGTATGCTCCAATTCTAGTTGATGCATACTACTCCAACGATGTGCATTAGTATGCATGTCCTGTAAACAAAAGGTTGCATGAAGTTAGTGAGAAGTAATACAAAACAGACTAAACGAAAACATAACAAACTAAATTTAAATAAGCCATTAAGAAAAGAGTTGAGCATAGGGATTTAAGATCGGAAATGGTTGCTGCATAGAAAAGGATGGAGGCTCCAAGTCTTGTGCGAAATCGCGATGGACAGGATGACTCTCTTGACTAACTAGCGTTGCTTCCCGACCTCTCATATTCCCCGGCTCCTCTTTCACGGTTCACGGCCTTCTCCTTTTATCTTTCTCGGGTGCAATAATCTTGGCGTAACTGCCGGTAGCCCTTGGATTCAAATGTTGTGCACGTGATTCGGCTCCATTGTAATCAATCACACAAGGTTTGCGTGCTGTCATAGTCAACTCCCGTGTAGATACAACCAATTCTCCTGATTTCTTGCTATTTAAATGGCATGCATGAGATGCGAGCCGGAGATATCGTGCCCACCACCTCTTTATGAAAATTAAAGAGAAAGAAAATCATGATAACGTATTCGTGCTTTTAAATAGAAAGGCTTGCATGATTAATGGTGATATTCTGTTTAAAAGGTATGCACACGAGATTGCAGTAAGTGGTGCCTTGATTCGACTAACCTCTGCAGATGTTCAGACGAAGGTCCATGCAGGAGATGTATACAACAATAAAAAGCGCAGAGTCTATATCTCTGTCAGTCCTAATGGGTCATGAGGGAATGGTAATCGAATACAGATCTGTACCGGTCATACTTTCCAAAGCCAACATTTTATGCCTGTTAAAGTGGAGGTTGAAAGGCCATAATCTGATCTTGAGTCGACGTGGGTATTTCTTGCATGGAAATTGTCATGATACATACGTAAAGAGGATGGTCATTCTAACTTTATGTGTTTGTGTGCCATTCAATGAGGTGGAAAGAGTGGGAGGGAACATGATCTTCTACGTGGATGGGGACCTCCTTGAAATTGGAGTGGTTAATTTTCATAAAAGCTCCAATCGAGATGAGAATTTGAGATGGACTTTCAAAGATTATGTTATTTACACTTAAGTGCGCGAGAGAAGAATGGTAGAGATTGGTTCGATTACTTAGGCAAGGTTTTGAATGGGTAGAAAGTGGTGTCAACCTTGACGAATATGAGCAATTGACCATAAGATGTGATTGGGGAATAGTGGAAGGACTAAAAAAACCAACCATAGAACATGGAATGCAGAAACCAACCCTAAATGTAAAGAATTAAGCATAAATCTATGATTGACTTGGAAATTAATCAGCACACAAATAAAGTCAAGAGATACACAAATTTGATCTTTAATGCTCATAAAAGACTGCAATTGAGCTAAAATAATGCAATGGATCGTAAATTCATTAGACCTCAGTACTCAATAATGGTAAACTGTTAAGAGAAAATAATGAATTGCTTATTCATGAGGCCCTAGAGTTTTCTTATATAGAGGAGAAACCTATTGGGCAAATTACATAATGAAGGCAAAAAGAAAAGAGTGTACATAATAGAAACAAAAGATAACCGATATCTCAACACTTCCCCTCAAGTTGGAGCGTAGATATCAATCATGCTCAGCTTAAAACGACGTCTTTGAAATGACCCTTTAGCTAGGGCCTTGGTGAACACGTTTGCTGTCCGATCTCCTAAGCTAACATAAGTGATGGAGATAAAGCCGTTCTGAATCATGTCTCGAGTGTAGTGACAATCTACCTCGATGTGCTTGGTCCTCTCATGGAAGCTGGGTTGTTAGCAACGAAGAGAGCAGCTTGGTTGTCACATTAGAGGTGCATGGGAAGAGAGACCTCAATTGCTAGGCCAGTAAGAACAGATCTGACCCACATCATCTCTATACTCTGATTTTCTGCATTGGATCTGGTGACCACTATCTGCTTCTTACTCTTCCATGACACCAAGGAAGTCCCTATGAACACTACAAAGCTAAATGTAGACTTCTTGTCCATAGGATACCCCGCATAATCTGCCTCTGCACAAGTTGTAATAGCAAGGGATGTGCCTCTGCTAATTAGAAGACCAGTGCCATGCAAGGTCTTCAGATACCTCAGAATCATATGGAATGCGTCCATGAACCGACTCACTTTGCTCACTACAAAGGATATATCTGTCATGGTGATGGCCACGTATATGAGCTTACCAATGAGCTCCATGTACCTCCCCTTGTCTACCTCTTCAGTGTCATCATCATACAGCTTCATGCTCGGGTCCATGGGAGTAGTGGCAGGCTTGCAATATGCCATGCCTGTCGCAGAGAGAAGATTTGTAACGTACTTCCTTTGGATCATTACAAGATCTCGCTGGTTTCTAACAAACTCTTGTCCAAGGAAGTAACACAGATTGCCGAGGTCTTTGGTTACAAACTGCTGACCTAGAAAAAAACTTAGCAACTTGAATGCCCTACTTATCATCTCCTGTGATAATGGTATCATCAACATAAACAAGTATGGCAACTGTACCTCTTTAAGACCTGTGAAAAAATAGTGAATGATATGTAATTGATCTTAGGAACCCCTGTTGCTTTATCAAATCCGAGAACTTCTGTAACCATGCTATTGGACTCTGCTTAAGGCCATAGATCACCTTGTGAAGTCAGCACAACTTCGGACACTCCCCCTCAACAATGAACCCATGTTGTTGTTGCTTGTAGACCTCCTCCTGTAGGTCATCATAGGGAATCATATTCTTCACATCAAGCTGATACAGAGGCAAGTCTCGTGTCACTGCAACGAAAAGAAGAATCTACAGTGTAGAATGCTGAGCTATTGGAGAGAAAGTATCCTGATAGTCCACCCCTATATGTCTCGCCGAACCCACGGGCCACAAGTCTCGTCTTGTAGCAATTTACGCTGCCATCTGCTCGATGCTTCACCGTAAACACCTACTTGCATCCTACAACAGATGCTCTAGTAGGAGCTATAACAATGCTCCATGTACCACGTGAATGTAACACGATCATCTCCTCTATGGCAAGACTCTACTGACTATTCTGTATCACCTCCTGATATGTCCATGGTATCTCCACGGCTGACAGTCCCACGACAAACCTCTTGAAGTCTTCTGAGAGTCGGCCCAAGGAAACATGTGCTGCGAGAGGATATGTAGCACAAGTATGTCTCTTTTTTCATAGAGCAATAAGCACATCCAAATCACCTGCCTCCTTAACCTGTAAATTACCCTCATGAGAGGATACCTGCTCATCCTGTAAAAAATCCTGCTGCATGGACAAATAACTAGTTCCATCAGTAGAAACAATGTGCTCATTAGTCATTACGTATCTTAGGCACGTTGGATGATGAGGGAGTCCCATGAGTAGGGGGAGCCGTACGAGGCCTGCGAACATAAAAATGTGGTAACAGATTAGCCAACGTAGTAGGTGGTATTGTTGGTGTAGATACTCGAGGTGGTGCAGCTGTAGGAGGAGGCATGTATACCTTCTCTCCAAAGTCAACGAAGTCAACTTGTCATATGCAGGAGAGAAATATACAATAGACTCAAAGAATGTGACATATGCACTAACATTGTAATTCCATCGAAATGGATCAAAATAATGATAAAAGACACACTTGAAAGCTCTAGATGAGAGCTTGTCATGACCAGGCATCAGATGGTGAATAAAAACAACATAGCCTAACACACGGTGAGTAATGGAAAGCAAGTCCTTCTCGGGAAAGGAACCTTCTCTCCTAAGAGAGAAGATGGGATGAGGTTCACCAGGTGGCAAGCAATGAGGACCGCATCACCTCAGAAAGAGTGAGGAGCACGACTCTTGATCAAAAGTGTCTTGGTCACATCAAGTAAATGACGATGTTTGTGTTTGGCAACATTGTTATGCTAAGAGGTGTAAGCACATGATGTCTGGTGTACGATGTCAAGAGACATGAAAAACTTAGATGATTGTAACATGTAGAACTCTAAGGCATTGTCAGAGTGTGTAAACTTGACACTAGCAAAAAAAATATTTTTTAATTTTTTAATAAAAGATTTAATGACAGACACAACTTCAGACTTGTTTTTCAAGAAAAAAACCCTAAAAGTCCAGAATAACCATCCACAATAACATGGATAAAAAGGTATCTCTGGAGATCAGGAGCACGATCGGACCCCAAATATATAGATGAATAAGCTCAAATAAATGACTTTCTACGACTCTGATGATCAGGGAATGAAGAGCGATGATGCTTCCCAAGCTGGTAAACCTCGCACTTGAAGGAAAAGAACATGAGAATCGGTGGAAGGATATGACTCAGCTTCTACAGAGGAAGGAGACCAACACGAAGATGCCACAAGCAAGAAGAGAATGATCTAGTTGGAATTGTAGAGGCATTGCCACTGGGAAATTTGACCATTCTTTGGAGCCCCCGCTGCTCATGGTCACATCCAATCACCTTGACCGTGAGTTTGCCCTAAAACACAAGAGGAGAGGTGTCAAAAATGGCACGATAATGCAGATTCTTCGTGATTTGACTAATAGAAAGTAAATTCATATGAAAATTATGATCATATAAAACAATCTGCAGGCACATGGATGGCATCAAATGCACCTCCCCTTGTCATGTGATGGGTAAGTAAACCCCGTTTTCAATGACGTCTCATCTACTAGGGGGTATGGATATATAAGAATTGAAATATGCTCTGTCTCCACACAAATAATGAGAAGCATCGCAGTTCTTGATCCACTCTGTCATATTTGCCTTGCTACACATGGTAATAATATATGTTATACCTGAGGAGCTCGAAGAGTTTATAATAGCAACTGCAATATCTGAAGAACCTGTAGCGGTTCCGGCAACATGAGTCATTATCTTAATCGGACGAGAGACAATATCATCGAGGCGTAAATCTATCTAACTAGCCGAACTATCTAAATGCTCAATCTGCTCGGCCCCATGGCCAGATGCGATGCGAGGTATCCATGTTTCTGATAGCATGTGTCCTAAGAGTGACCTGGACGACGACAATAGATGCAGGGGCCACGTTGACATGCACCTCCTTTGCCATGGGAACCACGTCCTCTGAACTGTTTAGAACTCCACTACTGCGAGATGCAACCATCGTTGAGGTGGTTTGTGTGGTGGCAGGTGGTGGGATAAGAAGCCTACTGAGGCGACTGTAGGCCTCAGCCATGGGCGGTATGATCACACCTGTATGCGCGTGCTGCCTCGTACTATGGATCCAATGTTTCCAAGAAAACTCCAGCCATCGTGGAGTTCCTGTATGCCATTTGCTGCTCCGTGGAAGTGGTAACATGTGTGAAGCCGTGAAGCTTCTTAAACATGCCTTGCAACCAAGAGTAGAAGGACGACCATTCTGCTTTGATGTGTATATATAAAATTGTAGATGAAGAATCTTGACCTCATTCTTTGCTTGAGCATACATGGCTTCTAGAATATCCCACATCGCCTTAGTGGTGGGCTGGTTCACAATGCAGTTGGTGATCTCTATGGTGAGTGTCCTAAAGAGACAAACACGCGTGTACGCGTCATCTTGCATCCGCGAAACATTGTCTCCAGTCTTATTCGTTGGCTGGGACTTTGTCGGAATGTGCTCCTTGTTATTGCACTGCATAATGGTCATAAACTATATGGACCGCAACTTATAGTTGGTCCCATCCATCTTCATGATGGGAGCCATGTCCTTGAAGGCTCCGAACGAAGAGGAGACGTCACCCCTGTTCTCTGACATGATGAAAAAGAAGGTTGAAATGAAACTCGATTGGGGAAGTAGACCGATCTGAACGAGTTTATACGATAATATAGAGGATTTGTTGTACGCATAGACTCATACAACCATACTCGATCTGCGCTAGGCTAGAAAAGGTGATTTATAGGTCTAAAATCACCTTTTCTTGTCAAAACCCGACCATTTCAGACTGGAGTTCAGTGACAGAGAGAAGATAAATCGACCACAGGGGCCAATAGCAATGCCGGGGTGGTTGGTTGGGGGGGGGGGGTTAGCGGACGTGTGCGGCTACCCAGCGATGTCATAGGATGTGCTGGGCTGTGCACAACATCCTAGCTACGGCGATGCTACGCAGCATTGCGTAGAGGTGCGTGGAGGGCTGGCGGCACGTGAGAGGTGAGGGTGACGATTAGGGGCTAGGGTACGAGTGGGGTACAAGAACTTCGATCTAGGACCGTTGGTCCGATACCATGTTGAGAGAAAACAATGAATTGCTTATTCATGAGGCCTTAGGGTTCTTTTACATAGATGAGATACTCGTTGATAAATTACATAAAGAAGACAAAAAGAAAAGAGAATACATAAAAGTAACAAAAGAAAACCAATATCTCAACATAAACATTGTCAAGGCTTCAATTAGGGGGTTGGGGCTGATTACATTTTGTAGGGAACCAGACTAGAATTTGCTGGCTTCGAGGGAACACGTGTGTCATCCTTGCTTTTTGTGACGCCCTCGGATCCAAGTACCTGTTTACACGACACTCGCGATATTATATTCAATAATGATCACATTAGACAACATGAATTTAAGGGGAAAATTTTTGCGTTTCGCATTTGACATTTAAAATCAATGTAGACAACCACAAAACCAATAAGAACCACCAATTTGCATTTCATTCATTTCCATAGATATAACATGTAACGAAATAAGTATACATGTATCCCAAAATGTATAGAAGAGAAAGGAAAACACTATACATAAGCATAACCAAAAACTGTAACAATTGTACCGTCTAGTATAACAACAGATGCTCGGTAATTATTCTCTGGGCATCCTGTGGAAAAAAGCGGTGTTCGCATCTCCCTCCTTCAGCCAAGCAAGCCGCGACCTCTGTTTCCACTCTGTCGCATGCATCCTATCTTCTTCCATAATTATTCTCTGAGCAGTTGCTCTGTGACCCAACTCATCAGTATCTAGTCGTTTGTCATTTTCTAAGCTGTCAAATCTCTGGACCTCCAGCTCCGCTGACACCATCTGGTCTTTCCTAGTCTCTCTCACCTCCTTCTTAAACACATACAGTCTCTGACAGAAACAATTCAGTTTCTCATAGAATTCACTGTTGCCGAACCAAAAACTAATAAGGATACCTAGTGGGTGGTCACCATCTCTCTGAACGAGCCTTCCAGAAGCCAAATCTGCTCAAATCTAAAGTAACCACTTGTTGGAGTGGGAGTACTGGAGTCCCAGACCAGAGGCGTATGATCAGAACGTGTGCGGGGTCTACGAGATGCGAAAGAACACGGGAACAAGTCTAGGAGCTCGGAAGAGGCCAGAGAGCGATCAAGGTAAGAATGAGCGCCCGTATTCTGCCAAGTATATTTTGTGTCCGCAACATCAAGGACCTCAAGCTCAAGGTCATCAATCAAGTCACCAAAGTCAAAGGTACACGAGTCCTGACAACCCCAAAGGCACGAACAATCGGAGGAAAATAGAGACATTGAAATCTCTCCCAATAAGCCAAGCACAGTTTGGAAAAGCACTTCTAACCACACGGATCTCGGTCCACATTTCATGCCTCAAAGCCGGCTGGCAAGGGCTATAAACACATGAGATCGCAAACAATGTCGAGGTGGTAGAGCACTCCAACATAAAAGAAACGATATGTGAGCCTTTCATCTCCTCTCAGGATAAAAAAGTCAGATCCTTCCATGCTAAAATCATACCTCCAGAACTGCCCGAGGCGTCTATCAAATGAAAGCTGGAAAAAGAGCTCTTCCCAAAAGAATTCCGCAGGGCCATACTACAGGATTCGAGTTTAGTTTCTTGAAGCAGGATGATATCACGCCCCCACTCCACGAACCTCGGTCTGAAGGTTCTTTTCTCAGGGTCACCCAGACCTCTCACATTCCAGGATAGAATCTTCATTTGGGGACAGATTGTGCACCCGCTATGTTGACCGCTCCCGCAAGCAAAGCCTCCTTCGCCTTCTATTCAGAAACAGTATGCAACCCACTATTTGTCAACCTTTGTTTTCATTTCCATCTGTATCTCTTCGTACTTCCCCTACCACTTCCTGCGCAGGAAAAATGCCCTTCAGTAAGCATGGTTTCCCCAGCTCGCAAAAGCAAGGACTTCCACTGAGTGACTACGGAACATAGCCATCCTTCAAAGAAGCTATTGCCCCCACTGAAACGAAGTGAGCGCCTCTTCCTGTCATGTGAGGGAGTTTGTTGATCGCAATCATCGTAGGTCCAATAGTATTATTAGATATCAGATAGGACGAAGCGCACCACCACTATTCAAGCTCGAATTAGAAGGTGATGCCTTGCAATAAGCATAGTGAAAGATGGTCAGCATCATTCATTGCTAATACTAGACAATATGGAAAATGAGGGCACCATCCCCTTATCACCACCAATAGGAGAAGGATACACAACTTCAACTAATGGCTGTTAACACTAAGGAAGATCTATAAAGTGTCACCTATCCAAGAGGTGATTAGACGACACTGAGGATGATCTATGAAGTGTCACCTATCCAAGAGGTAATTAGATGCATGCAGTGGGTTCTATTCTTGATATATAGACCTTTCTTCGGGACATGTATCGGCGGCACATGCGAATCTCATAAGGCATATATGATTTAATTCACTAACATTGAAGGACCACAAGGCCCCAATCGCACAATCGGAACTTGATCCATGTAGAGGAATTGATCTACATGCAAGACCTGCTATCGGTCTAAAAGGTAAATACCTTGAATGTAGATGGATGAAATGTGTGATGCCCGAGGATCCGAGTACCCGTTTATTCGGCGCTCGCAGCATTATATGCACTAAACGATCGCATTAGGTTGTTGAAATTGAGGGAAAAACGACTGAGCAGAAGAAAAAAAGGTACCTTTATGAGATATTTTGGGATGCAAATATTACTTTTCTTTTGGAGACAAAGTTGGGTGCTTAAGGGGCGATGGAATTTGAGAGGGGGAATGATCTCACTTTCCGTGTTATGGAGCACGAATGCCATCGGGAGGTTTGGTGGTTAGCTTATCGTCTAGGAACTTACTGATTCTGAAAGGATCTTCCATTAGGTGCATAATTGGAATTTTCTTGCTGTACCACTTAGTCGATGATTTTATTCATGTAGGTGCCACTATTCGTAGGTTGATGCATCCTTCACCAAGATTTGAAATGTGGTTTGGCATGCACCTTTGAGGGAAAAAGGAGGTGGGCTCCTTTGCCACTATTTGTAGGTTGATGCATCCTTTACCAAGATTTGAAAGTGGTTTGGCATGCTCTTTTTGAGGGAAAAAGGAGGTGGGCTCCCAAAAGGAGCCCACTTGATATTATATATTCAAAATAAGTATACCTCATCCATACCTTAGAAAATGCATTGGCATGCTCAAAATGTTCTCCATGAAATTTCTCATTGAGAAAAAATACATCATTCTCATCTAAACTAGATATCCCATACAATCGCCAGCCTAAGTAATCTAACTGTCTAACACTCTCACTAACACTCTCAGAACCCCTCCATTACGAGACAATAGATTTTAAGAAGGCCATTGAGTCAGAGCACAACACCCCATAAATCTTTGCAAGTCTCTGACACTTACTCGTACTATTGTAAGCTGAAGAGATGATCCACATATTCAAGCTCTTTGGAGCATCATAGGTAGGATCACACACCAAAGAATTTTCCCATAACTTGGATTATACACCAAGTTCTTCATACCCCTTGGATTAAACACCAAGTGCTACAGTACAACAATAATGTAAAACAAAAGTACAACAATCAATAAAGCCTCGAATATAAATGTACAATGAATATTGAGGCTAAGATATATAAGCTATAATAAATAACGGAATTGCAAATTGAACATGTAGATGAATAGCTCTCAAGATTGATGCTTGTAATAGAGAGCGAGAGAAATGGCCCCAAATAAAGCTTTTGAGAGGCGCGTATATTGTAATGATGTTTCTATGCTTTTGGGGTCTATTTATAACTTTATAGATGCCCATTTAAAAATGTAGCTATTAGTCCTAAACATGGTATGAAAAATCTAGCCTCGAGGCGGTCGAGGCATATGCCTCGAGGCGAGGCAATCCTTTTTAGCCTCGAGGCGTATGCCTCGGTCCAGTCCATTGAGGCGTGCGCTGCCTCTAGAGACTGAGGCGTAGCCTCGGGACGTTCTGCCTCGAGGCGATCGAGGCGTTTTTGCTTTTTTGAGGTATTTTTTATGATTTTAGTGGTTAAATTTAGTAGTTTGAGAAACTTATAAATATCTGCTTCTTTAGTACAATGATTATACAACATAAATACATATATTGGATGTTTCTTTTGTGCCCATAACTTTATATTTAGTATTAATTGTGTTCAACTATTTCACTAACTCTTATTATTTCTCTTTTAATAATTGAATTCATAAATATCAAATTCAACAGTATTCGTAAACTTAATGAACTTTGAAATATATCAAGCAAAACGAAATAGATAGGATTCATGACTTATCATGCTGCCATATATTATTGTTATAAAATATGAAGAATGCGGAAGCGAACATGGAAAAAGATAAAGAACATGAAGAACGCTACAGGATTTAACGTGGAACCCTACTCCGTGAGGAGCGGGATGAAACCACGGGAGAAGCCCTCAAAGGGGCGGATACTTTATTCCTTTTTCTCAAGAGATACAGGAGGTCTGGGGCTCCTTGTATAGCCTCTCCAGAGCCTCCAAGTCCCATTGCTCGTCCATGTGGGACTAAACACTGGATGGGGGTAAATGGATCTTCTCCAGGATCCATTTACCCTGCTACAACTCAATAGGCGCACAACAACATACTCCAACACTCCCCCTCAAGCTGGAGCATGCAATGCTCAGCTTGGACAAACAGAAAGATACTCAACTCAACACTACAGGACACTACGGACAATATCAACCCAACGTGCATATTGCTACAGTCGAGGACGTTGCTTCTCGTGCCGTGCAGGTGAGGAAGACGAACGGGCTGGAATGTGAGTCAACTGAAGACTCAGAATCTGACCATCGAGTCTGAAACTGCGCCTGAAGTCTCCTCGTCGGAGAACTGGGTCTCTCCCATCTGGCTCAGAGAATGATGCACTGCTCTGGTGTACCTATGATACCATATGAAAACTCTTGCCCTCAATGGCATAGGGAATGGTCCTCTACTTTGGAGTCCCTATGGCTCACATGAAAACTCTGGCCTGACAACAAGAAGAATGATGGGGACCTCTGACAATGATGGCAACATATGCTCATCTGAAAATGACCGCACACTCGTGCGTGTCTGAAACTGGAGACTCGGAAACAATGATCGTCGAGTCTGAAACCGAACTGTAGAGTCTGATCAACTGGCTGGTCTGGAGATTGGTATCTGAATCTGGATCTGGAATACAAGACCTGTGACTCTACATATATACTCCCCCTTTCTCCCATACTTGTCGGAAAACATGGATGTCGACCAAGTTGGGAGAAGACAACAATGATGGGGACAAAAACAAACACTTAGCCGATCACAACTTTGTCGGCTTTTCAAAACATTTATCATTTTTTTCATTTAAATTTTTTTATAAGCCGTTTGACTTTTTATTTATCGGCTTTTGCAACTTCTTTTTTTTTTGAAATTGCGTACGACTTTTCTTTGTACGCGGCTTTTTTTCTTTTTCTTTTTCTTTTTTTTAAACAACATACGTCTTTTTCTTTTTGTGTATGCGCCTTTTACAAGAAATTCAAAAAAAAATTTAATCTTTCTCCCCCTTTTTTTTCGATGAGCTTCCCCCTATTTTTTTTAAACGGCCCACATTTGGGCCTGAAAAATAGCAACCCCCTTCTTTCAATGATAACTCACGCCACCTTTTTTTTCAACAAACTCTGCTATTTTTTTTAAATAGGCGCACCCCTTAGGGTTACCCATCGTGGGAACCCCACCTGAAACGCAGCCCCGTCGCCGCCAATGAAGACTGGGAGGAGGAGCGCGCACGACTGGAAGGAGCCGCCTGGGAGGAGGGGGGGACGAGGCCGCCTGGAGTGCGCGCCTGGAGAACAACCGCGCAGGGGGGGCGGTCGGGTCCCGATATATCGCTGCCTGCCGAGGAGGGGAGCCGCCTGAATCTGATGCTGCGAGGGGGGGTTGCGGACCGCGACCTGGGATGGGTTTGCGCGCACAAGAGGGGCCCACGAGCTCGCGTTACCGCGAGGGTGGGAAAGGGCGACGCGCGAGGGAGCCTGGGGGGTCACAGCTTCAGGGAGGTGCCGCCTGCCTCCTGGGAGAAGGCGCATGGAGATGGCGCAAGAGATTCGAGAACCGCTAGGGCTGGCACCTGCAACTTGGAGAAATAGGCACCATGAAGAAATCGTCGGGCACCATGAAGGAACTTCGTGGTCTGGTGCACAGTTGGGTTGGGATGCACGACACCACAGGGCTTCAGCCTGGAGGAACCACGGCATTGGATGGCCTTAGCCGCCAGATCTAGGGTTCCAGACTGGAACCACGTAATATCACGAAAATATCTTGGACCTTCACGAACAAATAATCCAATCTTGAACAGAAAAACTTAAAATCCCGAGAATCAAACCCGCTCTGATACCATGTTATAAAATATGAAGAATGCGGAAGCGAACATGGAAAAAGATAAAGAACATGAAGAACGCTACAGGATTTAACGTGGAACCCTACTCCGTAAGGAGCGGATGAAACCACGGGAGAAGCCCTCAAAGGGGCGGATACTTTATTCCTTTTTCTCAAGAGATACAGGAGGTCTGGGGCTCCTTATATAGCCTCTCCAGAGCCTCCAAGTCCCATTGCTCGTCCATGTGGGACTAAACACTGGATGGGGGTAAATGGATCTTCTCCAGGATCCATTTACCCTGCTACAACTCAATAGGCGCACAACAACATACTCCAACAATTATATGTTTGACATATAACATAATTTTTTTCAACATATGTTTAATCGTACTTCTAATCACAACAATGTTTCAAAGGTTTGTACAAAATAGATCATATTCACAGTTTCTCGTGCGTCCATATTTTATAAGTTAGACACATAACATGAATTTTTTGATGAATATTTAATTGTACTTTTAATTACAGCCATATTTCAAAGCTTGATATGTATTGTTAAATTCTTTCACACCATTTATAGACAATGAATTCTTCATTGATTGGATGAAAATGTGTAGAAAGGGATATGATGTTGTTCAATCATCTATTCTGGTGTTCATATCTCTATTATTTCATCATATTTTATAGTGTTAAGTATTATATATTGGGCAAATAACGTATAATTACATTGTCAAATATATAATTATAGTTTTCTGCATATTTTTCTCTAGTCTGTGCGTTACCAATGTCTATGGCCCGTGTCGGCGGCAGGATGGTAGCTTGGCTGCGGATCTGGAGAGTGTTGTGCCTGAGGTTGCCGACGGTATTTGGATCATCTGTGGCGACTTCAATGTCACGTTGTTACCGGACGACAGGCCGGGGGGGGGGGGAGCGGAGGTTCTGATCCTGGATCCGCAGATATGAGGCAGGTGGTTTGGCCTCGGGGATTGTCTGTTGTGGATGCGGCTGGGTGCAAGTACACGTGGAGGAACGCGAGAGCGAGGTTCGGACTCGATAGGTTCCTGATGTCGGTTGAGGCAGGGGAGGTTTTCCCTTTGGCGAGGGCTTGGGCTCTTCCGAGGACTCTATCTGATCACACTCCTGTTCTATGGTTTTCTGGTAAGGAGCGCTTGGCTCGGTTCTCCTTTCGCTTTGAGAAGAAGTGGCTGCTGGAGGATGGTTTCCGGGACATGGTGCACCAACATTGGCGGAATGTAGCGGTGGCGGGCTCGGTAGTGTCGCGGTTTGCGGCCAAGCTCGAGTCCCTGAGGCGGTTGCTGTTGAGTTATGGGAAGGATGTCGCCAGGAGGTGACGGGCCGTCAGGGCGGAGGCAGAGGCTGGGATCAGCAGGTTAGACGGGCTTGATGATGATCGGGGGTATCTCCGGAGGAGGTGGAGGAGAGGGTAGCATGGCTAGAGGCTCGTGCTTCGGGAGGACAGAAAAGAGGAGGTTCATTGGCGGCAGAGGGCCATGCAGAAGTGGCTAAGGGAAGGGAATGCCAACATGCGGTTCTTCCATTCAGTGGCATCCGGGAGGAGGAGAAGGAGCTTCTTGCATGAGATGGAGGTTGGGGGCCAAAGAGTTTCATGCGAGAGGGATATTGGGGTCGCCTTGCAGGGCCATTTTATGAGTGCTTCGAGGAGGGTGCCGGTGGAAGATGGTTGGGGTTGGTCGGGTCGGGGGGCGTGGTCCTTGAGTGGAGCCCAGGCTGCTTCGTTAGCGGTCGAATTCACGGAGGATGATGTGCGCAGGGCGGTTTGGGAGCTGAATGCGGACGGGGCTCCGAGACCGAATGGCTTCTCCATATCATTCTACAGAGAGTTCTGGGATCTGCTGAAGGGGGACATCTTGGAGGTTCTGACTGAGTTCATGGGGGGTAACATAGGTTTTGAGAAAGTTAACAGGGCTTTGATTTTTTTTTGCTGCCAGAGAAAGAGACCTCAGTTGGGGTGGGGGACTACAGGCCGATTTCTATTTCCAATGGCATTTATCTTATTCTCGCCAAGGTGTTGGCGGGCAGACTTAGAGGGGTCCTGTCCTCTGTGGTCTTGCCGGTCCAATCCGCATTCATTCCGGGCCGGTGTATGGCAGATGGAATCGTGACCGCTTCGGAGATTTGTCGTGAGTGGAAGAGGTCTCAAAAAAAGGGGAAGTTTGGAAGATTGACTACGCCAAGGCCTATGACTGTGTTAGTTGGAGATTCCTTTGGTTAGCTCTGCAGAAAAGGGGCTTCCCGGAAGATTGGATTGCTTGGGTTAAGAGACGCGTCACCACTAGCCCCTGCTCGGTGTTGGTAAATGGGAGGCCTGAGGGGGGATGGTTCCAACCGCAGAGGGGGGAGCGTCAGGGCTGCCCCCTTGCTCCCCTGCTTTTTGTGTTGGTTGCAGATTGTCTTGCGATTTTGTTTGAGCGGGCAATGGAAGAAAACTGGTGCGAGGGCTTCCGAATGGGGGATATCTCGGTCCCGGTGTTGTAATATGTGGATGACACGCTGATATTCCTGGAAGGGACGGAGGAGCATAACCGCAATGCAGTTGTGCTGGTGGATGTTTTTGGGTGCCTCTCTGGATTGCAGATTAACAGGCAGAAGTCGGTCCTTGTTCCAATGGGATTGGGTGGCGAGGAGAGCATCGGGCTGGCGGAGTAGGCAGGATGCCCCCTGGGGAGACTGCCGATAACCTATCCGGGATTGCTTCTGATTGAGGGCAGGCTGAGGAAGTCCGATTGGGATTGTGTTCTGCGCAGAATGGAGGAGCGGTTGGAAGGTTGGAAGGCTGTCACTCTTTCCAAGGGTGGGAAGCTTACACTGTTGAAGCATGTTCTTTCGGCCATCCTGACTTTTTTCTTCTCGACGAGATTAATGCCTGTTGGTGTTAGAAGGAATGTTGAGACCTTGATGAGATCTTTTTCTGGTTTGATGGAAGACAGACAAAGAGGGGGTTGCACCTGGTGGCTTGGAAGGATCTGGCTGTACCTGTTGCGGAGGGGGGCCTTGGCTTAGGGACGTGGAATCTATGAACAAAGCTTTGTTAGCCAAGTGGGTGGTGCACATTTGGGGTTCGTCCGACTCACCGGTCTTGCAGCTGCTGTGAAAGATATACGGTGTTACTGGGGAGTTGGTGGCAGTGAGGAAGTGTCATGAGTCTTCCTTGTGGAGTGGGATCCGTGCCATGCTTCCGGGGCCGCGACCGCTTCTTAGGCCGATTTTGGGGGATGGTCTCCGATTCCGTTTTTGGCTGGATGACTGGACCGGGGATGGGACCATGGCCTTCCGCTTCCCTCGGTTGATGGCGTTGGACGTAGATAGGGGGGCGCGGGTGGCGGAGGTTGTCGAAGCTGGGACGTGGGCACCGAGGTTCCTTGCGGATCTCCCGGATCAGAGGTTGGAGGAGTTTGTGCGGATGTTGTCTGAGATTCCCCCTGCCGGGGAGATGTCGGGAGACCCGGACCATTTTGAGTGGACTGATGGTAAGTTCTCGGTGAAGGCGGCCTATCGGAAGGTTATTGCGGCTTTGGTGGAGTGTGATGAAGATCTGTGTGCTGACCTGAAGGTGATTTGGGCATCTAAGATTCCTGCCCAGGTTAAGGTCTTCCTTTGGTGTATGAGGAGAGGTCGTATTTGTGACAAAGTGAGAAGAGGCATACTGCTGGGTGGGACGGATCTAAAGTGTGACAGATGCGAGGATGAGTTGGAGGATGTGGACCACATCTTCTTTGGTTGCAGGTCTTCGGCAAAGGTTTGTGAGTCGTTGGGGCTTACGTGGGTCCGGGCATTTGATGCTGATCAGTTTTGGAGGTCGATTCGTGGGTCGCCTTGGGTCTTCCGATGATGTCTCGAAGCCTCTTGCCGCTCTGTAGGCTATTTGACTTGGTAGGAATGATACAATTTTCAAGGGGCAGCGGTTTTACTCTGAAAATGTTATAGCCCACTGTAATGCTTTGTACAATTTCTGGTTATCAAACTGATGTAGCCTATACTTTATTAATGAATGCTTTGGTGTGGTGACTCCCGCCTTGGGAGGGCTCCCCCGTTATTTTACTCAAAAAAAATAAACTGAGGTTTACGCCTCGATCTCCTCGAGGCTACGCCTCGCCTCAATTCCGAGGAAAACACCTCGTTCTGCCTTTCGTTCTTTCAAACCTTGGTCCTGAAAAGGGCACGAATCAAAGAGATTTACACAATTGGGAGTTAAATTTGATCCATTAGATATTTTAGTTTTTGGAAAGAAGATAATATATTCTAGTTGATCGATCAAAGTAGAAATTGATCGATAAGTCGATCTCGGTTGATCAACCAAAAGTAGTTGTTATATAGCCGTTGCGTTTGAAACATCCTAATGTGTCTATATGATACACATGCATATATTGAGGCTTTTTACATATGCCTATTACAAAAAGTTTCCTTTATATTATGCACAACTTTCAGCTTGTCCATTGTATATGGTTTTGTCATCCTTATTAAAACATGTCGGATAATGTAATAAAGTGGTAATTGGATCTCTCCAAGATCCAATTACCACTCGCTCATGTTTAGTCCCACATCTCCTACTCTGTGGGACCATGGTCTGTCGGTAGGGCTATATAAGGAGCCCCATACGTCCTGTACTCGGTGAGAAAACTAAATAGAAACATACGACCCTTTGAGGCCTTCTCCCGTGATTCATCCCGCTTCTTATGGACTAGTATTCCATGTAAAATCCCATGCGTTCATGTTTATTCTTTCTTGATTTCTTTCTATGTTTATCTATTTCGCTTCCTTATTTTAGATTTCAACATGGTATTAAAGTGGTCGATTCTATGGTTTTGTGGAAAATTTATTTCTTGTGTTCATATCAGAGCGAATCCATTTTTTTTGGATATTTGATTCAAATATTATTGTTTTCTGGAGATTCATGACTATGTTTTGAAGATCTTGCCACCAAGTTTCGAGAATATTCTAGGGTTCATAGCACCCTAAATCTGGTGGTACGATAGGAAGCAATAAGGGTTCCATCTGAACCCTAATGCCTATGCTCGTTTCAGATGCCGGGATCCATATTCATCTAACGAGGTCTGGCAAGCATGTTCTGAAAATCTGCTCTTCGAAGGTTCAAGAAAAGCATGCCGAATGCGACACAACAGCGACAGCAACCACCGCCCTATAGTCGAGCGAGCTCACGGTTATCGTCGGTGACCTGCGGTGAAGCCCTAAGGGCATCACCCTCCATCCGTTCTTGCGCCATCTCCGCTGTCAGTGCTCTTTTCGGTTTGCTTCGGGGTTTTTAAGGTGTAATTTGATCACCTAAAAACATCCTAACTACCTAGAGAGGTCTCCAACAGATGGAAGAGGTTGTGGTATAGTCTACACCCACAACCATCTTCGTATATGTCCAGTGTGTAGACGAGAGTATTCTAGTTTACAGACCCAGTCTTGGAGATTGTTGTCATCATGTGAGGCAACAAAGCCGATGTTTCATCCCCGGGTGCCTTCAAAGGTCCAACACCCATCGTCAAGATGGATGAAACGAGCTATGAACTTTGGGCCATGCAGTTCATGAGAATGATGCAGTGTAATGACAAGAAGCACATCCTCATGCAGGAGGAGCCTAGTGACAAGACTGGGGTTAATGCCTCGTGGGAGGCAGACGATGCATATACACGTGTATGGCTAATTGGGATGGTGTCAATGGAGATAGCCAATTATATGCTGAGTCAGCCTACTGCAAAGGCTATGTGGGATATTCTCGGCGCTATATACTCTCCGACGAAGAACGAGTCGAAGATACTGCAAGTTCAGCACGATACCTTCACGTCAAAGCAGAATGGTCCTCCCCTCCATACCCTTTACACGTCTCTAAGGGATATGTTTGAGAAGCTCCATGATTTCATTCCCTTGATTGCCATGCCTGAGCAGCTCAAGGCATATCGAGATTCAGTGATGACTTGAGTTTTTCTAGTAGCTCTTGACCCAGAGTATGACGTTGTTCGAGCCCAGATTCTTACGGATGCCACCATACCTCCAATGGAAGAGGCATACCGCAAATTGAGCAAGTTCTCTATATCTTCCGGTGGTGCTGCGCAGTCACAGACGGCTTCAACTATGGCTGCCTTGAGAGGTAGGGGGGTCCGATGCAGTACCGTAGTCGAGGTACCCGTGGCAGGGGAGGGGGTAATCGACCCCGTCAACCATGCTCCTACTGCCATAGGTTGGGCGACTCTGAGGAAACATGCTAATCTAAGCATGGCTTTCCCGCTTCAGCACAGGTTGTAGAGCAGACTCAACAGGTTGGGAGTCCATCACCTGCATCTGATCAGAGATTTGATGAACTTGTACCGCAACTCAGGGAGATTATGCCTTCTCCTGGGTCAATCGGTTCTCCTTCAGGATCCTCAGAGGTAGCTGCTTTAGCATCAACGTCCACATCAGGTATAACATATGCTCTTACTAGTTGTTACATGGCAGATTTGTCAGAATGGATCATGTGTTCTGGAGCATCCCGTCATCTTTGTGGTGATAGAGGGCAATTCAACACTTATAGTTCAACTCAGTCTGGAAGATCAATAGTAATAGCAGATGGGACACATTCCCCCATCATTGTTCAGGGGGAGGTGCAATTAACCCCCCGCAATACGACTTCAGAATATTTTTTATGCTCCTGATTTTTTTATGAATTTACTGTCCATTAGTCAAATAACCAAGGACTTACATTATCTTGCCGTATTTGATCCTTCTGCCCTTGTGTTTTAGGACATTCTTATAGGCAACTTGATTGGATCTGGCCGTGAGCAAGGAAGTCTCTATATACCGGTACAATCCCCATATGCTGGTTCTTCTCTTCGTACTGGATTCGCTTCTCCATATGTTTGGCATGTTCGATTTGGTCACCTTCCTCTGCAAAAGCCGTGTCATGTTTTTCCTCAGATTTCTCCTCGCTCTACTTTTCAGTGTAAGGCCTGCTAGCTTGGGAAGCATCATCGGTGTACATTCCAGAGTCATAAAAGTTGAAGTAGTCATAATCTTTTTGAGTTAATTCGTTTTGATATTTGAGGTTCAAGTCATGTCCTTGACCATCATGTGCACATGTTCTATCTTGTTGTTGTTGATGAGTTTTCAAGATTGTCATGGAATTTTTTTCTTAAGAACAAGTCTGATGTTGGTCATGTTATTCATTCTTTTATTAATGAAATAAGGAATGTTTTCTCTTTAAATGTCAAGTATGTTCGTTTTGATAATGCTCTGGAGTTTTGCAGCACTCAACTCTTTCAATTTCTTAGAACGTATGGTATTGTGCATCAGACATGTTGTGCTATATGCCTCAATAGAATGGGGTGGCTGAACGAAAACATCGTTGCCTTTTGAATGTTACAAGGACTCTCTTAGTCCAGAGCCATGCTCCTCATTTGTACTGGGGGGATGCGGTTCTAACTGCTTGCTATCTGGTGAATCGAATGCCCTCTTCAGTCATGGGGGAGAAGATTCCGTTCTCGATTGCGTTTCCCGAGACAGAACTTTTCTCGCTTATGTCTCGGGTTTTTGGGTCTGTTGCGTTTGTTCATCAGATGTCTCCAGGTCTTGACAAGCTCTCTCCTAGAATTGTCAAATGTGTGTTTGTTGGGTATTCTAGGACCCAAAAGGGATACCTGTCCTTTGACCCTGTTCGACGAAGGTATTATGTTAGTGCCGATGTCAACTTCTTTGAGTCTATTATGTATTTCTCTCCTACATGTGACAAGCTTATTCCTTCAGAGGATGGAGAAGAGGTATACATGCCTCTACCTCCAATTTCGTTTACTCCAGGTTCCATTACACTACTTCCACCACCTCCACCGCCATCTACACCACCTCCTCCACCGCTGGTCACATCTACTTTCTTTCCGCAGGTTTACGAGCGTTGACCTCGTGCTCATGTGCCTCCTCCATCATCCATCGCGCCTCAGGTATGTTATGAGCATTTGAGTTCGTCTAATGGCACTGGCAATTTGCGTGTGCAACTTGAGGTGCATGATGTCTTAGATGATCCCGTATCAGCTACTGAGGATGTTGAGGACCTTGATGTGCCTATTGCCCTTTGGAAGAAGAGACGTGCATGTACTATGCATCCTTGCTTCCCATGTTTCTTTTGCTTAACTCTCATGGGATTTTCAGAGGTTTGTTGTGGATATATTGGTCGTGGAGATTTCACGGTCCTATGCTGAGGCGTTACAGAGTTAGTGGCATTTGGCTATGGATGAGGAGGTGGCCGCATTACAGACTCGTGATACGTGGAGTGTTGTACGAGCTCCTCCTGGTGCATCTATTGTTGGCAGCAAATGTGTGTTTACAGTGAAACACCATGCAGGTGGCTCTGTGGACAGGTACAAGGCCATGCTTGTTGTTCGTGGGTTCACCCAAACCTATGAGGTGGATTAACATGATACCTTTTGTCTAGTTATGTGTCATTCTACGTTGTGGATTCTTATTACTATTATGGTACGTGACTGGCCGCTTTTCCAATTAGATGTCAAGATAACATTCTTGTATGGGGACTTGCAGTAGGAAGTCTATATACATCAACCACCATGGTTTTCTGGTGCGGGGGAGTCCAGTATGGTGTGCAGACTTCACAAGGCCATATATGGCCTTAAGCAGAGTCCGAGGGCGTGGCTTCAGAAGCTCTCTGAGTTGATTGAACATGGGTTTGTCAGATCTACTGCATATCATTCTCTTCTCGTTAGGAGAACCCAGAGAGGTATAATTGCTATTCTGGTCTATGTTGATGACATTATCGTTACAGGCAGTGATGATCAGGGCATTCATGCAGCTAAGGACTTTCTTGGCTAACAGTTTGTGAACAAGGACCTTGGTAATTTGCGTTACTTTCTTGGCCTAGAATTTGCAAGAAATCAACATGGCATGGTAATGACACAAAGGGAGTATGTCACTAATCTCCTATATGAGAAGGGCATGACAAGATGTAGACCTGCCACTACTCCAATGGATCCTAATGCTAGAGGCTCTATGATGATGACTCTGAGGATGTGGATAACATGCGGTACAAAGAGCTAGTAGGCAAGCTGTTGTATGTCACTATCACCGGGTCTGATATATCATTGGCAGTTAGCAGAGTTAATCAATTTATGGAGCAACCTAAATAGGTCCATATGGGTGTAGTTAACATGATCTTAAGGTATCTGAAGTCGTCTCTAGATCCAGGACTTTTGTTTAGAAGAGACACGTCTCTCACAGTTACTGGGTGTACGGATGCAGATAATGCTGGGTGCCCCAAGGACAGGAAGTATACCTCAGGCTTCGTTGTATTTGTAGGTAGCTCACTGTTTTCATGGAAGAGTAAGAAACAAACAATTGTGACTAGATCTAGTGCTGAATCAGAGTATATGACCATGACCCATGGAAATGATGTGGGTCAAGTCTATCCTGATTGACTTAACTATTGAGGCGCCTCTTCCTATGAATCTCAAATATGAGAACCAAACCTCTTTATTCATAGCTAATAATCCAACCTTCCGTGAAAGAACAAAGCATATTGAAGTAGATTGTCATTACATTCGTTATCTATTCCTTCCACCTCTCATGTTGCTTCATGCGACCAGATTGCAGATATGTTTACCAAAGCTTTTGCAAGGGGTCCTTTTCATCGTTGCTGTTCCAAGCTGAGCATGATAAACATATATTCTCCAGCTTGAGGGGGAGTCTTGGTATATTTATATCTCATTATATTTATCTTGTATTTACTTATTTCTTTTATCTATGTTATGTAATTTTCCTGTAGAGCTTTTCTCCTATATAAGAGAGCTCTAGAGCTACGATTAATCCAACTTTTTATTTCACAACTTTCCACAAATATGTGAGTCCAAAAGAAGTTGCAAAAGAAGTTGAGGATATTTACTTGAAATATTGGCACTTTGACTGGCAAATTAATGGACTTAGTAGACACGGTGGAAAGAAGGAAGATTTATATACTATGTCTTCGAGAGACAAAATGGGTTGAAGAGAAAGCAAGGGAGAGGGAGATCGAAAAGGCCTGCATTAAATTAATGGTATTCAAGTAAAGAGAGTGGTAGAAATGGTGTTGGAGTGGTTGTTCATAAGGATTTGAAGGATAGTGTGGTTGTGGTACAAAGATTTGAGGATCAGATTATTTTTCTAAAATTGGTATTGGGAGAAGCTATGAATATAATCTCATTTATGCGCCACAATTTAGTTTAGAGGAAATGATTAAACAAGCTTTTTGGGAGGATTTAGATAATATTTTGCAATGCATCTCAAAAAGAGAGATGATTTGCCTAGGTAGATATCTTAATGAGCATGTGAGAAAGGATTCTTCGAGGTATACCAGTGTTCATGGAGGCCATGGTGTCGGGGATGTGAATAAAGAGAGAAAAGTCATCCTAGATTTTGTAACAGCTTACGACCTTTTCATAGCAAACACTTTCTTCAAGAAGAGGGAGGATCATTTAATTACTTATAAGAGTGGCCCGACTAAAACACACATAAATTTGCGATGATGAGAAGAGATTGCTGGTATTGCAGAGACTGCAAAGTAATCTTAGGAGAGAGTTTGACATTTAAACATCGCTTGCTAGTCATAAGTGTGTAAATAAAAGGGTTGACGAAGAAGAGGAAGGTTCCCCTGATCATTAGAACTGAATGGTGGAATCTTCAATTGAAGAAATCAATCTTCGAAGAGAAGGTTTTAGAAGACTTATCTAGGGATTGTAACAGAAGTACAAACAAGATGTAGGAGGCGGTAGCATCTTGTATCTCAAGGGTAACTAAAGAGATGTTAGACGAGTCTAAGGGAGGAGTTCTAGGTCAAAAGGAGGCTTGATGGTGGGTGGAGTGAAGGGGTGCAAGAGAAGCTTAAAATTAAAAGAGCTTGCTTTGAAGCTATGCATAAGGATAGAACGGAGGAAACTGTCACAAACTACAAATTAACAAAGAAGGAAGCAAAGAAGGTTGTAAGTGAAGCAAAGTCAAAAGCTTATTAAGTTTTTTACAAAAATCTTGACTTGAAGGAGGACCAGAAGGATATATTTAGATTAGCCAAAGCAAAAGAAAGAACGACCAAAGATGTTTCTCAAGTGAGATACACCAAGGATGAGGAATGCATTATGCTTGTTACTCAAAAGGATATAGAGACTAGATGGAAGCAATATTTCCATAAGTTTTCATTGGGAAGGGAATAAAGAGATTACTTTGGGAGATCTTGCTGGTAATGCATGTTACTTGAATCGTGCAAGCTATAGACGGATACAAAGAAAGGAATACATGAGGCTTTAAAAGTTATGAAACCTGGGACTTGATGACATTCCTGCAGAAATTTGGAGAGTTTTAGGTGAACGAGGTTTGACTTAGCTTACAAATTCATTCGATGTTATTCGGTAAAGCAAGAAAATGTCTGATGAAAGGAGGAGAAGCATTGTGACGCCTCTTTATAAAAATAATAATGACATTCAAAATTGTTCGAATTATAGAGGTATCAAATTGATGAGTCATATTATGAAAATTTGGGAACGTGTGATCGAAAGAAGGTTAAGGCAAGTTTCTAAAGTAACTGAAAACCAATTCGGATTCATACCAGGTCGCTCAATTATTTAAGCTATCCACTTGTTGATGAGAACAATGGAGATTTATAGAGCTAAAATGAAGAACTTCCATATGATTTTTATTGATTTGGAGAAGGCTTATGATTCTGTCTCAATGGATATTTTGTGGGGAGTTTTGGAGAAGAGACAAGTACCTATCCTATACATTAACCTTATAAAGGATATATATGATGGTGCTTTATCTTGTGTAAGGATCTAGTTTGGGAAGACTGATCAAGATTCAGCTTCGAGTCCATTCCTTTTTACTTTGATTATGGACGAGTTGACTAGTTATATTCAGGATGGGATACCTTGGCGTATGCTATTCTTCGACGATATTGTGTTGATTGAGGAGGCAAGATATGGAGTAAATGAGAAGTTGGAGGTTCGGAGACATGCTTTAGAGACGAAAGGATTTCGTATAAGTAGGGCTAAAACTGGATATATGTAGTACACATTTGATGGAAACAACAATGAATGACTTGAGATGAAAATTGAAGACAATAACATTCAGAAGAAAGATTTTTTTAGACACTTGGGATCTATTTTGCAACATGATGTGGAAATTGATGGAGATGTTACTTCTAGAATAAATACAGGTTGGCTAAAGTGTAGATGAGCCTTTACTATTCTTTGTGATTAGAAAATCCCTTCGAAAATCAAAGAAAAGTATTACAAACCAGCCGTGAAACCTGCTATGTTCTATGGATCAGAATGTTGTCCTGTAAACTATAGACATGTGCAGAGAATGCCAATAGCAGAAATAATAATGCTAAGATGGATGTGTGGTCATACACGAAAAGATCAGATTCAGAATTATGCGATCATAAGGAAACTTAGTGTAGCTCCGATAGAGGATATGATGAGAGAAAACTGCTTAAGATGGGTTGGTCATTTGCAAAGGAGGTATGTTGATGCACCGCTTAGAAGATGCGAGATTTTAGATGTTGAGCCGATTAAGAGAGGGCGAGGATGGTCCAAGAAGTGTTGGAATGAGACTATCTGAAGGGATCTTAATTATATGGGTTTAAGGGATCTTAATTATTTGCATAAAGAAATTTACCATGGCTCTCTAAATACGAGAACTCCATCTTTTAAATAGACTCCCTCAACCAAATATGAAAATGGATATTTACAAATATATCCATGTATAGCATCATTATAAGTAAATCCAAACCTCTCTTTATTTCATATTTGCATCCTAACTCGTAATGTACTTAATTTTTTATTAACACCTTTTTGAGAGAATTCTGCTTAAGACGGTTTAGCCACTTGCAAAGGGGGTCAACTGATGAGCTGGTTAAAAGATGCAAGATTTGGATGTTGAGTCGGCTAAGAGAAGACAAGGAAGACCCAAGAAGTGTTGGAATGAGACTCTCTGAAGGGATCTTAATTATTTGGATCTGAGCTCGAGAATGACCTAAGATAGATCTGAATGGAGGCAAAGAATCCATGTAGTTGACCCTACTTACCGTGGGAAAAGGCTTTGTTGTTGTTGTACCCTTTTGGATTTACTTCCATCCCTTTGACCATTGAATTATTTTAAGATATTTATGTTATTTTGTCTGCTTCTTGCGCGCCTAGCCATTTAGGGCTTCACGCGCTCCTCCCTTTGGCTGCACATCATGCCGTCGTTGCAATTGTGTAGTGGGCAGTTCGCTGCCCACATGTAGTCGTCCCGTGGATTCTTGGGTACCTAGGGTGTAACGTGAAGCCCTAAAATACCTTAGTTACCCAAAGGACTCTCCAAAAGAATGGAAGAGGTTGTGGTATGAGTCTACACCCACAACTATCTTCCTGTATGTCAGTGTAGACACTAGTATCTCTTGTTGCGAGCCCAATCTTGAAGCTTGTTGTCATCATGTCCGACAACAAAGTTGAAGTCCCATCTCTGGGTGCCTTCAAAGGTCTGACATCCATTGTCAAAATGGATGGAACCAACTATGAACTGTGGGCCATGCAATTCATGAGTTTAATGCAATGTAATGGCAAGAAGCACATTCTCACGACAGAGGAGTCACGTGACAAGACTGGGGCAAATATCTCATGGGAGGCGGATGATGCATATGCTCGTATATGGCTATCTGGGACTGTATCCACAGAGATAGCTAATGATATACCAAGTCAGCCTACTACAAAGGCTATGTGGGACATTCTTGCCGCGACATACTCTCCGATAAAGAATGAGTCGAAGATACTCCAGCTCCAACATGATATCTTCACATCGAAGCAGAATGGTCGCCATCTTCACACCCTCTATACTTCTTTGAGGGGTATGTTCGAGAAGTTACATGGCTACATACCCTTGACTGCTACACCAGAGCAGCTTAAGGTATATAGAGACTCTGTGATGACATGAGTATTTCTAGCAGCTCTGGATCCGGAATATGATACAACTCATGCCTAGATCCTCACGGATGCTACCATACCTCCAATGGAGGAGGCATATCGCAGATTGAGTAGACTGTTTATATCATCTGGGAGTACTTTACAGCGGCAAACTTCTTCAGCTATGGTGGCGTCACGTGGTAGAGGCAGCCATACATTATATCGTGGCAGGGGAAGTTCCAACTGCAGTAGAGCAGGGGGTGGTCGACCCCGTCAACCGTGCACCTACTGCCACCAGACATGCCACTATGAGGAAACCTGCTATTCTAAGCATGGGTTTCCTGCGTCAACCAGAGTTGCAGAGCATACACAACAGACTGGGAGTCCATCACCTACATTTGATCTGAGGTTTGACGAGCTTGTAACACGACTGAGGGAGATCATGCCTGACACGTCTGGATCCAATATCTCTCCCTCAGGATCCTCAGAGGTTGCTACCTTAGCATCTGCGTCTACATCAGGTATAGACTATGCTCCTACTAGTTGTTACAGGGCGGACTTATCGAAATGGATCATGGATTCCAACGCATCCCATCATCTCTTTGGTGACAGAGGTCAGTTTAGTGATTTCGTCCTACTCAGCTTGGACGATCAATTGTGATAGCAGATGGAACACATTCCCCCATCACTGGTCAGGGGGAGGTGCAGTTGACTTCTACACTGAGGCTTCCGAATGTTCTTTACGCTCCTGAATTCTCTATGAATTTATTATCAATTAGTCAAATCACCAGAAATTTACATTGTCGTGCCATATTTGATCCATCAGCTCTTGTGTTTCAAGACATACTCAAGGGCAGAGTGATTGGAACTGGCCGCGAGCAAGGGGGCCTTTACATACTAGTGCAGTCTCCGTATGGTGACACCTCTTTTTCTCTCCGCACTGGATCTGTTTCTCCCTATATGTGGCATCTGTGATTTGGTCATCTTCCTCTGTAAAAGGTGATTCACGTTCTTCCACAGATTTCTCCTCGCTCCACTTTTTAGTGCGAGGCCTGTCAGCTTGGGAAGGATCATCGGTCCACTTTCCAGAGTCGTCAGGGTCCAAGTAGTCATAGTCTGTTTGAGTTGCTCCATTTTGATATTTGGAGTCCTAGTCGTGTCTCAGATCATCATGGACACATATTTTATCTTGTTGCAGTTGATGAGTTTTCTAGATTGTCGTGGATTTTTCTTCTTAAAAACAAGCCTGATGCTGGTCCTGAATAACAGTCTTTTATTAATGAAATAAAGAACATTTTTCTGCGAAAGTCAAGTATATACGTTCTGATAATGTACTAGAATTTTGCAGTAGTCAGCTCTCTCAATTTCTTAGGTCTCATGGTATCATGCATCATACATCATGTGCATATACTTCCCAACAGAATAGGGTGGCTGAAAGGAAACACCGCCATCTTTTGGATGTCACCAGAACCCTTTTGATTCAGAGTCGTACTCCTCATTTCTATTGGGGAGATGCGGTTCTAACTGCTTGTTATCTGGTAAATCGATGCCTTCTTTGGTGTTAGGGGAGAAGATCCCTTTCTTGATTGTGTTTCCCGAGACGGATCTTTTCTCGCTTACGCCTCGTGTCTTTGGTTCGGTTGCGTTTGTTCATCAACTCTCTCCTGGTCTTGACAAGCTCTCTCCCTGAACTGTCAAATGTGTGTTTGTTGGGTATTCCAAAACCCAAAAGGGATATCGCTATTTTGACCTTGTTCGACGAAGATACTATGTCAGTGTTGATGTCACCTTCTTTGAGTGTATTTTGTATTTTTCTCGGAGGATGGAGAAGAAATCTATGCCACCTCCTCCGTCATTACCATGTTCAATTCCATCACCGCTACCTCCACTTCCACATCCACCACCACCACCACCACCACCACCACCTCCACCACCGTCTCCTATTTTCTTTCCACAGGTCTACTAACGAAGGCCCCATGCTCATGCGCCTCCTCCATCATCCAGCACGCCCAAGGTATGTACTGGGCATTTGAGTTCTTCTAATGGCACGCGTGATTTGCATGTATAGACTGAGGTACAAGGTGCATATACTGTCTCCACTTGTCCTACTGAGGATCTGGATATGCCTATTGCACTTTGGCGGCAAAAACGAGCATGCACTATGCACCCTATTTGTTCTTTGTTGTGGGGTTGTCTGCTGTAGAGATATCACGGTTGTATCCGGAGGCACTACAAAGCAGTCAGTTGTGTCTGGCTATGGAGGAGGAGATGGCGACCTTACAGTCATGAGGTACGTTGAGTGTAGTCCATGCTCCACCAGGTGCGTCTGTTGTTGGAAGCAAGTGGGTATTTACTGTGAAGCATCGGACTGATGGTACCATAGACAGATACAAGGCCACGCTGGTTGCTCGTGGGTTCACCCATACCTATGGTGTAGATTATCAGGACACTTTTTCTCTTGTAGCGCGTCACTCTACCTTGCGGATTCTTATTGCTGTTGCTGTAGTACGTTATTGGCCACTTTTCCAATTGGATGTCAAGAATGCTTTCTTGTATGGTGCTCTGCAGGAAGAGTTTTACATCAACAGCCACGTGGGTTTGCTGCTGAGGGTAGTCCAGTATGGTGTGCCGTCTTCATAAGGTTGTATATGGCCTTAAGCAGAGTCTGCGGGCCTGGTTTCAAAAGCTCTCCGAATTGATTGAATAGAAGGGGTTTGTCAGATCTACTGCAGACCATACTCTCTTTGTAAAGAGAAGACAGAGAGGTATTGTAGTCATATTGGTTTATGTTGATGGCATTGTTATTACTGACAACGATGAACAGAGCATTCAAGCAACTGAGGATTTCCTTGGAAAACAGTTTGTTACTAAGGACCTTGGCACGCTTCGTTACTTCCTTGACCTGGAGTTTGCACGAAACTAGCAGGATATGGTTATGACACGAAGGAAGTACGTTACTGATCTTCTATTCGAGACATGTATGACAAGTTGTAGATTAGCTATTACCCCGATGGATCCTAATGTGAAGCTCCATGATGACGGATCTGAGGAGGTGGACAAGAGACGGTACAGAGAGCTGGTAGGGAAATTATTGTATGTTACTATTACCAGCATGATATATCTTTTGCTGTGACTGTGAGTAGAGTCAGTCAGTTCATGGAACAACCCAGGCAGACGCACATGGATGCAATATTCATGATCTTGAGATATCTGAAATCATCTCCAGGGGCAGGTCTTCTGTTTAGAAGAGATACGTCTCTCTCAGTTACAAGGTGTATAGATGCAGATTATGCTGGGTGTCCTAAGGACAAGAAGTCTACTTCAGGCTTCATTGTGTTTGTTGGCAGCTCACTAGTCTCATGGAAGAGCAAGAAACAAACTGTTGTTGCTCGATCTAGTGCGGAATCAGAATATAGGGCAATGGCCCAAGGTAATACGTAGATGATGTGGGCAAAATCTGTCTTGACTGATTTAACAATTGAAGTGCCTCTTGCTATGCATCTCAAATGCGACAATCAGGCAGCCTTGTTTATAGCTAATAATCCAGCATTCCATGAAAGGACAAAACACATTGAGGTGGACTATCACTACACTTGTGATTTGATCCAAAAGGGACTAATTTCAACCTCTTATGTAGCGTCAGGAACCATATTGCAGATATGCTTATTAAAGCTCTGGCTAGAGGTCCTTTTCATAATTGTTGTTCCAAGTTGAGCATGATAGATATATATGCTCCAGCTTGAGGGAGAGTGTTAAGATATTTATGTTATTTGTCCTTTTTCCTACCTATATTGTTTATTTCTATTGTCCAGTTTATGTAATTTACCATTAAAGATTTTCTCCTATATAAGAAAGCTCTAGGGTTAGAAGGAATACAACTTTTTCTTTTCCTTCCACAAATTAGATGCTTTTAGAAATCAATGTATACCGTCGACTCCTCCTTGATAGTGAATGCAAAAGATAGATAGAACGAGATAGAGGACGAGATGGGTGAGGGCTCTCTTTGGCAAGGCTAAGATCGATGATCATTCCTCTTCCGATAGAGGTCCTTTAATACGCGTGAATCCCCTCGCATAGGTTGCCCCTCACCTCCCACGCCAGAGTTATGCATGCCTCACATGAGACTCGACCTTCATGCCATTGCCGACTCGCACAACTGCTGGTGGTGGTTTCAGCGCGAGGTTAACTTTGACATATTCAAACATCTCCCACTTTGACCGAAGCGATCAAAATTGTAAACTCTGTATATTAGTGTAGTGTACACATGGAGATGCCTTTAGTGGGGTTCATTATTTATGAAAAACTCTTCAGTCTTCATTGACTCATACATTTCTGAATCCCATCAAACCATATTTGATGTATGTATACGGTATTATTCTCTTGGTTAGAGAATGAACTAACATATCACTTGTAGGTATATATCTTACGCAATTTCTTGCTTTGCCACTATCTTGTATATAGTGATATTAAAATTCAATGTGCTTTTCTTTAGAAATATTAGAATAACTATTGATCAAGCTTAGGATCCGTTTGGTTAGTGGGATGGGGTGGAGTAACCCCCTGTGAATAGTAGTTGTTTGGATGATTATGGAGGTTGGAGAGGGTTGGAATAAGGAATGTGATGTGATGTCACATTGATTTGTGATGGAATTCCAACCCAAGAATGTAGAGGGGTAAATCGGGTTACCCGGGGTAACCCGGTAATCAAAAGACCCTTGTTGTAGCTCGATTATCACAATACATTTCAATTGGTCCTTTGATCAAATCTTGGCTTAAGTTTTTTAGAAAGCGTTAATCCAAACTGCATGAGTGGTAGCCACGCTACATGCAATGTATTTTGCTTCTCGTGTATATTTAGATAGACATTCTTGTTTCTTGCTACCCTAAGAAATGATCGCTCCACCAAACATGAAAATGCAACCTGATGTAGATTTTTTACCATCCGCATCTCCTCCGAAATCTGCATTGGAATATCCTACTACCTCAGGTGATTCAGCTTGATACATCTATTTCAGATATACGGTTCCTTTCAAATATTGGAAAATCCGCTTTACAACTTTCTAATGTGCTGGCTTTGGATTACTTTGCTATCTACTATCTAGGCTAACTGGATATACCAAGTCGTGTCAAATGCACATCATTGCATGCATCAGATTTCCCACGACTTGTGCATATGGAACTTCTAAAAATTTCTGCCCCTTTCTAGGACATTGACTCTTATTGAGTCTCTTTCTAATCACGTGGTGTGGGAATGAGAGTGCTTTTCTGCATTCCAAATCTTTTCAATACAATATGCAAATATTTTTCTCGACTAAGACTCATTGTCCTCGAGTTTCTGTCATTTGTAATTTGAATTCTCAGAACATATGATGCTTCACCTATGTCCATCTCAAATTCATTTTCAATTTTTTTTAAATTTCATTGAACATTCCTGTGTCTTTACTCGCGAGTACAATGTCATCCACATACAATGACACGATAGCAAACTTGCTCCAACTCTTCATGACATATGTACAATTATCCAACTTATTCACAACAAATTGAAATTGGATAATTTTCTCATGAAATTTGAGATACCATTGCCGTGAAGGTTGTTTCAAGACATATAGTGACTTTCTTAATTAATAAACCCTTTTCTCCAACCCTTCTACCTGAAAACCATCAGGTTGACACATGCATATCTCCTCTCTTTATTCTCCATTATGGCTATATTCACTTCCATTTGGAATCATTACAAATCCATATATGCGACTATAACTAAGATTATCCGTATTGATGCAAACTTAGCAACTGTAGAGTAGGTTTCTTGGAAGTCGATTCCAGCTTACCAAGTACAACGCTTGGCTACAAAGTTTGCTTTGTATTGATCACAATACCATCAACTCGATACCTTTTCTTGAAAGAATTGCCTACCTTTTGGCAAATCATATAATTCAAATACACTATTTCGTTCAATTGAGTCCAACTCATCCCTCATGGTGGTCGTTCATGATTCCAAATCATTTAAAGGCATTGCTTCATTCAAGGATATATGATATGTATAATCTACATCCTCATCAATAATGTAACACGATGCCTCGCATCTATAGAAATGTTAATCTTCCATCCTTACAGGTCATGTTTTGGGTCCCTTGTTGCCGATTGTACTTGTGGGTTGTGTGAGTACACCCACTTCCTCTAAAGGATCATTACTATCCATAGGTTCATTCTCTATATGTGGATGATCAATATCATATACTAATTCATGTCTTATCTCTAAGTCATCTTCATTATCCTGTAGGGCAATAAGAGGATCTGGTTCCTCTACTTCATACTCCTCTTGATGATTTTTAAGAAAAGGTTGCATCATGACTTTTGATCAGAACTTTTGATTTATGGAAGAACTTTTATCCTTTGGAATGTTCACTATATTCAACAAATTTGCACATTAACATCTTGAAGTCTAGCTTCTCCCTAAACTGACTCGGTATCAAGACATGTGCAATGCATACCTATTTCCAGAGATGACCCTACTTGGGTTTCCTACCATTTTAAATTTCATATGGCGTTGATTATGCAGACTTGGTGGAAATCCTATTTTATATGCAGTTGAAGTTAACACTGCTTCTCAAAATTTCTTTGAGAGTCTTGTGTTTCACAACATACATCTTATTGCATTCATCAAAGTTGTATTCTTTCGTTTAGATATACCATTTTGCATGGCCTCAAATTTCAGCGAAATTCGGTCGAATTTCTGTCGAATATCGATATCCAGTCGAAATCGAAATTCGATCGAAATGACCGAAATGATCGAAATATGGGGGTCCTAGTACAAAAAATGACCAAAATGACCGAAATTCCGATCGAAATTCCACCGAAATTCCATCGAAATTCTGTTTTGGTTGATACCGAAATGGTGACCGAAACCGACATTTAAGGCCTTGCCATTTTGTAGTGGTGTATATGTTATCGTAGTCTTCCTACAAATGCCTGCTTGAATACAACACTCCTCAAACTCCTTTGAGGTATATTCTCCACCTCTTTAAGTCCTAAGAGTCTTAATTGATTTTTTCAATTTTGTCCCTACTTCTGTCTTGTATCTCTTAAATGTTTCAAGGGCCTACCATTCTTCCTAAGAGATAGACATAAGAGAACTTTGAGTAGTCATCAATGAATTTAATGAAGTATTCCTTATTTTTATGTGTAATACGCTCAATGGTCCACATTCATTTGAATGGATCAAGGCCCATGATTCGTTTGATTGAATTCTCGTCATGAAGTTTTCTCGTTATTTTGCCGACCAGAGAAGAGAATGTTCATAGAGCATAATCAAAGGCCGAATTTAATCATTTGATCTATTTTTCGAATTTCCTGGATGACCTAGTCTTATGCGCCATAATCATAATTAGATAGATAACATAGAGAGTACTCAGAAACCACATTCTTCGATTCATTAGAACTTATTACAGGAAGACGGAATAAGTCATAATCGAGTATAAACTTTACCATTACATAAACCTTATTCTTTCCAATGGATACACGATTACTATAAAAATGAACCTCAAAATCTTTCTTTAGCAGAATTGGAACAAAAACAAGGTTCCATCATATTCCTGTTGCATATAGTACATCTTTAAGTACCATTATGCTATCGTCCATGTCCAGGGTTCAAGATATCACGATATATAAGCGATAAATCATCGATATATCGATATCGACATGAGACCGATATATCGAGCAATATGGTGACATATGCCCCTAAAAAGTGTCTTTCCTTCACAAATTATCATTGATATGGACAATATATCGTCGAAATATCTTATCGACATGGGACCGATATAGAGTTCGATATCGATATTTAAAATCTTACCCAGATCAAGCATGTATGTCCTAACACCTTCGACATCTAAGAAGGTGTTATTCCCCATGAAGTTTCTCTATTATCCTTTGTTCATCTCCTTGAAGTCTACCAACGCCTCCTTCATCTTGGCAATGTAGCGGGTTGCACCAGAGTTAATCCACTACCCGTCACATTCCCTGATTGTAGAGTTGCACTCCATGACAACCACAGATTCAATTTTCTTCTTGTCTTTGTTCTTATGTACTTTAGAATTTCTCGATTTCTTCATGTTAAGGCGATTGACCTTGAAGTGGCAATATTTGCGGCAACTGTAGCACGAGCAACGTGGGTATTTCCGACCTTTTCCTTTGAAACTTACCTTGGATAGCCCTAATCTTCTCTTTTACGTGCACCACATTTGCTTCTTCTTCCTCGACCTTAAAGATCTCGACTTTCAAACTTTGCTTCAAAAAGTCCTGCTCAATTGCCAGCTATGCAGGTAGATCCATCACACTCTTGATGTTGCATCCTCAGAGATGTGGTAACCATGTTGAAAGATGACGGTAGAGCTCTTAGGATTGTCGCTATTTGCATCCTCTCCGGATCATGCATTCAACAACCGTTAGGTCATTGACCATCATGATCATCTTATTCACATGCACGAGAACATTCTCAGGTTCCTTCCTTCCAGAGAGTTGTACTTGTGTAGAAGAAGTTGGACACTCATTTCCAATTTGAGTGATATTTGTCCTTTACAGATTTAATTCCATATGAGCCAACATGAAACTTCCAACCCCATCATCAGTCTTCTCCCACTATTTTCGAGATCTAATTTCCTTCATAAATGGATTTTTAGATAAAGTAGGGCAAGATTTATCTATAATCAAATGGATGCTTTCATATAGCAGGATAAAGTAGATCTTCCTACTCCACTGTTTATATTTAGTACCATTAAGGTATTCGAATTTCCCCCAAAATTTCGGATATATTTATATAAAAGTAATCGTGATAAAGTGCAATTTTAGCAGTAGTATACAATGGTATAATTAATAAAAGATCACAAAACGCAATACTATCAATAAAAAGTTGTCTTATGATGGAGGGAGTTATTTAATAAAGAGATATGATATGAGGCATTATAATTTTAATCAGATATGATGAGATATGATGATGGTTACGTAATAAATTACACTTTTCAACATACAAAATAAAACAACAATTTTAATATAAATTGAAAACTTGAACAATGTTTTCCCCTAAAAGAAAACTAATAATAAATACATTTCCCAACTTATTTAAACACGTCGATAAATTAATATAACAATGTTAACAACAAATATTTAATATGCTACGAGTCGCATAAGTACGCATAAATAAGATCAATCACACAAGCATGAAGACACACTGATTTACAAGGTTCACTCGTGAGTTGGTTACGTCCTTGGGTAGTGGTAATCCGTTCTCACTATATGGAGAAAGAAGAACACACAGGATTCTGAGAGCCCTAACCCTAGGGGAAATTATATACTACTCTGTGCATACGAATCCCTGATACAAATGGATCCAAATACCCGAATACAAATAAAACCGTTAATAAAAAAATTCACCAATGATGCTGCCCCCACACTCCCGCAGGAGGGGGGAGCGAGGCCCCCGTTTTGTTGGGGTATGGAGGAAATGCATACGATAATTTTTCAACATATGGTTAAGATTCAAAAGATTGGTGACGATAACATTCAGAAGAGAGATTCCTTTAGATATCTGGGATCTATTCTGCAACATGGCGGGGAGATTGATGGAGATGTTACTAATAGAATAAATGCAGGCTGGCTAAAGTGGAAAGGAGCCTCTGTTGTTCTCTGTGATAAGAAAATTCCTTCAAAAATTAAAGGAAAGTTTTACAAAGCAGCCGTGAGACCTGCTATGCTTTATGGATTTGAATGTTGGCCTATGAACCATAGACATGTGCAGAGAATGAATGTAGCAGAAATGAAAATGCTAAGGTGGATGTGTGGACACACACGTAAAGATCGGATTCGGAATGATGCAATCAGAAAGAAAGTTGGTGTAGCTCCGATCGAGGATAAGATGCGAGAAAACCACTTAAAATGGTTTGGACATTTGCAAAGAAGATCAACTGATGCATCAGTTAGGAGATGCGAGTGTTGGGATGTTGAGCCCGCTAAGGGAGGGCGAGGACGACCCAAGAAGTGTTGGAAAGAGACCATACGAAGGGATCTTAGTTTTGTGGATACAAGCCCGGGATTGACTCAAGATAGATCTGAATGGAGGCGAAGAATCTATGTAGCCGACCTTACCTAATTGTGGGAAAAAGGCTTTGTTATTGTTGTATGGTTAAGATTCAATTCATATCAACAAATACCTTTATAGTTTTTACAATTTTGTTTACCTCCTTCATTCATGTATAAAGATATTGCAATTCTTTTTCTACGTTCATTCAACATGTTCTTGCTTTGAGAAAACCAATTGATTCCCCATCTTCTAATTAGAATATAGGGATTTTACCCGGCATGACCTATCAACTTTTTAAATTACCTCTACGACCTTTGAAACAACCTTATTCTAGGAGTGACTTTGTAGAGTTGACACAGAATTTTTGACATGGCCCCAGAGAAAGACCTTGTTGTGTGGAATTGCATAGTGGATGGGTACGCAAGAACCATCTGCTATGAGTAAGCTTTCCAATTGTTGGAATGGACGACATGCAAGGGATTTCAACCGATCGAATTGACGGTTTCTGCTCGGCTTTCAGCATTTGCATCCAAGGGGAATTTTTTTATCAGTCAACAGATCCATGAGTACGTTGAGACTGAGAAAATGGGCATCGTCGTTGTCACTGCACTTGTAGATATGTACTCTAGCTGTGGATGGGTAGACAAGGTCATGTTTTTTTTGAAGTAAGGGACATGTTTTTTTAGAGATTTTTAACCGACAGACCCTAATGTAAAAGCACATAACGGAATCTGGTTAAGTTTCATGGGTAAATGGATAGTGTTTAACCACATGTTCTGTAGGATAAGGGTTAGCAAGCTTACGGGATCGAGAGGGGAATTAGGTTGTTTCAAAGGATGTAGAGGTAATTTAAAAAGTTTATAGGATCTGCCGAGTAAAAATCCCTAGAATATAATAACCTCTATGAGTGAGATGATTGGAAAACTGAAACCGGAAGACGTTCAAAAGCCTCGAATAGAGAAAAAAATGGGTAGGTAAAATAGTCGATAATAATGGGAAAGATTAGTTCTCAAGATTAGTTTGATAATATATATTCTAGTTTGCAGTGCCCTTGTTTCTAATTTAGTGTTTTCATTATAGATTTTGATTGTCCAGTCATTTTTTTATTGTCCAATAGAATAAATTTGTAAGTCAAGTAATACTTCTCTCTCCAATATCTTCCATCTTCATTCTTATCCTCGATGTATCTAACTTTCCTAAGGTAGTTGCCAAGCCTTGACTAGCCTGAAATACCTTTTCCGCCTTTGTTCAATTAATGTTTTGCATACACGTACTCACAAGCTGTTCTGGGCGATGTGGCTAGCTAGACATGTTGTCTTTGTGGGCGTGGGACTTTATTTCGATAATGTACTTAGGCATGCCAATGCGTTTTTTGAAATTTGATGGACGTAAATACTCTTTTTTAATTATAATATATATTTTAGATGGGCCTCTAATGGAGGTCGATCCCACCTTTTCTCAGAAAAAAACGAGTGCTCGCAAGCTTCTGTCTTCGCTGACATTCAAATCAAAATAGAATAAACCTGACCAATCAACTGATTTGAAAAGTCCTGAATTTGATAAACCAAGCCGTGAATCTACTAAAATCTGGCTCCCATCTGCATCAGTTTGTTTAAGCTGAAGATCTTAATGGCCTTGCTAAATCAATGAGACCATGTTCACACATAATTACGTTGAATAAATTGTCTTATTTATCGCACGGCCTTTCTTCTTTTTCTTTCCCTTGATCCCCAGGTAATAGCTTTTTATAAACCTTTTTACATTTTGTCATCATTACAAAAGGCATTTTTGGCATTAATTTGAACAACCAAACTGAAATCTGCCGAAATCAGGCTCCTGCCTACATCAGTTTGGAAAAAACCCGACCTTCTTAATGTCCTCGCTTATATATCATATTCAGATGTGTGCTTATTTCAGTAATTGCCTTGTTTGTCACCCTTTTTTTTGTTTTATCTTTAACCCTTGTATCTCGTAAGCTGCAAAATTTCCTTTAATTTTTGACCATCAGATCTAATGTTGTTAATTTAGGCTTTTGTCCAATATGCTTCACTTAAACTGCGATATTTCCTTTTCCTCTACTTTTTTTTCTAAAAAGAACATGATCTTTCTTTAGTTGAGCATAACTGAAGCTCCAATGTGGTCTGACGCTTCCACGGATCCCATCATGGTGGGAGCTTTGTGAATTAGGATGCCTTTTTAGTTAGAGGAATATTTGCTGCCAGTTCATTGATTTGTTTTTGATATTATTATACTTTGCATACGAACCCTTATACTATCATCTCAGTTTATGCCCAAGAAAAGTGCAACTCCTGGTCCCAGAATGGGTACTGTAGTATTCATATCTCCATCCGGTGAAGAGATAAAGAACAAGGCCCAGTTAGATCGCTATCTCAAGGCACATCCTGGAGGTCACTCCCCATCCGATTTTGATTGGAGCACTGGTGCGCCCTCTTTTCTTCTCTTCATCGGATATCCTTTAGCCACGATTGCAAATCGTGGGCATCTTTCGAGATGCATATCCTGATATAGGATTTTGTTTTGTTGGAAAACAGGTGAAATTCCCAGGCGTTCTGCTAGACTTGGCCAGAAAGTAAAGGCAAGTGAGATGCCAGAAGACGAACCGCCTGCAAAACGTGCAAGGAAGTCACGTCCCGCAAAGGCTGAAGTTGTACATGCAAAACATGATTCTGATATAGAAATGGAGGATGTGGGTGCGAGTGACAAAGAAGAACCATCCACTGAAGTGCCCTCCATGAAGGAGGAGGCTTTGCCCCAGATCACCGAAGACGAGACTGTTGATAGAATCGTTGAACCAATGCCAACGGGAGATGCCAAGAGTGAAGATCTTGACAAAGATGTCCCTGCAGGAGATGAAGCTAACAAGAATTCAGTTGTGGCCGAGACAAAGGTGGAGGAGGAGAAGGATCCCAAAACTAATGTTGTGGCCGAGACAAAGGTGGAGGAGGATAAGGAGGACCCCGAAACTAATGTTGTGGCCGAGACAAAGCTGGAGGAGGAGAACGGCCCCGAAACTAATGTTGTGGCCGAGACAAAGGTGGAGGAGGAGAGGGATCCTGAAACTAATGTTGCGGCCAAGACAAAGGTGGAGGAGAAGGGTCCCGAAACTAATGTTGTGGCCGAGACAACAGTCGAGGAGGCAAAAAGTCCAGGAACAAATGTTGCAGCTGAGACAAAGGTGGAGGAGAATGGTCCTGAAACCAAAGTTGCGTCGGAGACAAAGGATAAGCTGGAAAAATACGTAGTAGAGAATGCAAAAGAGCACGCCCCATTGATTCTCAACAATGGACATGGGGAAATTAAAGACGTGTCTGCGGAGGAGATCGTTAAAGAGGATGATAACAGCACCGAAGAGCATTGCGAAGTTCCAAAGCATATTGTTGGTGAGACTGACAAGGAACCATCATCTGTTTCAGTAGCGCCAGCGGGAGCATCTTCGAAGACTGAACAGAGTCCTGGAGAAATTTCAACAGCAAAGGCCGATCTGCATGAAAAGCCTCAGGAATCAATGCCCAAAGATGTTCCTTCTGCGCCATAAACAAACACTGAAAACATCGAACATACACCGTGTTAAGTTACTGAGCAATTGGTACCATTTAGCAGTTCTAACATAACATTGAATCATTCCTACACCAATAATGGTAATAAATTTTCTTATCTAGCATGGTTGAAAAGCTTAAACAGATACAATTACTTGTCTCTGCTGATTTTATGATCTTACTGAGGTCCTCATATACTTAATGTTTGAAGGGCTTATGAACATATTATTATCATTATCATCAGCAGCAGCAAATACTTGATCAAAGGAGCGATGGATGAAATCGTCGAAAACCCGCCAACAATTTATTACAGTACAGTCTGCTGGCATCCTTATCTATGGAAGGCTTTGAAGAGGATCGCGTACAAACGGGAGAACGTACGAGCTTGCGGAAGCGGATATTATCATCACATTAAAATCAAACTATGCAGGAGAGACCAAGGTTTTAAAAACCGAACCGAACCGGCTGGTTCAACTAAGAACCGGAAGAAAAACGGTTCAATCACCCGGTTTTTATTCAGAAACTAAAAACCAGTCAAAACCGATCAAAACCCGGTTGGACCGCTTAAATCCGATTGAACCAATTGAACCAAACCATCGGTTCGACCATTCATTTTTTGACAAAAAATAAATTTGATAATTTAATAAAAGATGTAAACTTTTAAAAATATTCATAATCTAGTCTCATTCTAACTCATAATATAGTACTCCTTTATCTCTTATCATTCCACATGATGTAAACTTTTAAAAATATTCATAATCTAGGTCAACATGGGCATCACGGGTCCGTGGTTAGTGTTGGGTGACTTCAACGTATTCAGATTCTCCTCTGAAAGAACGGGAGGCCGTGCGGCTGCGAGGGCCCCTATGGATGACTTCAACAACTGTTTTGTAGACTGTGGCTTGTCCGACCTTGATGCCAATGGCAATCATTGGTCCTGGACCAATGGTTCTGTCGGCTCAGGGCGTATTGCGGCACGCCTTGATCGTGCCCTTGCTAATGAGGAGTTTCTTTCCTCCCTCCCCACTGTAAAGCTATGTTACTCCCTCTCCCTCAATCTGACCATTTGCTCATGAAGATCCCAATCTGCCCCAGCCCTCTTAAAAGGACCCCCTTCCATTTCTTCGACTACTGGACACTTCGGCCGGGATATCTCGAGACGGTTTTAGAGGGTTGGGCCTCCCCTGTCCATGGTAATCCTCTTTTTTGCCTAGCCCACAGAATTAAAAATGTTAAGCTTGCATTGAAACGTTGGGCTTCTGTGGAAGCCAACGTTCTCTCTGAATCAAAAAGTGCCAAGACCTTCCTTGATGCTATATCGACCGCCATCGCGGATGCGTCACTCGAACCTTACCTAGCCCAGCTTGAGTCTGATGTAAAAGGTTATTTGTTGAGCCTTGAGGAGGATATTGAATCCCTATGGAAGTAGAAAAGTAGGGTTGATTGGTTAAACCTTGGTGATCGTAACACTCGTTATTTCCACCTCTTGGTAAAAGTACGATGTTCAAGGAACTTTATCACAAATGTTGTGGATTCGCGTGGCTGTGTTGTCGAACGCCAGCTAGACGTGGCTTCGGCGGCTGTGGACCATTTCTCTGCTCTATTAGCCCCGTCCGATTCCGATTCTATGAGACATGCTCCGCCTCCTCCACGAAGATGTCTTACGGAGAATGCAAATACATGGCTGGTCAGGCCGTTTGACGAAGAAGAAATCTGGGTTGCTTTGTCCTCCATCGGGTTCGCCAAGGCCTCGGGCCCTGATGGATTCAATTCCTACTTCTTCAAACTCCATTGGCCCCCTGCTCAAGGACTCCATCAAGGCTGCCATGCATTTCCTCTCCAATGGTGGAAGGATGGTCACAGAAGTGAACAATACCTTCCTTACTCTAATTCCCAAAGTCCAGAGTCCCTCTAACATCGGCGATTATAGATCTATTTCCGGGTGCAACGTCATCTACAAGATTTTCTTGAAGACCTTGGCCAACAGGCTTGCGGCCGTTCTCCCGTCACTCATCTCGCTCAACCAATCTGCATTCATCAAGGGGAGATTAATTAGTGACAACATTCGCCTTGCTAATGAGATCCTGCACGGTTTCGACAAAAGAGCTTCTCGCAACAAACCTTGCCTAAAGATCGATCTTTCAAAAGCCTTTTGACTCGATTGATCACTCATTCATCCTTGCTGCCCTATCGGCAATGGGTTTTTGCTCTACGTGGATCTCATGGATTAAGAATTGTATCTCTATGGCTTCGTTCTCCATTTTAATCAACGGCCCCCCCCATGGCTTGTTTAAGGGCACTAGGGGATTGCGTCAGGGCGATCCCCTGAGTCCTCTGCTATTCACGATTGGCATGGAATCCCTCACCTCTATTATTGATATTGCTGCTATGGCTGACCATTTCTATCCTTTGGGGTGTGGCCCCTGCATTGCTCCCACTCAATCTTATATATGCGGATGACTTGCTTTCCTTTTGTAAGGGTTCCCTTCGCTCCCTCTCCGCTGTTAGGGACATTTTGCAAGACTTTGAAGCGGTATCGGGGCTCAAGCTGAATCACTGGAAGAGCAAAATTTTCAGACCGAGATGGGCCATCCCGGATTTTGCTTCCACCCTTCACATGGGTATGCTCCAGCAGAAACTCCCCACTACATACCTCGGCCTACCCATGGCCTCTACCTATGGGCGAAGCAGTGACTCAAGAGCTCTTGAAGATCGTATCAGGAATCTTATCAACGGGTGGGATGCAAAATGTTTGACAATGGTTGGTAGGGCGCAGCTTCTGAATACTGTGATTCGTGGTATCTTTCTTTATTGGGCCGTAGGTGTTATCATCCCTATCACTAGCATCAGGCGTCTTGGCAAGATGTGCGCCCATTTCCTTTGGGGGCGACTGCGTCACGACATTGCTTGGAGCCATATTTGCCTCCCGAAAAAGGAGGGGGGCTTGGGTTTGAAATCGCTGCTCTCCCTCCGCCATACAATGATTGCCTCATGGGTTTGGAGGCTTCTTTCGGCTGACTTTTCAGTCTGGGTTGTGTATATGCACGCAAAATTTCTTCGCAATGGCTCCTTTTGGGATATCTCGCCCAACCCTTCCTGCTCCATACACTAGCGTAAGATGCTGGCTTCCAGACCTGCTTGCGGGAGGCCATTAGGGGTGACGTTCTCTTTGCGTCGTGGATCCCCTCCCCCTCTGGTTTCTCACTTGCTAGTGCCCATGATCACCTTCGGCTGCGGGCTTTGCTGGTCTCCTGGCATGCGGTTATTTGGGACCGTCACACCCCACCTTCTTATGCTTTCACTCTCTACCGTGCATTTCTTGGAAGACTCCCTACTATGGACAGGCTCATCACATTTGGTCTTGCCCTTCCCAGCACTTGTGGGCTCTGCTCCTTGGAGGCGGAATCGCACGAGCACCTGCTGCTCCGGTGCCCCTTCTCTTCCTCGATCTGGCAGGGTTCCTGTAACTCAATCGGCTTGATGACCCCCCTTCGAATGCTCTTCAAGACATGGTATCCTGGATTCTTAATTTTCCCTCTCCGTCCGATCGTTCCTCTTTCGCCACCCTCCTCGCGATTGTGGTTTGGCACATTTGGAGGGAACGTAATCGGTGCTGGTCTAGCTCGAGTCGCTGGTCCGCTGAGCGCACTGTCGCTGATGTTCACCGCTTGAGTTTTTGTCTCTCTCTCAAGATCAGCTTAGTTTTTGGTCTCTAATTTTGCCCATTTCCTACTTTGACTAACTTTATTAGTCCCCCTTTTTTTTGTAAGTCTTCTTATTTCTGAAATATATAGTTTACATTTACACAACAAAAAAAATGACCCATTATCACCTCTCACTTCCTCTTGTCTCACATATTACACACGCTTGTCTACTTCTAACAATAACAAAGGAAGACTATGCCATAGTTATACTATGAGAAATAATAAATTAAACACTTATTATTAACTAAAGTTTAAATAGTTTTAAAAGTGTTAATTTTATGCATCACTCACACATGAATTTTACAAAATATATTTACTATGTTTTTTTTGAATTTTTCTAATAACATTTATAACCCTGACATTTAGCAATGTCTCTTGTGCTCCTATATTCTTAAAAATCCACAATATTATTCTTATGTTGGTATAATATAACACACTTGTACTAATAAAATGTGACTAGTATCAATTTTATAAAAATACAAAGGGTACACAATTGTAAAAAAAGAGAGTATAAGTGTTATTGAAAAACTAGGAAGGACACAAGTATATAGATCCTTTAAAGATATGATGTAGCATTTTTCATATTTATTTGTATGATACCACCGGTCTAACTTGGTTGAACCCGGTTAAACTAATACGAACCAAACCAACAGTACAACAGGGTTCGGTCTTTTCTGATTTTTATAAATTGTCGACGTCATCACCGATTCGACCGATCGGTACTATTGGTCTGACCATAAAAACCAAAAACCGATACTTGTCCGATTTAATGTCCGATTCGATTTTTAAAACCTTAGAAGAGACAACAGGAACATCCATTATGAATATTACGAATAGATACAAAAAAATGTAATAGTAATTACACAAACCTCTACCGAAAAAAAAGAATCAATTGGAGTGATCCCCAAACCTTCAACCACAGCAAGCGCTACAAGCGACCAAACCATTCTCATTACACCTTCCGCACCTCCCCATCCCCTCCCCCTCCTTGTACACCTTCATCCCCCCGCCGCACTCCTCGCACACCGTGAACAGCAGCCCCCCGCACTCCTCGCACTCCTCCGCCGCGCCGCTGCTCACCCGTCTCACCCCCTCGAGGATCGGCACCAGCTCCCCCATCTCGTGCAGCACCACCACGTCCTCCGCTCCCCCGATGTACCTCCCTCTCACAAACACCCTCGGCGGAATCGCCCGACCGTGGAGCACCCCCCACAGCTCCTCCCTGAACCTCATGTCCGCCGCGACGTCCCTCTCGTAGAACCACACCTTCAGGCTTGACAGCAGGTGTCTTACCCTGTTGCACTCCTCGAAAGTCTTCCTTATCCCCCGGAGGCTCGTGGTGTAGACGACGACCGCCTCGCGTCCGCCTGGTGGGCAGCGGTCCTCGAAGCGTGAGAGCGGATCATAAGGCCCGCGGGAGAGCGCGATGGATGCGGCACGGGCGCGGTGGTAGTCGGCAACGGCACGGTGGAAGGCTTGGAGGAGATCGGGGTCGAAGAGGGTGGAGGAGTTGAGCTTGGGGCGGCGGAAGGAGGAGACGCCGTCAAGGTTGGGGGGATCCGTGTCATGTTCTCTATGCCTCTTCGGGTTCACATCGCCGGATATGGGTGGCGGTGTTTGCGGGTCGATGTTCTCCTTGTCGGTGGCGGCTGCGATGGGGTCCGGTGATGACGGTTCGTCTCCGTCGTCGCCGTCCTTGTCGGGGAGGTGGAGGGCGTTGGAGCAGAGGGAGAAGCGGTGGTGGGGGAGCTGCGGAGGGATGGACTTGAGCTTCTTCAGGATCCTGCTCTTCACAACGTTCATCTCTCTCTCTCTCTCTCTGAATTGGGGAAGTTGGGCAACGGCTATAGGAGGAGGATTTGAAATTGAGAGGTGAGAGGATGGGCAACGGTCGAGCCTAACGATGGATGAGATCTCGTCCGTTGGTCTTCTCAAAGGGACGGAACCCTTTATCTGGATATTGAAAATTGCATACGATATCTTAAGATATAGATTCATATGTGGAAATGGATAAATCCCAATTCCTAAGTCTTTGGTTGGAGAATAGACCATGAAATAAAGGGTCAATTCTCCTTCCGACACGGTTCCCAGTGGTACGACTATTCCCCATTATTCCATCTTATTTCACTCTTATTCCTATCCTTATTCCACCATACCTACCTTTATTTCACCTTATTCTCCTTATTCCTATCCTCCAGCCGAACAAAGAATATACCCTTATTCTCCTTATTCCCCATCATTATTCATGCTTATTCTCGAACCGAACGCACCCTAAACGTGTCTCGGCACTTACAACTGAAGAAATGTTCTTCAAAAGTTGAAATTAATGGCCGATTAAATCAAAATTACATAAATAAACTCATAAATGTAGTTTTTAAAAAATAATGTAACACGCTTAATCAGTTAATTTGTATAAAAAAATAATTAAATAAATGCTTGAATGCGAATGCTACGTTTACAATGTGTGCTTGGAGTGTGTTGAGGATCCAAACCATCTCTTCTTTCCTTGTGATAACTCCAAGGAGGTCTAGGTGGGGTTCGGGCTTAAGCAATGTGATGGATCGTGGTGTCGAGAAACATATCCCTCGTTAGTCTCAAGTCCTGCAGTGATTATATTCACTTACACAATCTCATTTGCAACTTTAGGTTGAGATTTTATGGACATACGATCCTTCTTCTAATAGCTAATCTGATTATTATCATCTACCTTTTTCTGGATCGTATACTTTGATTTTAGTTTATTATTGTTACCATCTTTTCGTTTCTTATCTTTACCTTCGAGGTCATGGAATGGTATGATTTTTTGAAACGAGCATTTTTAATGTGATAATGTTATCATGCATGCTAGAGCGATGGCTGATAACTAGTGTTTGTAAATATTTTGGCTTTTCTTAGCCTTGTAGCTCTTGAACTTGTGATTAAGGGTGAAGTTTTTGAGCACACACCTACATGATGGATACCTTTTTTTATTTAAAAAAAATAATTAAATAACTTGCATATATTTTTCTTCAAATATTTTAAAAATTACTCTATATGTAGTACATTATATCTAACACTATAACATAGTTGATATATTTATGCACACATGCGAGCACACACACGACATACACATATAGATTGAAGCAATATAGGTATTTATACTGGTACCGATCCACAAAAATAAAAAAAAAATGAAAATTGATATTCGTTTAAATTAAGAAGGGAGAGCAAATGGATAGGGATGTACCTTCTCTAAGGATGAAAATAGATTGGATATGGCTTGAATATGCCTATTTCCATATCCATATTCGCTTCATCTCTATCGAATACGAATACAGATACATATATGATGTGGATATGCATTAAGGAAACCATATCCTTAAAAATATGGATATGAATTCGAATCGGATATTTATTGAATCCGAATACGGATCGAATAAAGAGCGGACTTGAATACATATCGAATAAAGAGTCAAGACATATATGAATCCAATAAAGAGTGAACCAAATATGGATCTAATAAGCATGGAGTCCAAATACGGATCGAATAAAGGCCACATACGAACACGAATTGATTTTTTTAATCAAAGTTCATAATGAATTTAAAAAATGGCAATGAAATAATAATAAGTTGCATCATGACAAAAGGGAACATCGAGGTGACATGTATTCTTATCGGAAGCAAAATGGAATAGGTTTTTATAACTTGTGTTCGTGCTCATTCTGAAACAAATGAAAGTTTATTAATATATTGTATTATATAATATATATTACTAATATAATAACACAGGTTGTGTGGCTTATATTATATTAACTATTATATATTATAATATTAAATGTTGTATTCAAATATCCATATCCGGATCAGGATATTCAAGCTATTACCATATCTATATCCAAATCCGAAGAAATTTTACAACTCATATCCATATTCGATCCGTATTCGATTAATATTCGGATGTAGATATCCGTATCTGGTAATTTTTCGAATACTGTAAGCATATAACTAAACTATGTTCTTGATGGTGGCATTGAATCTCTTCTAACATGGTGGAGAAACTTTAGTTCATAGGATGATATAAAACTCTAATCTTATGAGAGCTCATGTAGCACGTGCCTATGTAGATGGATTCCCCTTACCTCAATACAAACATGATCCAATCTCAATATAAAAAGGATATGAATACCAACATGAATAAGATTTTTTATCCTGGTACATGTAGGATAAGTTTGGATTTAAGGTATACCAATAACTCCTTCTGGAATTGAATTCTCATATTACATAAAAACTGATGATAGAACTTCCCAAAGTAAGGGCATCGTGTCGTTATATCGGTCGGTCACTGACTCTATAATGATAAGTTCAGCTCCTTTCTCGATATTCCAACATCGACTACTCTCACTACAACTATGATAAAAATCATCCCTAACCTAGCTGCTAATAAGGAGATCTTGATCATTTTTATCATGTCCTCCTTGTTCTTTCTCTTCCTATTATAGACCAGATAGGAGCCTCTTCCCTTTCCTCGTATACTGGTAGATGGAAGATCATGTTGTATGCAGTGTATTGACTTTATTGATTAATAGTAGGATCACCCTCGACCCTTCCCCCGATCACTTCCTTTTATTAAAGCCAGCTAGTTTGTTCCCATAGAAGGAGATGAAGGCTATAACTAGAATATCCTCATAAGGAAATTTCCTTTCCCTACCTCGATGTGAAATTGATGTTAGGGCACCATCCACCATTCTAGATGTTGATAAGATGCCTAATCTGATTAAAATAAAATTGAGCTATAGTGACGCTTTTTTTCAAAATCTGTCACTAAATTAGCTGTTGTTAAATATATATATATAATGACGATATTATTCATTGTGAAATCAGTTTTCGTACTTGAAATTAGCAACGAATAGTACGTATGTCGCTATATCATTAGCAACGGTCCATATAACGACGTTTATCCGTTCCTATTTTTCAAAATATCGACTAATCGTCATTATTTTTTTAGTTCAAAATTTAGCGAAGATTAATTAAAAGTTTGAAAAGTAGCAACGGATAAGCGTCTCTTAATAGACAGTTGCTAATGATATAACGGCATATATGTTATTCATAAATAAATAGGGTTATAGTCCTTGTATTGTCAGGTGTGTCTTGCAATTCTAGATTTAAATCCAACCACCACTAAGTGGTCGTTTGCACCAACTCTCCTTTCTTGGTCGTTTCTAAAAGGAGGGGGACATTCATACTCTGGATTATCTGTCCATCTGAATTAGGCCAATCATTTGGCCCATATGAGGCATAGCTGCCAATATTGGCTGTACGGATGGGCATGGGTCGGGTCGGGCCTTGAAGGGCTCAGGCCTAAGCCCATTTAAATATTTCGGGCTTTGGGTCGGGTTTAGGTCTACAAATTTTGGTGTTGTTCGGCTCAAGCTCATGCCCGACCCGTTTCCTTTGGGTCATCTTGGGCTGGGCCGGCCCAAGCATTGGTTTTACTGGTCATGAAAAGCACAACACGAGAAATATGGAAATGATGGATCATGCTATACATTCAAGAAAAGGATTACGCATCCCTAAATCTAGCGTAAAAAAAGAAGTTACAAGCATAAGAATGTCCACATTAAAGTAGCTTTTAAACCATGCATAAGAATATAAGATGTCTACAGAATAACTAAATTTGCACATATCTTGAATCTATAACAATGGCTAAACAATAGTAATATTCCAATTAGAAAACAATGACCAAACAATAGCAGTATCGGTACTTCAACAATCGTATACAGTATACCTTAGTCGGTAAAACGTATTGTCTAAGGCACATGCCCATGTTCAGGCTAGGTCTTGGGCTTTACCTTAGGGACAACTTCGGGCCATTCCTCAGGCCCCCTGACGAGCTGAGCCTTGGGCCGGGTCGGGTTGGGTCGAGCTAAGCTCGAGCCCGACCCAAAGTATTTTTGGGCCAACATTTTAGGCCCAAGCCCGACCCAATCCTCAATCCTCTATTGGGCTTGGGTTGGGCCGGACTTTTTGGGCTGATCCCTAATTGGCTGCCTATCATCGACCAATTATTATAAGCATCACAAGCTTAGTTTGATCTAGCGTGAGCCTTTATTATGCAAGTACTCGTATTGACAAGTTATAGCAAGGCAACTTATCTAGCTTTGCCGACCTTGACGTGACATTTGTTCCGGTGGCATCTTTCAACCGCAATAAATATATACCATAACTCCATACAGGTGTTCCTTGAATTTAATCATTCGAATTCGATAATAATTCATTCAATAAAAAAAATAAAAAATCAGTTTTTCATTCAATAAAAAAAATAAAAAATCAGTTTAGAATAAAATGAATCGAATATGAATTTCAATTGTGAATTAAATTTTTAAAAGAATCCAATCTAAATTGACCATAATTTGCTCGAAAAAAAATTCATTTGATGTGTCATGTGTATTTATCACACCAACCATTTGAGCCTTTATTGGCATATATTGTGGATTTTATTTATATATCATGCAAAATTATTTTTTGTACTTGAACTTCGCAACCAATGGCATCTGTTGCTGTATCATTTTCGCGGCTCCTAAATTTGCACTATAGTGCAATTTTCGATGACAAAGACAATGGATAATGCTTGATATATAAACCATCACTAACAATACAGAATAATTTGTCATGAAATTCAAGTACAAATTCTGATTCTCTAACATTTGTTAATATATGTTTAACAACAAATATTATAACGCCATATTCTAAATCAGTGTTATCAGGGACGGATCCAGAACATTTTTGAGGAGGGGGCACGGGCTTTAAAAAAATATGTCTATCAATTACAATACAATCATAGTCATTATATAATAATAATTGTTATGGACAAAATATATCTATAGTTTTCATGTATATTTTTCATCAATTTTGAACTTATTCATTATATAATAATAATAATAATCAATTTTGAACTTACTTTTTTATCAACTATAGCTTTTTATTCAATTTTACATAAATTGATATCATATATGTTCCGCAATTCATTATATAAATGATGTTTATATAATTTTTTAAAAAAGTAAGTTACATTCAATTATTTTAATTATTTTAAATTCGGTATACGGATTTTGATTAATTACAACATAAACTACTTGTTCCGAATCCATATCAAACCAAAAATATAAAATACCTTATTATGTATTTTTTATTAATAACAATAAATATTAATATCTATGAAGAAAAATATGTCGATCAAGAATATATATGCATTTGACCACTTTATTAGATGATAAATAAAACCAATAAATAATATATGAGACTAGACGATAAATGATTTAATTTTTTTTTAGATTGTGAATTAAACCTCTTATCTGTATAAGTGACAATGAGATTGGATGAAAGATTGATTCATTCTATAGTTCAACTCTAAAAATATAGATAACCAATAAAATTAGGGTAGGGATCTATTATAAGTTGATCAATTGAAGAAATTATCCAATATAGTTGATTTGAGGTAAAATCTATTATTTTGGATAGGAATTTTATATTAAGGGCATATTATCTATTGGTAAAAATTATGGAACTTTTTCTAAAAAAATGAAGGGCATGTACGAGTTTTATCCTCAAAAATCCAAATGAGGCACTATAATTATGAAATATTATGATTATTTTTACCTTAAAATCTATAGGGAAAAAGATACATATGCATATATGAGATTAATGGGGCTGCCCGTCCCCTATATTCGGCGTTTTTTATTTTTTTTGAAAAATAAAATCATGTATATTCATCCATATATCCCTCCCATATGCCATTCGAATTTCGTCAGAAACAGAGACTCCTACGGCCTCCATCAAGATGATGTCGATTTGAAAAATTTTGTTACCATGAAAAAATGACTGTATGGATGGAGGCCGTAAGACTCTCTTATTTTAACGAAATTCGAATGACCTATAAGAGGGATATAAAGATGAATATACTGACTATATTTTTTGAAAAAAATAAAAATAACGTCGAAAATATCGCGGGAGTAGCCATGTTGGCTGCCCCAAGGAGGCAGCCCCATTAATCTCTACATATATTATTATGTAATTCCAAAATTAAGGGGGGCACTTGCCCCTCCTTGCCCCCCCTTAAATCCGTCCTTGAGTGTTGTAAAAGTCGGCCGACTAGGTCGACTAGTCGGTCTGACTAGTCGAGTCGGGGGGTAGCTGACTCGACTAGGCCTAGTCGGCCATTAGTCGGTCAACCCGACTAATCGGACCGACTAGTCGGCCTACTCGGTTGACTTTTACATATCGGTTTTTTATTTTTTTTATTTTTTTTGCTTTTTTTTAAAATCAAACCCATTCTAATTTGTTTAATGTTATATTTAAAGTCAATTACTCCTTTTGTTTCATTATAATAGTATAGAAAATGTTCAAATCTATCCAAATATATAAGAATATATGTATAAAAAATGATGGGATTTTATCACTTGTGCCCCTCTTAGATATTCCAATATCAGTTATGCCCCTATCTTTTTGGTAATATCAGTTGTGCCCCTCACTTCTTGCTATTTTATCCCTTGTGCCCCTCGGGTTAGTGATTGTCCATCCACAGTGCAAACGGACATTAACTTTGAGGACATAAGCAGAATTAATTTTTAAAAAAAGTTATATGGTCATCTTGTACCCTCTTCATCATGCTCTTCTTCTTCCTCCTCTTCCCCATCCTCTTCCTCCTCCTCCTCCAACCTTCTCCTCCTCCCTCTCCGCCCCCGCCCCTGCCCCGTGCCGTCCATCTCCGTCCCGAGCTCCCCTCCCCTCCCCGGTGCCGCCCCCCCTGCCGCCCCTCCGCCCCAGCCTCCAGGCCGCCCCGACCTCCCCCCATCCCCTGCGGCCCCTCCGCCCTCGCCTCCCCTCCCCTCCCCGCACCTTCTCCTCCCCCGTGCCTTCTCATGCCCCTGCCACCCCCCGCGCCCAGGCCGCATCTCCTCCCCCATCACGCCCCCTCCCCCCCCCCCCCCCCCCCCCCCCCCGCGCGCGCCCCCGCCCGAGCACCTCTCCCTCCACCCCAAGGTCATCCCCCCGCCCGGGCGCCTCCCCCTCCGCCCCGAGGTCTTCCCCTCTGCCCCCGCGCGCTTCTCCTGTGCCGCGAGTACCTCTGCCTGCCCCCACACTTCCACCCAGCATGGGAGGCGCCCCTGCACGTCCCACCCCGAGCTTCTCCCCCTCCGCCGACGGTGCCCCTCCGTCGCACCACCCTCCAAAGCCCGCGGGCTCCAGACTGCAGCTGTCGCACCCCCGCGACTCCAGCGCACCGCTGGCTCAGGTCGTTCTCCGCCTGCATCAACGCAGCCTAGCGCTGCACGTCCTCCGCGCGGGCGCACAATCCACCTCCACGACGCCAGCTCCGCCAGTGGCCCTCCTCCCGCGCCTCCGCGTGCGGAAGCCCCACCTGCAACCAAATCGCTTCCCCTCCGCGCCAGCGGCGCTGCCAACCTCCTCAGATCCTCTGATTTTGTTTTGACCATAATACCCTTCTTAACCACACCATGGTTTGAATAAATCATGATTATTTTAATTTTTTGACGGTCAATCTGACAAATGGGCACAACTGATGACGGAGCAAGAAGTGATGGGCACAACTAGGTGGAGCATTGGGCTCGACCCGGCCCAACCCGGGAAAGCCCGGCCCGAGCCCATCAATTTTCCGTGGGCCTTGGGCCGGGTCGAGGCCCGCTTTTTTCAGCAAACTGAGGACCCGGGCCCGGCCCAAGGCCCGCGTGTTCGGGCTCGGGTTCGGGTCGGGCTCGGGCTCGGGCCGGGCTCAACCCGCACTTATTTTGATTCCATGAAGTTGCACTTTGATTCCAATTTATTGTTATGGATATAATTCGTCCATAACACACGAATATTGGATGTATTGTTACAATATAATATTACTATTGATGTATGAAGGAAATATTGGATGTATTATGACTATAAATCCGTATCCCCTTATTTAGTTCTAATACGATATTTTGAAATATGAGGGCCCGGGCCCGGCCCACTTGTACTTCGGGTTCCGGCCCGACCCGACCCAAGTATAATATTTTTGAAAAATGAGGACCCGGGCCCGGCCCATTTGTATGTCGGGTTCGGGCCGGACCCGGACTTTTGCGGGTCGGGTCAGGGTCAGGTCAGGGCCGGCCCGGCCCAATGCTCCACCCTAGGCACAATTGATATTACCAAAAAGATAGGGACACAACTGATATTGCGATATCTAAGAGGAGCGCAAGTGATAAAATCCCAAAAATGATTTATATTGTGAATATATAAGAATATATGTATAGAAAATGATTTATATATTAAAAATAAATAAAAAATTCAAAACCGACTAATGACCGACTAAATCTGATTAGTCGCCCGACTGCCGATTAATCCTTAATCAGTGAACCCATCGACCGAATACTGACTACCGCTTTCTGCTTGTTCTAAATTGTAACCATAAAGTATACACACATTTTTTTAGTGTGCGCGCATATGTTTGTGGTGTAAGTTTGGTACGAGAGTGAGGAGATGTGAATTATGCAAAATTTTGCAAGCTAATGATGGAGATAGGGAAACCAAAAGGTCGATTTTAATGCGGAAACCAAAACTTCCTAATTAATTTATTGTTTTCGAATTTTTAAATTTTGACTTTTCAATAGATTCAATAACTTCAAAAAATATATCTAAAGTTCATTTTAAGTTTCTTGATCACCTAATCATCCACAGCCACAAGTCTATGGTATGGGCATTCTTTATCACATGAGCTTGAGTCTGAGTTGCTTGAGTCATTCATGTTTCTTAAAGAACATTTTCTTAGAACTATCCTTAAATTTATTGTGTAACGTCTCGGGTTTAGATTCCCGGTCCGTTATCGAGGAATATTGGCCTTGACAACTTATTGGGTACGGACCCATATGAGTTTGTTAACAACCACCCAAAATGCTTAAGTTCAAGTTGACAAGTAGTAATCCCCGTCACTTATAAACCACATCCACACTTTGTGAGTTTTCCATGTGGTACTATGTTTGGGTCGGTGTGTTACAACCCCCCACTTATATTCGCAACGAGGGCACATCACTTATTCCCAGTGATAATGACGGCTGCACGCTCCGGGTAGTCTTTTCCTCCAACCTCTTTGTAGGGGCGACTCCACCTCTCGGGTAGCCCTTTCCACTATCAGAGGGAATTTGGCTCCGATACCATTTGTAACGTCCCGGATCCGTGTGATCAGCGGAAGCAATAATAAAACGACATGCCACGACGGATCCGAGTGTAACGTCCCGGGCTTAGGTCTCCGGTCCATTATCGAGGAAAACTGGCCATGACAACTTGTTAGGTACGTGCCCAAATGGATCCGTTGACAACCACCCAAATGCATAAGCTCAAGTTGGCGTGTAGTAATCCCCACCACTTATAAACCACACCCACACTTTGTGAGTTTTAAGTATGACACTATGTCTGGGGTTGAGGTGTTACATATTGGATCGACCCTTCTCGCTTTCTTTCTCTTACTTGAGTTGTGCGAAATCCCTTATAAAATGGCCCTTACTCGTATACTTCAAACATGTAGACGTTTCTTCTTTATCTTCATTCTTTGACTTGCGGTTTTAATTATTGTTCGCGTATTTATTAAAACTTTACAAACAAGGTTGTTTCTTTGTCATTTAGATCCTTATCAGATAAACGAAACGTTGGTCTCGCATCAAATACACCTAGCCCAGCACATTAGAGACGTGCGTAGCTATGCTCGACGATTAGAGCAGGTGCTTAAGTTACATATTCATTTTTTACCATGATCAATTGAACAATTTCTTAATTTGGAATGGTAAGATCTTACTAAATTAATGCATTTCGAAAGACAAAACTCGTGATCTACATTAAAAAATCGATCAACTATGGTTACCTAGGAAGGCACGAAAATCTCAGTTGGAGTTGCAGAATCAAGCCTTCTATTTCTCTTCGTTTCCTATCGGCTTCATTCTTTTAGGCGGTTTTCGAGGACGACCGCAGGCAGAGTGATCTACTTGAAAGAGCACATTGAGATCCCATGCACCGGTAAGTCGGATGCGTCGCATTGGTTCCATTTGTTGGCATGACCATGATTTCGAAAATTATTTTTCGAATGTTTGTAATTACCTTAGTAACTATCTTTCTATTCCTTAGTATCACTGATCTTGATACCAAATGTGATTATAATGGCATATATATGAAATTATTCTCAGCATCCCCATCATACCATCATCTAGTCTGGCGAATTCCATTGGAGGACATCATTGTCTTGGTAGAGTGGATCCTCTGCAGTACTGCAGAATCTGCTGCAATCAATTCGAGCTGCTCGATCTTGATCGAGCGGTTCAAATGAATCTCCACAGTATTAGGGATGGGCATGGGTCGGGTTGGGCTGGGCCCTAAAGGGTCCAAGCCCAAGCCCATCTAATTATTTCGGGCCTGGGGTCGGGCCTAGGCCCGCAAATCTTGTTGTTGTTCGGCCCAAGCCCAGGCTCATCCCATTTCCTTTGGGCCGAGCTTGGGCTGGGCCGGCCCAAGGCTACACATATTCTGCGGACGTATACAAACATACATTGAGCTCCTCATGATTAATTTCCACTAATTCCTCCTGACAACAATAAATCCATTCCTACTTCAAGAAATGTGACTACATGAATGATTTCTAGCCTGAAAAAACCCCTAGATTGAACATACCATCCTCCTCACATGTAATATAAGACACAAAACATTAACCGACAAAATGGGGAATAACATTATGTTACTTATGGAAAAACATTGTAAAATTGTAAATCAATCTCTCGAATTATAAAACAATGACGTTCTAGTGACAATACAATGTCAAAAATTCTAAAACCACAACATAATTAAATTTTAGTTGCTATCGAAAAAAAAGATTCTTCAACAATGATATACCTTAGCAACTAAGCTGGGAGCCTTGGAGGACAATACAACTTGGGATTTAGGGAGTTATATTTGGGTTTCTTGTGCATGAGGGGTTAGGAGCCTATGGCATCAACCGTGTTTGGTGTGAGGGGATGGAGCTGGGAGGGGACATATGTCCCTGACTAAGGCCCGCGGGCTACATTTGGGCTGGGTCGTGGGCTCAATCTCGGGCCATACTACGGGCCACCACTCGGGCCTATATCGGGCCGAACCTCGGATCGGGTCAGGTTGGGCCATACCAAGTCCGAGCCCGGCCCAAAAAAATTTGGACCGATTTTTTATGCTCAGGCCCGGCCCAATGTCCTCTTGGACTTGAGTTGGGCCGGACTTTTTTGGCCGAGCTTCGGGCTGGGTCGGGCCCACATCCCTACACAGTATAAGCCCACAAAAAAAGGGAATTGATGCGAACCGCTCGATTAAGATCGAACGGCTCCGTTGTTCCACCATTTTGCAGCTAAATCTGCAATACTGCAGAGGAACTGCTCCCTTGTCTTGGAGTGTCTAATGGGTGAGGTCCTCCTAGGGGACAACCCTCCTACCTATGTCTTCCCTTACCCCTGCATCAAAATATATGATATATGTGTCACGTGCTACCACCTATTTATAATTAATTTGCCATCCCTTCCACTTTGACTTTGGCAGATTCCTCCATTTATTAAATTAATCACAGTTGGTCGATGTCAATGAGAGTTGCACTTTTTCAATTACATCTTGAAAAGGAACAAAGAACAACCAGTACTTCTCCTCCTCTCCTTTTTCTTATGTTCAAATATCATAGTGGAATCAAATCAGATCTATTGGTTTGATCGGTTGGACCGGTAAACCGAGGTTGGATCCAACTGATCCAATTTTTTTCTGACTTGGTTACACTAGATCACATTATGAACTGCATGTAGAAGCATGTATTTTTGCGATCAATTAATTATTTTCATTTAAAAATGGAATTTTGGCATATTTGAGATACAGAGACATTCTGCATTTAACAAAGAATAAGTGAGAAGATGAGATCCAATTATTTGAGGATAGAAAGGATAACAAACTATCAAGCTTATAATTGGAATAATATATACATCGAGCATTGATTGTTTACGGAAACTACAATATATCAAAAACCGGCATATATAGTTAAGAGGGTAAATAAAATAAACTAACGGGAGATTCGATTCCTTTGCTACTTGATAACATTTTTCTTTTTATTGGGATTCACCATCCATATTAAAATTTTATGTAGGTAACATGCTCATCTTAAGGTACAAATCCACGTGCCATGAACGTATTACATGTTACACTAGATAGAATAAGAGAAAAATAGGGCTTCCCGATGACTACTCCTGTCTCATTTTTCGGTGATTTTTTTATTTTTATTTTTTAAAAAATTGTCATGCATTTTTATAATTATATCACTTTAATATGTCATTCCAATTTCATCAGAAATCGTGATTCATATGCCTTAGATCTAGAATAGGTAATTTCAATGGTCTTAAAATTGTTGTAATCGACATGTTCTAGATGGATATCGCAGAAGTCTCTGTTTCTGACGAAATTCGAATGTTATATTAGAGGGATATAGTGATGAAAATACATGACACCATTTTTGAAAAAAATACCAAAAAATGGTGCGAGGGCAGCTCAATTGAACCCTTAGAATAAATGGGATTAAACCCATAGTATCAAGGTTTCATTACACTGCAACAAATAGATCTAGAGTAACTTTAAAAAAAATCCGTCATGTCGTTAAATGTATAATGTTAATATTAGTAGTTGTGAAATAAAATTATGTTCGAAATTAGGGACAATCGTTATACTCGTTGCTATACCATTACAAATGATCCATATAATAACGATTATTTGCTGATATTTTCAAAATTTTAATTAATTGTTATCAAATTTCGAACTCAGAAAAACTATCGATTAGTTGAACTCTTGAAAGATAACAATACATCGTCTATAATGACATAAATGGATGTAACATTCATCTCTAATTTTTAAGCGTAAACAACAATTTTACGAACCCCTCTAATGGTTTGATAGTAGAAATAATAGCTCCCAGTGAAAAAAAAATCAGGATTCGAATCCTCCAACCTCTCCTTATACTGGTAAAAAAATAAATTTACTGATCGTAAAGTAACAGATTTATTAAAAAAACATCATTGTAGATCTAATTTATTAAAGCGTCCTTCGTATAGCTTTTAAGTATAACTAATGACTTTTTAAGATGGACTTAGAAGAACAGTTAGCGAAAACTCCACACTAATACAATTAATGCAGTTGGTAAGACTCCAAGTTGATCTCTTTATGACTAAATTGGATGTCGATAACATTAATGTAACTATTTCGTGCTAAATTTTAATTAAACGATGGCGATTGAAAAGTGACCGAAATCTTTATTGAAAAGATCACAATCCATGAATATGTTGTGGATATAAACTACAGAACATGAATTCTCTGCATAGTTGGGTTCTCATTTAATTGGATAAATTGCAAAAAGGACCATGAATATGTTTTGATTCTCTTTATGGGTTTTTTTTTGAAATGTAACAAATAAGGTAGTAAACTTTCAATTTTAGGGTTTAGCGTCGTCGACTGAGAATGATCACAGATAGAACTAGCCAATGGGCCGGGGGTCTGTCCACCCTGTCCGTTAATGAGTCGGGCTTCGGGTAGGAGAATTGAGGTTTGGGTCGACATGGTCTGACCCGCAAAAAAATGTATATATAAGTTAGATAAGACATGTATTAATATAATATACTTCAAATTCTTCATATGTGATGCAATTTTTACATAAAAGTTAATAGTTTACATGTCAAGTAACATGTAAACTACTTGTATTAGTTATATAAATATAAATTAAGGTAATAAAATCATTTAAACTTATTAAATAGCATCATAAAATCAAATAGAAATAAAAGTAAAATGGTCCCATGGACATGCTTTGGACAGAGGTTTTAGAACCCTGCCCATGGGCAGGTCTGACTAGTATTTTGGTCAGGTATAATTGCAGATGCTTACGGGAGGCATGTATCAGCTCTTTGTTACGGAAGAAGACCCTCTGTCCTAATGGGATTTACATTAGAGGTGATGTAATTCTTTTTTAATAATTTAGATTTCTAAAATCCAACCTTATAAATTACATCTTCCACTAATGTTCACATATCCTTCAAATTTCACTCAAATATGAAGGCATTTGCTATTTTATCTTAATGGTCAAAGGTCCAATCAATATTTAAGCAACTTAAATCAGTGTTAAAAAAGAACCGAACTTTTAATCATTAAGATAAAATAACAAATCCTCATATTTAAGCAAAATTTAAAGAATATGTGGAACATTAGTCGAAGATATAATTCATAAATTGAATTTTGGAAATCAAAATCGCAAAAAAATGGAAATATAACACATGTTGTAAATCACATTACAACGTATGATTCTCTTCCCTCTGCCTCTGTTAGCGTTCAAATTAAGGTCCGTAATTAAGAATTTAATCATAGTTGATGTCCTCTTTCGTAATTTACCCTAAATTATTTGCAGCAACGAAAATTTTGTACAAATTTTTCTAATAACAGCAATTGAAAGAAAGAAATCTATAAAATGGTAACAAATCATCGCACTATGTTACACACACACACACATATTCGTATCCTTGACTATTTTAAAATATGAATACAAATGCGGATACATATATTAAAACTATCTTAACATATCTTTAAAAATAGCTACTGATGTAAAATATATATTGATCGCATACGAGTAATGTTAGAAATACTCTATAAAATCGAGTTAAATATATACGAATTGAATGGAAAACACGTGATATAAATTGACTAAACATGTTTACATCATAAAATTTTTACAAATATGGTAAAATAATGTATAAAATTATACTATACATTATTAAAAACAAATTTACGACTATATTTATATATGAAAACGGATATATTTGGGTACAGAAACAAATGTTTATGGATATGAAAACGACTCGACTTTTCTTCGCTTTCTCACATTGTTGCATTTTCATGTGGTGCCGTGGAGATAATGTGTTCTCCCCTTTTATACATAGCTCACGTACAAAATCCATTAACATATTTTTAATAAGTATTTATATAGAAAATTATTAAATTTTTATTAAGATTATGAGTCCACTTTCTTTTAAAATTTATAATTCTATTAGTACTATGATCCTAACAATTTTATAATTGAAGGTTTTAATTACCTCAGCTTAATTTCTATGAGAGTAATTTCTTGTATTGTGAGATATATTAATTATATTATGTCTTACACAAATTAAATGTTAACACTTGGACACTATATATCTTCCATCAATCAATCTATATGATAAAATGAGTCTACATTATTTTTTAATACGTCATTATATTATTCGTAATTAAATATATAATGACAATATTATCCATTATAACTGTCAAATTCATCACTATATCATTAGCAACAATTATATATTGCTATTTTTATAAAATTTTAATTAATCGTCGCTAAATTTTGAACAAAGAAATAATAAATTTAATTATAATTATGATAGTGATGAAGCAACAGATATGGGTATTATGTTCATCGCTAATTTCAAGTTTAAAAAATAATTTTACAACAAATAATATCATCATTATATATTTAACAACGGACGATACTATGATAAATTTTAAAAAAACATCATTATAAATAGGGATGAGCATGGGCCGGGCTGGGTCGGGCCCAGAAGGGCCTAGGACCAAGCCTATTTAAAAACTTCGAGCCTTGGGCCGGACCTAGGCTTGCAAAATTTGTTTTGATTCGGCCCAAGCTCAGGCCCGACCCAATTCCTATGGACCGGGGTTGGGCCGGGTCAGCCTATTTCCACCCATTATAGATCATTAACTTTAAGTTTTTGTTTAAAGTCAATCTCAATTCAAGTTAGACGAGCCAAAATTATTTAAAACATATGCCATAATACTTGTGAAACAACTAAAACTCAATTCTACTGGAGATAACCAGTTCTAGGTACCTTTCATACTAGGATGAGGAGACCATGGACGAACCATTCTCACACGGATGAGGGGACCATGGAGGAACTATTCTCACACGTGCAAGGTAAGGTGAGGGCTTCGGCACTGCATTACCCGGACGGTAGAGCGATGTCAAAGACATGAGGGTACTTCAACAAGTACGGTGTCGTTCTTACCCAATGTCCACTTTGTCAATCTGAGATCTTTCTGCTTCTTTCATATATATCCGAAAGAAAGCACTCGCAAGACCCCTAATCGAGAATCGATCAGAAATTCAAGCGAGAAGTCAAAATGCTTGGAAACACGACCGAGGTTCGGAGCGGGGGAAGAGAGGAAAACAACAAATATGCCTGTCCTAGTGGTAGAGCTCATCTCCGGAACGATTAGGCAGTTATCTGTGACGACCCTTGCCCATGATATGATCGTCGAGTCAATTCACACGTTCCAATTAGAGCTAGGAATGCGTCGGTTTGGTTTAGAGCCAGACGGTCGCCTGAGTGCTTTTCACTCGACGAGAATCAGATATTCGAAAGGGTTGTGGTGCATGCAAAATCCCCCTTGACCATCTTCCGAAAGTTCTCAATCGATCATATATATCGCCTTTGCTTAGCCTCGCTAAGGCTAATATATATAATATACATTCAACCACGCTCTGGATAATCCACCTCCGAAGCGCTACGGACGAGACGAAATCCGGCAGCCAATCGCTGACTCTGAATAAGGGGAGGGGAGGGGTTGCGCGCGAGCCGAGTGACGTAGGTGCACAAGAGTACTGAGCGCAACAACCATCTCTTTTTTATGGGTTCTACGGACCGATGCCTGCTGCTTCATCTGGGGGAAAAGAATCATAGATTTCTCATTTTATACAAGTACACTTAATGTTAGATACCATAAACATCTCTTATTAAAGAAATTGAAAGAGTGAACCAAACTTACACAGTTAACAACAATAGGTGCACTAGGCACTACATGTTAAAAAATAGGCATAATGCCTATATTGGGTAAAGATTCAATAATAGAATATATTCTGATGGAAAAAATAAACAATAACAAATTCAAGAAAAAACATCAGAATCTAAATCATAAACTAATTAAGGAATACAATTCCGAATTGAAATACAATGATCACCAACTTATATGTCTCACACCTAAATTTCTTGATTTATAAACATTATATGAAGACATGATACATGAACAGAGTGTGCATGCAAAAGGTGAGAGTATGCAGGTATGTAGGATATGGGAACGGTTCGGGCCTTCTTCGGGCCGAGCCCTTGGGCCTGGTCAGGCTGGACCGAGCCAAGCCCGAGCCCGGCCCAATGTTCGTTTGGACTTGTACCGGGCCAAGCTTTTTGGGCTGAACTTTAGGTTGAGCCTTCGAGCTGGACCGGGCCGGCCCAGCTCAATGCTCATCCCTAGTTATAAACTCATTTTGTTGTAGTAAGCATTCATGAAAGGTTGACTTCAATTACGCAATTTATGGAAGCAACGAATTTTTTTAAGAAAGTTTGCATAATTTTCCATCGTTTTAATATGATTGTGAATTCACATGCATACACGGATCTATTATATTGTATCAAATTAAATAGGAGGGAACCAACCTTGTTCGTTAGCATACCATCGTCTTATATATTTAAATTTAAACAAGTCGCCATTAATAATCAAAATCCATATTGTTTGTTTTCTAGTGTAGTTGACCTTAGACTTCTTAGCAAATTAAATATATAATGATAAATCAGAGACCTCATAAAATCTTTATCATTCTCAGATCGCTTATTCGCTAAATTAAAAATATTGCAACTTTTAAGCATGATTTATTGAATTAATTAATTAAGTCTCATTTGAATTGTATGATAATTAACGAATTCAAATTATATTATTATATTATTTAAGGCTATATTTTTATTTTTCAAAGTTTAGATACCCTATTAAAACCACAATCAGATTTGGAAGAAAATCAGATTCCGGATTTGCTTAAGATTTTGAAAGGATTGTGAGATATGTTTCTACAAAAAATAAGGGTTTTTATCAGTTGTGCTCCTCAGATATTCCAATATCAGTTATGCCCTTCTTTTTTTGAGAATATTAGTTATGCCTTCGATTTCTTGTCGTTCTATCATTTGTGTCCTTCGGATTACTATCCATCCATCACCAATGTAAACGGACATTAACTTCGAAGACACAAAAAAAATTAAATAGAAAAACAGGTTAAAAGATTATCTCTCCTCCTTAGCCACTCCGACCACTTTGTGCCACCATCGCCCCCTCCTTAGCTGATCCTCCTCCGATCAGTGCTCCGCCCCGTGATCGAGAAAGAAAAAGAATAAAGTGTATTTTTTTCGTAAGAATATGAAAATCGAATTAACCAATATGAAACTAGAATATCTTCTGCAGCACCCCAAGAATTTAATCACAAAAAAAACTAATATTTCAGCAACCAAATTAACCAATATGATGATACTGATCCAATCCTCTCATCTATATTTTTCCTTAAATACATATAAAATCGATCGGAAAATCGAAAAAGAAATAATTTCCCAGCATCAAATCAATCAAAGGTTAGTTACGAAGCAAGTGTAGTATATGCAGGAGAGCCGTTGGATCATCATCGGATGCACATCAGCCATCCTCGATCCTCTTCGAAGGCTCTCCGATGGTGATCCAGCGGCTCCCCTGTGCAGAGGATCGGCCTCCGGTGTAGTAAACAGGGGAGATCAGAATCCCGATCGACGGATTCAACTCTAGCTTCACACGGGCCTCATGGCCAGCGGCACCACCTCCATCTGCGGCGTGGCCATCGGGCTGGGCATCGGCGAGGTGCGGCACATGGGGCACGTCGGATGCAGCCGCAGCCAGGGGTCGACGCAGCTCAGGTGGAACATGTGCTTGCAGTCCGGCAGCACCCGCAGCACGTCGGAGTCCTTGTAGTCGGCGAGGCATATGGAGCAGCACGACGAGGCCGAGGGCTCCTTGCAGTACAGCTTGGCACGCGAGTAGACGAGCTTAGGGTAGGCCGAGATCGTGGCCTCGTCGAGACCCGCCTCGATGTCGGCCGACGCGGCGCGCGCGTTTCTGGAGGAGGGGTTGTTGGGGTCCTGTGGGGGGCGGGTGCAGAAGTAGGAGGCGAGGGTGATGGTGGTGATGAGGAGGAGGATGCCGACGGACACGCCGACGCCGTAGCCGAAGCCGTTCATCTTCTGCGAGGCGAGGCCGTCCGGCGGGGGATCGCGCAGGCCACCGGTGTCGTTCATGGCTGCCGGAGGAGGGTTGGGTCGATGGCGAGTCAATAAGAAGGGAGCGGAGAAGGGCTATAAGAATGGCAAGTTGGGGAGGAGATGAGGAGTGGTTGATGGAGAGTGGGGAGGCTCACCCGGTGTGGGGGAGCGAGGATTTTGTAAGAGCTGGGGGAGGTCGACTACTCTGTCACTCCCGCTCCTCTCCGTGTGCTCGCACGCGCGTGCGTGCGGTACTCGTTTAAGCCATTCGACCGTGATCGAGCGGTTCACGTGATTTTCCACTTCTCATTGCAGCAGACAATCTATTTCCATATAGATGTATGTACGTTAGGGATGAAAACCAAGGTTTTAAAAACCGGAATGGACATTGAACCGGTTAGTGTTCGGTTTGGTCCAATCGGATCGGATCGTCGGTACAAACCGGTCAGACCGGTGATGATGTCAGCATGATATCATCTTTTCTACCGACTCGGAAAAAATCAGACCGGATTTAATTTACTGATCTGACTGATCGAACCGGTTTTTTAAACTCTGATGAAAACGGATACGGATATATCCAAATATCTGTTTATCGAATTCGAAAAATTATGGGTTACAGATATCCGTATCCGAATATTAATCGAATGTGGATCAGATACGGATGTGGATTGTAAAAATTTTTTGGATACGGATACGGATATGGTAATGGCTTGAATAATCGGATCTGGATCCGAATATCCAAATACATCATTTAATATCATTTTATTTATTAGTTAATATAATATAAACCACAATCTCATGTTATTATATTAGTATATAGTAATATAATACAATATATTAATGATGTTGATAAGTTTCCATTTGTTTCCATTTTGGAGATAGGCATGAACAAAAGTTACGCAATCTTATCCTCTTTTTACTTCCGGACAAGAACACGGATCATCTACGACGCTCCCTTTTATATGATGCAATTTATTTATTTTTCATTGATATTTTTAAAAATCATCACGAACTTTGATAAAAAAAATTCAATTTATATATTCATATGTGGTCTTTATTCTATCTGTATTCAGATTCCATATTTATTGGATCCATATTTGTATTCACTCTTTATTTGATTCATATGTGGATTGGTTCTTTATTCGATCTAAATTCAGATCCGTTCTTTATTCGATCCATATTCGAATTTGATAAATATCATATTCGAATTCATATCCATATTTTTAAGGATATGATTTCTTAATGATTAAGTTCGGTATAACACCATGATTTGATATGATATAATATAATATAGCATCCTCGTGTTCTTCATGTTTGCCTAGACAACCCTACAAAGTCAAACTCATTTATATGCATGATGTACATTTTTATTCTTTGGGTTCCGTCTTTTTGCACTTTGCATTTTAAAATACACGAGAGGGGCATATATGAACACGTAATACTAGTGTATTTCTGGAATGTATAGAAAGGATGCATATACATGTATATCCGATCCATCGTTATCGTATCTGTTTTATACATATTTTGATATATATATATATATATATATGTATCTTGACAATAAATACTGAATATGAAACTCACTTCGATATTTGTTAATATTTGCATCTGTTTATGTATATCCATTTTCATGTACATATAGATGTAGATTTATTTTTAACTAGATGTAGCTTAATATTCTGAACATTCTTTCACTATGGCTCTGTTTGGTTGCAGGGTTGGATAGGGTTGGGTTGGTCCAACCCAGGGTACCCCTCCTTCCAACCCTCTCAATCCTTCTCACAGTTTACTATTCACAGGGGTACCCCAACCCAACTCAACCCTGCCAATCCTGCAACCAAACGAACCCTATATGTGATATGCAATTTTAATGAAATAAATATATTAGAATAGAGGATTGATCCTGTAAGTCAAAACATGTGAGAACATGAGAGTAATGATACTGAACTACTAAATTATGTCATCTCCCTCTTTATTAATTGCAGGAAGAGAGAGAAGAGTAAATACTAGTAGCCCAGATTCAGTACTCTCGTACTCTCATAGATTTTGACTTTCTGATGACATGGTCTCAAATTTCAGCGAAATTCGACCGAATTTCGGTCGAATTTTGATTTCAATGGATGATCGAAATTCGATCGAAATGGTCGATATCGACCAAAATTTGAGGGTGGGTGACCGAAATTCGATAGAAATGGCCGATATCGACCGAAATTTGAGGGGCTTAGTACACAAATAGATCGAAATAACTGAAATTTCGTTTCGATTGATCCCCGAAACGAAATCGAAATTCGGCATTTAAGACCTTGTCAAATGATCAACCCTCGTTAGAATATTTGTATCATGCGCAAGTCATCCGATTCATATATTTAAGTCATTTTTTCTGCATGCTAACTTGATAGCCTAAGGGCCTGTTCGTTTGGAGAATAGGCCCCGGAATAAGGGGCCTATTCTCCTTCTGACACGGTTTCTCATGGTACGATTATTCCTCCTTATTTCATCTTATTTCACTATTATTCCTATATTTATCCCACCTTACCTACATTTATTTCACCTTGTTCTCCTTATTCCTATCCTCCAGCCAAACAAAGAATAGACCCCTATTCTCCTTATTCCCATCCTTATTCCTGCTTATCCCGAACTGAACAGGCCCTAAGGCCCGTTCGGTAGGAGAATAAGCAGGAATAAGGATGGAGAATAAGGGGAATAAGGGTCTATTCTCCGTTCGGCTGGAGGATAAGAATAAGGAGAATAAGGTGAAATAAAGGTAGGTAAGGTGGGATAAAGATAGGGATAAGAGTGAAATAAGATGAAATAATGGGGAATAGTCGTACCACGGGGAAGCGTGTTGGGGGCTTATTCCCCTTATTCCACTCCTCCTTATGACCCAAACGAACAGGGCCTAAGGGTGCGTTCGGTTCGGGAATAAGCATGAATAAGGATGGGGAATAAGGAAAATAAGGGTCTATTCTTTGTTCGGTTGGAGGATAGGAATAAAGAGAATAAGGTGAAATAAAGGTAGGTAAGGTGGGATAAAGATAGGAATAAGAGTGAAATAAGATGGAATAATGAGGAATAGTCGTACCACTGGGAACCGTGTCAGGAGGAGAATTGACCCCTTATTCGAGGGTCTATTCTCCAACCAAACAGGGTCTAAGTTTTTTTATTGGTATTCGTGTTGAAAAAGGAGCAAGAATACTGTAACATACATCCGTATCCAATCGTTTGCATCCTTAAATCACATCGATGCTTGTTTGTTTTTGGCGTCAGTCGGGAAAATCTAAAGTTCACAGGGTGTTTGTGTAATTTTCCCTTCGGATTTTCCTCCTGCTGTAATCCAATTCCGATGTGATGTGATAGGTGGGAAAGGAAGGCGTTGTTCCTTAGCATGAGATTTGACTTAGCACATACGACATTTAATTTTAATATTAAAAAAATTGGAAGCCTTGATGCGATTGGCCTTATACGTTGAATTATGCATGGATTCGATAATTAAATGTTCGATTATTATATTATATATATGAACTAAATAATTGTGTCTGTTATTAAAAATAACAATGGAAATATAGACTCAAATGGAAAAGTGAAGTCAGGAATCCTCACCGATCCCATGAGGACGGTAGGTGGATGAAAACAGCCGGATATGTACAGGAATAAGAATATATGTATTATTATATCAATATTTTTAAAAATATGAATAATAATGTGAATATTATTTTATTCAAAAGTGTGAATGCAGAATCATATCTTTAAACTACTAATATGAATGCAATAACGTCATGGACGATTGAGATACAGATATTTGACAAAAGATTATTATTTGATTTACGAATATGAGACGTTCAAATTTACGTAAAATGTATAAGTATTTTAGATTTAGAACGATTTCCAATAGATAAAAAGCATATTAAATGTTTTGGCTAGGGAGTATGCATCAATGTGTATGTAAGTTTAAACGCACCGGGTTTACAAACGCTCTACTTTTTTGCTTTTTGAAATGAAGCGTTGGTCAATTTAGATCACGATATATCACTGTCGCATCATTAAAATTTCAACTTAATTTCTGACTCCTAACTTATCCGTCGTCAAGGTAGTCAAATTTTATCCGTCTCGGAATTGTCGAAATCGACCCCTCATAAAATAGATATTTGTGGCAGAATTGTGCATGTACCGGTGCATACTCCTCGAGTCCTTGAATATTTAATAATAAATTTGTACATAAAAAATAATTGCATAATAAAAGAAAACTTAAAATAAATAAGTAATAAAAGAAACATGCCGTAATTAGTTGTTTGTGTCATAGTAGTACTAATATCATCTAAAATTTCAATATCCATATTTGTATTCGTATTTGCATTTGTAATTGTATCCCTCAAAAATGAAATCTGTATTCATATCCTCTAAAGTTTGAACATTCATAGTCATATTTGATAAAATTAAGGATATTGTATTCGTATCTTATTATCGAATTCGCCAAATGTTGAGTTTTTTATTCACGCTCGCATTCGTATTCACCAGACAAGAGCAAATTGCAATCATGTCATCTATTTGACGAATGCGAATACGAATATACAAGAATATATTTGTAGTTGTTTTCATCCCTAGTGCCCACCGAATTGAAGTATGGTAAGAATGATACGAACATTCGTTGTCATATCTTCCGATGCAACATTTGTAGTAACAGACATTGATCTCTTGAGGAGGCAAAAATAATGTCCCTTATGACACCGGTGCCTACAGAATTGAACTACAATAACAAATGATTTGAATATTCGTTGGCATATCTTCCGATGGTAATTATATAACAAGCTAGGTACAAAATTTGTTACAAAAGTATCTTTTATTCTTGTAGTTTGTAATGAAAATCGTATTTGTTATTAAAGATCCGTATAAGGATGATTGTACGATGACTTTTTCATTGAAGAAAAATTAATAGCTCTGAATTTTGCAATAACATTGCAATAAATAATATCCATTGCATAAATTTAATAACGGGATATATTAGACAAGGAATAATAAATTATTCCTAGTTGTGTTATAATGTTGGCAAGGTACTTGATCCGACGATTTACTCTGATTTGCGATATGTGTTTCAACTAGGGATGGAATAGTTACGTATATATCTGTATCCGATCCATCAAACGGATCTATTTTATATAGATTTTGATATCTATATTCGTATCTGTTTTAAAATATACATGTGAAGAGTTTAATAGAGCTGCCTCCTTGGGGCAGCCCCCGTGCCGTTTTTGGCATTTTTTATTTTTTTTTTGAAAAATATCGCATGTATATTCATCTCTATATCCCTCCTATATGTCATTCAAATTTCGTCAGAAACAGAAACTCCTACGGCCTCTATCCAAACAGTCATTTTTTAACAGCAACAGGATTTTTTAAATTGACACCATCTCGACGAAGGCCGTAGGAGTCTCTGTTTCTGACGAAATTCGAATGACATATATGAGGTATATAGGGATGAATATACATGGCAATATTTTTCAAAAAAAATAAAAAAATGTCGAAAATGGCGCGGGGGCATCCCCATTAAACTCATATATGAATATGGATATCATTTTGATATCTGTAAACATATGTATCCCTATCTGCGTATCTGTTTTTGTTTATAAATATAGTCATATATTTATTTTTAACTCTATATAATATAATTCAACATATTCTTTTACCATATATGTATAATTTTTATGATACAAACACATTTAGTAAATTTATCCATCCGATTCATATATATTTAAAATGATTCTATAGAGTATGTCTAACATTACTCATATGTGATTAATATCTGCTTTACATCTGTACCAATTTTTCAAGGATATAGTAAGATGGTTTTAATATAGGTCAATATCTGTATCTATATTCGTATTCAAAAGTAGAAAAGAATATAGTAATGCCTATATCCGTATCCGTCGGTTTGCATCCCTAGTTGCCACGATGTCATTGGTTGTCAGCTAAAGGAGACTATCTTGTCGCAAAATAATGTAATTGAGAATAAATGGCTTAAACGACTTTTTTTAAGATCCCAATGATGAGCAAGCTTATTCAAAAGTATCTTTGCATTTTTTGAAATATGATGATTATTGTAAAGATCATAGGTTCTAATCAAAAGATCCAAAGACAAATCTAAGGCAAACTCAAATCAATTAGGAACCATGTCAATGTGGTTGGTGATCATTCTTGAACTTCTAGGTTTTGAAGATAATATATCAGATTCTTTTTTTATATGCATTGAATCATAATCATCTGATTCAAATTGAAGAACCGTTGCATGTATCCCTTCCTACTATACCATACTTCTCGACGATTTTTTTTATTAATGGTTCTATTTGTATTCGAGTATTTGGATCCACTTGTATCAGGAATCCATCTGCACATAAACTCCACTGAGGTTATGGCTCCATGTATCCAATAAAAAAAGAAAATCATAAAAGAATTAAATATAAATTATACATATTTGAAAGAGAAAATGTAGCTACAATGTGTTCTTTGAGCAACTCTGGAAACATAAAAATTGTTACATGAATGTCTAATAAATATGTATCTTAAATATATCTTTCTTCGTGGCAACCAAAAGCTCGTTGCGAAAAAGACAATTTGTAGCTTAAATTTGTTGTTGCCTCGATCAGTCAATGCGATGAAAAAAAAATTATTGTAGGGGATCATGAGTGATCACAAGTCCTTAACCAATGTAAATTTAGGTTTCTTTTTCTTTCAACGTGTCCAATTAGGTTTTTCAAAATACGTTTACGAACTGAATTTCAATTTATATTACCAAGGTTTTAAAAATTGAACCGGACATCAAACCGGGCATGTATCAGTTTTTTATTTTTATGGTCGGACCAATGAGACCGATCGGTCGAACCGGTAATGACATCAGCAGTTCGAAAAAATCGAAAACGATCGAACCGTTGTATTGTTGGTTTGGTTCGAACGGTTCAATCGGGTCGAATCGAGTTAGAGCGGTATATCGTACAAATAAATATGAAAAATGCTACATCATATCTTTCGAGGAATTGTTTACTCTTCTCCTTCCAAGTTTTTCCATAATACTTATACCCCTATTTTTAATACTTGCATGTGTCCCCTTGCATGTGTCCCCTATATTTTTACAAAATCAATAGTAATGGCCTTTTATTAGTACATGTGTGCTCCCATTTTATAAGAACATAATGATGATATTGTGATTTTTTAAAGAAAATATAGGAGCACAAATGAAATTACTTAAAAGTTAGGAGTATAAATATTCTTAAAAAATTTGAAAGGACAAAATAATCATATTTTGTAAAATTTATATAAATTTATATATGCGATGTAAAAAATTAATAATTTTAAAAGTATTTAAACTCTTTGAATTTATATGGATATAAGACTTTAAACTCTGATTAACGATTAGTGTTGTTAATTTATTGATTCTCATAGTCATGACTTATTGTTGTAAGTGGACAACCTCGTACACAATACGGGAAGAGAGAGGCAATGCTCATATGATAGGAAGAGACAAGAGATAATGAGTCATTGACACGTGTGAAGGAGAAGAGATAAAGGGACACTATATTATAGGTTAGAATGAGACTAGTTTATAAATAATTCTGAAAAAGCTTGTATTTTGTTAATTTATTGGAAATTGTTTTTGTCGAAAAAATGGATGACCGAACCGATTGTTTGATTCAATTGGTTCAACCAGGTTTTGATCGGTTTTTATTTTCTGAATAAAATCGGATGGTTGGACCGTTTTTCCTCTAGTTCTTTATTTAACCGGTTCAACCGGCAGGTACGATTCGATTTTTAAAACCTCGGGTATTATAGCTTGTCTTCTTAATATCTTAGAATTTTTAGGAATCGATAATAAAAAAATGTCAAGAAAAAGCTTCCCTATCAAAGTGTCATTAAAACTCTTTCCAAATTCACTGTTATTTTAAGGGGTAAAATGGGGTTGTCCCATGGGGAAGCTAACTTAGCTCCCCCGGCCCATTTCATCCGGTTTTTTTTTAAATTTATTCCGTGGATTTTCATCAATATATCACTATATTCTGTCATTAAAATTTCGTGTGAAACAGAGACTCATACGGCATCTATCCAGACGATGCCATTTTTAACAATTCTATTACCGTTAAAAAATGACTGTATGAATGGAGGTCATAAAAGTCTCTGTATCGCAAGAAATTTTAATGACATAATACAGAGATATAGTGATAAACTCTACGTTAAAAATTTTAAAAAAAATAAAAAAAACGAACGAAATGAAACGGAGGAGAAGGGCAGCTCCATTGAAATAGATTTTTAAATGTTATCTCTTGTGTATAGTTATCCGAAAACTTGTCAAGTTATAGCTGCCAGTGTAATTTTATATATTTAAATTATGGAGAAAGCAAAGTCAAAAACAAAGTCTTTTAGGGCTCTCCTGAAACGATAAGCCCCAAAGTCAACGATACGAAATTGAAAATTATAGGCCAACCCTCGAGAGTTAAGAGGGAGAATTATGTGTAGGCTTTACATCATGCATTACGTCAACTAAAGTCAAAAGATGGGATGCGAAGGAAATATTAAATATTTGATATTTGTCATGGAATCGACAAAGTCAAGCGTGCACGCATAAGATCATGATGTGTTCTTGTGTCTTTCTCACATGTTTGAGTTGAAATCCACATGATAGAATGGATGGTTATACTACAACAAAATTGGGTTACCATGACAGCATCTTTAAGTTTTTGTTAAATATATAAAGACGATATTATTTTTTGTAAATTTATTTTGTATATTTGAAATTAGAGATGAAAATAATATCTATATTATTAGTGATGGTCCATATAACAGCATTTATCCGTCGCTATTTTTCAAAATTTCAATTAAACGTTACTAAGTTTTTGTTAAAAATTTAGCGGTGATTATTTAATTTTTTGTAGAATAACAACAAGTAAGCATCGATATATAGACTGTTGCTAATGATATAATGACAGATATTATATTCATCGCTAGTTTCAAGTATAAAAAATAATTTCGAAACGAATGATATCAACATTATATATTTAACGATGGCTGATTTAGTGACAAATTTTGAAAAAAAAACTCACTATAGTCCAATTTTGTCGCGATAATTTTATTATTTTTTTAATTTAGCATTTTTTTCATTCTTTTCCCACCACGATTCACTACAACAAAATTGGGCTATAGTGCGACATTATTCGGTGCTAACTCAGCCGTTATTATGTCATTATATCATTAACGATGTTTATTCGTTGTTATTTTTTAAAATCTTAACAAATTTTGTCGCTAAATTTTTAGTTCAAAATTGAGCGACAATTGATGAATTTTTTTAAAAAAATAGTAAAGAATACTTGACGCTATATAGATCAATGTTAGCGATATAGAGACGAATATTATATTCGTCACTAATTTTAACTATAAATAATAATTTGACGATGAATAATATCATCATTATATATTTAACAATGACTAATTTAATGACAATCATTGAAAAAGCGTCACTATAGCCCATTTTTTGTAGTGATTATAAACTACAGTTATGTGTCTACTTTTTCGTAATAATATGTGTGCGCATGCATTCTTACAAAATTCATGGTATTACCCTTCTGTTACTATATTTATGCTCCTATTTTACCTTGACAGAAGGATAGTCCCGTGAATTTTGTAAGAATACAGAGGCACGAGTATTACTGCACAAGAAGGCAGGGACACTATACTTTTTTTGAGTGATTTTTCGATTTTTTTTAGCGGTAGGGACACTGTACTTACGGAATCTTAAGGAGGCTTTCTATTCAGGAGTAAGCAGGAATAGTGGTGAAGAATAAGGAGATTACTGATCTATTCTATGTTCTGCTCGAAAGATTGGAATAAGGAGAATAAGGTAGAATAATGGTAGGTAAGGTAGAATAAAGTTAAGAACAAAGGTGGAATAAGGTAAAATAATTCAATGTGGATGGGAATGACCGTACTTTCGAGAACCGCACTGAGCGAAGATTTAATCTCCTATTCCAATGCTTATTGTCCAAACGAACAAGACCGCGTACAGATGTAAACAAAAAACCCGTGATTTAGAACTCAAGAGGAGCATGATAAAGCACAAACACATTGCAAACCGCAATACCCAACGTTCGAAAAGAACAAGACTTGAATACAACTATAAAAGCATATCTCAACAACAAATTTATCTATGAAAAAGAATAATTAGAATATATGTTGCTATCTATTCATATTTGCAATGAATGTTATATATGTTGCTAATAATGATTATTCATTGATCTTTTCACCAAAACCTATATCAATCATCTCGAACTTAGCCATTAATAGCAATGAATATGACATTTGTTGTGAATTTTAAGATTTATAAAAAGTAATTTTACAACAAAAAATATCCGTTGCTATAAATTTAAAATATGAAAGATATAGTAACTTGCAGATCCTCAAACTATTCGTTATTATAGCCTCATTTTGTTATCGTGCGCAAGGACGGATTAAGGGGGAATGAAGGGGCGCATGCACACCCCATCTCCTCCCCCCCCCCTTGAATTTTTAATTTTTAGATGTATTTTAAGGGCCTTAATATAAGTATATATAATATTATAAAGTTACATACATTCCAATGACTATATAGCATATAATCAAAATTGAAGGAAGTGATTATAAGTATGTAACAACTATTAAAAGAGATAAATAACATATCAACTAGTGTACATTTTAATCCTTCTTTTTGTATTCCATCTTTAAAATGGACAAGTCACAACATATGAATATTATTTCCATTATTTTTTATTTAGGAGACAACAAAGTCATACAAACAATTAGACAAACATAAGCATATTTAAACAAACACTACAACAAAATTAGTGTAAGGAAACAAATGGTTTAATATTCAGTGTCACATCTTGTGTAGTTGAATATTTGACAATGAATCGATCATTACTTTCATTACATTCACAACAAATAGTGTTTGTTGGTATATATCTAGCAATGAATTATGTAATAATGGTTATTGGTTGGTTGTTGACTTTTCTTCTAATTGTTGTTTATTTAGCAACAACTAATACAAATTTTCACTAATAAGGAAATGGCTAGAACGATGTTATATGCACATTTAAAATGGACATGACATTCGCTGCTAATTAGAAAAAAACTAAATATGTTTTGGTAACCAGTTGTTATATCTTTAACATTGAAAGATATAACAATAAGTATAGAAATTATTCCTAACTTTTTGCCAATTTTGTTGAAGTGGAACTCTTATTAAGATCTATTTGTTATTAGGGGAAGAAAGTGGTTGTTTTTTGAAAAATTTAATATATGATTGATTTTATATTAAATCAAATTGATATTAACTTATTATTTTTTATCATTGATGTTATATAGTCATTCCTTGACATAGGTGTGCCATTAACTTAAAAATTTTGTTGTCATCTTATGTTGTTAAGAGTTAGGCATTAATATATCGTTCAATTTTGGGCTTCCATATATAAAATCATTCTATATATTACCATGTATTATATTGATTTCTAATAAGAAATAAAATAAACATGTGTTTTAATAAGAGAAACATGATAATAATGGTATGAAGAAATAGGTATTTCTAATAAGCTAGATAACCAATAAAGTAACATCCCAAATAGGTATTTCTAATAAAAATCCAAGAAAATATTTAGGACTCATGGAATAAATATCCTTTCTAGCTATTCAATTATGCTAAATATCAACCTCTTGACAATAAATAATTGAAAATAAAATATATTAACATTTTATCATCACATCTAACTTTTACTCAATCAATATTTCATTGAAAATAAGACTATTAGACATTTAAAAATAAAAATACCATCTAAACTGATTTCTTTGTAGTCTTAAGATAAAATTTCCAAATTATTTGATGTTTTGATACTAAACTTCTAATATTTTGCATTCATTTTGGCTTCTCTTTATATTTTTTTTGGCGACGCCCCTGATAGTGTATGGATGCGATGGCGTTGCGTTTAAAAAGAAGAGATCGCCATTCACGATCCGACTCCTCGAGTACCATTCCATGGGAATGGTTAGGACATGTTGATCCTTATACTCATCAACACCTTGACCATGGTTGGTAATGGTGTTTGTTAGCAAGTCATGTCATTAACGTGAGGGGGAGGATGAACCAAACCCATGTGGAGGGCAACTCCCAACTTGCTTTCCTGACAATGAGAGTTGGAGATTTGGATCTTGGACTTTATTTGTTGTTGACTTTGGAAAGAAGAGGAAGGGAACCCCTTTACTTAATCTTGTTGTCAACTAGAATATTGTTCTCCAATGGAAGTCTTGCATAGATGCCTCTATTAACTTTATATACTTTGGACTAATTACATTATTACTCCTATAATGTTAGTCAATCATCTCTAGGGTTGTGATTTCTTTGAGAAATAATGAGCTTTCTTCACCCGCTTGCATAGCATGGGTACACAACTCACGTACAATAATTCTATAAATAAATACATACATATATATACACATTAATCCAACTTGTTTGTGTGATATTAAACATTATTAGTAGTAAATTAAACTGTATTTAAGCATTAACCTTATGGTATGTATTTCAAACTAACTATAAGGATTTAATGGAGCTGCCCCCCCCCCCCTCTTTTTCAGCATTTTTTTATTTTTTTTGAAAATATCACCATCTATATTCATATATGTATGCCTCCTATATGTCATTCGAATTTTGTCAGAAACAGAGACTTATATGCCCTCCATCTAGAACATGACGATTACAACAACGTTTAGACCGTTAAAATTACCTGTTGTAGATGGAGGGCATATGAGTATCTGTTTCTGACGAATTTCGAATGGAATATTAGAGGGATATATAGATGAATATATATGATTTTATTTTGCAAAAAAAAATTACGGGAAAATGGGACGATGACAACCCCATTTTTTCCTATTTATAATGATGCAAATAACACAAAGATTGGAGTTATGTGAAGTTGAATCTACCGTGATACACATTTCCATAATTATTTTTGTGTCATAGATCTCGCAGTTTTAATCAAAGGAAAATGGTTGTCAAGCTCAAAAGGATACACACAAAAACCTACACACTCTACATGCCATGACGCATCAGCAGCACATAGGATTTGAGGTCGCTTATTAAATGAGCAATGCATTGGAAGTTTCTCCATCTCTTATGTGCATAATGTTACATCTCTACAACAGTCATCACATCAAATCTTGGAATCCAATATGGGGCTTGAAGCCCTAAAACCCAATTTGGGGCTCAAACTCAGTGCAATAGGCGGCGTTGGCCGTCTCGCGTCCAGTTGTCACATCCACATCACAAACCTGACGAGGGACTACCCCGAACAGCTCCAGCAACTCGTGCTTTCGATTCTCAACAATCCCCCAAGACCAACAAGTGCTCATTACGAAAGTAAGCCGTTCGATGGTGACAGAAGCGGGGAGTTTGATCTGCGCAAAGATGAAGTGTAGCTGATCAACACTATCTATCTTGTATTTTTAATGGAATCTATTTACTTTAACAACCAACTGGATGGAAGTTAACCACAAGGCCCGAGGTGTAAGAGCTAACGAGTTTGTTGGGTTTAGGTAATAATTACAAAAAATACTTTAGGCGATAAAAAGGTAGTTTGTAAGTTTCTAGAGTCAGAGGTGTAAAATTCCAAAAAAAATTGACTTCCAATGTAGAAGGATAGAACTAAGGGCAAAGGAAGGATGGACGTCGCAAATTTCAAAAGAATTCAAGCTACAATGGGTATGCGCAAAGCATGTATAACCATCGAGGATACAATTCTCGATGGAAATGCCAATTGGTACTCATTAAATTTATAAGATTCGACACATCTGAGTGCATCATCATGCCAAATAACAAGCTTCCAACTTCATCCTAGTTCAACCATATTAACGATCGAACCCGACTATCGTGTCGCCATATCGACTAACCGTACTATGTTTCAAGACATAATCAGCATGCATGCTGCAAAATCTACTGTAACTAAATGATTTCTCTATTTAATATAAACTGAACAAAATCAATGACCTCTGCAAAACCATCACTGACTCACTTCTAATTAAGTTGAATCAGGTATCATCTGAATCGGTTTAGCGGATCGACAATCGTCTACCCGCGGTTGGGGCCATGTATCCAAAGCTGATAACAAAGGCCTGTTTTTTTTTCCATGTCTCTCTTTTCTTTACCTCTAGAACCCATGTGATCATAGGCTCTCTCTGTTCCTATTCACAGATGCAATGAACTGATCTTTTCTATGGAAAAAAAAACTCATCCAAAACATTGATTACCTGAAATTACAAGAGTTGCCGAGAAATACAGGCAGGAGCAGAGCCGGTGTTCGCTTCCAAAATATATTCAGAATATGAAATCCTGCAAAAGGAAAAAAAACCATCTAGACCATCCGAGTATAGTCGCAACGTTATCAAGAGGGCCGTATAGGATATATTGCTTCCCGATGACACTCCACCTACCGCAGAATCGATTCCTTTGGCTTCTGCGGTTCCAACTTTATGTTGCTAGCCGTCGCCGTATTTGCCCATCCGTCAACACCATATCCTCCATCAGTGCTTTGACAGGCATCAAAAGTGCAGACCGCTCCTCGGCGATTATTGATCACGCAATAATAAAAATGCAGCAGTAACTTTGTTGCACTAACCTGCAGCATAACATCCAGATATAGCACTCAAGTTGGCAATTACATGGCAGAAGTTGAATCATGAAAACTGCCTCATTTTGCAGACCACCTGAACAACATTAGATTCGACTTTGAGACATCGTGGGAACTGGCCGAACAATCGAGGTAGATACAATGTCTCTGAAGTAAACTTGTTAGAGAAGTTTTTTCCTATTCTCCAGTTTCCAGAGGTTAAACTCGAAACTCTTACCCTTTCTTTCCCTCGTCGACCGGTTTCCAGAGGTCTAAAGACCTTTAAAATGATGGGCGGCATTGAGCTAATTGACATGCTAGCACACATTCACCATTAATAAATGGGTAATTGACATACTACCTTGACATCAAAAAGGAGCTTCGAAAACTCGCCTCTCAATTTGTAATATAATTGAAGACGATCGCTTCATACCTTCAACATTCTGTGATCCCTTCTCTTTGTAGCTCTTCTGGTCAAGTCCGTCTCGACATCTGCCATTAGGGATGGAAATGAATATAGGAAAGTCACAGGTGTTGTTTCAAGCAGCTATGTTTAATAGACTGGAGATTGATGCAAATATAGAAAGTGATGAAACTATATACTTAGAACATGATTACTAATACAACAAGAAAAACACGATATGGATAACGATATGAAAGAACATGAGAGTAAAAATCTCGTGTGTAAAACTCAAGAATGATTAGACCATGCTAACATCTAATGGTCCAGCAATGATGTCAAAGTAACTTGATATGTAGAAACGTGATTATGTAAAAACTAAATATAGTTAAATTGTGCAGCAGATAAAACAAAGGAAGAACAAATATAATTGCTATCACATAGCGAAGTGAAAATTATATTATTTAATCTATCATAAATCGGATGACTGACTAGTTGCTAGGACAAATCTGATTGCTAGGACAAATCAAAAAATATAGAAAGATGTGAAATAGGAAAAAAAATTGTGAAGCCTCCTCCCACTGTAAGTAGGGTTGGCTATAAGGATTCTTGCTCAAATACATGTTGAAAGATTCAACTATTTTTTACGTTGGATATCGATTACCTAACGCAACCCCCATAAGGGGGATTTGAACCCTAGTCTTTCGGATGGCAGGCACATTGCACTACCACCCGACCATTTAAGTGGGTACAAAAGTGTGAAATAGGAATAATAAAAAAACTTAATGGGAGATTTTCAATATTCTATTATTTGTACATTTTCTATTTTAAATTTTCTAGCAACTTTCCACTTACAAATCAAGTAATTTAATCCAAATTAAACAATGATGAATGAATCGAGGTGAAGAATGGCGATAACATTTGAAAGAGAGATTCATTTAGATATCTGGGATCTATTTTGCAACATTATGGGGAAATTGATGGAGATGTTAGTAATAGAATAAATGCAGGCTGACTAAAGTGGAGAGGAGCCTCTGTTGTTCTCTGTGATAAGAAAACTCCTTTAAAAATTAAAGGAAAGTTTTACAAAGCAGCTGTGAGACCTGCTATGCTCATGGATCTGAGTGTTGGCCTGTGAATCATAGACATGTGCAGAGAATGGTTGTAGCAGAAATGAAAATGCTAAGGTGGATGTGTGGACACACACGTAAACATCGCATTCGGAATGATGCAATCAGAAAGAAATTTGGTGCAGCTTCGATCAAGGATAAGATGCGAGAAAACCGCTTAAGATGGTTTGGTCATTTGCGAAGATCAGTTGATGCACCAGTTAAGAGATGCGAGTGTTAGGATGTTCAGTCAGCTAAGAGAGGGCGAGGACGGCCCAAGAAATGTTGGAAAGAGACTATACTAAGGGATCTCAATTTTTGGATATAAGCTCAAGATAGATCTGAATGGAGGCGAAGAATCCATGTAGCCAACTCTACTTAATTGTGGGAAAAGGCGTAGATGTTGTTGTGTGTAATACAAAACATCAGCATGCACTCATTTCTTAAATAATTGGCATTCACCAATTTTCTTGTTTTATGACAATGCAAGAATGAGTAGTAATACATGATAAAAATGTCACAATATTTTGATGATCGTGATAGATGCATATTTTAGTACAATGTGTGAAAGAGTAGTAGCACGTGAAAAAAGTTGCAAAATTCTGATGCTCACGCAAGACATGTATCCAAGTATTTCCACACTGAAAACAGAGATGATTAGCTGCACCGGCAAAGAAACAAACAACTGTATGCATATCTATCCATCAATGGATGTTCACATGCAAACCAAATCACCATTACTCATGCACGCTCAGCACACCTTGAAAATCTCATGCACTGAGCAATCACAAAACCTATAATCAATCTAATGCATTGTTAGTAAATGATATTTATAAATTGTAAATAGGTAAGTGGCATGATGTCAACGCATAGCAAATAATATTTTTCCCATAACAGAGTAACAATTAGAAGTATAAACAAAGCTTCTGTCACCAAAATGTGTGGATGGTAGGCTTCTCTCCCTAGGTGCAGGAGCAAAGTTCCTAGCTTCTACAACTAAAGAGCCTGAGAATGTACCACAGTATATAAATGGGAATCCCTCCATCAAAAACAGCCTTCTTCCACCTTCAGAAACATTGTTTGCCATGATTAAATAGTAAAATTCCAATCCACCCAGCAATTCTTCCATGAGAAGAAAGATCAACCTCAATGGAAGTATTCTTCCATGAATGGCCGAAATGACCAAAATATGGGGGTCCTAGTACAAAAAATGACCGAAATTTCGGTCAAATTTCGACCAAAATTTAGTTTCGTTGGGTCCAGGTATTAAAAGGCACGCCTCGAAGCGGTCAAGGCGTACGCCTCGAGGCGAGGCGGGCTTTTTTAGCCTCGAGGCGTGCGCCTCGGCCTTGTCCAGCGAGGCGTGCGCCTCGAGTGACTGAGGCGTAGCCTCGAGGCGTTCCGCCTCGAGGCGGTCGACGCGTTTTCCGAGGCGTTTTTATTTTTTTAAGATTTTTTTATAATTTTAATAGTTTACATGGTGGTTTGAGAAGCTTATAAATATATACTTGTTTAGAATAATGATTATACAAGTTAAATGCCTAAATCTAATGTTTCTTTTGTACCCATAACTCCATATTTACTATTAATTATGTGTAACTATTTCAGCAAACTGCTTCATATTTACTATTAATTATGTCTAACTATTAATTTATGCAAGATGAATGCTTAAATTTGACCTCTTTCACATTCATATGCTTAAATTTGACCTCTTTCATATTCATATTTACCATTAACATGCCAAATTATTTTAGTGAACTCTTACTATTACATCCTTAAACATATAAAAATGTGTATACGAATTCATCCGTTCTGGTAGGGTATGGTGCAACAGGGGGGATGCATACAACCGTTCTTCATCTGGGTATAGTAGAACATATAGTAAGGATTTAAATCATATGATTCATATCAACAACTTGGATATTTATAATGACAACTATAGCCAATCCCTTTTAGATAAATTTTTAGTGATAGTTATAACCAATGATTTCCTTTTGATTAGGTAGAAATTTAGAAAGGTTTATGGCATTGAGTCATTGACATATCCTTTTTTATGTTCTTATCTTCATAATATCATATACTACATTGTTATATACTATATGTTTGTCAGATTATATTATTTCATCAATAAATATATTTATTATATATTTTATAATTATTTTTCTATACAAAATTGAGGCTTACGCCTCGACCGCCTCGAGGCTACGCCCAGTGTTGTTAAAAGCGAGAGGCGCTCCAAGGCGCTAGGGGGTGCAAAACGCCCGAGGGCTAGGTGCTCCCTAGGCGCTCGTCTGAGAAAAGAAAGGCGCCATATATATAAATAAATAAATTATGCACGATTCTATGTAATATATGCACATACACACATGTGTATGTATGAGTAATTGTAAATATATGTATATATAACTTATATTTCAATATAAGACCAATCCAATATATTTATGGGTGTGTTTACACGCACGTATATAAATGTGTACTTATGCATGTGTGTGTGTATAGTGGTAAATATATGCATGTATATCTTATAGCCTTATATTTCAATTTAAAACCACTACAACATATTTGTGGGTTTGTTTATAAGCGTGTATATAAATGTGTGCATGTACATGTCTATGTATATGTATGTGTATGTATATGTATATGCTATCGCCAAAATATATTTTACGATCAATCCACTATTTATTAATATGTGTATGTATAATGTATGCATGTACTTGCATATGTATGTATATGTATTAAATATTTGTGTTTATGTGTGTATTTGTATGTATGTGTATCTGTATGAGTATATATTTGCATACATGTGTATGTGTTTATGTATAAGTATGCGTACATGCCTATGTATACATGTGCGTTTTGTCTATTTATATGTATATATATATATATGTATTTATAATACTTCAAGCTAATATATATATAGAGAAGAATATATACTTTTTAGTCAAAAAGTATATGTAATATTTAGAACTAAAACATAAATGTACATGTATATGTATATGAAATAGAAGTGTGTGTAAATTACATATACATGTGTGTGCATATGTATAAGTATGTGTGTTAATGATACTTAGAACTAATATATATCTAATATAAAAACCTAAACAGGGATAAAAATCACATATAGCCTTACTTTTGCCTTAGACGCTCAAGGCGAGCGCCTAGAGCCTCAAGCCAAGCGCTCGCCTGAGCGGCGCCTGAGGCAAAATGCCTCGCCTGGAAGGAGCTAAGGCGCTAGGGCCTCGCATCGCCTGGGAGCCTAGGCGAGCGCCTGGAGGGCTTTTGACAACACTGGCTACGCCTCGCCTCACTTCCAGGGAAAACGCCTCGTTCCGCCTTTCGTTTTTCAAACCTTGGTCACCGAAATGGTGAATGAAACCAACATTTAGGGCCTTGTTCTCAACAATTATCACAAAGACAATCACTGAATAGGTTTGCAGATACATAGCTGCCAATCTTATCTAAATAATATTCAGACTTATGATCTTTCAGTAAAATGTTGAGAATGTAATTGAATGATGGCTTTTTATGTAATAATAAATAATAAAAAAAAGGAACTCCCAACTCGTTGGACTCCAAAAGGTAATGTTCAGTTTCTCTTTAGAGTATTATACAACAGAAACATCAAAGCATTTCCCCACAATAAGTACGGTCGGCTAATTACTGTAGACAGATTGCAAGAAAGAAAGCCCATTAACAAGAATATCTATCTATTAATACCGGTCCACTTAGTTCGTATCCAAATGCCCAACTTAGTGCAACAAGGCTGAGCATCAAAACCTACAGTTGGTATGTAAAAATAATTAGTCGAGTCGGAAAAATTGTTTGTAGACTTTTAAGCATATCGATGTTGCAAGGATCACCTTGAGGGAGACTGTAAATTCTACAACCACGTAAACAAAGCTCGTTAACGACTAATACATAATACAAAGGAGTGAGGTGAAGGATGCTTAAAAGTATGAACTCAGGAAAGCGGCGAGGCCAAATGACATTCATGTGGATGTTCGGAAGATTTTAATGACAGGAAGGCATCACTTGGCTTAAAAACTTATTTTATGTTATATGATAAAGCAATAAAAAGCCAAATGACAAGAAAAATATTTTCATAACCTAAACCCAAAAAAAAGGAACATACAAAACTATACAAACTATATGGTATTTGTTGGAGTATATATCGTAGATGGATAATTGGATCCATTACTGATGCAACATCAAAATAAAAAAATAAGACTTTATTTTTCGTTAAGTTTAATTAGGGTCGAGTTAATTTAATTTACGGTTAATTGAATCATTACAGTTTCATTTTAAATAAAGGGATCGCATGTGATCTCGATTTAATTAATTAATCGGCTATATTAGTTAGTTGATTGATTAGTGTAGAGATATTTCTAGGTACTTATGTGTCATGCTTATTTTCGTTGTTCCATCTTATGGAATTTACCCATATGCTTCCTCTATATAAGAGAGCCTAGGGTTCCCTGGAATAAACATGTTCTCTATTTCTTCCAACATGGTATCAGAGCCTCCACCCTAAACCCTAACCGCCCCTCTCATCCCCGCCGCCCCCCCTTCCCGTCGCCTCTCATCCTCCGCCGCCACCCACCCCCTTCCCGCCGCCTCCTCCCCACGGGCGTCGTGGCTCCTACCCGTAGCCCCTACTCCGTGCACGGCCCCTAAGCTCCCCTCCTTCCGTCACCACTCATCCCGCCGCCCCTTTCCCCCAACTCGGTGTCGACTACATCTCCTTCTCTTCATGGGTATGAGTGCATAAGTCTACATATGCACTCATATCCCTACATGTTTCTGTAGACGATTCTTCATTGGTCTACAAACCCTAGTTCTTCGTCTCCGGCCACTATGTCAAAAAACAAGGTCGATATGCCCTCCATTGGCGCCTTCAAAGGTCCAGCGCCAATAGTCAAGATGGATGGGACGAATTAGGAGCTCTGGACGATGCAGTTCATGAGCTTCATGAAGTCCAACGGTAAGAAACATATTTTTACCGAAGATGAGCCAGCGGAGAAGACGGGGATTTACACCTCATGGGAGGATGATGATTCGTATGCCAAGGTCTGACTTTCTGGTACTCTGACAATGGAGATTGCCAATGATGTCCTACATCAACCAACGCCTAAGGACATGTGGGATATTCTTGCCGCGACGTATTCGCAGATGAGGATCGAGATCAAGATCCTCCAACTTCAGCATGACATCTTTACGGTCAAGCAGAATGACCAACCGTTGCACTCGTACACATCCCTAAGGGGGATGTTTGAAAAGCTTTACATTATCATTCCCCTCACGGCGACCCCTGGTAGTAGAAGACGTCCCGGAATGCTACAATGGTGGGGGTCTTACTAGCGGCACTAGACCGGGAGTATGATGCAGCTTGTTCGCAGATACTGGCAGATACTACTATTCCTCTAATGGAGGAAGTGTATCGACAACTCAGCCGAATCTCGGTTCCTTCTCCAGCATCTACGCCACCTCCTTCAGCGATGGTTGCTTCCCAAGGCAGAGGTTCCCCCCCCCCTCTTTTCGTGGCTGTGGATCTCGTGGTCGAGGTGGCCGCTTCCATCAGCCATGCACCTTCTGTCATCGCCCAGGTCATGCGGAAGATACATGCTATTCTAAGCATGGCTTTCCTGCATCTGCCCGTGTAGCCGAGCATGATGTGCCTACACCACCATTCACTTCAGACCAGCGGTTTGAGGATCTTGTCGCCAGACTACGGGATATCATGCCTCCTGCCACTACTGACTCACCAGGAGGACATTCAGACATTGCAGCTTCAGCCTCTGCCAGCACGTCAGCTACGGCAAGCACATCAGATAGCATTTATGCCTTTACATCATGACACAGTTCTGATGTTTCAGAATGGATCACGGACTCCGGTGCGACACATCATCTCTGTCGAGACAGAGATAAGTTTGCATCCTACAGGGAGGTTTTCCCAGGGAGATCGATAGTAATAGCAGATGGGACTCATTCCCCCATCGTTGGACAGGGGGAGATCAGTTTGACTGATATATCGGCGATATATCGCCGATACGGCCTTCCATGCATGGAGCTTGGTTGTTGCTCCCCCAGGAGCTTCTGTGGTCAGTTGTAAATGGGTCTTTACTGTCAAATATAATGTGGATGGTAGCCTTGATCGCAACAAAGCAATACTAGTAGCTTGTGGATTCACTTAGACCTATGGCGTGGATTATATGAACACTTTTTCCTCGGTGGCCCGTCATTCAACTCTACGTGTTCTTCTGTCAGTCGCAGTGGTACGTGATTGGCCCAGCTTGATGTTAAAAATGCCTTTTTATATGGAGATCTGTATGAAGAAGTCTACATGCAGCAACCTCCAGGGTTTGCTGCTGAGGGGGAGTGTCATATGGTGTATAGACTTCACAAGGCCATATATGGTCTTAAACAAAGTCCGTGGGCATGGTTTCAGAGATTTCAGATCTCATCCAGAAGCAAGGGTTCATAAGATCAAATGTTGACCACTCCTTGTTTGTCCAGAAAACTCCCAGAGGTATTGTTGTTATTACGGTATATGTTGATGATATACTTGTTACGGGAGATGACATGCAAGGGATAAAGATGGCAAAAGCATTTTTATGCCATCAATTTGTGACCAAGGACGAAAGCTCCACCCGAAATCGGAAGCGATTAATCTTCATGGAAACAGGGAGAGAAGGGACATCCTGCGTCCCATAGCGAGACTGTGGTCAATTTGGTTGGGGAGGAATGAAGTCCTCTTCTCGGGCAAATGCTTCTACAAGGACAAAGTTCTTATGGTCAATTTGGTTGGGGAGGAATGAAGTCCTCTTCTCGGGCAAATGCTTCTACAAGGACAACATTCTTATTCAATGTGCGAGATTAGTGGATGATTGGGTTGTGGTTTAGGCCCCTGTGTGGTTTTCTTTTTTGGGGGTTGTGGCGTTTTCTGTACAGTCGTTGCCTTTCTCCTTTTTATCTCTTTTTGTTTCTTTTCCTTCATCATTAATATATTGGGGCGAACACCGTTGAGTGTCTCCCCCTTTTTTTGGGTGTCAAAAAAATTTTGTGACCAAGGATCTTGGTACTCTATGATACTTTCTGGGATTGGAGTTTGCGAGGAATGCGCAGGGTCTTGTGATGAGCCAAAAGAAATATATTACAGATGTGCTTGTTGAGACAGGTATGATCGGGTGTCGACTCTCTACTACTCCCATGGATCCTAGTATGAAGCTATATAGAGATGATACAGAGGAAGTTGACAAAAGAAGATATAGAGAAATGGTGGGAAAACTTCTCTGTATTACTATCACCAGACCTGACATTGCTTTTGCGGTTAGTCGGGTGAGTCAGTTCATGGAACAGCCCAGACAAATACACATGGATGTTGTATATATGATACTAAGATATCTAAAGTCGTCTCCGGGTGCAGGATTATTATTCATGAAAGAAACAAATCTTTCTATCTCTGCATGTGCTAATGCAGATTATGCAGAATGTCCTAGAGGCCGAAAATCTACCTCAGGTTTTGCAACATTTGTTGGAAGTTCCTTAGTTTCTTGGAAAAGCAAAAAACAGATAGTGGTGGCTAGATCTAGTGTTGAATCTGAGTACAGAGCCATGGCACAGGCAAGTACGGAGATGATGTGGGTTCGAGCCGTATTAGCAGATCTGCATATAGATGTACCATTACCCATGGAGTTACAATGTGACAATCAAGCAGCATTATTTATTTCTAATAATCCTGCATTTCATGGAAGGACGAAGCATATTGAGGTAGACTATCTGATGCAGCGTGACCCCAAATTATAGGGCCACATTTATTTAATTAATTATTAGTCAATTTTATTTACGTTTTTAGCGGTCGTAATGGGCTAATTAAATAAATGAGATCGCCTGTGATCTCAACGTTTATTTCGTAGATTTTTAATTGCAATTTTGGTCAATTAATTAGATTAGAGTCTAATTAGAGTAATTAGGGGTCAATTGAAAAGTGTTAGAGTCCAATTAGGATAAAGTTAGTTGTCAATTTTGATTTGTTTACTATTTTTGTAAACCCATCTCTCTTATATAAAGAGAGGGTATCCCATGGTTTTATTCAGTGAAGTATTATGAAAAATTGAGTTTATCTCAGTATCTCCCTCTTTCTCTTCTCCCTCCACGCGATCTCCGCGGTTCTCCTCCTTCAATCCCTCGTTACCGACGAGATTTCTCTTCTCAACCATCCCAATTTCTCTTCTCAACCCATCTCGTTCTTCTACCAAAAAACCACAAAAAATTCTTATTATTTTTCGCCGTGCGGAAATTCAGTTTGCATCATTTGGTATCAGAGCATGGATATCGAATCGTTCCTACGATTCGACGATCCTGTCGACTATAGGTGTTCGAAGTTCGGTCTCCGCCGCCCATCTCATGATCTGTATCGTTCAAAGAAGTTCCATCAGCGACTTATATCATGCATCAAAGTCCAAGCATGGTTAAACGCGCTAACCGATGAAGATTTGCCGGTCGACAACCAAAATCAGAACGTTGTACCTGCAGTTCAAGTCGATTTCAGCCATGAAAATGAAGGTATTTTCAGTCCTAATATCGATTTTAGTGATACAATTGTGGAACAAAACAAGGAGGATGTAGGACCAATATTCGATGAAGATCTCACGGAAGATGAGTTCGAGATGCTCGATTTCTCCTCAACCGAAGTTGCTGTCCAGATCGTTTCGGAAGAACAAGGCGACGACATAATGGCTGTCCAGGAGGTTTCGGGCCAGCCCCCACCGCCGAAGACATCCCCGATATCAACCACAACCCCGCTGCAGTCCAATGATGGCAGCCCCTCACCAGCGGGCCCCCTTCTCACCGCTTCGGCAGCCCCGATCCGAGCCCCAATCACCCCAGCGGCTCCTCTGGCCCTGTCGGCCCTTCCCCCGGACCCGCAACCCCCCTCCGCTTCCCAGCACCGCCGTCATCTTCCTGTCAAAGTCGCTGCTTTCCACCAGACCCGCCACTCCTTCGCCGACCTTCCCACCGCTTGGAGTCCGTCGAGGCCGCTGCCACCTGCGGCAAGAAGCACGAGGAGGGGTGGAAACCGCCACCCCTACGCATCACTGCCGCTGCCGCCTTCCTTCACCCGCCACAGATCACCACCTCGCGAGCCCTGCATCACCGAGCGCGAACACCAGCAAGGGAACACGTGGGGACGACCCCGCGCACCCTCGCGTAACGACGCAATCCCAACCCGCAAGCCGCGACGACGACGGCGCCGCCTCTTGAGACCCATCCCGCGCCGTCAGAGGAGGGAGTGCCCTAACGAGGGGCGCCGCTCAAGACGAAGGGGAAGGACCCTAACGGGGATGGCGGAAATTATTCCCACCGAATCCCCTCAATTGAGGGATTGGTTATTTAGGGAAAATTACAAAAGACGTCCTCATGAATACCCTCTTTGCAGAAAAGCCACAAGAAGAAAAAAAGTGTAAGGAAAATTGAAGGGGTACGAAAATTGCGCCTACACCCCTGGCGGCGGAAATATTTAAAAAAGAGGGTTGTAATTGGGAAATCAAGGGTTCCTCCTTATCCAAATAGGACTAGGGCCTTGGGTTTTCCCTATATAAGGACCCCATGGCTTCATTCCTTAGCCACATCTCCTCTTCTCCTCTCCTTGTGCCATTGCTTCATTATGGCTTCTCCAAGGACCATATGCTCCATACCACACCAACTTTTTGAGCATCATGGGAAGAAGACGACGATCAAGACGACGCCGCCGTGCGCACCGCATATGTTCTTCACCCACGACAGCCGCACCTTTCCCGCCCGCACATGGATTCCGCCGTTCGCTCCACATCAGTTCTTCCAGAAGACGACGGAATGCGCCGAATCATCCTCCAAGCCTACAGTTCACGCAATTCGTCAGGAGCCGAATTTTTAAAGCGGTGGAGAGTTGATGCAGCGTGAACCCAAATTATAGGGCCACATTTATTTAATTAATTATTAGTCAATTTTATTTACGTTTTTAGCGGTCGTAATGGGCTAATTAAATAAATGAGATCGCCTGTGATCTCAACGTTTATTTCGTAGATTTTTAATTGCAATTTTGGTCAATTAATTAGATTAGAGTCTAATTAGAGTAATTAGGGGTCAATTGAAAAGTGTTAGAGTCCAATTAGGATAAAGTTAGTTGTCAATTTTGATTTGTTTACTATTTTTGTAAACCCATCTCTCTTATATAAAGAGAGGGTATCCCATGGTTTTATTCAGTGAAGTATTATGAAAAATTGAGTTTATCTCAGTATCTCCCTCTTTCTCTTCTCCCTCCACGCGATCTCCGCGGTTCTCCTCCTTCAATCCCTCGTTACCGACGAGATTTATCTTCTCAACCATCCCAATTTCTCTTCTCAACCCATCTCGTTCTTCTACCAAAAAAAACCACAAAAAAATCTTATTATTTTTCGTCGTGCGGAAATTCAGTTTGCATCACTATCACTATACCAGGGATATGATTCAGAAGGGGTTGATTTCTACTTCAATGTTAGTTCAGGAGAGCAGACTGCATATATTTTTACTAAGCCGTTTCTCAGAGGGTCGTTTCAGAAATGTTCTTCCAAGCAGAGCATGATCGACATCTATGCTCCATCTTGAGGGGGAGTGTAGAGATATTTCTAGTATTTATGTACTTATGTGTCATGCTTATTTTCGTTGTTCCATCTTATGTAATTTACCCATAGGCTTCCTCTATATAAGAGAGCCTAGGGTTCCCTGGAATAAACATGTTCTCTATTTCTTCCAACAGTTAGAGTTCAAATCAGGATAAGCTAGGATTTGAATTTTGATTTTCTTTATATTTTTGTAATCCGCCCCTCCTATATAAAGGAGATGGTAGTCATTTGTTGGAGACGATTGAAGTTGAATCGAATTAATATTTATCTCACCTTTCTCCCTATCTCTTCTCCCTCCACACGATCTACGTGTTCCTCTTCCCCAAATCCCTCGCATCCAGCAAGATTTCTCTTCTCTCCCCTCGGATTTCTTCTCCACTAAATATTTTCCACCATAAAAAAAATACTTTTCAACCATTGTAAATTTTGATTTGCATCAATTACCATACCCATAGGTTTAGTCCGACATCATTTGTAAGTGGGACTTGTCTTACTAGTTGGGTTATAAAGAAGCCCCACACCACCTGTAATAGCTGAGAGAGAATTCAATGTACATATACAACCCTTGAACTTCTCAAGTGGTTTCATTATGCTCCTTATGAAGTAGGGTTTCATGTTAAATGTCATGATTTTTCCACTATTTTATATTACTTTAACTCTGATATGCTTATGCATTCTCATTATCTACATGGTTTCAGAACGAGTCCAGCTCTGGTGCCAATTATTGAATATTTATTCTTATGTTCTTGAAGATTTTACATTCTTGTTTGAGATTTGCTCAAATTCTGGTTCAAGTTCGAGAATGTATCTAGGGTTTTATGAAACCCTAGTTTTTACACTAATCATCATCAAAATTCTGAAGATTGTCATCAAAGTTATGAAGATTGTTCAAAGTTCTAGAAAATTTAGGATTCCTACATCCCTAAATTTTATCAAGCAGTTGTTGTGATAAGATCAGGTTCGCAGCAACATCCAGGTCATCTTTTCATGCTACACCGTTCTAGGAACCTTAGCAGAAATTCTAAACCCGAATTCTGCACAATCGATTATTACGACAATTTTGAAGATCACGTCGCCAAGCTCGAGAAAAATACAAGATTCCCAAGAACTCTAATTTTGGAGCATATCAGGTCACCACTCATCTCCTCTTAGGCAATCGCCCTCTTCCCAGTTCCATACGGCACAACCCATTAGGTTGTGCAAATAACCCAGGCAACCATCCCCCTCCTTACGTTGCAACCCTCACCCCACACCACCCTCACCCTCGCGCGATGAAGCCCCCAAGAAAACCCGATTCTTCAAGCCGACAATTCCCACCTAGCGAGGACACGGATCTCAGGAGATAGGAAAGACCTATCGGGGCGTTTTTTGTGAAAAGAGGGGTTCCTGTCGAGGGACCCTAAATGGCTTTTAAAAAATAATTAAGGTTGGGGTTAGGGTTCGTAGTGCTATTTAAAAAAAGGGCCATTATAATGGGCCAAGGATGGGCCCAATTCTGTTGAAAATTTGGGAGGAGTTGGGCATGTGTTGCAGCATTAAAAAAAGGAGTGGGGAAAGAGCATGCCCAATTAGGTGGTTGTAGAGAAAAAAGGGGGTGCATCACTTGCTTGGGCCCAATCTGGGATGATGATACAGAATTCAAAAAATGGAGAAAGAAAAGCCAGAAAAATTAAGATGACTTATGTGGGGAAAATAGAAAAAAAAGGAAAAGAAAGAGTATTTTTCCCTGCTTCATATTCTTTCCTAACTTGGTCGATGTCATCTAAAATAAAGCAGGAGTATTTTGTAGAGTTCTATGGTTCACATAATCAGATTCAATAAGTTAGATTCAAATTCTCCTATCCAAATTCCGGACTCCACTAATTCAAGGCACTCCATTTTCGAGTGACCCATGGCAATCCATGTTCGAGTAACCCAAATTCTTCGAGTTCTCTGGAGAAGCTTTTTTTCAACTCCATTCTCCAATGATCGTGAACTCCACTACGAGATACTTCCAAGGTTCCAATGAGAGAGAACCCACTTCGAGATTCATATGAGAGAGACACATCTTCAAAGACCTATGTATGGATAATTAACAACGTTTTTTGTTTGACCCTTCAATAAGAGAAGAGTCTTTAGTGAAGAAAATAGTTGTAGGTCAGAGTTCTCCGATGAAGAGACACATTTCAATTTCAGTGGCATTGCGTAGTACAGAGCAACATGTTCTTCGACGAGGAAATCCAATTCAATTCACACACTATCCCTTCAATTCCGCCTAACCAGCACGGCTTGAGAAGCAACATCCTTAGTAGGCAGCCAATAGAGTACGAGCTGAGTTGATATTATTTGTAGTGTCCTATATCGTAAGAGAGAGTGATTTATTTCTATTTGTCCAAGTAGAGCATTGCATGCTCCAGTTTGAAGGGTAGTGTTGGAGTATGTGTCATAGACTCATAGCTTGATAATTGGATCCCTTTAAAAGAAAACAGATATCTTGATCCGGTTCGGGGAGGAGAATGACATTGTGCATGCTTATACACTAGGAGATTTCTTTTTATTTATTTTTTGAATGAATGGGTCACACCATCATTTGATGGTCGAAATTCTTCACACCCAATCTGTGAATAACCATGCACCAGTTTGGGTAGGAGGACTTCGAGGCCTCAAATATTCATCTTCGTGATAATGGTGTTATTAAATCGATAACTCAGGTAACTGGAAGATATATCTATGTTGATAGAGAAGTCATGATTTTTCAAGATCGTGCCTATGTGGAGATTGATTTGCTCGAGCCAAAAAATCATTTGTCAATTTAGGAATGGATCCCAAGTGTTTAAATGATGAATCACTTGTGAACGGATTCTTAAATTTTGATCCAGATGTTATGTTACTGGTCACATTTTGGAGCACTGCAAAAATGGGAAGAAGAAAAAAAGTTCCATGAAGGGGAAGAAAAACCAAATAAAGTTTGGATCGGGGTGAAGGGAGTTGATGACTAGAATATTGGGTGTTGGAAAAGTTCCTGTTTGTTTGTTGAGTTCACCATCGGAGGATAGGGATCACTATATTTGTGGCGATGGAAATTTCTTGATTAAGAAGGCCTATAGACTCTTCGCCATGGAAGGGGAGGAGGTTGTTACAGATGAGGTTGGTGCAGATCTGAAGCTAATCTGGAGGAGCAAAGTGCCTACGCAGATTAAGGTTTTCTTGTGGATATTCAGGCTTGGGAGGACTCTCACGAGGGAGCGCTGGGGGTGGATGCTGGGGGTGGAGGATACTATTTGCAGCAGATGTAGTAGGGTCGGGGTGGATGATGCAGATCATTTGTTCTTCTCTTGTTCGTCCTCGTCTGAAGTGTGGGCCAAAGCTGGCATCACTTGGCTCGGTTTTCAAGACGTGTCTTTCTGGAGGGATATCAGAGCGATCTGTGGCAACAACCACGAGGATTGTACGCTTCCTTTTGTGGTACTTTGGGTGATCTGGTGTGCGTGAAATGAGCTTATGTTTAGAGGGGATGGATTTCATTCTGAGAGAGTAATTGAGCGTTGCAGGGCACTGTGTAGAATCTAGACCATGTAAAACCCTGTAGCAAGATGTATCTTTTATATATTATATATAATACTATTTGAGGTGGATCCCAATCTGGGAGACCACCCGTACTCTTTTAAAAAAAAGTACCAAGGACAAGCTTTTTGATAAGTGTAATGGAAGCGTTAACTCTTTCTGTCGTCAGAGGTGATAATTTTGAAGACTTAGCAAAGAAGAAAATGAAGGTAGAAGAACGGTGAGATGGTTTCTCACTTCTCAAGAAGAATGAGGAGAATGGAGATGAGTTTCAAGTGGTTCAGACTTCAGAGTACCATCATTCTTGGATGTGGAGGTCGTGAAGATGAGGAAAAGATAAGTCAAAATGATGTGGATGATAAGTAGATGGAAAAAATGTCACAGACCTAAGGTTTGATGATGATTCATTGTGGAGAGATTCCGTGATATCACTTAATAGTGAAAAGGATAAGCTTGTGATACTCCATAATGGGTGAACCGAGGAGGAAATGGTTGACTTCATGAAAATGGTGGGTAGAAGAGATCCAACTCATGTGTATTCGGCATGTAAGGAGAAGGACATTAATGAGTTCTTTGAAGCAAAGAAAAGATGAGGTGGCATGAGAACTTTTCAACCACCTCTCAACATGAGAACTATTTGGTTTTCATAGTTTTCAAGGTTCCTTTAGTTTATACTTTCTCTTATTTCAAGGTTGTAAACTTATAAGCCTCTCACTTTGAGCTTCATATACACATTTTTTAATGAATGAAAGCAGTTACTCAAGCCGCACAATATCAAGCTTATGAGTAAAAATATGCATTGAAACCGATTTATAATTGCAATATTATGGGTTGGACATGTTAGTTTATCTCATTAGAAGAATTTTTAGGAGGGTTTATATATTCTTATTTTGTAAACCCATCCCCTCTTTATATATGAAGGGGATACTAGGATTTTGTAGTGGAGGTCAGATTTTAGTTAAAAATTGGAATTGCCCCACCTTTATCCGTCTCTTCCCTTGTTTGTTTTGAGAGATGATCCTTCATTCTCACCCCCGCCTAATCCCACGAGGCTCATCACATTTATTCTCATCTTTCTCCTCATCCTCGAATCCATGTTTGCATCATTTATTCACAAATAACTAAGATCACAAAAGCAAGAACTTCATAAGAACCAATCTCCCTCCCCTTTATAGGTATTTCGCCTTCAACCTAGCCAGCTTGCTCACAATCTTCTCCAGAAGGGGGCATCAATCTTTTGCATCCAAGTTGCATCCAAGTTTACCCCAAGTCAGGGGCAGACCAAAATACCTCGAAAGGTCAGGGGACTCGCGTGGTGGCAATCCCAAAGCAGGACCACAATCTCAAGTTTTCCTCTTTGACATTCCGAATCGTGCAGAACAGTTTTCTCACAGCCGATCTGCATCCCAGAGAAGCCTACAAAACCATAAAGCTGAGAATCGACAAAACCCTCCACAAAGAATACGGTGTATCGGCATAATATAACACCAGAGTGGACAGATTAGGCACTTAGTAGCCGCTCCGCCCTGCACTGCCAGGTCAGCTGTCAGCACGACCACGAAGGCACCATCCAGTTGAGGAACAAGGACGATCATGATTGATCATTATTGAACCTTTTTAACTTTATTTGATCACATTAACTGCAATTTTAAAGATGTGCTATTTATATTTTGGAAAGAAAAAATGGCGAGTTTCATATCTAATTTTGTATTCAATTGAGAAGCATATTGGAACCGTGGAAGTTGGTCAAAAGATTATTTTATTCTCTTTACAGACCATATGTGTGTTCTAGATATCTAATGTAGATTTCTGCTCGCATTGCAGCTTGTCAATTGTCATAGATTCTTACTTAATAAATAAATAATCTCAGTTCATATGGATTTCTGGATGATTTTGTAACTTGCCATAGCTTCATTCTCAGTAAATAAATAATTTCATTTCATATATCCGGAATAAGAGAACTAGGTGCGAAGACAGTGAGAAATTTTTCTGTCAGCAAGAATAAATTAAAATCCAAAAAATAATTCTGTGGCGGATAGAGTTTGAAACTAATCCAGATGGATACTGTACAGAAGAATGGGCATGTGTGACTTTTAGCAAGCTACACCAGCGTGAGTTTCCAATGTCTTTGCTGGATATATTCCACTTAAGCACTGAAAAAGCAAAAAGAAAAAAAATTCATCCACATTCTAACGAAACAATTTGGAATTTTCGGATTCATGTTAGGTCACTCAACAATTGAAGCAATTCACTTGCTAAGGAGAGCGATGGAGATTTGTAGAGATAAAAGGAAGAACCTCCATATGAATTTTATTGATTTGGAGAAGGCTTATGATTATGTCCCACGGGAGATATTTTGGAGAGTTTTGGAGAAGAGACGAGTACATATCCTATACGTTAACCTCATAAAAGATAAGTGTAATAAGGCTTCATCTTGTGTAAGGATATTTTGACATCAACATTGGTCAGCATCAAGGTTCAAATTTGAATCCACTCCTTTTTACTTGATTATGAACGAGTTGACAAGTCACATTCAGGATGAGATAACTTGGTGTATGTTATTCGATGATGATATTGTTTTGATTGATGAGAGTAGAGATGGAGTAAATGAGAAGTTTCGTACAAGTAAGGCTAAGACTGAATATATAAAGTGCACTTTTGATGAAAGTAGTGGTGAAGGAATCGAGGTGAAGATTGGTGACGATAACATTCAGAAGATAGGTTCTTTTAGATACTTGAGATCTATTTCACAATATAATGGGAAGATTGATGGAGATGTTACTAATAGAATAAATGCAAGTTGGCTAAAGTGGAGAAGAGCTTCTACGATTCTCTGTGAGAAGACAATTCCTTTGAAAATCAAAGAAAAATTTTACAAAGCAGTTGTGAGACCTATGCTTTATGGATCTGAATGTTGAATGTGAACCCATGGTCTCAAATTTCAGTGAAATTCGGTCGAATTTCTGTCGAATATCGATATCCTGTCAAAATTGAAATTCGATCGAAATGAACGAAACGACCGAAATATGGGGGCCCTAGTACAAAAAATGATCGAAATTTCGTCGAATTTCAACCGAAATTCCACCGAAATTCCGTTTCGGGTGGTCACCGAAATGGTGACCAAAACTGATATTTAGGGCCTTGTGTGAACCATAGACATGCACAGAGAATGACAGTAGCAGAAATGAAAATGTTGAGGTGGATGTGTGGACACACACGTAAAGATCGGATTCAAAATGATGTAATCAGAGAGAAAGTTGGTATACCTCCGATCGAGGATAAGATGCGAGAAAATCGCCTAAGGCGATTTGGTCATTTATAAAGGAGGGTATGTTGATACACTGGTGAGGAGATGTTGGATGTTGAGCCGGCTAAGAGAGGGCAAGGAAGGCTCAAGAAGTGTTGGAATGAGACTAAACGAAGGGATCTTAATTTTTTGAATTTAAGCCCGAAAATGACCAAGATACATCGAAATGGAGGCAAAGAATCCATGTAGTTGACCATGCTTAATGTGAGAAAAGACTTTCTTGTTGTTGTATTCTAAGAAAACAGCATTAACAGATATGCGTAATCAGATTTGACAGTATGCTCTTAATTAACTACAACGACCAAGTGAACATGCAAAATTGCTTCCAGGTATAAAAAATAGCGATTGTACATAGCACAAAGACTACAGAATGCAATGTTAAATTTAGGGGAAACTCCCATAAATATATTTCGATATCCCACCCATTAAGCCACAGAAATCAACAAATTTGGCATCTAACACAAATTCATCACCTTACTCCCAAGAAACAGCGCATACCGCAACCAGCATCACTTCTGATCCCAATCTTTCAATTTCTTGCTTCCTTTCGGCTTCGTGATTGGTGCATTCATGCCTGCCATCTTAGCATGGTACTTAACTTGTAAAGGACCCGTAGAAGTCCACCTGAATCCCAAGGGAAAAAATGATGTCAGAGCAAAAATCATACAGCAAAACTGATAAGAATGCAACAAAGACATGAAATAAAAGCGGAGCAATGGAATTCAAGAGCAATGAGAAACGTACGGATTGTTCCAATCAGTCGTATCCTCTGCGACGAGGTGCGTCCACTTCGTCCTCCCACTGCGTCCAAAATGCTTGACCTGCATGACCTTGGGCAGTATGGATTTGTCCATCTTATCGTCTCCGGTGGGAGCCGAGAAGTCGCGGCGGTAGATGTCGTCGGATCCCGCGGTCGCTGCCCGATCGTCGGCAGCTGACTGGAAGAACGCACCCTTGTGGTAATACTTCTGCATAAACCTCCACTTCTCCTTGGGGGGCGCCTGCGGTTTCGGGTTCCTCCTCTCCCACTCGCGCCTCTCCTCCTCCGTCATGTTCCTCACCCGCTCTATCTCCTCCTTCTCCCTCAGCGACGCCTCCCGGTCCTCCCGGTCGTGCTTGATGCGGGCGATCTCCCGCACCTTCCACGCCTCATACTCCTCGGCCTCATTCGCCTCGTCGTCGGTATCGACATCGGCGACGCTCGCCTCGGCCGCCTCGAGATTCCGTTGAATCTCCCCGTCCTTCCTGATCTCCTCCACAACAATCTGCTTTGTCTCGGCCCGCCGCTCCTCGAGCCGTCGCTTGATCCTCTCCTCCAGCTCCAGCTCCTCCTTCTCAAGCCGCTCCCGCTCCGCGATCGTGTCCCGCTTCGTCTTCGGAACGAAAACCGGTTTCACGATCGCGATGCCACCGAGCTGCTCATCATCCGAGTCCGTCTCGTACTCGGACTCATCTTCCTCCTCGTCCTCCTCAACCTCTTCCTCCGCCTCCTCCTCCACTGGGAGCAGCGTCGCGGCGGCCTCCTCCTGCTCGCGCTGCAGCAGCCGCTCACGGATGCGGCGGCGGCGCTCCTCGAGGGCGTCCTCGTCATCGTGGTCGTCCGCTTCGGCGCCAACGCGGTCCTCCTCCTCGTCGAAGGCGGAGACGATCTCCGCCTGGCGGATGCGGCGGTGCTCGGCGCGGATCTCGTCGCGGTTGTCGGCGCGGCTCTCGGCGAGACGGCGGAGGCGGCGGTCGTCGCGGGCGGGGGGAGATCGGGGCGGGATGGGAAGGCGCGCTCGAGGGCGGCGGAGCGGAGGTCGGGGGCGGCGTCGTCCTCGAGGTCGTCGGCCCACTCGGGGGCCTTGCCGGGCCAGTAGCGCTTGACCTTGGTCTGCCCGATCTTTCCGCGGAGCTTGTCGCGCACGGCGATCACGGCGTCGCTAACGCCCGCGGTGACGGACATGGCCTCTGGAGGTGATGCCCGCGAGCACGCGAAGGACCGGACGCCTGATTCCGGGAGGGAAAGATTTGTGGGGGACTAGTCTCCCGAGTGTGTGTAGAGGAGTAAGGCGAAATTGTTGAGGGACAGAATTTATCTAGACTAGGACACGTTTTTATATATAATTACTAAAATATTTATATTTAATTAAATAAACATTAAGTTTGAATATTTAAAAAATAGTTATTAATCGACACTTGAAATGTTGATTTTTGGAATGTGAATCTTAAAACAACACCTCATGTGCTATTGGGCACCTCAAATGGACACATGAGATTTGGGATTCTCCCATAACAGATAATTTATATTCATATCTATCTTTTTATTGGCATCCAAATTACCAAATAATGCTTTTGTTTCTCTAAAGAAGGGGCATGCATGCAAATGGCTCAAAAGGGAGCAAGTTCAAATCGACCATTTGCATGCATGCCCTCTTTTGGAGAAACAAAAGAATTGTTGGACTAATTTTTTCTCCACCAATTTTAGGAAACAACAAATGGAACAAGAACAAATGACCCAAAAGGATACATTATAATAACATATTATTATAATGTTGGGAATGATCATCCATGTTTTTATATAAATATAGGCAAATGTTTTAAACTTTTTTCGGAATCTAACTTTATGGATAGACTTCAGTATACATAAATTGATATTATATAAGCTCCAAGTCTCACTTCTCATAAAAATATTGAACATATAATATTATAATATTTTGATAATAAATAATTTATTACAAATATCATTTTATGATCTGTAATTTTTTGTGAATGATGCATTATGTCCATATTTTCATAAAATATAATTATTTTTAATTATTTAGATTCATTCTTTAATCATGAGCATCGATTCCTCGCAATATATATTATATTTATTTTGAATGTCAATTAAACAGAAAATATAAAATAATTCTTAATATATTAGATTTTTTTAATCTTGTAGATCGATTTCTCGTAATATAAATTATAGTGCATCCTTTTGGGTCATTCGTTTTTATCCCACATGTTGTTTCTTAAAATTGGTGGAGAAAAAATTCTCCCAATAATGCTTTTGTTTCTCCAAAGGAGGGCGTGCATGCAAATGGCCTAAAAGGGAACAAGCCCAAATCGGCACCTTAAGTACCGATTTGAGCTTGCTCCTTTTTTGGATTATTTACATGCATGCCCCTCCTTTGGAGAAACAAAAGTATTATTGGGTATTTTGGATGGTAATAAAAGGAGGTATATGTTTATATCCAAATGGGAAACCCAAATCGGTACCTGAGGTATCGATTTGAGATTGACTTCTCAAATCGGAACCTTAACTACCGACTGATAACTATTTTTTAAATATTCAAACTTGATACTTATTTAATTAATTATAAATATTTTAATAATTATTTACAAAAAAAAAAAAATCCCTCTGTACTACAGTCCTACTAACTAGAACGATCTCAGAGTACATGACACAAACTTTTCCAACTCTCCTCTCCTTTTTTTCCCTCAATTTCTTGAGGAAAATTTGTCCTTGGATGCAACCTAAGTAATACTGAATTGACGGGATTTTTCTAATAATTATTTATTTAATTTTAGTTATTAATTACTAGTTATGAAGGCCAGTAACTTAAAATTTTAGATACGAATGAGTATTTTTATCTTAGAGGTATGGATATGTATAGGAAATTACTTGTAATTTTTTTTGACAAAGACGTGATATGGATATTGTTTTTGTTTTTTTAAGACATGTATACGAATTCGAATATCATAAACCAACGACATATATTTTTCTTCCTATTTTATGTGTAACTCTAGAATGTATTCAGGTACATATCTACATCCACAGAAAAAGGTTATACAATCGTTTATGTATCCAAATGCTAAAAAAATAAAAACTATATTTGTGTTCATATTTATATCCACATAAAAACAAAACTCATTTCCTTATCATTATCTGTACAATTTCATTATATTTATGATAATCAATGTATCAAACAAAAATCACATCGAAATATAGACCCTTTAATATTATCAACGAGAGTGCTATTTATAGGGTGGAGCACTGGGTCGGGCCGGCCCGAACCTGACTTGACCCGCAAAAGCCCGAACCTGATGTACAAGTGGGTTGGTCCCGGATCTTCATTTTTGATAAATATTATGCTCGGGTTGGGCCGGGCCCGAACCCAAAATACAAATGGGTCGGGCCCGGGCCCTCAGATTTCAAAAAATCATATTGGAATTAAATTAGGGGACACGGATTTATAGTCAAAATACATCCAATATTTCCTTCATCCATCAATAGTAATATTATATAGTAACAATACATCTAATATTCATGTGTTATGGATGAATTATCTCCATAAAAATAAATTGGAATCAAAGTGCAACTCATGGAATCAAAATAAGCGCAGGTTGAGCCCGGCCCGAGCCCGAGCCCGATCCGAACCCGAGCCCGATCTCGTGGGCCTTGGGCCGGGCCCGGGTCCTCAATTTGGTGAAAAAGCGGGCCTCGACCCGGTCCAAGACCCACGGAAAATTGATGGGATCAGGTCGGGCTTTCTCGGGTTGGGTCGGGTCGAGCCCAATGCTCCACCCTAGCTATTTATAATAATAACTTTTTGAACGTGATAGAGATGCAAAATGTTTGGAGGCGAGTGCAAAAGCTCGCTCTCAAATAGGCACATGATGTATGATGTGACGTTTTGAATTTTCTCCTCAAATCGGCATCTCATGTATTGTTTTATGCCTAAAGTTTTAAATTTGTGATTTTTGTACATATTTACTTAATTTAGATTAAGTTGCTAATTATTTTTAAAAATCTTGAATTGACTGCCCAGAACCCAAAGAGTTGTTTGGTGGTTGAGCAGTGTGCCTTCACTTTAAAGGACCAGGATTCGAATCCCAGAGCAAGGACGCTCCGGACCTCTGAAATTATCGGGCCTACTGTTAAAAAAATTGACTGCCCAAAAAATACTCCTTGTTTGATTTTGGATTATCCCAAGTTTTAGATGTGTACTACTGGTTCGAGTTAGTTATACGGATCCAACGTATTCTTTGTTGTTATATTTTTTAGCCACCATGAAATAAAAAAGTGGACATCAAAAAATATAATTATAAAAATAATCAATGTAACATATAAACAATGTGACATCACATTTATTATTCCAACCCTCCTGACCATCCAAATAACACTATTCGGATAAGGTTTACCTATCTAACTAGCCCTTATAGGTGGTTACCCCAACCCAATCCAACTCTGTTACCAAACAGGACCAAAGTTGTTAGGTGGTATAGATTTATATATGAAATTCAATTATTTATTTAGATAATATGACTCATTAAGTAGAATATAGGCTAATCTAATGAAGTTAAAGGTCCAACAATGAAGCTCTCTAGACCAGGGTTTACAAAAACGGATTGGACCGGCAGGTCGGACCAGTTGGATTGGGAACCGGCCTCGACTCGATCGGTTCGACCGGTTTTAGGTAATTAATTTAAAAAAAAAAGAAAATAAAAAATCGGGTTAGACCGGTGGTCAGATCGGGGTGACCCGAGTGGTTGGACCGGGTTGACGCAGTTTTGATGGTTTAGTATATTTTTAAAAATAAAGATTTAAATAATGAATAATAGGGTTTTTATTACTTGTACCCTTCTTAACTTCTACGATTTCAGTTATGCGCTTTTCTTTTTTGGAATATAACTTGTGCCACTACTTTCTTGGAGTAATTTTCTAGAAGTAACTATAAATAAATTATTACAATAATATATTCATATATAATGCTAGAAGATGTGACCATTTTTTGTAGATTTTTATTTGAAATAGACAAGCGTATTTTTCTGTTGAAAGATTTGACATTTTAAATGATTATCTCATTGATATATAAATACATATTTACATATATGTATCCGATTTTATCAGTTCAAAAAACCGGTTCCACTGGTCGGACCAGTAAATTAAGCCCGGTCCGGTTTTTTCCAACTCGATAGGAATGATGACGTCGTGCTGACATTATCACCGGTCCGACCCGATTGGACTAAACCGAAGACTAACCGGTTCGATGTCCGATTCGATTTTTAAAACCTTGCTCTAGACTACAAAATCATTTTTCTACGCTACAAAAACAAAAAAAAAAGAGAGAAAGAGGTCATAACTCATGAGGCAAAACCTTATTAGCAAAACAAACCACAACTACGACTTGCGGTTTATTACAAAACCAGCAAAAGAATCACCAAATATGTATGCGATGTAAGGAATTTTTTTCTTTTTCCAACAAGATAAGATCATTGACCGTACACCGGATATCTATCCAAACAAAGATCCTCAAGGATTAGCCCTCGTCCTATTTTTCTCTTATTTTTTTTTTAAATTCATTCGTGGATTTTTATTATTATATCATTATGCCATTCAAATTACATAAGAAACAAAGACTCAGATAGCTTCCACCAAACGGTATCCATTTCAACAATTCCGTGATCATTAAAAAATGACCGTCTAGATGGAGGTCATAGGAGTATATATTTCTCACGAAACTTGAATGACATGATATAGAGATATAGTGGTGAATTTTCACTGATTCATTTTTTTAAAAAAAAAGAGAAAAATAAGACGGAAGAGCCAAGTTAACTCTCCGGGAGAAGCCCCATTTTACCCTCACATCAATAGCCACCATGAAATCACTTGTAAAAAATGATTAAAAAAAGAGCAATCAAGCAAGGAGAAAAAAAAGGTATTTTTTATTTGGAATAGATAAACTAACATAGGAATAGCAATTGTAAGCATGATTGTTGACCTTGAGATCAGACGAAGGATTGTACCGAGAGCCGTCCTAAAGTGAGCGGTATTTTTTAGGAGGATCCCAAGTCAAGAGAAGTGCCACAGAGATCAATGAAACGAACCTGCGGTCTAAAGTCGAAGGCTCGTAAAGATCTAAAAAGGAAGGTTCAGTGCACAAGATCAAACGTTTTCTTCGTGATCTGAAATGTAATGTTATAATCATAGACGTTGCAGTCAAGGTGTTGGTTGAGTTCAAGAGCAATCTCAATATGATCAATTATGGTGTGATGCTACATGAAAATCAACATGTTTGATAAAATGGGAGAACAAAGAAGAGGCTTAGGACAAACCTTAAGGGCCTTTGGTTGTTGGTGTACACCGGTGTACACCGGTGTACCCCTCATTCCAATCCTCCCGACCCCCCACACAGTTTACTATTCATAGAGGTGCCCCAACCCAACTCCACCCAGTTACCAAACCGGCCCTGAGATAACCTTGTAGATTGTATCAAATAGGTTAATGGGGTTAAAATCTTTTATAAGGGCATTCGAATCATCAAATAAAACTCACAAACCCATAGAGCAAAATAATTTATATCATATATATGGCATGGTTGTGCAAAGTTAACACAATATGATAAGTTATGCACAATTAGCTATTGATTCGTTATAGTATAAGTACTCACCTTGCATATAATGATGAATAAAATGAAGATATTGCGTGCAGGGTAGCTAATCGAATCGAACTGTAACGAACGAACCTATGTTCGAGTTCGATTTGATCAGAAAGTTTGAAAGTCCGAGTTCGGTTCGATAAATGTTTGATGGGATATGTTCGAGTTCGAGTTTGTTTAGAAAATGAATGTTCGAGTTCGATAATAGTTCGTTAATGATTTAACGTAACTAAAACTTGTTTATATGAACAAGTTCGAGGATTGTAAGACAGTCTCAAAAGGTATGGATTCCATGTATCAGAAGAGTCTGATGAAGAATCAACTTCATTCGATGAAGCTTTGGGTGATTGTGACATGGATAGTTAGATGCTAACAACAAAGTCTAAGATAGACTCAACGTACAAGACTGGTGTATGGACCATCGAAGATCCACCTAAGGGGCCAAACCCATTGGGTGCAAATGGATCTTCAAGAGAAAAGAGGGGACCCAATGGTAAGGTAGAGACTCCAATGCACGGCTCGTAGCCAAGGATTACATATAGATAGAAGGCATCGATTACGATGAGACATTCTCTCTTACGACCATGCCTAAATACATCAGGGTATTGTTTGTTATAGTTGTACATAACATCTGGCAGATGGATGTCTAGACCGCTTTTTCCAGTGGGTACCTCGAAAAAGATATCTATATGGAGCACTCGTGTGGCTTCATAGCTAAGGAAATAAAAGTGTACAAGATAAAACCATAAAGAGTTATGATTTCGAGCAGAATTCTGATGAGCCATGTATGTACAAGAAGCTTAGTGGGAGTGCAATCGTGTTCATTATGCTTTACGTAGATGGCATCCTTATCAATGAGAATGATACAAAGATGGTGACTAGTATTAAGATCTGGTTGTCCAATACCTTTGAGATGAAAGATGTCGGAGAAGCCTCTTAACTTATATATCACTCGCTGGTTTGTTGGGTTCTTCATGAATGACAACAATCTTCACATTGATTATCTTATTCCGAACTTTCGACCTCGTATGTTGGGTCTGGAGCTATTCTGAACAAACAAAAGAGGGTATTGAGACTATCACAACAAGAATACATCAAAAAGATCTTGGAAAGATTTAGTACGAATAGTTCCAAAAAAGACTTCATACCCTTAAGATACGGTATTCATCTACCTAAAGGAATGAATCCACAAACTGTTGAGGAAAAGAAAGCCACGGTCATATGCCCTTATGCATCAGTTGTGGGAAGCTTGATGTATGTTATGATTTGTATGAGATCGGATATCTGCCATGCAGTAAAGAGGTAAGTCGACTAATCATGCTATGGAGAGAAACACTAGACTATATTGAAGAGCGTCTTCAAGTACCAAAGTCGAACATAAGACTACGCTGTGATTTATGGAAATAATGATCTCTCCAAGCCTTAGGCTAAACGGATTCAAACTTCCAATCAGATATGGATGATAGGAAGTCAACTTCTAGGTCCTTAATCTTGTTGGATGGTAGTGCTTTGTGAACTAAGTGTCGCAAGAAGCATGACATTATGATTGTTTCGAGAAAGTAAAGTATTGGTTGCATAAGACGTAGCAATTATATTGGATGTAGTTAATATTCACTTGAGATATGCATGTTTGTAACATAACTTGGCATAGTCGTCGGTGACAAAGTGACTAATCAGCTTACCAAACTATTCAACAATATAGTCAATGATTAACACAATAAATATGGGATTGAAACATGTAAATTAATGGCTCTAAAGGCTAGTGGGAGACTATTAGACTTGTAATCTCTTGGTGACCCATTAATACAATAAAAGTTATTATTTTATCATGGCCATCTGAAATAAAATGAATGAACGAATGTGAATGCACTTTACTATTAAGGTTCCTTTGTATAATTAGGATTAAGTACCGTAACCATACTGAATACCATACAGCTAGGAGGACACATTTCACTTCAAACACGTGATATTCAATAAAGATCTTAGCCTGAGAAAGAGATGGAAATCTTTCTCTAAAGACTGATTTCCAACCAACTTGTTCATGCAGGTCATCTACATAGGAATGAAGATTCAAAAGTATTATAATAATCAATTCAAAGAGTTGACTTGATGAGATTGAGATAAACTAAGGCTGAATCGTAATTGTCACAATTGATCACACACCCTTTGACCTGAGACATATGCAGCTATATGCTTGAGTATGCACATTTGACATACTAATAGATTGGTGACCTCACCAAGGTCCATCAAGGCCTCAAATTTCGATTTCGATCACCATTCCGGTGAATGACCCCAATGAAATTCCGATCATTTTGATCAGTTTTTTAATAGGGGACCTCAAATTTCGGTCGACACTGTCCATTTTGATCGAATTTCGATTTCCCACCGAAACCAAAATTCGACCGAAATTCGATCGAATTTCACCGAAATTGGATCCCATGAGATCCATATACCAACGCCTTGGTGTGCATATGAAGACATATGAGATGTATGATCTCTCAAAGGAATATACAGGTTCATAGTTGATGAACCCGGAGACGAATCATACTCGCGAGATGAATTGGGGGTCATAATGGATTCCATGCATGGTCATCGTGCTTATGAAACAAGACATGAATTCAAGATATTAATATTTACTTTTGGAAAGTATATGATTCATATTACCGATCAAATATCAAATGATAAATCTGTTTTATTCCAAGAAGACATTCAAATCAGGGTTTGAACTTTGGATTTATCAAAGTCTTCTAGTGTGGAGGATGAATGAGTGTTGAGAATACTCAGGGTTAAATCTATCATATAGATCATCTACCATGACATTCCCCTTTTCGAGTGACTGATGAAATATGATGGATTTTAATGGCTTCATCTAGCTAGATGATATTTAATTAGATTAAGTCATAATTCATTTGAATCCAATTTCCAACGCCAATTCTAATTTCAACGTCAAAATGCTGGAAACAGAAATGATCATGGAAATGGAAATATACAAGCTCCTTAGACGCATTTCTAAGCTCCAAACAATTTAGACTATGATTAGAAATGGTCGGGAATAGAAATGGTCGGGAAAGATGGGTTCATCTCAGCGCTACTTTCTTGAGTTCACATAGAGAGGCTTGTGTTCCATTGAGCTCACTTAGGGGCTGTTCGGTAGGGGAATAGAGGCTTGGGAATAAGGGGGAATAAGGGAAAATGGGGTTCCCGATGTGTACGGCTATTCCCCCCATTTTTCCTTTCGATCGCGCTTCTCCCCCGACCTTATTCCCCTTCCCTCCCGCGCCCCTCCGTTCGCCGCACATCCCCTGCCCCTCCCCCGCCCGACCATCCCGCGAGCCTCCGGTGTGCGAGGTCGCTTGGTGCCTCGTTTCCTCTGGGCCCCGCGCTCCTCTGAGCCGCCGATGCTAGGGCTGCTTTTGGTCGGCCCCTGTGGGAACCTACTCCGTGATTCTCGATCGAGGTATGCCTTTCACTGTGCTTGCGGTGTGATGGGTCATGGCGGTGGTTGTATTGGCCATTATATCGGCCACTGTTGCCTCGAGCCCTCTGTGGTTGCAATGGAGTCCATGGAGTCTATGGTTTCCCATGGCTATAAATTGGGGCGGAGGAGGAATTCCAGTGGCTTGTCTGCCGCCGCTGCGGTTCATTTTGCTCTGGGCTTGTGTTTTCACATATCATCTACCTTGTGGTGGATCGCCAGGTATATTCGAAAGCAATCCCTCGATTTTTTCGTGCTATGATGATCATTACCTGTTACATATCCCATTGTTTTGCTGGTCGATGCTTCATTTGGGTCTGGGCTTCATGATTTGCCGTTGCTTTATGACCTTATATGCTTCTTGCTTGTGAATATAGACTGTCGTTCCAAATGGGTTGCTATGTTTTATGATGATTTGGGTTCAATAGCTACCTATGAAGTGCTCTTGGATCTTCATTACTTGGCATGAAAACCATTTTCTCGGCCGTGAGGGGTTGGTCGCCTCACTGAGCTTATAGATGGTATGCTATCCTTGGCTGCTGACAGGAGGGGCCGTAGGTTGCTTATTGATGGGGAGCTGATTTTTTCCACTAATGTGATGGTTACTCTTGAATGTCCACTCCTTTGACTATGCTATTCTTATTAGCCAATTGGGTATGGGTTGAGGACCTACTTTTTGAGAGGACCTAAATTGTGATCTAATGACCTGTGTGGTCATAATCGTGGCTGAGAGCATCCCATCTGGAGCTCCATGATGGCCTTCATATTTTTGTCTGAACTGCACAGTGATATTGATTAATGTTTTTTAGCTTGCCTCTTCAGCCCACGGTTGTTGCTTGATGCGGTTTGAGGCTTGGCTGGAAGTGGCTGCATAACATTGGATAATTTGGTTGATGTTTAATATCGATTATTCATTCCAAAAGTTGATCAACAACTGCAAATTTTTGGGGTTAACAGCAACATATATTGTACTTTGCTAACATGGATTCTTGGATGATGTTTGTTGATGACACTTGATATCATTGCGTGACTGAGAGCTATACCTCACTGATGCTCGATGATGTTAATTTAACTTTTTGAACTCATTCATGGTGTTCTACAATGTCATTAATTTTGGGATGGGCTGAGAGCAATGTACCCCATGCTCGATGATGTTCAAAATTTGCTTGCGAAAACAACAAAGATGATATTGTGTGGGATAAATTGGGTCCTTTTCGGCACTGATGTTGACTGTTGGGCTTTGAGGCTGAGCTTATAGTTGCTGCAATGCCATGTAATCGTTGGTGATGATTAATCTTGATCGTAGGTTGCAATACTTCAGCACACCAATGGTGATTGTTGGGCTACCATAAATACATGTTTGTCCATTCCAATAATGGCCTGAGAGCTACATTCTTTGCAGCTCAATGATGGAACCCTTTTGTTAACACCTAAACGGTGATTACGCTATCATAACCCTTGACTGAGAGCTACAGCTCAAGATCGATTCCAGTTTATAAATGACGCTATTTTTTTAATTAGCCTGAGAGCATGTTATTTCTTGCTCGATGATGTATATTTCTGTTGAGAAAAACTCAAGGATGCTAGTTAATGCTCGCAGCTCTATGATGATTAATTCTTGACTGAGAGCTAAGTACTTGCAGCTCGATGATGTATACTTGATGACTGAGAGCTAAGTACTTGCCGCTCGATGATGTGTAATTGTGATGGTTACTACTGAATGTCCAATCAAAATCTTATGTATATTTCTGTTGAGAAAAACTCAAGGATGCTAGTTAATGCTTGCAGCTCTATGAAGAATAGTTCTTGACTGAGAGCTAAGTACTTCCAGCTCGATGATGCATACCTGTTGACTGAGAGCTAAGTACTTGCAGCTCGATGATGTATAATTGATGACTGAGAGCTAAGTACTTTCCGCTCGATGATGTGTAATTGTGATGGTTACTACTGAATGTCCAATCAAAATCTTCTCTGATGTAGAGCTATATAGTAGGTGCTCGCTGATGTAAATATAAAAATGTAGCACCTACATGGCGCTCTACGGTATAAGTACTTGTGGGTTTAATCGCGTGGATGATGCCCGATGCGCTGTGATTGGTCTGAGAGCATCCCATTAGGTGCTCGATGATGCAATGTCTTAAGCACTGCAACACCTTACTTCATTTCAGTTGTTGGACACCACCCTACTTTGTGCTTTGCGTCAGTGATCTTCTGTGCTGCTGTGATCTTTACCTGCGGCTGTATGCTACCTGAACTGATGTTTGCTGTGGTTATTACCTGCAGCTGTATGCTACCTGAACTGATGTAGGCTGTGGTTACTGATGAATCCACATTTCATCATCTTTATTCTATCATTTTGGCACCAAAAACCCTAGCAAATGTCTGTAAATAGCACTAAATAGAGCATCTTAGCATTCATGCATGTGCATCTCAATAGTGTATAAAACACTGTAATTAAGGCCAAAATTATAGAATAAATAAAGAAAAGAAAAAGAATAAAATATTGTAAATATTTTATGACCCAAAACCCCCGAGACCTAGGCATCTTGATGAATAGGTCGACCAGGAATAAAGTAGGGGGAGATAAGGGTCAAATACCTATTTTATTTCATTCATTCTTTATTCATTTTGGGACCTATTTTTGGTTCCACTTTTTATACACCAAATAAAGAAACTTTGTACATGAAAGTTGTAGATAAATTAATAAAGAAAATTACAAAATTGATTTCACTGAAAAATAATGTACAGATGAAAAGTTATGGTCTGAATAAGAATCCAAAATCCCAACTTCCCAGACCCGTATCTCACAACTGACAACTCCAAATGTAGCAAACTCACCTTTAATTGTATATAGAATAAAATAATCTATCCAATGGCGGTGGTTTCGCATTTGGCGGAGCTACGGTTTGAAAGTTGAGTTTTGGACCCTCATTGTATACTTGTACTGAATAAAATATTCAATTTATTATTTATTCATTATTCTTCATATTTTTATATTTTTATAATTTTTTTAAATGTTACTTATACTATATATGTGCGTTAAAATTAAAATAAAATGCAAAGAACAAAATAAAAATAAAAATACTTGTATAAAAACTACATAGGTATACTGCCTATGTATATACCTATACAAAATACACCTGTATTTTATTAAGTGTATAAAATATATCAGAAAATTAAAATAAAAATATATTGGTGTATATAAAAGTATTTTATAATTTTAGAAAATAAAAACCAAACTAAAATAAATTAAAAATACTTAAATAAAAATTAAATAGCAAGATACATAGGTATTATACCTATATAGGGTTAAAAGGGTAACTTGTAAAAATTTAAGTCATAAAAATAAATAAAAATCAGAATAAAATACTACATAAAATTTTGAGCATTTTTTATTTTATACTTTATAATTAATTCGGCTATTTAGTATTTTTAAATGAATTAACAAAAAATTAACTCAGGGTTTTTCCTGGTTGGTCCACGTGGACCAACCAGGTGCAAACCCTAGTTGACCTCGGTCAACTAGGTAACCTACCCCCTGTAGCCTTGTCAGAGGCCTGTTTTTGGGTCGATTTCTCGATTTTTTCGAGGACGTTAGGCACCTCATTTCGTGCTAGCGTCTTCTTGACTTTTGATCATCGATGATCGAGGAGGCTCGCCCATATCTTACATTGGATTGTGGATCAATGAATCGCTCCAGAGCTCTTGATCTTTGAGCCCCTGTCACCTCGGGTCAAACCACTTAAAACCAACTCCCCCTCTTCCATTTCGAATCGAGTCCCCTTGGTCCACCCTTCAGCGCCACCATCGTGCTCCTGAGCTCCGTGGAGGTGACAGCTCCATCGCCAGCCCTTCAGCCAAGGCGCGCGAAGTCGAGGGAGCCTCCATCACCTCCGCCAACAGCCGGCGTCGAGGTACTCTTTCTCCTCTGGCTCCGGCCATCGAGGGAATCCCCCCGCCTATTTCTTTGTACCATTTCGTTCCTGTTAGCTTAAGGATCAATATCCCCCAAAAAAATCGAAGTTTCATCAACCATATCGCCAAATCACGCACCTTGGCCGGAGCGCACCTCCGGCCGTGCACCCATATCGTGAACCACGCCTTCCCCCCCGACCATCCAAGGGTCCAGGCAGTTTGCCCTGGACCCGTTGACCATTTGTGCAGGTCAAAGAACGAGCAACGATACCTGGAAGCGGATTTTGAAGCTCGCCGGAGCAGACACAGCCCACCAGCTCCGCCGGTCACCTGCGAGCGCCACGGTCTCCGTCGTGTCTTTTTGCCGCCACCAGTTGATAGAGGAGGACCAGGGGTCGCTCCACGGCCATTTTGAAGCCCTAACTACGCCGGAGGACGAAGATCTGGAGCGGCGAAGTCCGCCTCGCCGGCGTTCTTCGCTGTTCTTCCTCATCGCCCCCAAGCCGTTGGATCGAGGAGCCCTCCCCAGGTCGAGCCCAAGCCGTTGGATCGCGCCTCGTCTACACCGTCCGATCATCCCCAGATGATCTAATCGCAGCCGCACGAGCCAACCGCCATCGGCGCCCGAAGAGCGGACACGTGGATAAGTGGAATCGACCAGCCGTCCGATCGCGCCTAGCGGGGGTAATTTTGCACGATACCCCTGCCATTTTTGTAATATTTTATTAGGACGTAAACTTTCATTGGCCGTTTAAAAATTTTGTAATATTTGCAAAAAGACCCCTAGGTTTTGTTTATTTGCACTTAGGTCCTCCGCCACGTCACCTCACGTGACCAGTACACGTGAGGTGAGGGCATTTTGCAGAGGAACCCTCGGCCTTTTGGGTATTTCGTTTCAGTACAAAAACTTTCGTGGCAAGTGTAATATTTCTGGTTACTCTGCAAGTAGGCCCCCAGATTTTTGAGAAATTGCATTCCAGTCCTCGCCAGGCGCGTGCAAGTCACGCGCCCTGGTGGGAAAATTTCTAGGAAGCCCAGGCGGCTTTTGTAATAGCTTTTTGGTGCTATAAATTGAATATTCAGTGTATATTCTTGTGGAAAATTGCATGTATGCCCCTGGATGTTTGAGATTTTGCACATATACCCCTGTCAGGACTGTTTAATGTTTGGATACTTGTTCTAATTATTTAACATATCATTTGAAGTCCAAAAATTCCACAAAAAGAGGATTAAGCACCTGGACACGTGTACTTTGACGCCATCTATTTAGTTTTTGATTTTATTTTATTTTTATATTTATTAAAAATCAAAAACTTGTTATTTGTGCACTGTCTAGTTTAGAAAATACCAAAAAAAATATTAAAACTCCTCCAAAAATTCCAAAAAAATTACCTAGTGTCTATTTTATTCTATTTTAGTGTCAGTCCAAAAATCATTAAAAATCTCAAAAGAAAAACATTAAAAATTTAAAAACACTCAAAATCTTCGAAAAAATATATAAAATCAGACAAAAATCCAAAAAATACAAACTCAGCTCCTGTTTGTTGTATATTTCGGTAGCTTTATTTGAAAATTAGTGTGAAAAGTTTTGAGTATTGGTTGCTATTTTTAAATCACATTTTACTTACAGCCAGCACTTTTGTCACTGTTTTCTCTTATTTCAGTATTTGAAAATATCAAAAACACCTTGAAAAATCCCCAAAAATCACAAAAACAGTAGAAAACCACAAAATACCAAAAAGATTTTATTTCTGAATTTTTGGTCATTTTTGCACATTTTTATAAATACTTTATATTGCCTTTTATTACTTTGCTTATATTTTCCAATATTAAAAAAAATATAAAATATAAAATATAAAAACCAGAAAACTAAAAATCAAAATACAAAATTAAAAATCAAAAACAAAAAAAAATTTAAAAGTTAAAAACCCACAAAAACATCTTTGCTTGCTTGCTTAGTGTAGACATATCACACACACATTCACTTGTGCACACATTTGCTTGAACTACCCTGCTTGCTCCCTGTGTTCGAACTCTCTGCATACTTGCTTGCTATACATTTCGTGCAGAGTTAAAAATAAATTTTAACTCCATATTATTTCTAATTTATTGATCTTTAGTGTGGGTTAATTGTTGATTAAATACGGAATTTGATTGGTCGACACTTCGACTGAGTTCACGCTTTGTGTTGAACTTAAGGCCATCGATTTCCGTGTTTATCAAATGGCGCCGTTGCCGGGGAGCAACAGCGAGTAGTTCACATTTTGTTTGATTGAGTGATTGTCTACCATAGCATTAGTTTACCTCTCTTACATTTTTGATATATCTTGTTGAGCTATCTGACCATTTATTTCTTGTCTTCTTGCGAGGGACCGCGGAGCAAGGCGGATCGCTTAGGTGATCCGGAGCATCCTTGGGAAGCGGAGCCGGCCTTCTTGGGCCAAGCCGGCAGGAGAGAGCAGGAGTGAGAGAGAGTGATTAGTTAGCCTGCATATTACTTTTGTGAGAGAGAGACTATTAATTTGTAATAATACAGGTACTTTGGACTTGGACTTCCGGGCCCAATTTCCAAGTGTTTGTTCACTTGGGGGCTCACCGCGGTTTTTGACGAGTTTTTCTCGCTTGTAATTTTTCGGTTTTGTTTTCATTTTTCACTTTCTTTTGTGGATTGAGCTCTTAGTTTTAGGTCCTGCTTGACTCGATTAGAATAGGTCCAAACACTTAATTATTTTTGCATGCTCCTATAGTGCGTATTTGGACTTAGACTAATTAAACAGTTGGTTATCTACTTTTGATCCACGCGCCGTGAGCGAACCCCATCAAGCGCTACTCCTGAACTCGAGTGTGTCGAGAAGAGGAGGGGTAAGCCAAGACCGGACACTCGGATTGGGAGTTGATAATCAACTTGTGGTTCTTCACGCTAGCAGTTGCCTAATCTAGGACGATTTCCGTGTGCATACCGGCATGTAGTATAGGTTTATAAATTTCTGCTTTGCATCCCGCATGGAGAGAGCTGGGATTCACTGTAAGTCTTCTTACTTTGCACGCATCATTTAGGCACAAAGGTGAGATCTCCATCTTTGTGTCAACTTGCACGGCTTTTCCGACTCTATTCTCCCTCTGTTTTTGGACAAAGTAGGATCAAGAAAACACAAAAATCATTAGGCGCTTGTTTGAATCTACTCAAAAGAAGCGATAACCCCTAAAAAATTAAAAAAGGGACTGCTAAGAAAACTTGACCAAAAATAAAATCGGTAATTGGATTCATTGCTTGGGGTGAGTAATACCCTCACTTGTATTCAGGTTGCATGGGAAGGTCTCCTTCCAAGTGAGGTGAGCGCTTCGTAAGGATTAGAGCCAAAAACCCAGCTTGTGGCTGCCTTGTGTATCACCTGGATTACCGAAGTATTGGCGCTTCTATCGTACATGGACGAGTAGGGCTTGGTCAACATTGGTGACTCTCTGTTGTGTAGAGCATCGACCTTGTCCGAAGTATCGAGCCTAGGCCACGCCTTCACGGGGGTGTCTGTCTCATCGTCTTGCGTCCGAGTAGGTTCTTGCACGCTCACGGGTGATTCCGTTGCAAGCGAGTTCCGAAGTATCGGTTTCGCCTATTGGCTTCCTCTCTTATTCTTTGGCTGAGTAGGGATCCAGGAAGGGTTACAAGGACCTCAAAAAGTGCAAGCTACAGGTTACACAGGAGGAGGACAAGTACGGGATACTCTTCCGGCAGTACTCTCTCTCCTTTAGGCGTAGCGTTCTAAGGACTCGTGAAAAGATAAATTCCTGAATCAAGCTAAAATTGACAAGATAAAAGCCGAACCTTCACGGCTTCATGTGTTGCGTTGGTGAACTCACCCTTGCTTTGTGTTTGATTGCTAGATTTATTTAGGTCAAGATCAAAAACACCGCACAATTGTGCACAATTTTGTTGCATATCATCTTCTTCTTCTCTTGCATTATCCCCACTTCTCTCGAATAATCAAGATGATGGGACGGAGGTCTCTTAGGCCGACCTTGTCGGCACCGCTATCTAGCACTCCTCCTTATTCATCTAGGAAAACCTCGGAGAGTTCGCTCTCCGAGCCCGAGTTTAAATCCACCCTGTTCCCCCTCGACCACCCTTCTTATTCTCCTTCCATCAGTCCAAGAGTGTCAGAATTCAGTGCATCACAGTGTTCAGCTCATTCGACAGCACCTGAGATGGCCTCTTTTGCTTTTTCAGAAAATCCAGCCATGGCAGATAGAGGCGAGCATGAAGATGATCATGAGCACCCTCCGTTCCTATTTGATCAAGCATCCATCAATAATTCCTTGTTGGCATCCCTGGAGACTATGCAGAGGCAGATCCGTGACCAGGGCACATTCATGGGTGACCTTATGAGGGAAATTGCTCAGATGAGAGAGAACCGAGCTGGCGGAGAAGGTGGTGAAGGAGGAGGGCCTGATGCAGGAGGAGCCGATCCAGACGGTGAGCGACCGCCACAGACCATCATGAGGGAACTGCACAACCCAGCTTCGTCCCTCACTCATCGGTGGATCAGACTCCCACCAATCCACGGAGACTTCGAGCTTCGGCACCATACGATCCAGCTTCTTCCCAAGTTCCATGGGCTGCCGACCGAAGAACCGCACCTCCATCTCCAAGAGTTCGAAATGATATGCAGCACTATCCACGATCGGTTGTTGACCGAGGACACTATCAAGATGATCGCCTTCCCGTTCTCATTGGTTGATCGAGCCGCATATTGGCTCAAGCATCTAGGGCGATTCGTCGACACTTGGGCAGATCTCCGGTCCGTTTATTTGAAGAAATACTATCCTCTCGGCCGGACAAACACAGCTCGAGCAATGATCAGTAATTTCATCATGATCCCAAATGAACAGTTCCATGAAGCATGGGATCGATTCAGAGAGCTCATAGACCGGTGTCCACATCACGATATCTCCAAGCCCCACCTGGTGCGGAGTTTCTTCTGTGGGCTGAAACCGGAGCTGCAGGGGCTTGTGAACGCCTCTTGCGGTGGATCCTATTTCTCCAAGGGAGAAGACGACGTCTGGGCCATCTACGAAGGCATGGCAGAGAACTCTACAGTGATGACCCAGGCCAGAATCTACACTCAGCAGAAGCCCCCGCAAGGAGCGGGATCATTTCAGAGGATCGCCCGCATCGATGCCGGTCCTAGCACAACGTCGGTAGCCGCAGCCCAAGCAGAATCAGCAGCAGCCGACATGGGCATAATCAGTGAAAAGCTGGACCGCATGGAGATCCTGGAAAAGAAGCAGAACCAAGGTCTAGCCCAGATGGACCTTCTCACCAAGACAATGAGTGACCTGAAAACTCAAATTCTCTGTATTCAGGAGGCACAGGCCCATTCACAACAGCCTCCCAGGTCACAGGTTGCTTCCAGCAGCAGCAATCCCAACCAGGCCTCTACCTCATACCGCCAGGTGAACCATATCCAGGCGGAGCCGGTTCCATTGCTGCAATACCATTCAGAGCAACCGCCATCTTCGGACGCGCAGATGGTGGTTTATCAGCAGGAGCAGCCACTGGCAGTTCTTCCTCCACCTTCCTTCGAGCAGGAACCGTTGATGGAAGTCAACGGGATTTGGTATGACCGATACCCTCAGCCAGCGATTCGCAGGGATCACCCCGGATTCCGTTGGGGTAATGGTGGATCCTCATCCCAACAGCATTCCCCTGCTCAAGGACAGCAGAACGGCCAGCCACAGCAACAACACCAGCAGCCCCAGTACAACCAGCCCCAGCATTATCAGAGTGGTCCTCGTCCCGCCTATCAGGGACAACAGTGGAGGCAGCGTCAGCCGCCTCAGCATTCTTATCACCAGCCTTCCCCCCAGTTTCAGCAACAACACCAGCAGCAGCCCCATTTCCAGCAGGGACAGACGTCCGGTTCTCAGGGTCCAGCCTTCGAGAACCCTGCTCTTGATGATCTTGCCCGCTTGCTATCTGAACAGCGAGCATCTTTCAGGCAAGAAATGGATGAGTTCCGGCAGGAGATGCGGGATTTCATCAAAGGTAAGGCCGCCATACCCGCTCAGATCAAACCTAATCCTAATAATTTGAAAAGGAAGTCCGAGCAGGTAGAGTTTACAGAGGATACCTCTCCTAGTGATTGTTTGAGCGACATATCCTATATCTATCATGATGCTGATTTTGTTACTACTAGGAGCGGTAGGATGCCAGCCGGCGGCGCCTCTTCTGAGCGACACCCAGAGGCAGGATCAGGAGCGCCAGAGGAGCAGAGGAGCGGTGCTGATGCCGCTCATGATGATGATGACGGTGGTGCTGATACCACCCATGATGAAGTTCAGGACGACGGTGCTGATGCCGTCGTGATACCAGATGAAGACGGTGGTGCTGATGCCACCATTTTTGATGCAGAACCAGAGAGCGGTGCTGATGCCGCAGATGCAGGTGCCGGTGGTGGTACTGAGGCCACCACCTCTACTTTTGTTGAGCTTCCCACCGTGATGTTACCACATTTTGTATCTATGGACTGTGGTAACAAAAAGAACAAAAATATGAATAAAGGAAAGGTTCCCGTTCAAATTGCAGATCCATATGTGTTGCATGATGATATTTGTGTGGATTCTCCATCTTCACAGGCACAGGGACCGTTTCCTAGTCCTCCATCTGAGGAGGCACCCACCATCCCCTTTCCTGAGGCACTCCGCCGGGCGAAGGGGAATAAAAAAGAAAATCCTAAAAAGAACCAGGAGGTAGAGTTCGGCAATGAAATGATTGACAGATTCCATATTCAGCTGACTCTATGAGAAGCGTTTGAGCATATCCCCTTCTTCAAGAAGAATTTGAAAGAAACAACTACTGTCCGAAGGAAGAAGAGGCACAGAGATCAAATCCATATGCTCACGCATAACACTTGCTGCGCCATTCAGAACACATTGCCAGCCAAGCGACCAGACGCAGGAGCTCCCTATGTCAGATGCGAGATTCAGGAGCAACAGTTTGATCGTACTCTATTAGACAACGGCTCTTCAATTAACCTCCTTCCGGCAGCCTTACTCAAGCAGTTCGAGTTTGGCCCTCTTCTTCGAAGCAGAACCGTCCTTCAGTTTGCTGATAGGTCGATTAAGAGGCCAAAGGGGTTACTGAAAGACGTGGTCGTTACCATTCAGGGCCTGAAATTCCCCGTGGACTTCGTCGTGTTGGACATGGAGATCCCTGAGTCGGTAACTGATGCCCCCATCATCCTCGGACGTCCATTCTTGGCCACAGCCAAGGCGGTGACCGATCATGATAGTGGGAAGGTATGCTTTCGCGTAGAGGGCGAAACCATACAAATAGATACGATCGAAGAGATCCGAGCCAGAGAGGCAGAATGCTCAGAGCAGTGCAGCGAAGCCGAGCAGATGACAGAGGAGGAGCTAGACATCCACCAGGTTTGTGATTTTGAGATGACTGATGATGAATCCAACTGGAAAGATCCCGTAGCACCGACCCTCGCCTTGCCTACAGATTCACTGTATCTCAAGCTCATGGCAGTCGAGAGCCGGGAGAGCACAACCCTGGATGAAGATATCTCTGAGGCTGACAGTGTTGTGATGAGTGGTGCTGAGGAATTTCAATCTTGCTCATCGTCTTCTGATCCCTCGGATTCAGACATAGACTGGGATGACTTTGATGATTATTTGCCTTGTCTGATTCCTTCTGAGCCGACAGTCATGACAGAGTGCGAGCCAGTGCAGTTTATCGATGATCCAGCAGGCCGCCCTTCGTCAGGAATTCATGCAGTGCGAGAGTTCTCCCATGCAGACCTGGTAGCATTTACACAGACTTATCAGAAGCCAGATCTGCCACCTCCCAGTTGTCCGGAACGGAAACCTCTGCCGCAGTCAATGAAGTACAGATTCCTTGCTGGAGAGCCAGAAATGCACCCAGTCATTATCTCAGCAGATTTGACTGGAGAACAAGAATCTCGTCTGATGGAGGTTCTTGAAAGAAACCGCAAGGCAATCGGTTGGAGTATAGCTGATCTCCAGGGGCTGAGCCCAAATCTTTGTTCTCACCACATTTATCTTGAGGATAACGCTAAGCCGTCGCGTGAGTTCCAACGACGGCTGAACCCGAATCTTCGAGACGTAGTCATGAAAGAAATTTCCAAGTGGTGGAGCGCTGATTTTATCTATCCCATCTCCGACTCCAAATGGGTTAGTCCACTCCATGTGGTACCCAAGAAGACGGGTATCACTACAGTTGTCAATGAGTCTGGAGAGGAGATCGCTACCAGAGTACCAACTTCTTGGAGGGTCTGTGTGGACTACAGACGATTGAATGAGGCCACCAAGAAGGATCACTTCCCGCTTCCCTTCATTGATCAGATTATCGAGCGGTTAGCCGGGAAGAGTCATTACTGCTTTCTTGATGGGTACTCTGGATATAATCAAGTGGCCATTGCGCCCGAAGACCAGGAGAAAACGACATTCACCTGTCCGTTTGGGACTTATGCTTTCAGACGGATGCCCTTTGGTCTATGTAACGCTCCGGCGACATTCCAAAGGTGCATGTTGTCCATATTCTCGGACATGGTGGGTGACTGTTTAGAGGTCTTCATGGATGACTTCTCGGTCTATGGCGACGGGTTCGACGCTTGTCTTGACTGCCTAGACCGTGTGCTGAAGCGCTGCATTGAGGTCAACCTTGTCTTATCCTGGGAGAAGAGTCATTTCATGATGACTCAAGGGACGGTCCTTGGTCATATCGTCTCCAACAGGGGCATGGAGGTCGATCCGGCTAAGGTGGATATCATCAGAAAACTCAATCCGCCGTCCAACTTGCGTCAGTTACGGTCTTTTCTGGGGCATGTCGGTTTCTACCGACGGTTCATTCAGGACTTCAGTCGAATTGCCCGACCGCTTACTGACTTGCTGACCAAAGACACCGAGTTTATTGTTAATGATAAGTGTCTTGAATCTTTTGAGACTCTCAAGAATATGGTTGTTTCAGCTCCTGTCCTTCAGCCACCCGATTGGTCTCTCCCATTCGAGATCATGACGGACGCTTCAGATTTTGCCGTTGGGGCTGTGCTTGGACAGAGGAGGGATGGTTTACCATTTGCCATTCACTACGCCAGCCGGACTTTGGATGCCGCACAGCGGAATTACACAGTGACTGAGAAAGAGATGCTGGCCGTAGTTTTCGCTCTTGATAAGTATCGATCATATATTCTCGGCTCTAGAGTGACCATCTACACTGATCATACCGCTATCCGGTACTTAATGGCTAAGAAGGATGCCAAAGCACGTCTCACCAGATGGATCCTTCTACTCCAGGAATTTGATATTGAGATTAAGGACAAGCCTGGAGTCAAGAATGTGGTGGCGGATCATCTATCCAGATTGGAGAATCTTGAGGAATCTGAGCCCAGCGCACCTATCTCAGAGACATTTCCAGATGAGGCGATCTTGGCTGTCACCTCACTCCCATGGTATGCTGACTTTGTAAACTATCTTGTTGCCAAGACAGTCCCTCAGGGTTGGCCCAGGCAGAAACTTGAGACCTTCCTAGCAAAGGCCAAGTTTTATCATTGGGAGGATCCCGTCCTTTATCATGAAGGAGGGGATAGTATCTGGAGGAGGTGCATTCCTCAAGAAGAGCAGCAAAGCGTCCTCACATATTGCCACAAGCTTGAGGCAGGAGGACATCATTCTGGAAAAAGGACAGCACAGAAGGTGCTTCAATCCGGCCTATGGTGGCCTACTCTCTTCAAGGATTCTGATGAGTTCGTGAAGAGATGTACTGACTGTCAGAAAATGGGAACCTGCGGACAGAGAGACATGATGCCCATGCAACCCATTCACTTTTGTGAGGTTTTTGATGCATGGGGGATTGATTTCATGGGCCCATTTCCTAAGAGTCAGGGATTCGAGCATATTTTGCTCGCTGTGGATTATGTCAGCCGATGGGTTGAGGCCATCCCCGCCCGAGCCGCAGATGCGAAAACCGTGTGTAAATTCTTGAGGAAAAATATCATTTCACGGTTCGGGGTACCTAGAGTTTTGATTTCTGACGGGGGGTCTCACTTCATCAATGACAAAGTCAGGGCCCTTGCAGACGAGTTCGGCATTGACCATCGGATTGCCACTCCTTATCACCCTCAGACTAATGGTCTTGCCGAAGTATCGAATCGGGAGATAAAGACTATCTTGCAGAAAGTTGTCCGTCCTGACCGAAAGGATTGGTCACAACTTTTGGACTCGGTCTTGTGGGCTTATCGGACCTCTTTCAAGAATCCATTGGGGACATCTCCCTTTCGTCTCGTCTATGGCAATCCGTGCCATCTGCCGGTGGAGATCAAGCACAAATCTTTTTGGGCAGTTACTGAGTTGCTTCTAGATCCCGAGAGTATAGGAGACCAGAGAAGAGCAGAATTGGCAGCCCTGGAAGAATTGAGAGATACAGCCTTTTCGAACAGCCTACAGTACAAAGAGAAAGTGAAGACATGGCACGATTCGCATATCAGCCATAAACAGTTTGAGCTAGATCAGAGAGTATGGTTGTTTGATTCCAGGCTTAAATTATTCCCAGGGAAGTTGCAGAGCAAGTGGAAAGGCCCGTATGTGGTCAGGAAGGTACATGACAATGGCAGCATTGACATATCCGAATCGTCATCTTCCTCTACCTTCCGCGTCAATGGTCAACGCCTTAAGCTATATCTAGATCACAATCCGCCGACCATTGACGTTGCCCCCATTCTTCTGGTATGAGATGTGTCCTTTGACTCTCATCATCTGCATCTCATACATGGTGATCAACTCCATCTGCCGATGTACAGATCCATCTGTTCATATCACTTTCATCTGTTGATTCATTTTCTTCTTTTCTTCTTTTCTTCTTTTACATCTCTATCTTCTTTATCTATGAAAAAGGTGCCGCCCTTGTAGACAGTTTTCCATACTTAGGACGTACTTTGTCCTAAGTATAGGGGGTGTGCACCCCGAGTATTTCCATTCTTTGATCCTCTCCATTGTCTCCTCTTCTTGTCTATACTTAGGGATATCTTACCCTAAGTATAGGGGGAGACGATCTGAGTACGATCTGTTTATTCCCACCCTTGACCCTCCCTGCATTGTGTACAGTCTGCTATACTTAGGATTATTTGATCCTAAGTATAGGGGGGACGGTCAACTTCTCATTCATTGATTCATTCATTCTTTAGACTTGCCTATACTTAGTACGAGTTATGTCTTCTCTTTTCTCTCCGATCTATGAGGACATAGCTCAAGCTAAGTATAGGGGGGTCGTATATACTGCGTATATACTTTAGCCATAACTCGTACTTTCGTATTTTCCTAATAATATGGCTAATAATTCTTTAAAATTCATTAAAAATCCATAATAAAAAGATGTGGTTATTCCTCAAATTCTTTTTTATAATTACTGATTAATAAATCAGGTGAAAATGTTTTTTGCAAAATGTTTGAAAAATAGTTTGAAAATCTTTGTGAATATCTATTGAAAACTATTTTGAAAATATTTTGTTACATGTTTTCAACCTTTGTAAAATGTGTGGTTTGTAAAATTCATTTTCTTTATGTGAAATAAAAGATTTGAAAAATGATTTGCAAATGGTTTGAAAAATGGTTGCAAAAATCCTTTGAAAAATCCTATATATACTGTTTTGAAAGCCTTTGCAAAATGATTTTCAAATGTGTGTACATGTTTGTAAAAATGTTTGTAAAAACTATTTTGGACTATAGTTTTCAAAAATTGTGTGAAAAGCTTGTGTCAAATAAGTTTGAGGAATACTAACATCACACCAAAATCCACTACCTATATATATGTATAAAATTGATCACTTACCCTGTAAATTCTTAAAATCCATTTCTTGTAAATATAAGAAGCACGCCCGTGTACATATTTTTCACCTAGTTTTTAGCCAAAACTTTTTGTTTTCAAAAATTCCCAAAAACATTCGCAAAAATTAAAATCCAAAAACATCTGAAAAATCTTTTTGAAAAATACAAAAAAAAATGCATCTGCATGCATCATCATTATCTTTTCAAAAATCCATAAAAAGTTCAAAATCTTTGAAAATTGCATCACAAAAATATTTTCTGCATAGCATTGCATAGCATTCACATTTTTCGGATTGAGTTTGATAGTTGAACAAGTCTAAGTAAAATCCGGAGATTGGAGCTTGATTGGACCTTAAAATCTACCTAATAACAGGAACCTTATAGGAACTGGGTTTGAGGTACTTCAGGTCTAGCTGACTTAATTCTTTGAGGATCACGGGACTTGGTTCAATGGATTCTTGACTGCCTAAGTAGAGTATTTCGGAGCACACGCACGACTCTTGTTGATAATGACCTAACTTGGACACCTGCACCTTTCACAGAGCTCTCCACGGATGAGGTGTTGAGGAGGCAGTTTCCTTTAGCTTGGGGTAGCATATGAGGGTAGTACTTCTAGGCGGAACCTCTCTTCTTCTTATAGTGAAGGAAGTGCACCTCAACTTGGTCTAGTGGTGATGAAGGCTAAAGACAGAAGCCGTGGGTTGCAATAAAGCTTCAAAAGAGGGATAGTCTACTGGCTCAAGAGGAAAATTTCTTGTATATATGCTGCACCATGTAGATATGTTGTACAGATGCATTCTCAAAAAAAAAAAGAGAAACAACAAAAAAAAAGAAGAAGAAGAACTCCAAAAAAAGTGGTGGGTCGAATTGAAAATTTAATAACCCCACCGGAGTGTATATAGTCCAATAAAGCAAAAGCTTATGGTATCCATGTCATATCTCATGAAGCTTGCAGCGGGAGACTTAGCTACACTGGCTGAGCTTCCAAAAGTCTATACCGCTTCCCCCCTCTTCTTGAGCCGGTTGCACTTGAACTTAGAAGGGAATACCCCGCTTCTCCGAGGAAAGAGTTGCTAGACCGAGGCATTAGAGTTACCAGGTTGAGGGAGGTTGTTTCTTTGTTACTTCTGAGGTGGGGAGCTACATATCACTTACACTGTACAAGTCAGATTCATAGTCGTAAGAGTTTGCGTATGAGTTGAAGTATTTCTGACATGGCTATTGAGGAGACTTGGACAGAGTTTTGGGATTCTCGAGGACTGTTGGATTTCAAACTTGGTTCTCATTAAGGTTCCGACCGCACTAAAATTCCAAAGGTCCGAATTAAGCTCCAAACTTTGATTTTGTGAAGACAAGTTTGATAATTAAATTTCATCCAATTTTCTTCTTTTTCTTTTCTTTCTTTTCTTTTTGCACTTATTGCATAAGTGTTTGCTAGGGACTAGCAAAGGTAAAGTATAGGGGGATGATGAATCCACATTTCATCATCTTTATTCTATCATTTTGGCACCAAAAACCCTAGCAAATGTCTGTAAATAGCACTAAATAGAGCATCTTAGCATTCATGCATGTGCATCTCAATAGTGTATAAAACACTGTAATTAAGGCCAAAATTATAGAATAAATAAAGAAAAGAAAAAGAATAAAATATTGTAAATATTTTATGACCCAAAACCCCCGAGACCTAGGCATCTTGATGAATAGGTCGACCAGGAATAAAGTAGGGGGAGATAAGGGTCAAATACCTATTTTATTTCATTCATTCTTTATTCATTTTGGGACCTATTTTTGGTTCCACTTTTTATACACCAAATAAAGAAACTTTGTACATGAAAGTTGTAGATAAATTAATAAAGAAAATTACAAAATTGATTTCACTGAAAAATAATGTACAGATGAAAAGTTATGGTCTGAATAAGAATCCAAAATCCCAACTTCCCAGACCCGTATCTCAACAACTGACAACTCCAAATGTAGCAAACTCACCTTTAATTGTATATAGAATAAAATAATCTATCCAATGGCGGTGGTTTCGCATTTGGCGGAGCTACGGTTTGAAAGTTGAGTTTTGGACCCTCATTGTATACTTGTACTGAATAAAATATTCAATTTATTATTTATTCATTATTCTTCATATTTTTATATTTTTATAATTTTTTTAAATGTTACTTATACTATATATGTGCGTTAAAATTAAAATAAAATGCAAAGAACAAAATAAAAAATAAAAATACTTGTATAAAAACTACATAGGTATACTGCCTATGTATATACCTATACAAAATACACCTGTATTTTATTAAGTGTATAAAATATATCAGAAAATTAAAATAAAAATATATTGGTGTATATAAAAGTATTTTATAATTTTAGAAAATAAAAACCAAACTAAAATAAATTAAAATACTTAAAAAAAATTAAATAGCAAGATACATAGGTATTATACCTATATAGGGTTAAAAGGGTAACTTGTAAAAATTTAAGTCATAAAAATAAATAAAAATCAGAATAAAATACTACATAAAATTTTGAGCATTTTTTATTTTATACTTTATAATTAATTCGGCTATTTAGTATTTTAAATGAATTAACAAAAATTAACTCAGGGTTTTTCCTGGTTGGTCCACGTGGACCAACCAGGTGCAAACCCTAGTTGACCTCGGTCAACTAGGTAACCTACCCCCTGTAGCCTTGTCAGAGGCCTGTTTTTGGGTCGATTTCTCGATTTTTTCGAGGACGTTAGGCACCTCATTTCGTGCTAGCGTCTTCTTGACTTTTGATCATCGATGATCGAGGAGGCTCGCCCATATCTTACATTGGATTGTGGATCAATGAATCGCTCCAGAGCTCTTGATCCTTTGAGCCCCTGTCACCTCGGGTCAAACCACTTAAAACCAACTCCCCCTCTTCCATTTCGAATCGAGTCCCCTTGGTCCACCCTTTCAGCGCCACCATCGTGCTCCTGAGCTCCGTGGAGGTGACAACTCCATCGCCAGCCCTTCAGCCAAGGCGCGCGAAGTCGAGGGAGCCTCCATCACCTCCGCCAACAGCCGGCGTCGAGGTACTCTTTCTCCTCTGGCTCCGGCCATCGAGGGCATCCCCCCGCCTATTTCTTTGTACCATTTTCGTTCCTGGTTAGCTTAAGGATCAATATCCCCCAAAAAAATCGAAGTTTCATCAACCATATCGCCAAATCACGCACCTTGGCCGGAGCGCACCTCCGGCCGTGCACCCATATCGCGAACACGCCTTCCCCCCGACCATCCAAGGGTCCAGGCAGTTTGCCCTGGACCCGTTGACCATTTGTGCAGGTCAAAGAACGAGCAACGATACCTGGAAGCGGATTTTGAAGCTCGCCGGAGCAGACGCAGCCCACCAGCTCCGCCGGTCACCTGCGAGCGCCACGGTCTCCGCCGTGTCTTTTTGCCGCCACCAGTTGATAGAGGAGGACCAGGGGTCGCTCCACGGCCATTTTGAAGCCCTAACTACGCCGGAGGACGAAGATCTGGAGCGGCGAAGTCCGCCTCGCCGGCGTTCTTCGATGTTCTTCCTCATCGCCCCCAAGCCGTTGGATCGAGGAGCCCTCCCCAGGTCGAGCCCAAGCCGTTGGATCGCGCCTCGTCTACACCGTCCGATCATCCCCAGATGATCTAATCGCAGCCGCACGAGCCAACCGCCATCGGCGCCCGAAGAGCGGACACGTGGATAAGTGGAATCGACCAGCCGTCCGATCGCGCCTAGCGGGGGTAATTTTGCACGATACCCCTACCATTTTTGTAATATTTTATTAGGACGTAAACTTTCATTGGCCGTTTAAAAATTTTGTAATATTTGCAAAAAGACCCCTAGGTTTTGTTTATTTGCACTTAGGTCCTCCGCCACGTCACCTCACGTGACCAGTACACGTGAGGTGAGGGCATTTTGCAGAGGAACCCTCGGCCTTTTGGGTATTTCGTTTCAGTACAAAAACTTTCGTGGCAAGTGTAATATTTCTGGTTACTCTGCAAGTAGGCCCCCAGATTTTTGAGAAATTGCATTCCAGTCCTCGCCAGGCGCGTGCAAGTCACGCGCCCTGGTGGGAAAATTTCTAGGAAGCCCAGGCGGCTTTTGTAATAGCTTTTTGGTGCTATAAATTGAATATTCAGTGTATATTCTTGTGGAAAATTGCATGTATGCCCCTGGATGTTTGAGATTTTGCACATATACCCCTGCCAGGACTGTTTAATGTTTGGATACTTGTTCTAATTATTTAACATATCATTTGAAGTCCAAAAATTCCACAAAAAGAGGATTAAGCACCTGGACACGTGTACTTTGACGCCATCTATTTAGTTTTTGATTTTATTTTATTTTTATATTTATTAAAAATCAAAAACTTGCTATTTGTCCACTGTCTAGTTTAGAAAATACCAAAAAAAATATTAAAACTCCTCCAAAAATTCCAAAAAAATTACCTAGTGTCTATTTTATTCTATTTAGTGTCAGTCCAAAAATCATTAAAAATCTCAAAAGAAAAACATTAAAAATTTAAAAACACTCAAAATCTTCGAAAAAATATATAAAATCAGAGAAAAATCCAAAAAATACAAACTCAGCTCCTGTTTGTTGTATATTTCGGTAGCTTTATTTGAAAATTAGTGTGAAAAGTTTTGAGTATTGGTTGCTATTTTTAAATCACATTTTACTTACAGCCAGCACTTTTGTCACTGTTTTCTCTTATTTCAGTAAAACACCTTGAAAATCCCCAAAAATCACAAAACAGTAGAAAACCACAAAATACCAAAAAGATTTTATTTCTGAATTTTTGGTCATTTTTGCACATTTTTATAAATACTTTATCTTGCCTTTTATTACTTTGCTTATATTTTCCAATATTAAAAAAAAATATAAAATATAAAATATAAAAACCAGAAAACTAAAAATCAAAATACAAAATTAAAAATCAAAAACAAAAAAAAATTTAAAAGTTAAAAACCCACAAAAACATCTTTGCTTGCTTGCTTAGTGTAGACATATCACACACACATTCACTTGTGCACACATTTGCTTGAATCTACCCTGCTTGCTCCCTGTGTTCGAACTCTCTGCATACTTGCTTGCTATACATTTCGTGCAGAGTTAAAAATAAATTTTAACTCCACATTATTTCTAATTTATTGATCTTTAGTGTGGGTTAATTGTTGATTAAATACGGAATTTGATTGGTCGACACTTCGACTGAGTTCACGCTTTGTGTTGAACTTAAGGCCATCGATTTCCGTGTTTATCAGTTACCTGCTGTGATCCCCCTACTTTCAGTTGTTGGACACCACCCTACTTTTGGTTGCTGACGTATTTTTAAAAGTGGGACCAAACCTTTGTTTGTGCTCCACAAACCTTGTTCGCTTGGCCGCATGGCTTATGTCGTGGTCTAAGCTGAATTGTACATTATATATTGGTTGATAATGACCACATTGGTAGGTCCTCATTTCAGTTGACTTATACTACAGGATGTTCACGGCTGGTGCGGGCTCGTCTGGGGTACACCTTAGGGACGACGAATCGCCAGTCCATAGGGTGAAGTGGACACCCGCGATGGATGAATGTCTTCTCCAGCTGTTCAAACATCACTTTGATGTTGGCGACTGGGTTGGAGGCTCGTTTACATCACCGGCATGGCACAGTATAGTGGACAAGTTTAACATGCACACTGGGAACAACTGGGACAGGGCGAAGCTCAACAATCGGTGGAAAACCATAAAGAAGGACTACACGGCTTTCGTCTACCTCATGTCCAAGAGCGGTTGGGGGTGGGATCCATTGACTTGCACCGTGGTCGCACCTGACGAGGAGGCCTGGGTGACGGTCAGTAACTGCCTGTGCACCCACTTTAACGTTCCATAGATTATAATATACTATGCTCACTATCTGTTGCACTCAGATTGACAAGGCGTACAAGCCATATCGGAGGAAGTCTTTCCCCCACTTCGGTATGGTTGAAGCCATCATCGGAGACTACACCGCGAAGGGAACGTTTGCCTTCTCCTCGCAGACAGCAACCCCTGGTTCATTTGATGCGTTCTTTGAGGGCGATGCCGGTACACAACAAGCATTCGAGGAGGATCTCGAAGGGGACAACGAAGCCGCTGAGGTCCCCGAACAAGGGGAAGCTGCTGGCCCAAGTACGCAACAAAGCCGGAGGAGAAGACGCCGGGATTCAGGCGCGCAGGCAACAAGCACGAAGCGTTCGCGCAGTGACGGTACCCCCTTACCGTCACAAATGTTGGGGGAAGACGTCGTCCGTTTGACGACACAAATGTTGGAGCTGCAGCGGGAGCAGATCCAAGCGTGGACGCCGAAAGATCCGCACCAGGGGGTGGAGGAGCTTCTGGATGAGCTCGAGGCACTCGTTCCGGGCTTACCTGCGGAGGCCCAAATTCGCCTTGCTCACAGCCTTCGTGACCCATACGAACGAATCATATTCAACCGGGCCAAGTCTGTCCCGGCGAAGTTGGCTGCGTGGGTGAGCATCCAGTTGGGCAAGGATTAAATGCTCAACACGTCATCTGTGTGACTGTCTTCTGGTCTACGCTATGTTAGATGCATTTCTTTCGTTTTGTTATCGCATTTTCTTTTCATAAGTTGTGTGCCTGGCATGTAATAATATTTTCATGTCGAACAATTTTTTATGATTTAACTTTCGATGGCATGTATTAATTAACTTTCTTGTCGCGCTAAACTTGCCTAGAAAATGCTAGGTTCCTAGCCTCCGCACATGTCTTCTAAATCAATAGGGTATCTTGATTGTTGGTGGTGATCATTGAATGTCAACCCATACGGAAATGTTTGTTTTGTACAGGTCACATGGAGGGAATGGGGGCAATCACCGCAATGAGGTATAATTTGGTCATGTTGAACATGACATACCTGCGTGCCTTGATAGAGGATGATGAGGACAACCTGATCGATGGAGCAGGTTACATCCCGAGACAGCCACAGCATACGTCGATGCGTACAGGTCATGTTTGGATTCGAGAGATGCTGAATGGACACGTTGCCCGATCATACTCTATTTTCCGGATGTACCCCGATACGATTCTACGTTTATGCACTCTGTTAAAGGATCGAGCTGGCCTGAAGGATTCCAGGCACCTCAAGGCAGAGGAATCCCTCTGCATTTTCTTGTATTATCTCGGCCACAACGCAAAGAACCGTGTGCTTTCTGAACATTTTCAACACTCCGGTGATACAATTTCGAACCACCTCAACGACATTCTCATTCGCATCGTCTCCCTCAGAGATCAGTTCATTAGACTCCCAGCTGCTGACTGTCCGGTACCAGATGTTATTCTAAACAACAGGAACTTCTATCCTTATTTCAAGGTACTCCTGCACCTTGGATTTAGAATGCAAACTTATTTACAAAACAATGTGAAGTTAATTCGACATTTTTGCAGGATGTCATCGGCGCCATCGACGGCACGCTTATCCCCGCAAATGTCGCCACGAATGTCGCTCCAAAGTTTCGGAGCAGGCACCAAACAATAGCACAGAATGTCATGGCGTGTGTCGACTTCAGTTATAAATTTACATACGTCGCCGCCGGATGGGAGGGTTCAGCTGCAGATATGAAGGTGCTGAGATGGGCTATAGACGAGGGAGGCTTTCATGTACCTCCGGGAAGGAAGTTCCTGCTCGACTGTGGATATGCAAACACAGAGAGCTTCCTCACCCCATATCGTGGCGTTATTGCACACCTACCCCAGTTCAGGGCTCGAAGGGGACACGGATATCGACGCCCGGAGGAGTTGTATAATCACAGGCATTCCCAGCTCCGTTCATACGTCGAACGTACTTTTGGCATCAGGAAGGCCCGCTTCAAGGCCATAACTGAGCGGCCGTTTTACAGTTTCGAAAAGCAAGTTTTGGTTGTCATGGCTTGCTGCATCATCAACAACTTCATCCGTGAAGTCCAGGGCGAGGATCAGATATCAAGTGCATTCACTCTTGAATCGGGCTCTGTAGACCAGGATACCAATGACGAAGAGTTCGACAACACCGCTGCAGGTAGCGACGTCAGGGTCTCCGAACAGGAGATCCGAGCTGGCGAATTGTTACGTGATGCTTTGGCAACGGCCATGTGGGAGAATGCGCAACGTTGAATTTATGTTAATTACGTGTACCCTCTGTTAAATTTGACCCGCCTGCACTACTTCGTACAACGTTATTGGCTTTTCTACGAGGCATCGTGCATTGCTGTACATTAAACCCCTTCCATGGATTGTTATCGTGATTTCTTAATAAGGTAAATCCTAAAATTCGTGCAACGTCCCTATGATGATTCCACCGTCACAACTTATGATTTAATGATGCAGTCTCGATCTTGGCTGAGCAGCCACAGTAGTGGCGTGGCTTAACCGACGTCACTGTCGTCGTTATTTTCCATGTGGAAATTGAAATCTGAGGGAAATCTATATAACGTCTTTAATTTTTTCTTTATTCGTTCTTTTCATTATTTCGTATTGGTAATTTTTCCTATATTGGTAATTTCTCCTATATATCGTCACTATCGTCGTTTTTTCTGTATTGGTTAACGAAAATTATTTGCCAACTATAATTACATATTATAACCCATCACTCCTAATAACAACCAACAACTTCAACTAACTTTCAAACCTTATTCCTTATCCCACAAAACCCACCCGAACAGAGAATAAGCCTTATTCCACCTTATTCTCCTTATTCTTATCCTCCAGCCGAACGGAGAATAGACCCTTATTCCCCTTATTCCCCATCCTTATTCCTGCTTATTCTCCTACCGAACGGGCCCTTAGAGTGTGAAGTGTTCCACTCAAGTTCAATTGATAAGAGTGTATCATTTTCAAGCTAAAATGTTATAACCTTTGAACTTGGATTGATATCCAGATTTGAAGTCGCTATATATAGTATGATCTCCCAATATTATCTCCAACTATCAGCATTTGTATCTCGTGAGTCCTAATTGGATTGGGAATCGTATTTGATGTAATATTGAGACAATATTAGTTATTATCATATTCTTTGAGGGTACTTCTATGAATAGGATTCACAAAAATAATGCATTAATTAATACGAATAATGATTAATAATTATTCATATTTATATGAATATGATACAAATAAGTAATACTTATGTGAATACGATTCAGGTAATTATTTCAAGACACATGTGTGAATGTTATTCACGTTAGAATAATTAGTTAAATTGGAATTACATTATTACTTGGATTTATGAATATGAATCATAAGCTATGAGGATTAATCTCATCCACATTACGACATCTGGCTATTCATTTTTTGTTAGACGACGATCCACTAGCATGATTACATAGGTCATCTATGTTTATTATATGGTAGTTACTGATTATGACAAAGCTGCCATTTTAGAGATCATGGCCTTCCCCTCGAAGGTGTTTGTCATGAAATACCTTGGTCAACTCCGCTACTTTCTTGACATTGAGGTGATATACACTATAGAGGGACTATATCTATCACAACGGAAGTATTTCCTAGATATTCTTGGAGAGGTTGTACTACATGGATACAAGCCATATAGAAGCCCCGTAGAACAGTGAAACATTATACATCCATTGATCCTGAGTTTGAGGACACTACACGATATATAAGTCCAGTGGGCAAACTATTTTACCTTACTGTCACTAGGATAGATACATTGTATGTTTGAGCAGAGAGAACCAACACATGGAGAGACCTCTCTATAGACATGGACAGGATGTTCTTTTGATCCTTCGATGTTTGAAGGAATCTTTAGGGCAAGGCCTTTTCTAAAAGGTTAGGTGCCCCATATGTCCCAGCTTATGTCGATGTAGATTATGCCAGTTCACCCGAGGATCGACGATCCACTACAGGTTATGACATGCTTGTTGGTGACAACATTATTACATGGCATAGAAAGAAGCAAGAAGTGGTTTCTAGATCGAGTGCCAAGGCAGAATACAGGATGATGGTCCAAGCCACTTATGAGATTACATGTCTTGTCTCCTTTCTACAAGAGCTTAGAATTCATACTACTACTCCCGTCTCCTTATATAGTGAAAACAAGTCTACTCCCTACATACCCACCAATCTAGTTTTCCATGAACAGACTAAGCATATTGAAGTTGACCGTCATTTTATTCGAGATGAAGTACGGGGAGGAAAATTACTGCTTATCATATCTCCATAGATTTTCAGCTTGCAGATAAATTCACAAAAGCTCTACCAAGGAAACCTCTCTCGTGTTCCATTGGCTATAAGACGATAAGATAGATGAAAAAAAATGGGAATTCATTCTACGATATCATCTAATCATATATAGCACATTTCATTCATATGAAGAGAAACTTGAACAACATTCAAAGTAATCTTTTAAGCATTCATTAAAAAAGAGTACAAGACTAGGTGTTGGAAGTGCGAGCCCACGGCGAGCCATTATGCAATAAATGTTATTGCAATTCACTCCTTAATCTGAAATGAAGAATACAAAATTTGCATAATAGGTCCCTTAGTACAATTAGGGTTATGTACCATGGCCATCTTGATGATCATACAGCTGTTGATTCAACTATTGAATCATAGAGGCTGGTGCTTGGATGAATATCTAAAGAGTTAGATTGAGGACTCATCAAGCACCGTCAGATGATTGTTAAGAGATGATCTCCAGCCTGAGTAGGAGATGGCAATCCTTATCTCTGAAGGCTGATATCTGACCGACCTCTTGATGCAGGTCCTCTGCATAGGAATAGAGATTCGGAGGTGTCAGATTAGTTAGGTCAAAGAGTTGACTTAACGAGATCGAGATAACCAAAGTCCTATATCGTATGCTGTCATGATATAGGCACGCATCCTCTGACCGGAGACAGATGAGTTGCTATATGTCTAAGTATGTACATTTGGCAGACCAATAGGTTGATGACCTAATCAAGGTCTACACACTGACGCGCTGGTGTGCATATAAGGGCATATGAGTAATACGATCTCTCAAAGGGATCATACAGGTTCAGTTACTGAACTGGAAGACATGAGCTCACTCATGAGATATTGGGAAGAATCAAATTCTGTGCGCACGGTCGTCTCGCTTTGGAAGCTTGACTGAATTTGTAGGTTTGATATATACTTTTGGAAAGTATATGATCAAGACCAAGGTATGATATACGCTTTTGGAAAGTGTATGATTGATACCAACTCCCAATGATCGAATGAGAAACTTATTGACAAAACCATGAAGTAGATAGTATAAAGTTGATCCAATACTTCGGGTTTAGTCTGAGTCTTCCAGTATGCAGGATGTACAGGTATTGGGAATACATGAGGGTGATGTGATCATAAACGATTGTATAACCATGACGCTTCCATTCCTAGGGAGTGATGAAACGGGTCTGGATTTTAGTGACTCCTCTCAGTAGAGAAGTAATCTGATCTTGGTCCAAGTGTTGGACATTGATCTGAATGTGATTCAGATGCAATAAGAAGATTAGATTTACGGTCTTGATTTAATCAAGCATCTATGGGAGGCCCGCGATCTGGATTTGAGATATGATCTCAATATCCATGTCACTATACGTGGAACAATACAATCGCCCTGTCCTTATCTCAAAGTATCTGCGGAGAAAGCGCATTATCCTTGAAGGAGTTCATGGATAATTCTATTGTTGATTTATGTATCCGAGCATTGATAAAATGGATAATTAAATGTGATTTAATTATCATGAGTAATATGAATTTGTTTCATATTATAAAGAGAGTTACCTGAGATAATTGAGTGTGATTTGATTATCAAAGATGTGAATAATGTGAATGTGATTCATATTATTTGAGAACAAGAGAATAAAGATCCAAGATGATTAAATGTGATTTAATTATCATGGATATGAATAATGTGGATAGCAATATCCATATTAGTCATATATATTGTAAATGTGATTTATAATATATAAGAGAGAGCTATTTGTAATTTACATTTGTTAATTAAATGTTAATGTGAATTGGATTCACATTGGACATTGAATTGAAAATGTAATTTACATTTTGTTTTGGGTTGTGAATATGATTCGCAAATTTCCAATGGCATGATTGCAATGTTCACAAAATAAATTGGATTTATTTTTGTGAAATAATTTGCAACAAATGTTGTTGCAAATATTGGAGAGAATCATGAGATAATGTAATCTCATGTAATAGGAAAAAGGAAGCTCCCTTCCTAATGAGGAGAGGGGACGGCCACAATTCCATAAGGAATGTGGTGGCCGTCCACCCTCCTTATGGAAGGAGGCTTGCCTCCTTTCCTATCTCTCCAATGGAGATTGATTTGATATAAATCAAATTATATTTAATATATATTTGATTTTTATTAAATTAATTGTTGTTGTGTTTTTAGCAACAAATCATGGCCATTGAAAGAAACACAAATTAATGTGGACCATTGGATTTGTGTTGACACATGGATTGAGATCCATGGATCCCAAAACCCTATAAAAGGAGAGGCACCCCATTGCTCTTCTTGGCACATAAGTGAGACAACAAGTCTCTCTCACTCTTTCTTTCTCTTTCTCTCCCTCTCATGGCCGTCCACCATGGATGCCCTAGAAAGGCTCTCCATCGCCGCGGCACCGTTGTTATGCTGCCCGATGTTTTGCTCGTGGAACTCCGTCTACTTCGGCATGCCTTGCTCGTGAAGAAGACATCGGATCTCGTGTGTCGAGATCAGGATATCCACCGCTTGGATCATCAACATGGATTGCGAGAAGCACGCGGTTCATCCCCGCGCTCGCAAGCGTCTCCTCCGTCGGATCGGACTTGAGACAGGAGGTCTCTTCGTTTAGAGACTCGATTGCAACCACGCTTCAAGAGTTAAACCTAATACTTGTTTTTGGTTTAGACGAAACGATCCGAGAAATGTTCTTGGATCATGTGGTTTCGTCACATGAAAATTTTTTAATTTCCGCTGCATAGAACAACTAGTGCGACTAGTCGTTCTTCGTCGTATTCGATACGACGATCACGCTTCCGTGATGCGCTTGAGGATATAACAATATCCTTCAAGTGGTATCAGAGCCAGGTTGGCGGTTTTGGATACGATCCATAAACCGAGGACGACTTGGGTTCATTAGGGTTTGCGAAAGTTTTCTTGCATTTCATTTTCGCATCTCCATTTTGATATTATTTTCGACACTGTTTAAATTGTTTAAACACGAAAATAATAATTGTATTTTATTCCCCATTAAATAAGGAAACCGTAGGATCTGAGTTTGCGTGATTTCGATTCCGTTTGCTCTAGATATGCTCATTTTAGTGAACATGTATCCACTGTTTCGGGGACTGCGGATCATGACGTAATTAAGATGTTAATTGCGAATTTGAAACGCCTTGAAATGCAAGCAAATCACTTGAGTTCTGTTGTAAATCAAGTTAGCAAACTTTAGAAATTTACTTTGCTTAATTTGGATTTAAATTGGTTGAGATATGATAATTTTAGTAAGTGAGGGTCACTGCTGAAAATACTTTCCTAATCAAGAACCAAGTGATTATCATTTAATTAATTAGTGAAATTAAATTGTTTAATTTCCTGGAATAATTATGCATAAATATTTGTGAAATATTTAATGATAATTATTTCCTTAAATGACTTTGCCCTAACCAACAAATGATTAGATGTGATCTAGATCAAGATTGGTTACATGATCTACATGATCAACATTCCAACAAACATGTTGCTTGAATAGGACTTGGGATTTGTTTAGCAAATCTCATTAGAATGTTAATCAAAATTGTTTTGATTATTACTATATGGTATAATTTCGGTTGAAGAACCGATGATCATCTCAAGTACAAAATGATCTATTTTGCATTATCCTTTCCCGAGGTGGATATGGTGTCTAGTCGGAGAGCATTGGGGTTGCAGGTTGCAACGTATGTGGTCCGTCCCACTCTCGTCGGTACTGGCCATGACAGCGGGTAGGGTTAGTATAATGCTTAAGAAATCATGATGTATTTCTAATTATTAAATTCGAAATAATACGTATTTGAGATAATACCATAATTCAAGTAACTATTAAAATGTTTGTTGGATATTAATTGGATCATTAATTTAATATGATTAGATTAATTTGAATCCAATTAAAAATTAAAACACTCTATTATGAATAGAGATGTTATTTCCCTTGGAAGAATTAATCATAATGAATATGATTCATAATGATTAATTAGAATTTGAATACGATATTGAGGATCACATAAGTGACATCCATGGTCTCCCGTCAAGGCGAAGGGTTCCGTCGCCAGGGATTGTATGTAGGAGACGCTTGTCCGAAGTGACAGCTCCTGTATGCAAGCGCATCTGGATCGGGCTCTTTGCTTCTCGAAAGAGTAAGGCCGTATACGTAGTGACCCCAGTATCGGATCCTCATATTATTGGGGCGATATTGGATTGCGTATAGCGAGTACTATTCCTGTTGACGGTTGGTTCAATTAACGACGGGTCAACATCACCTTAGGGGTGGTGGGCCCGGGTGTTAAAGACCGAATTGGGAGATGCAAGTTGGACTTGCAAGGCGGAATGTGTTCCCGCTTCTTTTTATCCGAGTTGTAGGTTCTCATATTATTGGGATGCAACAAAGATAAGGAAGAAGATCCCAGATCTTGTTGAGATATAATGGTAAGTATACTCTTACATTGAAAGTGATTAAGGGAATGAACTTTCAGTGTTGACAAGACAAGACAACTTTGATATAAAAATCCTAAATCAAAGTAATATATATATATATATTTATGCAAATTTCTTATTTCAGATAATCCTTCATTAAAACCCACTCAATGATATACTCAATAATCCAGATATTGTACTTGCAATTGGACACACAATGTATGTGGTTGCAATGTGCAAGTTTCCTCATAATATTGAGGAATGACAATTAAATAGATAATAGGACTACAACCCTAGGGTTTGTATGTCTCTATAGTCTTGATCTCTCATCGGATGTACTTTGGAAGTGACATGTCGATGATGATCGCAATTGTCAAATAATCCTTATAAAATTAATGAAGATATTCTGGCATACATATGTGTTCTTGACATTTAACATGAATGAGATGGTTCACTGCATCATGCAGAATGGTGGCTCTATAAGAGATGATGTATTTAAATTGTTTGAGTACCTACCTGAACCTATGTTTTAAGAGTTTAGATGGATGTAGATGATGAGTGTCATCATTCTACTATCTATACTCTCGTCATTCATGAAGCTTCATAATATTCATATTGTATGAATTTAATGAAGCATGTATAAATGTTGAAATGCTCTTACATAAGAGATCCTTAATCTTAAGAAATGGTTTCTTATAGATAAAGGGAGCGCAGTGGAAGCATGGGTTGGACCCGAGTAAGAAGTATGGTCAAAGAGTTGACTGTACATCTATGACTTCCATATGTCATCCGAAGAGTTGGATGAATGCCAATACTGCAATAAGTTGATGTGTTGATAGTATGACTATCAAGTCTGTCTAGAATCCTTAGAGAAGGACTCGGATAGAGCATCAAAATAATCTACATAAATCATTGAAATTGACTTTCTTATTTGATAAGATAAAGTCAAATAATTGTATCTCAATCTTCTGATGACATTTGCAATAGGTTGCATATGTTTTTAGAAGACCAGAAAATTTGATCTTAAGGACTATAGTTATCAACATGGATATTGATGCAATTGTTGCAACAATCTCTGCTGGATTGATAGACTTGTTAATTTCAGTGGGAGAGCCCTTAGTCGTAGAGAATGTCTCTATGACCTAGATATAAGAATACACTCATTGTTTGTTTCTAAATGTTGGAAATAAACATGAATTCTGAGATAGAACTATCATAAAGAGTTATGATGAAGATATTTCAGATAGGAATCTAAAATCTAGTGGACTCCACAAAATTAGAAAATTAATGAATGGTTCATTAAGATTTCTAAATATTGAAATTAAACCTTAAGATCAATAGGAGGATGAAGACCATTTGACAATGATCTAGCATCAAGCCTTGGACATTTGTCTGTTGATTTGATCAATAGGCTAGTAAGAGATGAAACTTTAGAATGTCTAAAATTTCAAAGCTTACATGCTTATGAATATTGTATTCATAATAAAATGTCCAATACACCCTTCTTTGGGAATGGTGTAAGATGATAAGGTATTCGGGATCTCATACATATTGATGTATGCGGATCATCTATATCATAGTAAACATTATGGATATATGATATCTATTAATGATTATGTATGATATGAAATTTCTTCTCTTCACCTGAAGAAACCTTTGAAATGTTCAAAGATTTCATAATTTTGGTCTACAACCAAAGTTTGAAGGAAGATAAAATGAATTTGATCTAATCAAGGTAGCATGTACCTGTTAGATGAATTCAAAGGATACCTTATGGAGATATGAATATCATTTCTATCTCAATCCTCCTAACACACCTTAACTCAATAGAGTTATAGGGAGATACAATTGGATCATGTGTGACATGATCTTATCAATGATGATTTTTAGCATAATTATCCCTTAGTTTCCAGGTATATATGTGTAGTAGAAACTACAATGTATATCCTTAATAAGGTTCCATGCAAGATGGAATCTAGCACTTGAGAGTGCTGCTTCATTAGAAAAATAAAGGATGGTATTGGATACCTACTTTATGACCTTGAGATTCTTGAAATATCTCATCTCTGAGAATGTGATTCTTGGAGGTTGAGACTCTTGAGATTCAAGATGAAAATGAAGTGTAGGAACTCATTTAATCTTTAAAAGATAATGAGGCTCCTGAAATTGGAAACTAAAAGGATAATTGAAGATGAAACACTAAAATCTCTTCAAATGAGTTTGAGGATGTATTCCATGTGTCAGTTAAGTCTGACAATGATCGGACTTCATGTGATGAAGCTCCTAAGGATCATGACATGGAAAGATGGATTTTAGCAATAAAAGTCTAACGTAGACTTCATATACAAGTGTTGTATATGGACCCTCGAGGATCCACCTATATGGGTAATACCTGTAAAGGTGTAAATGGATCTTCAAGAGAAAGGGAACCTGACGAGAAGGTGGAGACCTTCAAAAGCACGGTTCGTAATCATGAGCTACACATCGGAAGAGAAGACATTGCTTGCGATGAGATTTGCTCTTCGGTAACCATGCTTAAAAACATCATAATATTGCTAATCTTGGTTGCACAACTTGACTATTGCATCTTCAAAGATGTAAGTCAAGATTGCATTCCACTATAAATACCTCTCTGAGGATATTCACATGAAGTAGCCCCAGGGCTTCATGATTGAGGAAAGCAAAGTGTGCAAGCTAAGGAATCCATCTAAGGACTCAAATAATCTTCTTTGAGATGGACCATAAGATTTGATGAAATTATAAAGATTATGATTTCAAATGGAATCTTGATGAGCCATGCGAAGCTTAGTGGGAGTGCTTATGTGTTCGTTGTGCTAAATGTAGATAAAATCCTAATCATTTGGAATGATATAAGGATGATAATAAGTGTTTTATATACTGGCTATTCCATATCTTGAAATATGATTTCAAAGATACCTCTTAGATCTTAGTTCTGAAGTTGTTCAGAAGCCAAGAGAAGAGGATAATTGGACTGTCACATTTGTAGTACACCTTGGACATATTCTATTCATAGAAATTCCAAGAAAGGCTTCTAACCCTTAAGATATGGTACTGACCTATCTTAAGGGATAGCACCTCAAAGAGTTGAGGAAGTAAATGCTACAAGTACTTGCACTTGTGCATTAGTTACGAGAAGCTGAGTGTATGCTAGAGTGTACAAATACCAGATGTCTGTCATGCAGTGGGAGTAGTAAATTGTTACTAATCCTACTGTAGAGATAAAACACTTGATTGCAGTAATAAAAAAATCTTCAAAGATGATGAAACTTAGAGATAATGATCGCAAAGTCTTATATTCAAAAGTTTAAGACCATGTAGATAGTGATCTATAAGGGTCTAAACTTTAGATATCTTAGGAGATAGAGATCTCCGGGAATGAAGGTATTCTAATAAGGATTATGGGGATACTGGTTATGATGTCAGGGACACTGTAACCAACTAGATAGAGTATTGATTGCATGAGATGCAACATTCGCATTAGATGCGAGCACTGTTACTGGGGATATGCAAGTGCCATAAAAGGACTTGGCGTAGTCTCGCGGGAACAGAGTGACTGATCAGCTTACCTAGCTATTTTCTTAATAGTCTATGATTGTCACATGAGTGCGGGTTTAAATGATTAGCCCATTAATGGCTCTTTGGGCTAGTGGGAGATTGTTGGAAATGCGAGCCCACGGCGAGCCATTATGCAATAAATGTTATTGCAATTCACTCCTTAATCTGAAATGAAGAATACATAATTTGCATAATAGGTCCCTTAGTACAATTAGGGTTATGTACCATGGCCATCTTGATGATCATACAGCTGTTGATTCAACTATTGAATCATAGAGGCTGGTGCTTGGATGAATATCTAAAGAGTTAGATTGAGGACTCATCAAGCACCGTCAGATGATTGTTAAGAGATGATCTCCAGCCTGAGTAGGAGATGGCAATCCTTATCTCTGAAGGCTGATATCTGACCGACCTCTTGATGCAGGTCCTCTGCATAGGAATAGAGATTCGGAGGTGTCAGATTAGTTAGGTCAAAGAGTTGACTTAACGAGATCGAGATAACCAAAGTCCTATATCGTATGCTGTCATGATATAGGCACGCATCCTCTGACCGGAGACATATGTGTTGCTATATGTCTAAGTATGTACATTTGGCAGACCAATAGGTTGATGACCTAATCAAGGTCTACACCGGCGCGCTGGTGTGCATATAAGGGCATATGAGTAATACGATCTCTCAAAGGGATCATACAAGTTCAGTTACTGAACCGGAAGACATGAGCTCACTCATGAGATATTGGGAAGAATCAAATTCCGTGCGCACGGTCGTCTCGCTTTGGAAGCTTGACTGAATTTATAGGTTTGATATATACTTTTGGAAAGTATATGATCAAGACCAAGGTATGATATACGCTTTTGGAAAGTGTATGATTGATACCAACTCCCAATGATCAAATGAGAAACTTATTGACAAAACCATGAAGTAGACAGTATAAAGTTGATCCAATACTTCGGGTTTAGTCTGAGTCTTCCAGTATGCAGGATGTACAAGTATTGGGAATACCTGAGGGTGATGTGATCATAAACGATTGTATAACCATGACGCTTCCATTCCTAGGGAGTGATGAAACGGGTCTGGATTTTAGTGACTCCTCTCAGTAGAGAAGTAATCTGATCTTGGTCCAAGTGTTGGACATTGATCTGAATGTGATTCAGATGCAATAAGAAGATTAGATTTACGGTCTTGATTTAATCAAGCATCTATGGGAGGCCCGCGATCTGGATTTGAGATATGATCTCAATATTCATGTAACTATACGTGGAACAATACAATCGCCTGTCCTTATCTCCAAGTATCTGCGGAGAAAGCGCATTATCCTTGAAGGAGTTCATGGATAATTCTATTGTTGATTTATGTATCCGAGCATTGATAAAATGGATAATTAAATGTGATTTAATTATCATGAGTAATATGAATTTGTTTCATATTATAAAGAGAGTTATCTGAGATAATTGAATGTGATTTGATTATCAAAGATGTGAATAATGTGAATGTGATTCATATTATTTGAGAACAAGAGAATAAAGATCCAAGATGATTAAATGTGATTTAATTATCATGGATATGAATAATGTGGATAGCAATATCCATATTAGTCATATATATTATAAATGTGATTTATAATATATAAGAGAGAGCTATTTGTAATTTACATTTGTTAATTAAATGTTAATGTGAATTGGATTCACATTGGACATTGAATTGAAAATGTAATTTACATTTTGTTTTGGGTTGTGAATATGATTCACAAATTTCCAATGGCATGATTGCAATGTTCACAAAATAAATTGGATTTATTTTTGTGAAATAATTTGCAACAAATGTTGTTGCAAATATTGGAGAGAATCATGAGATAATGTAATCTCATGTAATAGGAAAAAGGAAGCTCCCTTCCTAATGAGGAGAGGGGACGGCCACAATTCCATAAGGAATGTGGTGGCCGTCCACCCTCCTTATGGAAGGAGGCTTGCCTCCTTTCCTATCTCTCCAATGGAGATTTATTTGATATAAATCAAATTATATTTAATATATATTTGATTTTTATTAAATTAATTGTTGTTGTGTTTTTAGCAACAAATCATGGCCACTGAAAGAAACACAAATTAATGTGGACCATTGGATTTGTGTTGACACATGGATTGAGATCCATGGATCCCAAAACCCTATAAAAGGAGAGGCACCCCATTGCTCTTCTTGGCACATAAGTGAGACAACAAGTCTCTCTCTCTTTCTTTCTCTTTCTCTCCCTCTCATGGCCATCCACCATGGATGCCCTAGAAAGGCTCTCCATCGCCGCGGCACCGTCGTTATGTTGCCCGATGTTTTGCTCGTGGAACTCCGTCTACTTCGGCATGCCTTGCTCGTGAAGAAGACGTCGGATCTCGTGTGTCGAGATCAGGAGATCCACCGCTTGGATCATCAACATGGATTGCGAGAAGCACGCGGTTCATCCCCGCGCTCGCAAGCGTCTCCTCCGTCGGATCGGACTTGAGACATGAGGTCTCTTCGTTTAGAGACTCGATTGCAACCACGCGTCAAGAGGTAAACCTAATACTTGTTTGTGGTTTAGACGAAACGATCCGAGAAATGTTCTTGGATCATGTGATTTTGTCACATGAAAATTTTTTAATTTCCACTGCATAGAACAACTAGTGCGACTAGTCGTTCTTCGTCGTATTCGATACGACGATCACGCTTCCATGATGCGCTTGAGGATCTAGCAATATCCTTCACTAGGTGCATGTTTCGTAACTAGGTTGGGTTGGATTGGTGTATCACGTATGAATAGAAGCTATTTGGAGGGTTGGTAGGGTTTGAATGATAATTGTGATGTGATGTGACATTGATTATGTATTATATTAGCTTTTTAATGATTATAATATGTTTGTTATGTTAATTTTTTATTTGAACATAGTTAAAAATATTATACCGAAGAAATTGTATGGTCAATACAAGTAATCTCAACCCAAGTTTGAAGGGTTGTGCTGGTGTAACATGGTGTACATCAGCAACCAAACAGGTACAACATCTTAGTTCGACGATATTAGATGACACACAAACACAAATTAGGTTGGATTTGACCATCTAAGGAGGTAAATACCTTAAGAGGAACCCAAACCTAAGATCCAAGCTCTTGAATACTCAATCCAAAAACCACTCATCTTCCAACTTCTGCATATGCAACCAAAGGAGTTAAAGCCACAAAACATAAAAGGCTCAACATGTTAGAATCTCTTTAGAAGTCATCTAATCCTCCGGATAAATGGCTATAAAGTACAAAAGGAAAAGGCCTCAAAAGATCACATGAAACCTTCAGCATGGTTAACAATGGCACAACAATGATATACAAGGTGTCTTCAGCTCCCAATAGCAGCAAAAGATCCTCCTATCTTTAGCTATGGCTTGGGACTTCTTCTAGATGCTCTAATGGAGGGGATCCCTTTGTTGATTTCTAGGTTTTGAAGGTTGTCGCTCTAAAATCATCTTCTTGCAGAGGCAGGTGTAATGTAGGGACTAGGAACAAGAGATTGACTTTTCAACCTAGAGGGGTCGAGCCGGTGTCGTCGACCTGCTAGACGATGCACGCCCTTTCATGCCTTCTTGCCTGCTTTCCGTTCATGCCCCCGGGTTCGCGCATTCCTCCACGCTGCCAGGAATAAAAACGAATCCTACCCTGCTTACTTACTAAAGAATCCCATTTCGGGAGAACTTTCTTTGTCTTTTCAGGGGAAGAGATCTGTCTTCGCTTCATCATCAGACCAATCTCAAGGCCTCGACTCAAGTAGTGGAAAGTTCATGGTAATAGAGAAATCACCAGGTATTCAATGCTTGATCGATCTGAGGAGTGTATATAACTTGAGACTACTCGAACTTCATGACCATTCGGTATCTCCAACCAAAAAGTGGTCAAGCGCCCCAATTGTACACTCCCTTCGTTCGTAGAACTCTTGTTGATTATGAACTTAGTTCGCGAAGGTACGGGATTCTTGATGCGCCGCTTGATCTGAAAATGAGCTTTGCTCCTTTAGAGCAACTTAGTAATTTTATTTGTTGTCAGTTCTTTATGCAAGAATCGCGATCGGTTCTTCTCTTCGAGCTATGCTTCGTTTGTTTGGTTTTGCTCTTGTCCATCTTGCCTTCCGCCGAAGTGAGGCCTTCAAGATGCAGAGATGCTCCAGAATAGGCACGTCTAGATGAAGATAACTAGATCACTGGGCCCTCCACGACAGTGTCTCAACCCTTTTTCGCAGCTATCGAGGGATTGCGCATCTTTCAAGAGAGATGAACATGATGGGGTGAGAACAGAAGCACGGGATTGTAAGTGAGAGGTCACGAACATCCGACTCCGAGTGTATGGACAAGTTTCCAGTTCCCTAGCACTCACTTAAGTACAAACAATCATTAACATGTAAAGCATTGGTCGTAATTAATAGTAATTAGCGGGACTCTAGATGGAGTTGCTCATTAAAAACCACCACCTCTATAACATACTCGTCTCCAAACATCGCGCAACTAAACATTACAAACTTCTCCATTTACATGGAACCATGATCAGGTGTCACCAATCATCGAGCCGACACTTGGAATGTTCGATCTATGCCCAACTCTGCAAGGAAGCAAGCATGAATGGAGCCTAATGTCATCGAAAAGTATCGGTGCTACCATAGATGACAACATCATCAAGAATGCAGTGTGGCTTCCATTCAAGGAAGCCAAAGAGAAAACGAAAAACACCCGGACCCTGGTTAACTTGGAACCTGCTACGACGACTACATCCACACCATCATCATCCACCTTAAGGGAGGAAAAGTCTAGGGTTAGTGTCAATCAATAAGTTGGAACAACTCTGTAAATATATTTTCCGCATCACAAATAGGAGCTAATGAATAGACCCGCGATTCCATAGAAAGACATTACAATTCCTTGTGGAAAAAAATGATTTGCTGATCGGAAAATACAGATATCAGATTCCTTCCAAGATAACTAGAAGTTCCAACCACTAAAATCCTATCGAACCCAAAAAAAGGATACAGATACAGCAAAAATTATGAAACATCACAAAATACTCCTATTGCATTTGATTTTTCTGAGGATTGCTGTGAATTTTTACTGTCAACCAACAACTACTCCTTAGCTAAAACCACTTCCTATATTACCCGCAATTTTTTAACTTTCTAATGTGGTCATTCCCAACCTTCTCCTCTCCTTCGACAGTTCAATGGAAAGGAATGTTTTCATTGAGAAAGTGTGGGCATCTAAAACTCTTAGAAACCCAATCACCCCATACCTACCAATATTGCTGATGGATATTAATCTACAAAGTTTGAATATCAGGGACCTGGGGGGTCCATGGAAAGTTGTACGCTCAAATCTTGAGCTAAAATATAAACTAAACCTCTTCACCTGACAAGAGACCAGAATAACTTGGACTATACATGGAACAATGAAACTTGGAGCCAGTGGGATAAATTAGACAGTATCCTTATTTTCCTCAGTGCTTGACATTTCACCATTGTCCAAAATATTAGCTCTTTCAAAGACATTCTCTCACCACAAATCTTTAATCTCTATCCTACAATCTCCTCTTTGAAACCTGTTAAAATCATCTTCAAGATGGAAGGTTTTTGGTTTAACAAACCATCTTTACCCAAGTGGTTAGCTCACTGTGATCTGAAGCTGTAACTGACCATGCCTGGCATGTTAAAACAGAGAGATTGAAGTTGGCATCATTCACTTGAAAAAGGAAGCATCTCTCCATATGCTACATCCTTCAAAATTCTTAAATATAAAATTATGGATGTTGAGAATTTAATGCATGAGGGATCTCTTACCCCCACAACTTGGCGAAACTCTATAGGATTCATAGGATTCATCAATAACTCCACCATTACCTTATTATACAAAAAGGGAGACCCTCATGATATTAGCAATTATAGGTCGATTAGCTCGATCAACCTCCTTTTGAGAATCATCTCTAAAATCCTCGCCAACTGAGGAGCCCCAACACTTGCACAGCTGATCCCACCAAACCAATCTGCCTTCCTTACGGATAGGGGGCTTCTGATGCCTTTTGTTTTAACTTCGAAGATCATCACAGAGTAAAATCTTAAAAACAAGCTTAAAGTATACCTTAAAAGGACCTTCGACACATTAAGATGGTGTACCATATCAAAAACACTTTGCATGTATGGTGTCCTGGCAGGTTTAACGATTGGATCGTTGCTTTCCTCATAATCACAACCATTTTCCTAAAGATCAACAATTCGACATCTGGCTTCTTTGAGCCTTCTTGCGGGGTGAGACAAGGAGACCCCTTGTCCCCTAAGGGCCTGTTTGGTTGCAGGGTTGGGAAGGGTTGGGCCAACCCAACCCTTCCCAACCCTCCAACCAAACAGCACAATCCTCCTCACAGTTTACTATTCACAGGGGTACCCCTGCCCAACCCAACCCTCCCCAACCTGCAACCAAACAGGCACTAAGTGCCTCATCAACACTATCAACATCCTAAACACCACTACATGAAAGTATAGAACATGCGATAGTCGTCTTCTATCACCTCCGAGAGCATGGTCGTTCCCTTAGAACAATGAGAATGCTCGCATAACTGTCTCTACAGGTCGATTCCTATTTGCCATAGGGGATGGCATTTACCACCATCCCCTATAATTACACTTCGGGGATGATCGCGACCGTCCCTTCTACTAGGGTCAAAGGGGATGGTCGCGACCATAGCCTACAATCAAGCCAGGAGGGACGGTCGTGACCATCCCCTCCAAAGGACAATGGAGACAGTCGCGACTGTCCCCTTCGACACAATTAACCCATCATGAAGAATCATTGGGGATGGTCGAGAGAAGTATTGGAGACGGTCGTGACCGTCCCCTTTAGTTCTGATAGAGTGGACGGTCGTGACCGTCTCCAATACTTCACGAGACCATCCCTATGATTCTACATGATGGGGTAATTGTGCCTTACAGGACGGTAGCAATCGTCCCCATTGATACTTGATTACCAAAAAATTGGTTACCCGTTGATATGACATTCAATTTACCCTGCATCAACTAACATTGAACATTCATTACATGTATCAATATAAATTACTCATCATAAAGAGAAGGATCAAGAACGAAATAGACAACCATTCCACATACCAAATTACAAGAAATGTTCTGAAAGGAATAATGCTGAGAAATTCAAAATAAACTACTCTACCTTAAACTATTCAAACCATTTAAACAACAAACTAAACCACTCGACGAGCACTTGTACAAACTATACAATATACTAAACTATTCTATTAATTATACATTAAACCTAAAAAGATCTAAACTACTCGTCGTCGTCCCCATCCTCATCCTCGTCCCCATCCTCGTCTTCATCATCATCTTCTTCTTCTCTTTCATCATCGTCGCCTAGCCTCATAACTTGATTACCCGCTTGTGTCGGTTGGCTAGTCGACGCTCCAGCATGGTGTGCTTGCATGAATGCATTAAAAATTATCATTTATTGGTGTAAATCCTGGATATCAACATTCATGGGCGTCACTTGACTCTCTAACTCACTCTCCCTTTGTGTCTTCTGAGTGGAGGACGAGCTTCTCCCTACTCCATACCAATTTCGAAGGGTAGCACACCTCCAACCACAATGAACTCGTCCATGATGCTCTGGCATGGTCGCTTGGAGGAATGACACATCATAAGTAAGAGGAGGCTGACTCGTACCAGTATTGTCTAGAGAGCCAGAGGTTGTGAGTCTGATCACCTCCTCCTGAAATATTGTTCAAGATAGACTTCATAAATCATTTAAATTGTTATAACAAATGTAAAATTATTACTTCATTATTATACTTCATAACAATCAGGGGGCGAGGGCGGAGGGGACAATCACTGACGACGTCCCCTAAAGTCCCAGAACCTCATAAGTGATGCTGGTAGAAGTGTATTGGGGACGGTCAGAACTATCCCTTTAGGCCTCCCAAGTGCTTGAAATTGTGCCAGTGAGGGGGACAAGGGCTGAGGGGACAGTCGCTAGTGATTGTCCCCTAAGGTCCTAGAACCCCATAAGTGATGCTAGGTGAAGCTTAGTGGGGACGGTTCCTTAAGCCACACTAGTGCCTAAATTTGCATCAGTGAGGAGGCGAGGGTGAAGGGGACATTCGCTAGCGATCATCCCCTATGGTCCTGGAACCCCATAAGTGACGCAGAAGCGTATTGGGGACAATCGAAACCATCTCCTTAGTCCTCCCAAGTGACTGAAATTGCACCAGTGAGGGGGAGAGGACAGAGTGGACGATCGATAACGATTATACCCTATTCTTCATTACTAAAGGAGAGGATGACTCATGGTCTGTCATCTAGAATGAACATATAGGAGATGGTCAATGTACGATCGACCCCTATAATAAGTAAAGGGGACGTTCCTTTGGTGACCACCGCCCCATGTTCTTGTTCCGAAAGGCCCCATTTCCTGTAATGCATCATGCTCCAAAACCTAGCGAAAAATAATTTAATTCAAGTATATGAAATCCAGAGAGAGGACCATCGTGAGTTATTTACTCTAAAAGTAGTCTCTAAAATGTACGGGTTTATGTAAATAATGACAAATCCTTTGTCTACTACATTAACCTTTCCAAGAACGAACAAACCCTAACCTCGAATTTCCTAGGTTGGAGAAATGAGACCTTCCCGATGAACTACATTGAGATGTCATTAGCCCCAAAACCGTTAAAAAGGGTAGATTGGCAATCCACCATCAAGAAATTCGAGGGAAAAAAACCCTACGGTGGAAACCCAAATTGTTTTCATTTTCATCATGTGTATCCTTACTCAATTCTTCTGTCTCGCCCCAAGTCAACCATATGTTTGCACTGAAAAGACCCAAAGTATGTCATCCTTGAGATTGATAAGATCCAACATCGTTTTCTACTAGAAGTATGGTACCGACGATCGTGAAAGACAGAGCATGATGGGAAAATATTTGTCGCTCTTTGTCAAATATAACTAAGGGAAGTATGAACCTAGAGACCATCAATTGGTCCATGCTCTCCAAATCAGAGCTTAAGATGCAACAGAATCCAACATCTCTAATTTCAAGAATTATTATGAGACGATACTATCACTCCATGCCCATTACAATTTCCAACTTCCTAAAGAGGGAACTCCAACTATTGGTGTGCCATCAAGACCTTCATCGCAATTATGGGGGTTGTATACAAATTGTGGGTTGGGGAAAAGAAACTCTTTTTTGGTTAGAGTCATTATCTCGGGTAGTTTTTTCTTTGCTAAATTGCCAGAGGCTTGTGTCATTTTCAATCCAATCCTAGATGTTATGCCTGTCATACCTCCATTTTTCTTTCTTTTAGCCTTTGTTTGGCAAGATGTTGTCAGTTTTCGATGAAATTTTTAATACTCTTCTAAAAAAGTATTCAATTCATGATTTATTAGATAAAAAAGATTATAAGAATCAACAGATAAAAAGAATTCATTCCAAAGTCAAAATAGCGATTGATTGCAAAAATAAAGGATTTTTAACTCTCTTTTATAATATTAATGAATATAAACTGATTGGATGGGAAAAGAGAAGAAGATCCATTGACCGGACTATTCGTTTCCAGGGTATCCTTTTTTTATAACTTATTACTATGTGCATAACCCCTTATATATACTGTATTCTGAACATATCGCACTATGTATCATTTGATAACTCAAGAAAGACTTCTGTCTCTAGCACAAGTATGTATGATTGGAAATGGAAGAATTAAAAAGATATTTAGAAAAAGATAGATATCAGTATTTTGAACTTTCTATTTTTTTGGAATGGAATATTAATGGAATCCCCATGAATGATCAAACCTTATTCCATGATATTTCCATAAGATTCCTCTTTCTTAAGCAAGCCTCTAAGAGGGCTTGGTTGATCCATGATTTATTTTTCTTCTTTCTTTTCCTTTTTGTTTGTTTCGAGAAAGATATCGATCAATTCTATTCTTTTCCGATCGAAATGTATGGATCCATGGATCTATGTGTCTATAAGGATCTTGTTCATGGATTAACAAAAATGTGCAAAAGCTCTATTTGCCTCTGCCATTTTATGAGTCTCTTCCTTTTTGTGTATAGCATCGCCATTCATTCCAAAGTCAAAAGAGTGATTGGGTTATGCGCACTTTCTGACTCTTCTTAGTACCTCTTTATGCGAGGTGGTCAAAGATAGGTAGTTTTTCTCCAAGATGAAAGCAAAATTTCGGAAGACTGGGGGACGAAACAACAAGCAGTGAAACCAAAGATAGCTAAAGCACCTAAACTATAAGGCAAGTAAGCCTATCCAGACCTTACAAGTGCACGACCAACCCATGCAAAAGGTTTGGTTAGGATATGCCAAATTCAACCAAGTATACAAATGGAACCTAACCATACATGCCCTCCAATTATATCTTCTAAATCATCCACAATATGGATATAACAATAAACTATATCAATAAATATGTACATAATATACAGAACTTACCTATAACCTAACCCACGTGTATATATAGTGTATAAATACAAGATCTAAATACAATATAAGATTTAAGACTAAAGAACTCAATACTTCTATTGTTTATTAATCCTATGGATATTTACGATTGATGGATTATTTTAGATCCTTCTATGAAAAACATCTTCCCAACTCTTTGGAAAAATGCTACTAATAAATAGAGATTTTTACCCGGTAGACCCTATAATCTTTGGCAATTACCTCCACGACTTCTGAAACCATGGAAGGACGTATCGATATCGATATCGTTTCGATATTGTATCGATACAATATTTCGACAATATATTACCGATATATTGCCAAAATATCGACCATATCGACGAGCTTTTGTGAAGAAAATGTCTGGAAATCAGGATATATCGCCATATCGGTGCCCATATCGGTCCCATGTCGATATCGATATATCGACGATATATCGCTGATGTATCGCGATATTTCCTTCCATGTTTGAAACAACCTAATTCCCCCCTCGACTTCGTAAACTTTCTCCGTCGTACCCCACAGACCCTACCGTCAATTTGACACATCTAAGGTTAACTTGCCTGGGTTAAAAATGAGTTAATCAAACAAAAGGAAATCTAACGGTTGTATTTCTTCTTCTCCCTCATTCCTTCTTCTCCCCCTTCCTCCTCTTGCTTTCCCGGACAAATGCACACAACACACTAGGGAGGGGGCGAAGCTGTGGGCAGAGGACATTGTAGTCTATGGAGATGTCGCCATGAAGGCGCGGTCTGACAGGGTCGGAGAGGTGGAAGTTGGGGCAGAACTTTGGCTTGCACGTGCAGCAAGTGCAGAGGGAGGAGGTGTTGCCGCAGGGAGAGGTGGGTTTGGGGCAGAACTTTGGCTTGCATGTGCAGCAAGTGCAGAGGGAGGAGGTGTTACTACGGGGAGAGGTGAGTTTTGGGCAGATGAAGCTGGGGTTGTTGAGGGAGATGGAGGAGGGGAGTGGGCAGAGGTCGGTGGGAGGAGGCCTGAGCGTAGGTCGGTGGGAGGAGGCTTGGGTGGGAGGCGGAGGGGGTGAGGGGTGGTCGATGGCAGGGGATGTGGGTCAAGGAGGAGGCATGGGCGGGGTGGAGGCGGAGGGGATGAGAGAGGAGGCATGGGCGGAGGTCGGTGGGAGGAGGCCTGGGCGGGAGGCAGAGGGGGTAAGGGGTGGTCTGGATGGAGGTTGATGGGAGGGGAGGTCAGATGGAGAGGAGGTCAGGGGGGTCGGAAGGAGGAGAGGTCGGGCGGAGGGGAGGGGGGAGGTTCGGCAGAGGAGGTCAGGGGAGGGGAGTTCGGGCGGAGGGGAGGAGGGAAGGTCGGGCGAAGGGGAGGCCGGGAAGAGGGGAGGTCGGGCGGGAGGAGGGGTGAGGGGGAACTCGTGGAGGAGGCCTGGAGGCGTGAGGGAGAAGGGATGACATTTTTGTAATTTTGAGAAATAAACTAGGTATTGTGGAAAAGAAATTCACAGAATCCGATTATTTTTAATAGCCAAATGGATGAGAATTAACTACAGGGTCTGTAGGGTAAAGATTAACAAGTTTACGGGATTAAGGGAGGAGTTAGGTTATTTCAAAAGTCATGGAGGTAAAAATCCCATAAAAATATAACCCTAATCCAACCACTCAACACAATCGGGGCCAAATAAAACTGGAAGGCCTTGCAAAACAAAAATATATTCGAAAAAGTTTCGCGGATTCAAACAATTTCTTGCCAATATATATCATCCCAAGCTTAGATTTCCATGATACGATATTCGTACCTAATAAACAAACTCATAAGAACACCATCAAACAACTCTGCCCACTCTTATCCCACGAGGGGTTTCAGCAAAACATGACGACAACTTGTGGTCTAAAACCCTTCCATCCCGGTGTATCCTTTTCCTCTGGTCATTTAACCACTCCAAATTACTTGCACAAGATATGTTTCCATACTCAAAACTCCAACCACTAATGTTTGCCCACTGTATATCCATTATATATTACAAATATTAATTTGAGCTTGGAGAGGTTTTTGAAAACCATAATTTACACCCACACTCATCATCCCATCGACAGATAACAGCCAAGCGACCATCCATGTGGTGGTTAACTTAGCAGGATCTTCCAGGGTGAATCCCTTCCACCCTCCAAAATTGCGAAAGATGTGATATTTATGCTTGACCACATATCCTACACAGCCCCTAAGATACCATTAAATACTCTTAACTTAATGGTGTGTGTTCTTTGTTACTTATGACCAAGAACTGAGTCGCATGAGTGCATACTTCAGCTTTCAGCTAAGAAATGAAATGCATTATCCCTTGCCGCTCCCCCTGACATGCTCTAGATCGTATGAAGTTTTCTCGCATGCTCCCCCCATGATCTCCACGGGTGGCGAAGTAGTTCCACTAGGATCTACCTCTACAGAAGGATGTTGCAACATTCTATCAGTAAACATTCTAAGATAAAATTGCCAAATAATGTTACTTCCCCCAATGAAAGGTTGCTACGCATGGGATCCAACCTGTCGATTACTTATTCTCTGAATTCAAAGAACCGATGATGTGCAAAGGTGGATTCTTATCATGCATCAGTGACATTAAAAAGGTGGGTTATTGTATTGAATGCCATCATGTTAGGGGCGACATTCAAATTAGAGCATCTCCATGAATGTAGCAAAGTCCTTGAGAGGATGTCATTGTGGAAGAGGTCGTAAAGAGAGGGTTGTCGAGGGCATATGGGGGTAACTGGTCAACAAGATCTAAGTAGCAGTCATTGAGAAGGTTGAGGAAACTAGGTTGAAGGATCCCCTGCATGGTACAAAATATGGAACCAACACAACAATATATTAGCACCGCCACATTGAATCCACTCATTCAAGTCATTGAGAAGGCAACAAAGGGCGAAAGTGCATGACAGGGGACTAGCTAAGGTTTGTTGGGGGAGCTGAGTGGCACAACATAGAGAGATGGGGGAGGGGGTTGTTCCAGTGGGCAGGCAAGGGTAGGGTGTAGGAATGCTGGATGGTGTTGAGATGGTAAGAGAGGTGGTCAAGGATGACAGAAGGTATTATGGTCCAAAATTCATAACAAAGACAGAAAACAATGGCACCACATTGAAACCACTCGTAAAAATCAGATACTGCATTGTGACAAACTTTTGAAAGCACAAGAACTATGATGAATTTGAGTGTAAAGTCCAAGTGGTCTTATGTAATTTACTGTAATAATTTATTATTAACATAAATCAGTAAAAAAAAATCAACCCAATTCTCCAGGCCAAGATAAGCATAAGTTGGCTCAAAATAAAAAGTGGTCTGGAAGGAGTATCAGCAAATACCTATCACTAGTACACTACCACTAATGTATATACTCACAATCACTCTCTATACTAACATGGCACCTTCCAGCCATCCCACTTCGCACTTTTTCTGGTAGACTATCTGAGTGTTTCTGCTTAACAGCCGCCAGCAAGTGCTTTCAGCAAAGTCCTTAAAAACCAAGGTATCCTGGCTGGCAGTCCACAGTCTTATAAGATAGAACTCCAAACACCAATAACCAGGGATAAAATCAAAGATCCCATAAAATTTTACCATGAGATTTACTTTGTACTGAGCAAAACAATAGTATACTCACTGAATATTTGGTTTTAGATATCCTGAAGATCTTATATGAGAAATTTCATGTGACCACAATTACCAAAGTTGCATGGCAGAAACAAAACTAGATAAGTAACCCCAGGCCAATCAAGCCTTATGATCTTATCCCACAAACAAGATAAGAAGGGCATGAGACAAGCATGAGGTTCGACAAGAACACAAACACCTTGAAATGAATCCATCACCATCAATTCTAGCCTCCCTATTGCTGGGCACACTGCACCCTCTGAGCACCACCATGCCCGTCTTCTTCTTCCTCGTATGCCTCAGCCTGCGCCTGTTGCTGCTTCCTCCTCATCTCCTCTTCTATGTTGACATCATGGAGCGTGGTTTCTTCACACTCATCCAGCTCCATGTCCGTCAGCTGTGAAGAAGTCCTCGGTGGGAGGACGGCTTCAAGTGCCTTGCACTGGTCTGGGTTCAAAGATTCTGGGAACTCAACTGTGAAGTGGATGTAAAACTTCCCCCTCATGAAGGGTCTCTGGTACATTGGCATTCCCTCATCATTTATAGCCTTAAAACTGTCTGCAAACAGCAACCAAAAAACAGATAAAAGGATGAGATTTTAGGAGCTTGATCACCGAAGTTTTATTTCAGAAACTTGAACTCTGATATCAGAAACATAAGACTTACCAGGCTTTACTACTTCACCCGGGTTGGACTTGATGAGCAATTGCCGTCCATCAAGATGGGTTAGAACATACTGAAAACCACAAAGTGCCTCGGTGAGCGACAAGGTATGCTCAACAAAGAGATCATCACCCTTTCTCTTGAATCTGGGATGCTCCTTTTGTTGGAGGATGAACACAATATCACCAGTAAGAGTATCCGGCTGCCAAATTAAAAGTTCACACAATCACTTATACGTAAAACAACATCACATGATCATAAGAACAATGTAAAACAATTAACACCATGAATAAAGAATACTGGACAACCAACTAATAACAGACCAAGATCATTTAATGAACAAAGATAACCTATATTCAGATATGACAGTTCATGATTCACTAAGCATGGCATTGGTTGAAAGCAACATAATGCTCCTACTCTGACTGGTTGTTCAAAGGAATCAAGAAGGGTAGAATACCCTTGTGTTTTAGGTTTATGCTGAAGTTAAATTAGAGACATATTTGAGTAAAACTTACAGCTTCATCTGCTTCTCCAGGAAAAGTGATCCTTTGCCCATTTTGCATACCCTTCTCCACAATAACCTCCAAGACCTTCTTCTCCTGCACGACCTTATCACCTTTGCATTGTGGGCAGCGGTCCTTGTCGTTGATAGTCTCACCAGTCCCCTTGCACTCATTGCAGGGATGCTGCATCTGCTGAATCATGGATGGCCCCAGATGCCTGATAGACACCTTCATACCCGACCCCTGGCAACCAGAACACTTCATTGAAGCACCAGATTTTGAACCTTTCCTGCAGGACAAGAAACACAACATTCATTCTTCTGCCACGAATCCAATCAAAACAACAAAAGATACCACGCCAGGGGATGACCCAACTCACCCCTTGCATTTGGAGCATATAACATTGCGAGAGAGCGACAACTTCTTCGATGTCCCGCTGTAGAGATCCTCCAGGGTGACCTTAAGAGGGTGGATGACATCCTCTCCCTTCCTTTGTCTCCTGCCTCTGCTGCTACCACCTCCTGACAAGGAGAACCACCAATTCAGATATGCAAACAAACATATAGATGAGATCCATGATCAAACATTAATTTATATGTACCGCCAAATGGACTGCCACCAAAGAAGGACTGGAAAATATCAAACGGGTCATGGACGCCGCCTCCACCCATTCCTTCCTTGAGCGCATCTTCACCATACTGATCATATATCTCTCGCTTCTCCGGATCGCTCAGCACCTCGTAAGCCTGAGCGATGTCCTTGAACTGTACATATCAGAGACACCACTCACGGTCAGCGTCATAACATATAGACGATATTGCCCACAAATCAATAGATCCAAATTAAGATCTCACGAACCCAAAAACCCATATAAGAAAATCGAGACAAACAAGCCAAGATCAAACTTTTCTGCTCCAATCGACAGCAAACCCGACATCACCAAATACCAACATCGGAAAACCGCGAGAAAAGACAAGACATCGCGTAAAACCAACACAAAACCTAGAACCAGCAGATACCCTCATCCGGAAATCCCCAAAAAACAGCACCCACAAAGCGGAACTGCTCGAGCATCAAATCAGAAAAAGAATGCACTCGCCTTCTCTGGATCGCCGCCCTTGTCGGGGTGGTTCTTGATAGCGGCCTTCCGGTAGGCCTTCTTGAGATCGTCCTGCGACGCGTTCTTCGCGACGCCGAGGATCTCGTAATATCGTGTATTGTCGCTCTTCTTGGGCGCCCTGCCGAACATCTTCCTGCTCTTGCGGAGATCGGCGGTGGAGCCTTTGCAGGATCGTGCGGGAGCGGCGAGAAGGGGGCTGTGGTGTTCTGCGTGTAAGGAGAGAGATGGGTAAGGGGCGGAGTGCTTTAGGTATATAAGTGGCGAGGAGGTGAATGGGGAGATTGGACGGTGGGGATGAGAGGAGTTGTGGTGACGTGGAGCAAGGATGGGGAGGAATGGTCTGGAAGTCTCTGGTGGTGCTACTTTGGGGCTTCTGGAGAGTTCGAGGGTGGTCAAGAGTGGGTGGCTGCGAAGGGGGTGGGACCCGACGCGGGTTCGCGAGACAAAGCCCCGGACGACGGTTCGGTCCCGGTTCGTCCGTTTGCGCAGAGAAAGGTGCGCGTGTGGTGGGTAGGGGGAATTATGAAAAAATCCCACAGATTTAGACGATTTTTTTGGGATTTTACCTCTACTAACTTTATAAAATTTTAAATTACCTTCTCGATATTTAAATATCGGTATTTCTCCTTCAATCATGTAAATTTGTTCAGTATGAATACCTCCATTAAATTTTTACTTGAGTTAATGCATTGGATTAACCTAACTAGGGGAGTGTTAGATGGTGGATCTTCCACCTCCTCGTCTCTCCTCTTCATCTACATCTCTTCTTCATCCATTCCTCTTCTTCTCCCTGCTTATTCTCTCTCTCATCACTGAAAAAGAAATGAAATAATGAGAGTTATTGCCCATGGTTTGCACATGTACTTTGAGGAAGAACACGGAGGGAAATGGAAGCCAATGAGATGTGCAAAATCAAACCCTCCCCCATCTACTGTCTACCCCAATTCCTGCAGGCCCTCCATCTGCCCCATCCATCTCCTCCCCATTATCTATCCCAACGCGAAGAACCGTGCACAACTCCTCGAACTCTGTCGCCCACGAGAATCGTGTTAGAATTCTAACTTCATTCAGCAACTCCCCGTTCAGCGTCGTCACTGCGAACCAGATCACTACCTCGACTACGTAGACAACATGGGCGTCGACGAATGCGGGGGTATTAGGGGATCAGGTTGCTGCAGCAGCGGGGATCTTGTTGCGTTCCCACTCAGAGAGGGATGCCTTTGACTTGGAGAGGGATCTAGAGATAGAGAGGAGGCGTAGTCTGTGGAGGAGGAAGAGGCAACAACGGAGGCGATGGATGAGGGCGGAGGAGGTCTTGCCGAGGAGGGTGTCGGTACGAGGGAGAAGAGGGGAGTGGAATGTGGAGGGGAACAAGAATTAGGAAAGGAGGAGCGCAATGTCGAGGAGGTGGAGAGGGCGGTAGAGATGATGACAGGGAGGCAGTGGATGCTCGAGGCAGCGGCTCAGCAACGGGAGGGGAGGAGGAGGTGGAGGGGACAGGGGACAGGGGCGGAGGAGCTAGGGTAAGAGGAGGAGGCAACTCGGTGCGAAGCATGGGATGCGAGGGGGAGGGGGAGGAGGCTGGGGCAGAGGAGCAAGGGGAGGGGGAGGTAGCAGCTCGGGGCGGAGCAACAAGAGGGGAGGAGGAGGTGGATGGGTGGAGGAACATCCATGTCCTTCGTCTTCGCGATGTGTCTCCTTTGCTCCCCATGTAGATCCTCTGTTCTCCTTTGCTCGATTCCTTGAAGTCCACCAAGTGCTCCTTCGTCTTCACGATGTGTCTGCTGCTATAGAGTCGATCCACCATCCATCACTGTCCGTGACGACGGAGTTGCATTCCACGACGGCTATGAATTCCATATTCTTCTTGCATTTGCTTTCAAGCATTTTAGTATTTCCTGGCTTCTTCTTGTTGGGATAATTGACCTTGAAATGACCATATTTGTTGCAACCATAGCAAGAGACACGTGGGTATTTCCCATTCTTCTCTTAAAATTCGCCTTAGAGGGGCCTAGCCTTTTCTTCGCGTACACGGCATTTGCTTCTTCTTCTCCCTCAATCTCAAAGATCTCTGCTTTAGATTTTTGCTTAGAGAGGCCGTGCTCAATTGTCAGTTGTGCAGGTAAATCCGTCACAGACTTAATGTTATCATTCATCTTCAGAGATGTGGCAACCATGTCGAATGACGGTGGAAGACTCCTAGTATGGTTGCGATCTGCATCCTCTCTGGAATCGTGCAATCAGCAGCCGCTAGATCCTTGAAGATCATGATCATCTTGTTCACGTGCTTGAGGATGCTTTCATACTCCTTCATTCTACATGAGTTGTACTTGTGTAGAAGAAGTTGGACGCTCACTTCCGACTTGGAGTGATATTTCTCGTTAATTGCAGGTCAGTAACCACAAAAAAATCATAATCAATAAACCAAAGATCAATGTTGGTATGATATTAAGCAATTTTGATAAGAACGAGCAAAGTTTTTTTTTAAAAAAAAATAAACAGGTGGGTTGGATAAAAAAAGTAAAATATTTTTAACTTAGCTAATAAGAAATGAAACAAAAATCGATCAATATCATTCTTTGATTTTAAAAAAAAACAAAAAGAGAGAGAGAGAAGGTCAACAACGGAGGAGATCAACAGCCTAGGAGATGCACGACCGTGAAGGAGATCAACGGCGGAGAAGCTCGACTTCGGAGAAGGTCGACAGCGAAGGAGCTCGGATACCAGCGAAGTTTCGAGACGACACCAGCGACGGGCAACGTCTCAACCGAGAGAGAGAATGATATGGTTTTGGGAGAGGGCTCCCTATGCGAGGTAAGTATCTGCTGGTAGTCTGTTAGCCCATTTGTGCAAGTTGGACATCTAGTTATACCCCAATCCAGCCGACTTGCTTGCCAGGTTCAAGAAATGTATTTGAAAGTTATCCATAATTATATTTCAAGCTGGAAAGTGGGACGTACTCAACTTCATGTTAGCCTTGTGTAGGTATGCCGGTACTTGTTTAAATATCCGCCCCCTTAATGGCGACTTGCATGATATGGGAACCAGGGCTACCTGAAGTTTCAGCACATCTTTTGGTCTGAGCAGCATTATTATGTGTTCTTTCATACCAGGTCTGCTTTTGTTAGCAAAGAATCTCAGTATACTGTTATATCTGCGAGTCATACTTTCCACTTTCGGAAAAAAATGGCGTGATCTTAGATAACTTTGCATGTTTTCAACAATATAGGCTTATCAGTTTTGTTAGTGATGTGCTTGCTGATAATGTTGGGAGTGATAATTGGCAATGCCCTAAATGTCAGTTTCAGTCACCATTTCGGTGACCGATTGAAACGGAATTTCGGTCGAGACCGAAATTTCAATCATTTCGGTCATTTTTTCGCTGAAATTTGAGACTATGATAAATGGTGGGAGTTGAACTTTGGTTTTAGGATGCAAGCTCACATGCTCAGCCGTGAAACCTTTGAGTTGCAGATACAAGAGCTCTGTTGTCTACTATGGTGCTAACATTTGCTGCGCAGGTGTAAGAAATATGTATTCAACTCGTATCCTTAGTGTTTGGACGAAAACAGATCAGATACGGATATGATATACATATTTTCTTATCCGTATTCGCTTCATCTCTATTGAATACGAATACATATACTGATATGATTCATATATGCATTACGGAAACCATGTCCTTAAAAATACGGGTAAAGATACGAATCATATATTTTTTGAAACCGAATATGGATCGAATAAAGAGCGGACTCGAATATGAATCGAATAAAGAGCTAATTCAAATATGAATCAAATAAAGAGTGAATCCAAATATGGATCCAGTAAAAATGGAACTCGAATATGGATCTATTAAAGGCTACATATGAATGAGAATTGATATTTGATCAAAGTTCACAATGATTTTAAAAATGACACTGGAATATAAATAAGTTGCATCATGACAAAAGGGATTGTCGAGATGACATTCATTCTTAATCAGAAGCAAAAAGAGGGACATGATTTTGAAACTTTTGTTCTTGCTCATTCCTAAATAATCGAAAGTTTATTAATATCATTGATATATTGTATTATATAATATATAATACTACTATAATAACACGAGGTTCTGTCTTATATTATATTAACTAATATAACACAATATTAAATGTTGTATTCGGATATCCGAATCCGGATCGGGATATTCAAGCTATTACCATATTTGTATCCATATTCAAAAATTTTTACAACCCAGATCCATATCTGATCCGTATTCGATTTATATTCGGATACGGATATCCGTATCTGGTAATTTTTCTAATATATCTATATCCGTTTTCATCCCTATCCCATAGCCGAAGATGATGAATGATAGAACATATGATTGTCAGAAAAACTAGTAGAGTATATGAAATCACCCTTTTTGTGTATCACAACGCAGGGGTTTGAGTGCCGCTGAGAAGCTGCGCAATGCGACTTTTTTTTGTTTTTTCTTCGTCGAGTATTACATAATTACATTGTACAACAAGGACATCAAAACAAGTGATACAAAGGATACATACCTACTGTACACAATGGCTATTATACACATTCCACATAGATGCCAACCCTGTACCGACCCACAGAAAAATTCTCAAGCTGGGAAAGAATAGATACTAACCACAAACACGTCCACCGATTAACAGTTGAACTCGATGAGCGAGACAAGGAACCGAGACACTCCATATGCAGCTGGCTGAATATACATACTGACGAGCCTCCCGTCAAAGCGATGAGGTTCTGCTTGTTTAGTTTGACTCTCCAGAAAGGGGTGAGATGGGGGGCCTTTACTTCTGGATCGGTGATTTGCCGCATACGCACAAGTCACCTCAATGAGTATTCTGCTGTAGTCATGCAACACATTGTGGTCCTCAAAGGGATGACGCCCTATTGCAGAGGGCTTGGCGTGAATCCATTGTGTCGAGATGCAAGTGAGCTTCAGTACGCGTGTCGCCCTCTGTATCGTATGCCTAAATCCATGCAAGAGAATCTTTGCTATTTGGGGCTTGAGGACGGCCTCTTGTTGGAGTTGGTGGTCTATTGGCATTAAGCTCCTGATTCGATGACAAAAAGCTCACATTAATCAGAAACACCAAGCTAGATTCCTTTGGAATAGCGAATATCAGTAAACAAAAATGGTACCTGCATCCATGTATCATCTATGTGAGAATCAGTCGACTCGGGTGTTGGAAGGGCCGGTGGCAAAGGATGGATGAGTTTAGGAACGATGACAAGGTCTCTTCCTAACACTAGTATCGCCCCTGCGTTGTTTGCTGTACCTGTGTTCCAAAGAGAAGATAGATAGCGACTTAAGCACTTTCAACCCTAAACGATGAATGAAATTTGAGATCACGTGCAGGAGAAAAGAATACTTACCGCAATAATTAGTTGCTGAGAAAAGAGTGATTAAATGACCTTGCGCGAATCGCTCAAAGCCATCCATAACACACTCATGTGCACGTATAATCAACTGCAGATCGTTGTTGTTGCAGAACTCCATCACGCGGTCCGGCTGCAAATGATTGATATTAGATGGCATATCTAGGAAGGACGGTCTCTTAGAAAATACATCATAAGAGTCTCCCACGCATCTCGTGTTAGAAAATACCATATAGGGGTCGACGAAACATAAGGCAACTTATTTAAACCTACATGCAATAGCAACAGTAAAAATAAGCAAAAGATAACCTATCTACGTGAAAATGAATGCTTATGTACCATATATAAAATTAAACCGAAAGATTTTTTCTATACAGATGGAGTATTTGCTAGTAGGTTTGCTAAGAAATGCGAGAAGAGACAAATGTGGCACTAATTTATGGTAGATTAATGATAGGCGCGGGGAGTTTTTTAACCAACATTTTGAAAGCATGGGATGTCAATATGATACATGTTTCATCACTTTTACACCCCCCTTCTCAATGGACATGAACAACAAAATGAGATTAGGTCATGACAACCATAAAAAAACTCAACTTTTTTTTGAAGAAACGATGGGATGGATCTCCTTAGAGACTCATTAAATAAACAACATTATTATAGAGAATAATTCTTAATCTGGGAAATACGGCGACAGATGATACTAACCCCAAATGTAACTAACCCAGGGCCTCTAGCATTCGGTCTCAACCCTTCCACACTGTCATTCTCAGTTGGGTCGGACCTGATAACAGAACACTGAGATGACACACCGAGCATTTAAAATTATGGTGAAGATCACATGAAAATGTTACTAACCATAGCAGGTCCATAAGGACCACAGAGCCTGCTTCCATAGTAATAGGTCGCTGCAGATTCTCAATCTGTTCGATATGATTTATGGACCTACCAATGCCCCCATGCATGCAGATGACTTTCTTCTCAATAAGGGCGGCAAGTGGCAGCCAATTAAACAAACGATTCATCCGGTGCCAAGCCCATATCCCATCCCTCTCACCCTGTTTATATGGTAGTTGACAGAAACTAGTAAAAATAATGTGAGCATGAATAACTATTACCATAATATGATGTCAACCGGAAATACCATGCGTTCAATGCATTCAATCCGAAAACCAAATAAAGCATTGATATCTGCAGCCTCGTGGTTCCCACGAATCAAATGCACATTGTTATGATGTTCAACCTAGAAATTCAGCGGACATGAAATAATTTTATTCAAGAAGTCGCATGTTAAAAATATTGTGAAAGAAGATAAGATGTGCGACAGCGGTACTTTAAGGGCCAGGAGAAGGCAGATAGTCTCGAGACTGTGCTGGCCCCGATCAACGTAATCTCCCAAAAAGAGATAATCAATATAGCTGAAAATTAAAAAGGAAGGCATCAGAATATTTTTTTGAACAATTAATGCATATTAAAATTGCCATATAATATGCAGATGAGATAAACCTCAAACTCTAAAATGCATCATTCAAGATGCTAAGACATGGAAGCTTTTTGCACTGATTCAACTATGCATTGGGGTTTCTAAATCGGCTAATATGACAAAAACAGAAAACAGTTGCTACCGCTATCAACTACTTGTGTGAACATGTGAATATAAATTAAATTGTTCACCAAGGTTAATGCTGCCATCCAACAACAATTTTAAATAAAGTACAAACTACTTCAAAAAGGCGTTGTCATAGAACCTCAAAGAAGAGCTTCTTGCATACAGAAAGTCAGAGTGGCTCTTTCCTGTATGGAAGCCGCTCTCATATGGGACCTCTGAGAAGAACACTATCACATAAGAAGCTCAAAGAAAACAATCTTGGACTACAGGTCAAGAACAGAGGACGAGGCCAAACGAGTCCTCATAGGACAGAGACATGCACGAAGAGCAACATGGATATTTGCATAACTAACACAGGACCATGGCCTCAAATTTCAGTGAAATTCAGTCGAATTTCTGTCGAATATCGACACCCAGTCGAAATCGAAATTCGACCGAAATGACCGAAATATGGGCGTCCTAGTACAAAAAATGACCGAAATTCCGGTCGAAATTCCACCGAAATTCTGTTTTGGTCGATACCGAAATGGTGACCGAAACCGACATTTAGGGCCTTGCATACGACTATATCCCATGCAAACAAGGGCCCCATGTTTGTGAGTTTTTCTTATGGAAGAAAGGTCAAAAGTATGTGATGGCAATGGAATATTAATGCAGTAGGTGACAGAGTACAAAGAGATTATAAAGTTGGGTTAAAATGTATACTAGCAAGTGGCAAGAAAGTGTCCCATAGTTATTACGATGCAGCATGATAACAATTTGTGTGAACATTTATTTTGTTTTTTTTATTTATCATTTGTTTTGTTTATTTTACTTATTTAATTCCCATGTAAAAGGCTCATTATAAAAGGCCTTTTTTTTATCCTTTCCTTTTGATTTCTTCTTTCCCTAATTGTAGGGATTTGTTGCTTATTTTGAGGGGGAGTAGCCTCTATAAAGGGCCCCCTTTGTATTAGGGCTAATGAAGTTGAATTGAGTGATAATTTTCCTATCTCTAATTCTCTCTCTCTCTCGGCCCCACGCCCACTCTCTCCCCGATCTCTTCTCCCCCCCCCCCCGTAACCCTAACCCATCCCCGCCCGCCGCCTCTTGCCCTCTCCTTCCTCCCCCATCGTCCCCTCCCTCTTTCTTCCCCGGGTTCTTTCCCCCCTACTCACGGCTTCCCAACCTCGCCCGCACTCCAGCCTCGCCGCCCCAACAACCAGCGCCTCCTCCGCGCGGTCTCCGCCTCCCTGCAACTGCGCCCCGCCTCCCCTCCACCTTTCCTCGCCTCCCCAGTGTCGCCTGTAACCCTGGACCCCTCCGCCAACCCCTCCACTCCCTCCTCACGTGCACCAGCCACTCCCCTACTTCTCTCGCCCCCTGCGGCGCCCAGCGGCTCCGTATCGGCTTGACGCCGTCCACGCCACCACAAGCAACTCGGTTGCAACCGTTAGCAACTTCCCCGTCTGTGACCACGCACCTGCAAGTACGCCAACAAGCCTACCCCATTACCGCGGTTAGTGTTGTAAAAGTCGCCCGACTGGCCCGACTAGTAGGTCGGACTAGTCTAGTCAGTGGGGTGACCGACCGAGTACCGACTAATTCCGATTAGGTACACTAGTCGACCAATTTTTGCTTTGAAGATACCATAATTTTTTTATGTTTTGATGTTTCTATAAGCAAACTTACTATAATATGCTTAATATTTTACTTAAATTCAATTACTTGTTTTATTTTATAACGATAGTATAAAAATGTACAAATTTATATAAATATATGTATAAAAATGAGTTATATATTGAAAATAATCATAAAATTTAAAGCCGATTAAAGTCAGACTAGTCGTCCGACTGCCGATTAATCCTTAGTCAGTGACCCAACCGACCGAGTACCGACTACCGACTTTTACAACCTTGACCGCGGTCGACGATCAGATCTGAAGCGGGCACATTCTCTCTTGCCGGTTGTGGTATGAGTGCCCGTTTATCATATTTTACTGCAATAATGTTAGTTTGTGGATTGTGGTATTTCTGATTTGGTTTGGTGAATCGTTGAGACCCTTATCGTTGCAATATTGTGATAATTTTTCTAAGAACTTTTAACTCATCAGTTTGCCCTGAATTTGTGGAGTATCTTGTGCTAGTACTTGCATAACGGTTATCATTTGTTGCTGATTTCTGTTACACATCGCATGCCATTACAGTTGTTTTCGTCATCAAGTCCACTATTGTCATTTGTTAGAATTGCTATTACATCACCTACTAAGTAGTTCGCATCAATTTGGTATCAGAGCATCACGATCCTGCACCTCACTTGCACTTCATTTATTCATTGCATATAAAAAAAACCCACCACAAGAAAACCAAAAAAAACAAAAAAAATCATATTGCACTTGTTGAGTCCCTAGACCCGTGAGAACCGGACCTCTATGGCTCGTCGTCCTGATCCCATGGCGCGGTTGGAAGCCATGATAGCAAACTTGGGTGAGGAAATCTGTCGCACTAACACTCGTCTAGAAAACATAGAGAGGACGGTAGCCAATAATACTCAACAGTTGGAGGTCTTGAATTTTGACAGAATGGATAGGGAGTACAGAAGAGAACACGGTAGAAGGGACACAAGCCGCTCTTCCACTTCAAGTGGGCGACATCATAACCCTCGTAATCCCCGACATCATGAACATGACGCAATTGTCTTTGATCCTAGCTCTGAAAGCGATGTTAGCGATGAACCATCCCTACACCTGGAGTCGTCGCCGCCACCCTCAGGTGACGAGGAGAGTGAGAATCGAATACCTCGTAGACGTCGACCTGAAGAACAAAATAGAAGGAGAGAGCCTGAGTTGCGAGGTCGACCACACAATCAAAATCAAGATCCTAATTGGGACCGGGGAATAAGGTTGACGTTGCCGACTTTGATGGACGACGCGATCCGGACGTCTTTCTTGATTGGATGGATCAGTTGGAACATTTCTTTATTTGGAAGGAACTGTCGAGTGAGCGGAGAGTACAGTTTACCACGTTAAAACTGAAAGGATTTGCCTTACTGTGGTGGAAACATCTCCAGGAAGAACGTCATCGTCAGGGAAAAGAACGCATTCGTTCTTGGACACGGATGCAACAGAAACTTCGGGACAAGTTTCTTCCGGAGGAGTATCGACAGAACTTGTACAATCGCCTACAAAACCTCCGTCAAGGAACACGCACTGTTCGGGACTACACTGAAGAGTTCCAAGTTCTGATAGCTCGGAACAACTTAAAAGAAAGCGATTCTCAACTGGTGGTCCGATACACACATGGATTACGAACCAACATCCAAGATGAATTGTACATGTGTGACTGTCGAACAGTGGACGCTGCCCATGATAGAGCTGAAAGGGCTGAAGCGAAGTTATCCAGGAACCTCACACGGCGCACGACGATCACAACTGCCTCTGCCGCCACACCCTCTGCACCAACCATCTCTACCGGACAAACTAGGGAGGGCGCACAGTCAAGCATCAAATCGGAGAACCCTATATCCCACACTGCTACTGGAAGCACAAGTTCACACCCCCGACCAGCTCATGCGGGGTCAGGAATTCTCGGGGCTCGTCCTGCAGTAGGACCCGATACTTGTTTCAGATGCCTTCAGAAAGGGCACCGCGCAGCAGAATGCCCAAACCCTAAAGCTAGACCCGCCCATTTATGCACCGTCGACGACCCTGAATACCCCGACCCTGACCAGCAGGAATTTCCTGAAGATGATCCGACTGCGTTGACTGTTGACACCATGGGAGTCGATGACTATGAACCTCTAGGAGTGGATGGAGACGAATCCGGTCCGTTCCTGGTAATCGAACACGAAAACTTTATCGCTCCTGACAGCGCACCCACAACCATTCTGCTCACCCCCGCTGTCCACGAGGCTGATAGCTGGCTGCGACGCAGCATCTTCCGAACCACCTGCAACTCAGGAGGACGACGCTGTTCGCTGATCATTGATGGAGGAAGCGTTGAGAACTTCGTTTCACAAGAAATGGTAGATAAGTTGGGTCTGCCAACGCAACCACTCGAGAAACCGTACAGCGTGGCATGGTTTCGAGGTGGTACCCAAATCCCGATTCACCGTCAAAGCCTCGTCAGCTTCTCCATTGGTCCCTCATATAAGGACGAGGTGTGGTGCCATGTAGCCCCTATGGATGTCTGTCACATACTTCTAGGGAGACCGTGGCAATTCGATCGAGACACTGAACACCGAGGAAAACTGAATACTTACACCTTTCTCATAGACAAAGTTCATGTAACCCTCAGACCACAACGTGAAGCCCTTAGCCCTCGCCATGTGGCTACACTTCGAGCTGCGACCGCCCAAACTGGTAATAAGGCTACACCATCAAAGCCTGTGACCACGGGCTCCGTGTTGTTGATGGAAGCCCAAACATTCCAACGTGAAATTCAGGAGAGCTCCACCATCTATGCGTTAATGGGACGAGAAGTGGATAACCAAGAGACAACTCCACCTGAAGTCCCGCCTGAGATAAAGCCCATCATCCAAGAGTTCGCTGACATCATGCCTAAAGAGTTGCCTGAAGGACTACCCCCGTTGCGAGACATTCAACATCACATTGATCTAGTCCCTGGAGCCAGCCTACCTCACTTACCCCTACCGAATGAGCCCAAGTGAACATGAAGAGATGAACCGGCAGGTTACTGATCTGCTGCGACGTGGGTATGTTCGAGAGAGTATGAGCCCCGTGGCGGTTCCCGCTCTGCTTACCCCGATGAAAGATGGCACATGGAGAATGTGCGTGGACAGTCGTGCTATCAACAAGATAACGATCAAATATCGTTTTCCCATTCCACGCCTTGATGATATGCTTGATATGTTATCAGGTACCAAATTGTTCTCCAACATAGATCTCCGCAGCGGCTACCATCAGATTCGCCTCCGATCTGGAGACGAATGGAAAACTGCTTTTAAAACCAAAGAGGGCCTGTACGAATGGACGGTAATGCCCTTCGGCTTGTCGAATGCCCCCAGCACTTTCATGCGAACCATGAATCATGTCTTGAGACCCTTCATTAGTAAGTTTGTGGTTGTATACTTCGATGACATCCTAATCTACAGCTTAACCAAAGAAGACCACTTATCTCACTTACGACAAGTCCTAGAAACCCTAAGAGCCCAAAAACTGTACGTCCACCTCAAGAAGTGCTCCTTCATCTCTGACACGGTCCTCTTCCTGGGATACATTGTCACCGCTGATGGACTTAAGGTTGATCCCTCCAAGATTCAGGCCATTCAGAACTGGCCCGTACCCAAAACCCTCACTGAAATTCGCAGCTTTCTGGGATTAGCTTCTTTCTACCGACGTTTCATACGGAACTTCAGTACTTGTGCAGCTCCGTTGGTAGATTGTATGCGGAAAGGTGCACCCGATTGGACTCTTGAAGCAGAGACCAGCTTTCGAAACTTAAAACACCAATTGACACATGCCCCTGTTTTGGCACTTCCTGACTTCACCAAGGTTTTTGTAGTCGATTGCGACGCCTCACATGTTGGGATTGGCGATGTCCTAAGTCAAGAAGGACGACTTGTCGCCTTCTACAGTGAGAAATTGAACGAAGCCATATCACGGTACTCCACTTACGATGTCGAATTTTATGTCGTGGTCCAAACTCTCAAGCATTGGAGGCATTACCTGATCCAACGTGAATTTATCCTTAACTCTGATCATGAAGCCCTGAGAAATTTGAACTCCCAGAAAACTCTTAACAAGCGTCATGCCAAATGGGTTAATTTCCTCCAAGAATACACCTTCCATCTCAAACACAAAGCCGGAACCCTGAACCGTGTAGCCGACGCGTTGAGCCGACGAGCACATGCCCTGACCACAATGACCGTCAGCACAACAGGATTTGATACTCTCAAGGACCTCTACCCCACTGATCCTGACTTCGGTCAAGTTCATGCCGAATGTGTTGGTACTGGGCAGGATCCAACAGCTACTTATGTTCTTCATGAGGGTTTCCTATTCAAAAGCCACCAACTGCGCATCCCTGTCACGTCCCTTCGTGAGAATCTAATTTCAGAACTACACAACGGAGGCTTAGCTGGACACTTTGGAAGAGATAAGACCTTGACTCTTCTTCAAGAGTGATTTTATTGGCCGAAGATGCGAAAGGATGTTACAAAATTCGTACAGAAATGCCAAATATGCCAAAGATTCAAAGGCCACCGGCAGAACACTGGACTGTATACACCCCTGCCAATTCTTCTACGACCCTGGGAAGATATCACCATGGATTTAGTGCTGGGCTTACCCCTCACTGTGCGGAAAGTTGACTCTATTTTTGTGGTTGTGGGTAGATTTTCAAAAATGGCACATTTCATTGCATGTAGGAAAACCTTAGATGCATCTCATGTCGCTGATTTGTTTTTTCGTGATGTCGTCCGTTTGCATGGTGTCCGTCGTTCTTTTACTTCTGATCGTGATACCCGGTTTTTGAGTCACTTTTGGCGCACGCTTTGCACCGTCTTGGTACTCGTTTGCAATATAGCAACGCTTATCATCCACAAACAGATGGGCAAACCGAAGTAGTTAACAGATCATTAGGAAATTTATTGTGATGTCTTGCAGGGTACTCTCCGTCCAAATGGGATCTAATTCTTCCCCAAGCTGAATTCGCATATAACAGTTCCACTAATAGGTCCACCGGAAAATCGCCCTTTGAGAGTGTGTACGGCTTTCCACTTACCCAATTTCTTGACCTAAAACCCACAACCATGCAAGGGAGAAGTAGTGCAACTGCTGAGGATCTGGTCGAACATCTAACCCACATCCATACTGAAATCCGAGCCAAACTCCAATCCATGACCCAGAAATACCAAACCCAAGCCAACCTACACCGAAGAGAGAGCGAGTTCAGAGTTGGAGAATTAGTGATGGTCCACATTAAAAAAGAGAGGTTTCCTTTGAGAGTCCACCACAAATTGAGTGAGCGAAAGATTGGTCCATTCCGAGTCCTCAAAAGGATTGGGCCCAATGCTTATCTACTTGATCTGCCGCCAGACGTCCAGACTTCGCCAGTCTTTAACGTATCAGATCTCTTCCTATATCATGGAGATGAACAGACAGAAGCCACCGCACCAGAGGTTCCTGATGATGATACGCGCCAACCGCCAGCCACAACCGATGCTGGTCAGATTGAAGATATTGCAGACATCCGAGATATGACGACTAGACGTGGTCTCTTCCGACGATATCTGGTCAAATGGAAGGGACGACCTTTTACCGATTGCACCTGGATTGACGAGGATGAACTCCAACAACTCCGTCCCGATATACTTCAGAATTTCCACGATACCATCTCGACGGAGCGAGATTCTTTTCAGCAGGGGGGAGTTGATGCAGTATGATAACAATTTGTGTGAACATTTATTTTGTTTATTTTATTTATCATTTGTTTTGCTTATTTTACTTACTTAATTCCCATGTAAAAGGCTCATTATAAAAGGCCTTTTTTTATCCTTTCCTTTTGATTTCTTCTTTCCCTAATTTTAGGGATTTGTTTCTTATTTTGAGGGGGAGTAGCCTCTATAAAGGGCCCCCTTTGTATTAGGGCTAATGAAGTTGAATTGAGTGATAATTTTCCTATCTCTAATTCTCTCTCTCTCTCTCGGCCCCACGCCCACTCTCTCCCCGATCTCCCCCCCCCCCCGTAACCCTAACCCATCCCCGCCCGCCGCCTCTTGCCCTCTCCTTCCTCCCCCACCGTCCCCTCCCTCTTTCTTCCCCGGGTTCTTTCCCCCTGCTCACGGCTTCCCAACCTCGCCCGCACTCCAGCCTCGCCGCCCCAACAACCAGCGCCTCCTGCGCGCGGCCCGCGCGGTCTCCGCCTCCCTGCAACTGCGCCCCGCCTCCCCTCCGCCTTTCCTCGCCTCCCCAGCGCCGCCTGTAACCCTGGACCCCTCCGCCAACCCCTCCACTCCCTCCTCACGTGCACCAGCCACTCCCCTACTTCTCTCGCCCCCTGCGGCGCCCAGCGGCTCCGTATCGGCTTGACGCCGTCCACGCCACCACAAGCAACTCGGTTGCAACCCTTAGCAACTTCCTCGTCTGTGACCACGCACCTGCAAGTACACCAACAAGCCTACCCCATTACCGCGGTCGACGATCAGATCTGAAGCGAGCACATTCTCTCTTGCCGGTTGTGGTATGAGTGCCCGTTTATCATATTTTACTGCAATAATGTTAGTTTGTGGATTGTGGTATTGCTGATTTGGTTTGGTGAATCGTTGAGACCCCTAATCGTTGCAATATTGTGATAATTTTTTTAAGAACTTTTAACTCATCAGTTTGCCCTGAATTTGTGGAGTATCTTGTGCTAGTACTTGCAGAACGGTTATCATTTGTTGCTGATTTCTGTTACACATCGCATGCCATTACAATTGTTTTCATCATCAAGTCCACTATTGTCATTTGTTAGAATTGCTATTACATCACCTACTAAGTAGTTCGCATCATATTACCATCTGCATGAGAAAGAGGAGAAACCACAACCTGGCACTAATAAAGTCAATGGTGTTAGAAGGGTACAGGCCATGTTAACTGCATTCCAATGATGTGGCCTGGAGAGGGTTCTTTATATTTGCCCTAAAAGAAAGAAAAAGGACCGTAATATAAATGAAAGCAGTGGAACGGACAGAATTAATTGATATTTGGTGTTATCAGTGACGTGGATAGAACATCATCCTCTCATCTACCTTTAGAAATCCAATACATACAGAAAGGGGGGAATTTTAAAATAGAAACAAGCTCTACATCTGACGGTGCCTCTATCTCATATCACTCCATACTGATCTTAAGATGCAGAGCAGATTTAAATGGGGTGAACTATATGGAAGGTGAAAAGAAGACCACGAGAACACACCTCTGGTGCAGGGTTTTTGGCTGGAAGAGGGCGGAAATGAATGGGGAGCAACAAACAAGGAAAAGATGGAGACCCACTACCCATGAAGCCTCTTTATACAGAAAGGATTGGATGTCATAAAAAAATAAAATAACAAAATATAACTTGACTCCTAAAAAGATTCTTAATCCGAATACCTCGATGATATTCTCAAAGACCTTATTCATTTAGGCGAAAAAAATTATACTTAAACTGGATGAAATCATAATTGACAAACCCTAATTTTGCCCTCATCTCCCCATCTCCTATTCGTGACGCATCAACTCTCCTAAGTTCGAAAACTCATCTCAAGATGAGTTGCTTGATCATCGAGGACACCATGGAAAAGTTTCGTGTAAGCTACATTGGAAGAATTATTGGGGTTTCCACTTCTCATCATTTTATTGGAGTAAATTTTATGTTTACATTATTTAGTTCATAGGGAGTGTGTGCAATTGTTTCAGTAACCCTAGCTTTCCCTCTATATAAGGGAGGACTATTTTAATGAGAAACAACACAACATTTTCATATAATCCTTCTAGCAAACTTTGAGATGGTATCAGAGCCCGAAAGCGGGGTTCCCTCTTGCGGGTACGGAGACCTAAAAGTCACGGAAAACTCCTTTCGCGTCTCCAGCATCTCTGCTTCGCCCTCGACTTCCGCCTCTCCAATCACACACTTGGCAATGCGAATGGACCTCCACCTTCCCACCGTAGCTATCTTCTCCGACCTTCCTCTCCGCAAGGTTTCCAGTTCACCTCTCTAGCAACTTCCGCCTCCCACCCGCGATTTCCACCTCCAGCTCGCCTCCAGCATCTCTCTAGCAAGGCCATCATCGCAGATGGCATTCCAAGAGTCACCACGGCTATCTTCCGTCAATTCCAGTCTGTTCATCTCTACCTACAGAGGATTTCAACCCTCCCATGGGACATAACGTGCATTGCAGAGACATCCAAGTCTGGTACTTTCTCTTTATCAAGAAGTTTTTTTTAAAGCCAAACTAGGGGGATACACTCAATGGTGTTCACCCCAGATATTTATTAAAAAGGTAACAAGAGGTTACAAAAAGAGAGACAAAGAGAAGCCTCGGTTAAAGCCAGGAATCCAGCAACCACGACACCTGAACATTTACATTTTCTTTATAGAACCTTTGTCCAGAAAAGACCAGCGCATTCCTAGCCAACCAAAGCGCCCACACGATCGCAATTGCGCAGACGGCCCTTGGCCACCACCAGACATCCACAGAAGGAAGTAACATCGTACGCATTGACCCATTCCATGTCAGAATTAGCCCACACCGTCCCCGTAACAGTGCACCTGAAGAAGAGGTGGTCTATCGATTCAATCTCCAACCCACAAAGGAGGCAAGTGTCGGATATCGGACCCGGCAGCCTGCGGCACCGATCCCGTGTCATCAATCTCTTCCTCCTAAAAAGCCAAAGGAAAAAACCAATCCTCTCAGGGAGGCCAAGTCCTCAAAAGAAACCACAATCTCTTGCCATATCAGCCGACAGCACAGGCGGAGGTCTGCAAATTGTAGCGTACGCCTTTCTCACCGAGAAGCTGCCCTCGTGCCAGATCCAGTAGTCCCGCTGCTGGGACGGGCCCCTTACCTCCCTAAGCACCTCAATCAAGCTGAGAAATTTATCCAACCTCTGATCGAAGAAGTTGGAACGAAAGAGCGGCATCCAATTCCCATCCGTCCAGCAATCGGCCACACGCGCCTCTGGATCCGCAGCCAAAGCAAACAAACGCGGAAATCGGTCACAAAGACTCCCCCCTCCCGCCCACTCGTCCCTCCAAAAGGCGAAGATCTCCCACTCCCCAGCACCGGTCTTAGCAGCTCTTGAAATCTTGGCGCCACCGCCAAAATGCCCTTCCACAAGGGTGAAGGACTAACACCCTTGTCGCACGAACCCGAAGTAGCCCCATTGCGCACATAAATTCAACGCAAAAGTGATGAACACAGGTCGGCACCACTCCCCCACACACTGGCCACCCACTTAAGCAGTAGAGCTTCATTCCACACATCTATCTTTTTGATCCCAAGCCCGCCGACACTCTTCGGTTGCGTGATCGTGTCCCAATTGACCAAATGCCTACCAGTAGTCTGGTGCCCGTTATGTCCCCACAGAAACCCCCGCATCAATCTCTCGAGCCTCCTCCAAATCCCAATGGGCAAAACCGCATGGAGGAGACGTACACCGGAATAGCCACCATTATCGCCTTCAGAAGCACAAGGCGCCCACCCTTAGAAAGGACCACGAACTTCCATCCCATAAGCCTCTTCTCTAACTTCTCCACTCAGAGGCAGCCAGTCGGCCATCTTAGCCCTACCAGTGGCAAAAGGGTTCCCAAGATAGTGGACGGAGAGCCTCGAGCACGTCGTACCCAGTTGTTTCCCACACCGTTCAGCCTCCTCAACCTTTATTACGAATGTGACCACCTTGGACTTGGCGCAATTCTGGACCAAACCCGACATCTCACTAAAAATCTGGAGTGTAATTCACATACCAGAGACCTCATCAAAGCCCCCTTCAATAAGAACATAGTGTCGTCCGCGTATTGAATGAGAGGTATCCTCAGCTCGTCTTTAGAATACCCTTTAGTGACACCATTGAGCTGAACACGATCCACCATGCAAGCAAGAACGTCGGAAGCAATGATAAACAATAAGGGAGCCAGAGAGCACCCTTGCCTCACACCCCTCTAGGGTTGGAAGAAACCCCCCTCAGGGCGTCCATTCAGGAGAACAAGCATCGACGCAGTAGTCACACACCGCTTCATCCACGAAATCCAGAGGGCAGGGAAGCCCCTCCTATGTATTGCCGTCCAGAGGAACTGCCAATCAATCGTATTATAAGCCTTCACAAAATCCACCTTCCACATCAGCGCCTTCCTATCACATCTCTTCTAATCAGCACTAATTTCTGACGCCAACACCAAGCAATCCACGATCTGCCTTCCCGGCACAAATGCCGTGCCGACTGAGAAGAGGAAATGATGTCTTCAAGCACCCTGGTTAGTCTCGCCACAAACACCTTTGCAACTATTAAGTACAGCGCGTTGGAAATCGCAATAGGTATGTACTCATCAATTCTGTCGGCACCCTCCCGCTTTGGAATAAGAACCAGCAACGCCTTATTCACACGTTCGAACCCCGCATTGCACAGACAACACTCCTTCACCGGGAACCCGTCCGGACCCGACGCCCCCTCCCCAATGTTGTTATTTGGACCATACTTTGATTACGACTTGAAGAGGTCATCATGACCAAGATTGCATGATCTAAGATAACCTTTGTTGATTTTTTCCTCATGTTGCTTCTGTTGTGATTGTGTGGTTGGTTCTCTAATTGTCGAGAAATTATTTCGAGGGAGTAGATTCCTTTACTCATGAAGGGGAAATGAAGAATCCTTCTTTGGTACAATTACCAAGTTGGATGGTACAAATTATGTGATGTGGCCACAGTCTCTTCTAAATGTGATAGGGCACGATAACACCATTACCAAAAACGAACCAACCGAGAAGACTGACGTGAATGCAACATGGAAAAAGGATAATGTCATTGTCAAGGTGTGGATTACGAGTAGTTGCATTTCACACATCATGAATGATATTGTGCACTACAAGACAACTAAATGCATGTGAGATAGTCTTCGCAAGACATACTGAGAAGAGAAGAGTTGAGAAGAGAAGAGTTGTGCTAAGATTATTCAGACATATGTGGATATGTCTCAAATCAAGCAAAGTGGTCGTCCCCTTGATCAATTCTATTCAACATTGAACTCGGGGTTCCAGAGGTTGAATTCCTATATGTTCATCTGCACGTGTTCAATGCAGATTGCTTTTAGAAATCAATTGATGGTTGAACTATTCCTTGGAGGGTTAGATCCTATATATGAAGCTGCTTGAGCACAGATGATCACTGCTTCTGAAATTCTGTTTATAGAAGAAGCCTTCAACAGGCTTAGCAGGTTGTCTATATCCCTTCCAGCAAAGAGTCGCGTTGATACCACATCAGCTATGACGGTACCCTCAGGTAGAGGCCGACGGACATTCTTTGGAGGCAGGGAACATGGTCGTGATCTCGGACGTAGAAAGCCCATGTGTACCTTCTGTGACTGCCTGAGCCACACTAAAGACTGTTGTCCGGGGAAGCATGGAAGACCTTTGATGGCTCATCAGGCCATACAGCACAAGATGATATCTCGTCGGGAAAATCCAGAGCAGAATACGAGGAACTAATGCAACAGTTAACCAGCATGGAGTTACACCATAATCATCTTTATCGGGAGCTACAATGGGTACCAAGGTTCAGGAAAGCGGTATGCGTATGCGTTCGGACTGGTCACTGAATACTGATTAAGCGGTATGCGGGAGCATATGCGGGGTATATACGGTTTTAAGCAGTTTTCTATTTTTCAATTTAAAAATAATAAAATATCTATGAATAACATTACCACTGAAGTTATGTATCTAAGTGGAGTTAAAGAAAGTCTAAGAAAAACGGTTCATGTTAGATGGGTGTGTATATATACTTTTAATTGCCTCATATTTAATCACAAAAAAACATTTACCATAAAAACTTTACATTATATGTTTCGTAATAACAAAACTTCAATACATATACATGCACTACATGAGTAAAACCTCAATCGGCATATATAAAAATATTCGACGATACATTGTATATACTCATGAAAATAATACATGAGAAAAACATAAAACATTGCATATACATAATGGTATAATGCATTGCAATTGTATATAAATGCATGTCATATTCTAACAATTGAATGAAGAGGCAGAGTTACGGAATTAAGGACCTGAATGAGAAGATTGAAAAGTTAGAGCTGCTGGAGCAATATGCGGGGCATATGCGAGATATGCGGGGCATATACGGGGCATATGCGGGCCGCATATGCGGGGAGGGTGCATAATGCACTGATTCAAGTAATCGGTGCGGTCTACATGCCGCACAGGCATATGCGGCCACATATGCGGCCTGTGCGGCCGATTTAGTGAACACTGATGGGTACTACTACTGAAATTGCAGCTTTCGCCAATCCCTCAGATATACCTACATTAAGCTATGCATATATTAATTCATATAATCCTTCATATATGCATGATTGGTTGGTTAATTCGGGGGCATCATGATGCATCTGTGGCAACAAGAATCAATTCACTACACTTCACAAGGATGCACCATGTCGTAATATCATGGTGGCAGATGGTATATTATCACCCATTGCTAGACATGGGGAAGTCCAAGTGGCTCCAAATATCCCGCTACATAATGTTCTTATAGCTCCTAAATTTCCCATGAGTCTTTTATCTATATCTAGAATTACTAAGGAGCTTAATTCTCAATCCATTTTTGATCCGGTGTTCTCTTGTCTTTCATGATATGTCGACAGAACACATGATTGATTGTGGTTGCGAAGAAGGGGATGTGTACCATTTGACGCAATCTCCTTTTGTGGGTCTTGTTTCTACATATACTAGGTCTGCCTAAACATGGCACTTGCGTCTTGGTCACTTGCCTCTACCAATACGAAGAATCTTACCTCAAATTTGTGTTTCTACATCACTCCAATGTGAAGCTTGTCAACTTGGAAAGCACCATAGGAGCTCTTTTCCAAGTCGTCCAGGTCGTGTTGGAAAGTCTATTTTTGAGTTCATTCTGATGTGTGGGGACCTAATCGGGTTCCATATCATTTGGGACATAGGTGTTATCGTGTTGTTGTTGATGACTTTACCCAAGTATCGTGGGTCTTTCTTTTAAAGTCAAAGTATGCACTAAATGTGTTTGGTTTTCATGTTAAGACTATTTATACTAATAATGCTCTTGATTTCTATAATCACTATCTCTGCTCTTTTCTAATCGAGCATGGGATCATCCACCAAACATCATGTCCATATACATCCCCCAATAGAATGGTGTGACTGAAAGGAAGCACCGTCATATCCTTGATGTGGTTTGTACCTTATTGGTTCAAAGTTTGAACCCTCTCTCTTTTTGGGGTGATATTGTTCTCACAACCACATATTTAATTAATCGTATGCCATCCACCATATTGGAAAAACAAACATTGTATTCTCTACTCTTCCTTGACAAGAACTTATTCCATATTCCATCTAAAATCATTGGTTGCGCATCTTTTGTTCACATTCTCCTGACCGCGATAAACTCTCCTTGGGCCATGAAATACGTCTTTGTAGGCTACTCTAGAGCCCAGAAGGGATATCAATGTTATGATCATGTCATAGAAGGTTGTATCCGCGATATATCGCCGATATATCTGTTTCGACAGGGGGTATCAAAATCACCTAGTATATTTTTTTACAGGATATCGTCGATATATCGTCATATCGGCTCATATCGATCAAAAATGACTGAATTCAATACAAAAAATCCTGGATATTGATCGATATCACCGATATTTCACCAATATTTCTATATATCAATGCTATTATTCATACAAGATTGATTCCACTACTTATCTAGCTACATCAAGTATTAAAACACATATCTAGCTGCACCTAGTATCAAAACACACAATGGTTTATTTATATTTTATTTTGGGTCAGGGGCGCTGCCCCCGCATCCCCGCAAGGGGGGGGGGGCAACCTGGGCCCCCCTAACCCCCCAGGCTCGTTGACCGGGCAGCGAGACCCCCGTACTGGTAGGGTATGGTGCGACAGGAGGGTGCATACGATGGTTCTTCAACTTGGAGTATATTTGTAAGTTATTTCATGTTGTAAAGAACTTGAAATGAAATTCAATTCCAATATTTATAAGTTAATTCTTCAAAAAAATATCTATAAGTCAAGAATCAATATTAATATCGATATGTTTGAAATGATCGATATATGTGATATAAACTTCATAGATGACCGATATGTGTGATCTAAGAGTATATTTGTAAGTAATTTAGTGATCTAAGAACTTGGATGAACTCTATTTTCAATATATATAGGTCAACAACCAGCAATATCAACGATATGTTCGATATGATCGATATGTGCAACATAAGGTTCATAGTATTCACAAATGATCTATATTTGTCATCTAAGTGTATATTTGTAAGTTATTTACGGTTATAATTTATAAGAACTTGAATGGAATCCATTTCCAATATCTATTGGTCAGGAATAAACATTAACAGCGATATGTTCGATATAACCGATATGTGCGATATATGGGCTATAAATGACCGAAATGTGTGACATAAGTGTGTATTTGTAAGTTTTGTTGTTTTAATATCTTGGATGATCTTAATATATAAAAAACATCAAAAAATAGCTTTTTTGAGCTATTTTTGACATTTCCACTGATATTGTCGATATATTGGCAATATATCCTGATATATCCATTTCCAGACGAACCGAAATGATATCGATATCGATACGGCCTTCCTTGGATTATGTACATCATCGTTACTATGATAGTGCGGATGTTATCTTCTTTGAGTCCATACCGCACTATTCCTCCTTCAGCTCTTGGGTAGTCTCTTCTTAGGACATAGAGACTGCCACTCTTCTTATGCCATCTCCTCAAACCAGGTCTCCAACTTAGGACACTCACGTTGATAATTAGTCAATGATTTCAGGTAGTGTATACTCGCCGGATGGCACCCCCTCTCGTCACACCAGCACTTGATCCCAACGTATGTCAAGATAAGGACTTTGATGAGATTGTATTTAAGGATATTCCACGTATCGGTGAGCAAGTTGCTGAGGAGGAGATTCAAGACTCCCAAGATCATTCTGATCTGCCCATAACTCTTCGAAAAGAGAAACATATGTACACTCTACACCCTATCTCCAACCATGTGTCCACAGAGAGACTACTACGTAATACAAGACTTTTGTAGTTGGGCATTTTGTTGTTACAATTTCGTCCACTCATCAACAAATATTATTGATTCTTGAATGGAATACGACTAAAAAGGAAGAAATGAAGATGCTTTTGTCCAGAGGCACGTGACAGCTTGTTGATCCCCCAAGGGATGTAACTATGGTTAGTCACATGTGGGTTTTTACCACCAAACAACTTCTGCATGGTTCCGTGGAATATTATAAGGCTCGACCGACAGCAAAGGAGTACACTCAAACATATGACATGGATTACGTTAACACCTTATCAGTGGTTTGCCTATCTACGATGTGGGTTCTTATTTCCATCACAATCCAGTTCTCATGGCCACTCTACCAACTGGATGTGAACAACACTTTTCTGTATGGAAATTTGAATGAAGAAGTATATATGCAACAACCTCTTGCTTTTAAGACCAAAAGAGAGTATCAGAAGGTGTGCAGACCCTACAGGGTGATATATGGTCTCAAACAAAGCCCTAGAGCCTGATTTCGGAAATTTTCTGACATTGTGTCCAAGGTTGATTTCATTCACTCTACGGTAGATCGTTCTCTATTTGTCAAGAAAACAAAGGGATTGTTGCCATGTTAGTTTATGTTGATGCCATAATTCTAACTGGAGATAATACTAGTAGCATAATAGACACTAAACGGTATCTGACAAAACACTTTGTCATCAAAGTCGCAAGTAATACCGGTGAGGAAATATGTTATGAATCTTCTACATGAGACGGGAATGTTAGGAGTGAAACCAACATCTATTCATATGGATCCCAATGCACGAATGTATGAAGACCCACCTATATATGCTGATGCAAAACAATACAGATGCCTAGTAGAAAAACTCATGTATGTTACCATTATTAGGCACGATATCTCTTTTGTTGTTGATCGGGCAAGCCGGTTCATGGCTAAGCCATGCAAAGTGCATTGGGAGGCACTTGTGATGATTTTAAGATACTTGAAATCTGCTCCGGGAAAATGGCATGTTATTCACGTGTAGAAAGAAACTTGATATTATGGCCTATTCTGGTGTTGACTACGCAGGGTGCCCCTATGATAAAATCTATACCGATTAGTGCACCTATCTTGTTGATAACCTAGTCGCTTAGAAAAGCAAGAAGCAAGCAGTCATTGCCAGATCCAGTGCAGAATATGAATACATAGCAATGGCCTACGCCACCACTGAACTAATCTGGATCAAGTCGGTTCTCAAGGATTTATACTTACCAGATCCAAGCTCTATGATAATACACTGTATGACTATGTTGTTGCAGTGTTCGTTGCAAATAATCCTACCTTTCATGAACGCACCAAACATGTGGAGGTAAACTGCCATTATACAAGGGATACAATTCAGCAAGGAAACATTAAGACTGAGTCAGTAACCTTGGAAGAACAAACTAATTTTTCACCAAGACTCTTACTCGATCCCTATTCACCAGAAATATCTTCAAGCTGAGCATGATGGACATCTATGCTCCAGCTTAAGGGGGAGTATTGAAATATATTTTGGGTTTACATTATTTAGTTTATACTTCAAAGGGGGTGTGTAATTGTTTCAATAATCCTAAAATCCCCTCTCTATAAGGGAGAGCTATTCTTATAAGAAACAACCCAACAATTTCACATAATTTTTCTAGCAAACTTTGAGACATTTCTTTTGTATTTTTTATGTGGAGGTGGAGAAATTGTAACTATTCTACCCTTCATTCCAATGTCTTGTTATTAAGGTTCCCCAAGTTTAATCTCTTCAAAGAAGGTTGTGGAAGAGTTCTTCCAAGGTAACTTTGTTTTAGAAATGGCAATGGTTGTCTTATAGGTGCCCCTTGATCTCTACAACCTTTTGTTAAGAAACATTGCTTCACACGTGCCAGGGTTCGATACTTGGCAAACAATGCAATCAAGAACATGGTTGTGCGTCGACAGATGGTGACATGCTCATTGATCCTTGTGGTGGGGGGCAACTTTCGTGATTTCATCTGCTCGAATTCGATCGATGTGGCATGCGGACGTGCAGGCAATGGTGAGCAAGGAAACCCACAAGATTGCGTGAACCGAGTCGAACTCCTTCAAGTCAAAGGTAACCCAACCCAAGGCCCATTTAAATGAATAATCGTGAGCAGAGTCATGGCCTATAATTTTTTATCTCGATCGACCCACAACCAGACCTAGTCCAATTAACATATGTTCATGTTCGGATTGGGTCGATCCATTTAATTTTTTCATGATGGCAGCATAGAGAAGAGCAACGGAAGGTACCTATGCTAGGACTAAACAATGAGAAGGAAATGAGCATAGCGAGGACTATGTGTATAAATGAACCGATCCAAAACAAACTATTCAAAGATAAAGAGGATAGATTGTGTGACACACATAGGAAGGACGAGGAGAGTTTGTCATCGTGCAGTGAGAAAAGTAATGTTTTTTTAGAAAAGATGGGATGAACCTCCTTTAGAGATCCATCCAAAAAATATGTAAATCACTATACAAATGATAATTACAATTGCCAAACATCCACCAAGGCTTTGGCACGCTCAATATCATTCTCATAATGGGTACAACACATTTCTAGACAGCTAGATGGCCCAAAGAAACGTACAAATCTTTCTTCGTGTAGTGAGAAAAGTAATGTTGCGATGAAGATTCAAGGAAAAGTCCGACCATAAATTTGTTACAAGAGAGAGGTGACATTACAAGTATCTATACAACGAAGATTGGTTGGGAGTATGAGGACTAAAATATTTAATATATGACCACGGGTTGTTACAAGGGTTTTCTTATCAGACCCTTCTCTGAATTGGACCGTTAAGTTGATGGATTTCCATCGAGGTTAGCCTAAACCCATAACTTTCACTTAGTGGCCTATATTTATGGCCCAGGCACCCACATATGACTTGGTTTTGGCCGGGCTCAAGGGTCGAATTCATGGGTTCGGTCAGGCCGGTCAAAACTAATGCCCATCCTTAAGTTCAAGGCGATGTGGCTAATAAGATAGGTCACGACACTCGAGTGCGCAAGCTCGATGATGGCGGCACGTGGCTCACGAGATGACAATGGCACGTACTTCACAAGATGACAATGGAGGCCAATTGTAGACCTTTACATAGTGTTTTATGTGCGCAATAGTGCGACATAGGTGGCCTCATGGGTCAGACAAAGGCAGATCGTGTTCAACAATGGAGCCGGACAAGGAGGGTTTAACGATGCCGGAAACATCATGGCATGCATGCGCTCGTGACCAGGTTGAATAGATGGGAGTGCATGAGGTTCATGTACCTATATGTCGGTGCAGGGTTGATGTTGTGATGGAGGCATCATCTGGACAATGGTCGATAACAAGGTCAAATATGAGATCGAGGGGCACGGATGAATCCAACGACATGGCTTTATGGTGGTTTTGACAATGTAGGAGATTTGAATGTTGCAATAATTTAACGTAATTTGAAGGTGTGTCAATGAGTATATAATCTCCAAAAAATGCCATTATATATGCATTGTAAAAATACTCCCGTCAGCGACAATACGATGAGGGTGGTACCATGCTCTAATACCGATTATGTAGAAAAAAATGTGGTAGGTAATATATAGAGGTGTAAGAAATAATAGGAGAGTATGCATGTTGCATGAGATTTTTGAGTTGAGGAGCGCGGAGATGCACAATGAGATAAAAAGGGGAGTAGATGGAGAAACTCCAATTTTCAATCTCTCAAGTCTGAATTTTAACCAACCTAAAAGCCACTTATGGAGAATGAGATTATAAAATTTTTATAAAAACCTTGAATTAACTCATAAAAAAGACATTTTAAATAACTAAATCATCTACCATACATCTTAATTTATTTACAAAAAATAATATTACGATGGACACATAAAAGACAAAAAGATAGCTGGCGCGCCTTAATTTAGCTCCAACTCCAATTTGTGTTGCAACATCTTAGAGGATAATTGACTAGTGTGGACGGCGTACTGGGGCCTTTGTGCCACAATCACTACTACCTGGGGTAGCAGATTTGGGATTGTACTGTTACTAATTCAGTTAAAATCCTCTCTTTCAAAAAATGGTTGGATTCCCTTTCCCATTTCCGCTGCTGCTTGGGAATAAAGTCTTACTGAGTCCTTATACGGCACCTACTGTAGTTCTATCACCTAATAATACCTTTGAGATTCTTCTTAAAACTCCTAATCGGACACAATATAGGAAAGCAAAGAACTACTATCTTCTAGTCATGACAGTGGGGCTTACAATTTTCTTCCCAAGATCTCTACTCTAACTCTTCATCAAGTGAGGATCGGCTGTAGCACAATCAGCTCAATGAAAAATTACACGCGTCTCAACTACTACTCATCTAACACAGTTGATTATCAATTAGGTCACTAGCAATTGTATTTTGTATCACGTGTGCGTGATTGCATCATGTGCACCGTAACCTACCTACTCTTTCCACATGAAGAGTGTTGAGTGTATGGGTAGGTGTTTGTTAGGTGTATCGTAATAAGATGAGTATCATGCACGCGGACTTGAACGGAGGATGCTGAGAATGTGACTGGCATTGTGTGGACCTTTGAATTCATAAAATATAAGGTATCGTATTACTGCATACCAGGAAAGGCCGGGATTGTGTCAAGAGTTTGGACCTAAATCTATGGATAGAGAGAGAGAGACGAAAATGTGTCCGAGGGCACACACAATCCATGGCTAAAATGATGTGCTTTTTCAATTAAAATAAAAATCGAAACCATTGATCTTAATTTGTACTATAAAATATATGCTATATTAAAATTTCAGACCATTTAGACTTCTGTAAACCATCCATTAGATGATGCAGATATCGTTTCAAAGGAGCCATTGATTGTTTATTAATGCATGGTACTATTCACACTAGGGATTTGACATTTAGAACTAAGTGAGCACATAAAGTTGTGTGTGCCCATAGGCACATATTCCTTGCCCTCATATATATATATAGAGAGAGGGGGGGGGGGCAGGGATCCTACTCCATGGAGTAGGTAACTTACTTACTCCACTTTTGTTTCAAACTTTTTTTATTTTTTTTTGAAAAATGCTTCCATGGATTTTCATAATTATATCCCTCTAATATGTCATTCAAATTTCGTCAAAAACAAAGACTCCTACGGCCTCCATCCAGACATGAAAAATACAGCAAATCTGTAACCGTTAAAAAATGACTGTCTGGATGGAGGCCGTAGGAGTCTCTGTTTCCGACGAAATTTGAATGACATATTAGAGGGATATAGTTACGAAAATCCATGGAAGCATTTTGCAAAAAAAATAAAAAAAATGAAAAAGAAGAAAATGGAGTGGGTAAGTTACCTACTCCATGGAGTAGGATCCCTTTTCTCATATATATACATATATATATATATATATATTGAATAAAAGATGGGTGAACTCCCAAGGTGGGAGTTCCCGCTATATATTAATAGGGTTCGTTACAATCTAACACGAGGCCCAGGAGTTATAAAGGGCGTTACAATGAATCACTACATTCTCGAGATAAAATCTCATATATATATATATGAGGATGGGGAGCTTGCACCAAGTTGCATGTAATTTTACATGCACCGGGACTTATATCTTCCACATTTTTTACTTTTTTGAAAAATACCATCATGTATATTCACCAATATAGGCCTCCAATATGTCATTCGAATTTCGTCAGAAACAGAGACTCCTATGTCCTCCATCTATAACAGGTCGATTACAACAATTCTAAGACCGTTAAAATTACCTGTTCTAGATGGAGGTCATAGGAGTCTCTGTTTCTGACGAAATTCAAATGTCATATTGGAGGGATATATAGATGAATATACATGGTGGTATTTTTCAAAAAAGTAAAAAATGTGAAAGATATAAGCCCCGGAGCATATAAAATTGCATGCACCTTGATGCAAGCTCCCCATCCTCTATATATATTGAGTGAGGATGGGGAGTATGCACCCCGGTGCATGTAATTTTACATGCACCCTGATGCATGTAATTTTACATGCACCAGGGACTATATCTCCCACATTTTTGTACTTTTTTGGAAAATATCACCGTGTATATTCATCTATATATCCCTCCAATACACCATTTGAATTTCGTCAGTAACAGAGACCCCTATGTCCTCCATCTAGAACAAGTCGATTACAGCAAGTCTAAGACCGTTAAAATTACATGTTCTAAATGAAGGGCATAGAAGTCTTTGTTTCTGACGAAATTCGAATGGTATATTGGAGGGATATATAGATGAATATACACGGTGAAATTTTCCAAAAAAGTAAAAAAATGTGGGAGATATAGACCCCGGTGAATGTAAAATTACATGCACCAGGGTGCATACTCCCCATCCTCATCTATATATATATATAGAGAGAGAGAGAGATGGTGTGTCGTAACAAGATGAGTATCATGCACGCTAACTTGAACGAGAGGATGTTGAGAATGTGACCGGCTGATGCAATATTTCCCAAATTGACAGATCGAATTGAATTGAAGCAAATTGTGAATTTGAGGATTACTAAACATTAGGATTTTTTATCTTAAATTAATTTGTCGGTTAATTTTAATTATGTTAAATAAATTAAGATTGATTGTAATCTCAATATTTATGCTAGATTAATTTAGTTAGAGTCAAATTAGAGTCAAATAGGATTTTACTAAGTTTGAAATTAATTCTCTTTCTAACTTTATAATCACAACCTCTTATATAAAGGGAATGGTAGTCTACTATGAAAGATAATGCTAAAAATTAAAATTGAGTGTTTTTGGTTCAAAGAGATCTTCAACCATTATCCCCCTTCCCCCAAAATTCTAGGATTTCTCCTCTCAACCTCGTTCCTCCCTCGTCCCGCGAAGCGCGTCACATTGTTCTTCTCTCATCTCTCCCCCTCTCATTTTTCCATCTGCATCAATTGGTATCAGAAGAAAGATTCTGATACTTTGCTGGAAGCAATGGTGAAGGAATCAAAGTGACTATAGATGACGATAACATTCGGAAGAAAGATTCTTTTAGATACTTGAGATTTATTTTGCAACATGATGGGGAAATCGATGGAGAGTTACTCATAGAAAAAATGTAGGTTGGCTAAAGTGGAAAGGAGAATCTATTGTTCTATGTGATAAAAAAATTCTTTGAAAATTAAATGAGAGTTCTACAAAGCAGCTGTGAGACCTACTATACTCTATAGATCTGAATGTTGACATGTAAACCATAGACATATGCAGAGAATGGCGATAACAGAAATGAAAATGTTAAGGTGGATGTGTGGACATACACGTAAAGATCGAATTCGGAATGCTACAATCAGAATGAAAGTTAGTGTAACTCCGATCGAGGATAAGATGCAAGAAAACTGCTTAAAATGGTTTGGTCTTTTCCAAAATGGGACGGGGGTTTCGGGATATTGAGTTTCCGCAACCTACAATATTCGTGTAACTATCGATCTCCCCAAATCCCCTTTAAGTCTCTCGTGCCTTGGTGCCACTGTCTGATTCCACGTGCAGCGGATGGGGGTAGTCAATACCGTTGTCATCGCCATCAGTGGCGTCACTCCTACAATGCTCGACGTCGATGTAATGTCCTCATTCTCTCCACATCGAGTTGGCGTGGCCTAAAAATTGGGGAACATAAAACCCTAATAGATGTTAGGGTATCTTCTCAAAGGGAAATTGCATCCCCCCTCAATTTGGGGATGGGAGGCTGATTTCGGACATTTACAAGGAGGCCCCTCCTAAAATATTTTATATAAAGGTTAAAGTTGGTGGGAACTCATGGGTGGGAATAAGTTTAGTTGAAGAGGTAGAAAAAATGCAGTCATGCTCCCCGGTGGAAAAAATTACAAACGTAAGGTTGAGAGGAAGAAAAAATTGGCTCAAATTGGGAAGATGAACCAAGAACTTCCGATCACATTCTCCAACAACAGATCGAAGATTGAGCAATTCATCAAGAGACGAATTTTTTTAAGTGGTGGAGAATTGATGCAATATTTCCTAAATTTGACAAGTTAAATCGAATTGAAGCAAATTGTGATTTGGGGATTTCTCAGCATTACGGTTTTTCATCCTAAATTAGTTTGTCATCAATTTTATTTCACAACAACAACAAAACCTTTTCCCACAATTAAGTATGGTCGACTACATGGATTCTTTGCCTCCATTCAGATCTATCATGGGTCAACCTCGAGCTTATATCCAAAAAAGTAAGATCCATTCGTATAGTCTCTTTCCAACACTTCTTGGGTCGTCCTCAAGATTAAATAAATTTACATTAAATAAATTGAGATTGATTATAATCTCAATATTTATGATAGATAAAGTTAATTAGAGTCAACTAGGATTTTATTTAGTTTGAATCTGATTCTCTTTGTAATTTTGTAATCACACCCTCTTATATAAAGGGGATGTTAGTCTGCTGTAAAATATCATGTTATGAATTAAAATTGATTATTTTTTGTTTAGAGAGGGCCTCCACCATTATCCCCCTTCTCCCAAAATTCTAGGGTTTCTCCTCTCAACCCCATTCCCCCATGTCCCGCTAAGCGCATTGCGTTATTCTTCTCTCCTCTCCCCCTTATATTTTTTTGTTTGCAACACGATCATTGTGTGGGCCTTTGAATACATAAATTATAAGGTGTTGTATTACTTCATACCAGGAAAGGCTGGAATTATGTCAAGAGCCTGGGCCTATATATGTATGTATGTATAATGTGCTAATAGAAAAATCCACTCTTTTGCTCTATGCTATCACACTACATCTTATGTTGATCTTTTAAGGTCTTTCTTTTTAGTTCATATTTCTCTAAAACCATGACGGTGATATATTCTGATAAAGATATAATAAAGAAAAAGAGAGTAGATATTATATAAGGTGAAAATAATACTCACGCTATATCCCCTGCAGTGGAAGGAGAACCATATTCATCGAATAGCCGCATGAGATCTCCAAATTGACCATGTAAATCACCAAATATCTTTACTGGAGCTTTGATTTGCAATATGCTGGGTTCACTAGAAAATATTCGCTCGGCAGTATCACAAAGATCTGCAATTTCATTGCAATCCAAAAAAAATTGCCTTTGTACTGGAGGTTTCCATCCACGTGGTTTCAGAAGGTGTGCAATAACCTGTACAAATAACAATAATTGACAAGCCAATGCTTAAACCTTGACGGAAAGAAAAGAGATAATGGATAAAGCATCACAGATAAGTATTCTAATCTCCAGAAATAATAATATAAAGTATGTGCTTAAATAACGGTTATGATGTATAAATATGTGAAGTAAGCATGGAATGATGGAATACCGAGTAAAATAATATCATTAGAATTAATTTATTGGACAAAATCTCAATTTAACCCGCAACTTAATACAGTATCTTGAATGAACATCAACAAAATCATGCTCCTGTTTCACAATAGTTAATGCATTCTTGGCACCTTAAAGAGATCACGGCAATTCTCTACAACCAGAAATATCAAGTATACCTCGTTCTGCTTAAAGTTGACCATCTGAGTGAAAGGATCCACAAGAGCATAATGAACTTGTAAATATTTAATTTAGCAACCAACATAGCCATCTTACTTTTTGAACATGAAAAGGAAAATACTGATGCATAAAAATATTTCATATTTACCAAATGATTGGATTTGCACGATCTACCTTTTTGGGAACACTACTGATGGACATTTGCCTGTCAAATAATTTTCTGGCAGCAGTAGCGCTCTCTGGAGTGCCATAATTAACTCGTCTGCTTTCATTTTCAAACTGATCAATTGAAAGCTGCCGTACCATGCCACCCAAAGCACCACCTGTTTCTGCAGCTATTACTACCTGTAATTTAAAAGAAGTTTTACTAAAACGAATAATAGACGGTATATATTCATTAGGAGAAGAGAATACTAACAGCTCTGTGATGCAGCCTGACTCCATGTGAGGGGACACAATTCATTATAGAAGAATCGTATGCTTTAGTTGGAGCTGAGAGAAGTCTATCACTAGGTGCAGAATCCGCATTACAGTCCTGATCAGTTAATTCAACCTCATTGCCCATTTGTCGAGCCTTAGCAGCAGCTAGTGTTGCACTAATAGCTTGAGCTTCAGCTGCCGAAGCTTCAATTAAGTAGTCCACACCCTTTCTTCTGCATCAATAAATATAAATTGTATTAATTGAACGTAACTAAAGATGAGGGGCAGATTAAAAAAACAAAATTATAGAGCAACAATGTGATGAATTTCTGCTTCAAACGGCAACTGGACTACAGAAAAAACTGACAGCAACTGCAGGGAATATGATTTCTAAAGCTACCTCACTCCCTGTCCCGATGAATTTTCACTGGGTAAAGCTTCTCCATTTACAGCTGGAGCAACAGGAATTCCCAACATAGCTGAACCATTAGCTCCACCTTCAACAGATGTGTCCCTCGTTCTGTCACCTGCATATGAATATCTCCCTGCCAATCTTCCACTAGGTATATTGGCCACAGCTGTTGTAGCAACATTTGAACCAATACTTGTTTCAATAGAAGATGGATCTTCGGCAACAAGGAGGTCGTCAAGCAATACCCCTAGGTAAAAAAAGGTGATACTCAGAAACCCATGACAAAAACAGATGGTGTAGACGTTAAACCAAAAGAACTAAGATTTCTAAGACAGATTTTAGTTCAAACAGAATTTTGACAACATTGTATGGCAACTCACACCTCTTATGTTTGCAACATTTATTTCATTTACCGTTTAAAAGCAAAGCAACAACTGATAGCCGATCATCTAGTTTGATGAAAGTATGATCAACAGCACAACAAGGGAGAAAATGCTCTAGTGGTAGTTGAAGCCTATCTCGCAGAATTAGCTGTAGAGAAAAACAGGCACCCACTTTCCAAAGGAAACCAAAATTAGAGGAATGTCTGCTGATTGCACCTAATAAAGAATAAGCGTAGATCATATTACATTATCTGCATGCTAAGAAAGCATATTCAGACATACGAAGTGGACATGGCCACTGTTGCAAGAGTCGTCCGACTAGACCGATTAGTCGATCTAACTACATTATTTGGTGGGGTGACCGAGTAGAATAACTCTATTTGATTTATTGACCGATGAATGAATTAATCATATTTTATTATTATAATTTTGGTCTTTCGTTCTCTTTTTAATGTAAAGTAAAAGTAAGATGCATATAGTTTTATTGTAATTCAAATAGTATTTTTATCTTGTCAAGTTGATGAGTAAATGAGTATATGTATTAGACCTATATGTTATATTTAAAATAATTAAAAATAAATAATAGAATATTTCCGATTAATCACCCAAATATTATTTATTCTTTATTCAATGACTCTTCTGACTTAATAACAAATACCGACTATTGCAACATTGGTCATGTCTATAGTGTCAAATGCCGACGGGCATCATTCTTGGTGCAAATGCTGTTTTCTTCCAAAAAAATGTCTATGATCTCAATTTCAACTTTACGTGATGCATAAATTTTCACCATTGAACTATGGGAAACATGTTCTAATCTTCTAGTGAAAAACTAAACGTACATAGCTTTTACATCTCCCATCATTTTGCTTCTACAAAACCCTTCCCGTCACTCCTTTTCTTTTCTAGGAGTGCATCAGATTGCAACCTATTATGGGTAATAGATGGTATTGATATTTCAATGAATCGCGGAGATAATGAATTGATGGAAGCTGGAAATTTTAAGCTATGTTATCATGGACCTACGAACCATTGTTTTAAACCTCCAAAGAAGAATCATACCTTGAATGAAGACTGGTAAGAAAAGATCGACGGCAATTCACATGCATAAACTACGTAATATCATTAATCATCATAGTCTAATTTCAAGTGAGAATTTTCCAAATGAGTGATGAAAGGAAGGCCTACAAAGGATGTGAACCATAAATCGATAAATCAAGGTGGTTCAGCTTTGAGAAGCAAGTAGTTAGAAGAGTTTTGCAAGAAGGGATGGTGAAGATCAAAGAACATGGGAAGCAAACTATGAAGAATGATGTGGCCCTTTTGGATCTAAACTCGGAAATGACCCAATTTGAACAGTTTAGAAGCAACAAATGTAGCTGACTTCACCTAAAGTGGGAAAAGGCTTGGTGGTCGTTGTTTCAAAAGAGAAATACGTCAACAGCAAACAGCTGAATCTTTACAACAGGTCTTTTTTAAATCTATACAACAGGGTCTTTGATGGAAACAAATTTTGCAAACTCGATATTCTTGATTTTAGCAGTAAGCCAAGCATGACCGTTAACTGTTAAATTGGGAGAATTCTCAAAATTGGGCATTTTGACTGCTAACATCGCTGATGGCTATCCAAATATTTCGGTCCTTGAAAAAAAATTGGTCCTAGAAATTAGGCAGTGCGGGGAACATGCCCACATAAAATGCAAGCCCAGTAGGGTCCCATAACCAAATCCCATAGGAGGTACCAAATATAAATGAGTGCCGAAGAATTGAGCTAAACAGCCGTATTATCAAAATTATGAATTTGCATTGTTGAACACTATCTCTATAAAACAAACTAAATAAATAGTTGTAGGTTGAGCTGAACATGGTTGCAATCAGGAAGCAGTCTGTAGGTTATAATGTAAAAGCTCCATAAACTCCGAGGGCAACCCATTGTAAAGTAAGCAAACCTCTGTAAGCAGGGCATAGGATGAAAGAATATTTTATGTTGTAGCCATAGCCTTCATCCTTCTTTTCCGTTAATTTTCATTCTTCTCCTCTAACCTCCAATCCCCTTGTGTGAAGTATTTTTTTTCTCCCTCGCATGGCTTGGTATGATCCCTCTCTCATCATGTGCATCTTTGTGTATTCACACCCAAAATCTCGGGAATCTGCGTGTTTCTCGTTCTTCAATTTACCCTTTCTCACTTTCCCAACCCCCATTCTTCCACCTTTTCAAGATACATTAACAGCTAACGCCTACCCTAAAGAAGTCCTTATCGGTTATGCTCCTTGGCCATTCTACATGACAGGTGCTTTTTTCTTTACTGTTTTATGCAAAATATTTTCTTTTCTTACTGTGACCGCAGAAATTTAATGTCAAAACTTAAGATGGCCACCATAGAGAGGAAACTGAGAAAGCAAAACACATTTGACTTGTTAAAAGAAATTAATAATCCGATTCAAATGGATTAGATCTAACTAAATGACATGCTGGATTGAAAAAAATCACATGCTGTTGGGATTGAGTACTATGTAGTAAAGCATAGTAATTTATAACCCTGCATGATGGATGCACTGGCAAACCATTAGTAACTAAATAATAATATGGGATATTTTCTTATACATGCAAGAAACCCATGCTCCATTTTGACACCATTTTGCTGCATGTCTCAAGAATAACCTTGATTCAAAGCTTTTTTAAAGATGTAAACTCAAATAGTTTGCAAATGACTAAATCCTCACCGCCACGTAGACCGCCATATATAAAAATGCGATCACCAACAGCAGCAGCTGCATGCCTACACCTCCGTGTTTGATCAACAAAAGCATTTCCTGCAGAAGCATCGGCACTATATCTCCCTGCCCTAGGGCTAGTGACAACAGACTTGGTGTCGCACCATACACCAGCAGCAGTATCCAGCACTAGAAAGTAAAACTAGTTTAGGCATAATTGCCAGTATAAAATTCAGAAAGCAAATATCCAATGGTGACATAATAAATAAACAAGTGATTAAAGAAGAAAATTATTCAAAGCAAGACAAGTTGATAAGTTTCCATGTAACATAACCAAGATATGTACAAGTTCTTCCCCTCTATGAACCTGATTAACCACATAAAAGACTGACAAAAGTGAATAAAAAAGCTTAAACATATAGGGGGTGTTTGGATGTATGGGTAAACTGGTAGAAGATAGTCTCACCCGCTCCATGTCCAATGTCCGGCCATAACATACACAAAGAATCTTTTCAGGGAAACCGTCCTCATTTCTAAAAAGTTGCATCACCCATTTCACAAGAAGAGACAAATTCCAAGTCCTTGGATCCATCGGTCCCAACACCCCCCACCCCCACCCCCAAAAAATAACCCGACTAGCCAAGACATCTCAACCCACTTCACTAAAGGCACCCACCAACCGGATGCACCATTTGCCTCAATATAAATCTCTTCCGCAAAGCATCCATCCCTTTTCCACGCAAGTCGTGATCATAGAAGCAGAAGGAAGTAGATAGAAATGGACAACAATACACCTCAACTAAACAAGAACAACCTCCCTTTGATTTCAGCAAAACCAAGCTTGCCAACTCTGCTAGTCACCAAGCTTGTTTGGAAGGGTGTTTCTTCATTTACTCTGATGTATTAGAGCATACACATTTATGGAAACCAGTGAATAAACAGACCCAAGAATTACATTATTGTATTATTCTATGGTCATAGTTGATAGCAGTCAAGTAGCTCGGGAAAATGGAAAACATGATATCCTTAAAAAATGACAAAGCCTTCTCTCACTATAACTAGGGTTGGCTACATGGATTCTTTCTCAAATCCATGTTGAAAGACTCGACTATTTTTTAAGTAGGTTGTCGACTACCTAATGAAACCCCCACATGAGGGGATTTGAACCCTGGTCTTTTGAGTGGCAGGCACACTGCACTACCCAAGGGTTTAAATATCGGTTTCGGATATCGTATCGATACCCTGTCGATACGAAATTTCATCGAAATTTCGACGACATTTCGCCCATATCGACCACCATTTGTGAAGAAATGACCGGAAAGTGCCATCATATCGTCATTTCACTCGAGATTTTGGTTCCTTGTCGAAACCGAAATTTCGTCGAAATTTCACCGAAATTTCGCGAAATCTGAAACGATGGCACTACCACGAGATCATTTAGATGGGTTCTACCGGTATGGTGGGAATGGAATTTTGTACATTATTGATGATAGAAATTAAATTTGGAACGATCGGATACCCATTCCTAACTTCATTAAGTTTTTTTTGGCAAACATCAGGTCAAGACCTCCCAAGAAAAGGGGTCAGGTGGAGAAAATGGAGATATTTACCCGAAGGACAAAGTTGATGATATGGTGTTCACATACAAGATCACAAGTTCGCAGACCTTCGGCTACACTCACATAACAGTTCCTCACAGATTGCTTTCCAGTTCTAGGTGGCTAAATTTAAATGGAATTCATTTTCTCGATCACAATACTCTCCGAGCTTTTAGGTGGGCCTTTGCCTTCTTCTTTTTTAAGCGTAAGAGAGTGCATCACCTTTAAGTGGTGATCGCCCAGAAGTTCCAAAAGGGATTTATGTAATCCTCCTTATCAGAAAATATTAAATTGGTGCATCCCTGCCTCAACCTTTTCTTTAACACAACAGAGGTTCATGGTTGAACACAATATATTAAGTTGGAGATGATATGTAACATACATATACTGGCATATCCAAAACATACAACCTCTTCTACACAGCTCAACTTATGCCATCTATTCCCACTTGAAACTAAACCCCCATAGATATAAACAAACGAAAACTCAAAACTGCCAAAATATTCTTTCAAAAATGCGAGCCGTGTAGGTCAATGTTCCCAATACAGGTCTCTTCTTTGCAGTACCAGCACTAATTTCACATTCTTTCAGATTTTGACATTTCCACAACCACAAAACAAGTAGCTCTCTTTGCCTCAAGTAATCCAATCCAAAAAGTCATTTTCAAATCACAACATTTTTCAAAAGCGTGCCATAAAGGGAAAATCAGTGCTGTGCAAGCAAGGAAAGTAGGAACTGATTATTGCAAACACAGATGCTGAGATTGTGGGTGCAGACGGCTCTTCAGAATCAACTTTAAACAAATAACTCATCATGTCATTATTTCAAGATTTCCTATCTAGTAAGTCTTCCCTGCATTCAGATTCTTTCAACAAGTACAATTAAGATGAATGAACGAATGTGAATGATACAATCAATGTATAATTATATAGTGATCTGCAGAACAGGTTTATGTACATTTTTTTAAGGAACTATAAGAGGTATATTGATAAATTCTTTTTGGACACATTAATAAAATGTTTAAAGTAAACAAATCAATCTAAGGGCTTTGAGTACGAATTTATAAAGTATTTTAGTGAGGCTATAATGCATTCAGCTCTACAAAAGTTTTATTTACCAACAACAAGAACCAATCATTTCCACAATTTAAGTGGGTCAATTACATGGATTTTTAGCTTCCTAACAAATCAAAATTGGGCATACTCGAGCTTAAATATAACAAGACCATGCGCTTCCTTCCGAGACAAGGCTCTTGAAGCGCTAAATGCCCCCCTTTGCACATGCATGTCCAAACCATCTCAGTCAAGTTTCTCATATTTTATCTTCCAGTGAAACCATGTTAATCTTTTGTTGTTTTCTTTTGATTGCAAATACAATACTTCTTTATGTGACCATTATATCAACCAGAGCTTCTTCATTTTAACAAGAAACATTCTCTGCAAATGTCAATAGTTAACTGCCCAACACGTGCTATCATAGAGCATTGCATTATTATTGTAGCTTTATAGTAATGTCCTTTGAGATTCACAGCTATCTCCCTATCGAAAGGAAATTACAAATCCTCTCTATTTTATCCACCGTGCACTAAATATATAAGTAACTCTCCATTAATTCATGCATCTGCTTGAAAGATTGAACCTAAACATTAAAAAAGCTCCCTTCTTTGAAATAAAATGTGCCGAGCTTTACCTCTATCAAATCTCTAATTTCATCTTTATTATTGATTGTAATTAGTTGGAAACTCTTACACTCCAAAGCCTCCCTACAAAAGTTAAGCTTTAGGTTAAGAGTACATCTCTTATCTCAACCACTTAATAAACAATATCATTTGCAAACAACCAGCACCGAGGTAGTTAATTTGTCCATAGACAATGTAAAATGGTACAAAGTTGCAACCAGTAATCACCATTCAGTCGATCGGATCACATACTAAGGATCAATCAGATCACATACTAAGGATCAATCAACAGTTTGCTAACTAATTGGATTCTGACGAATTTCAAATATTTTAAATATAAATATTATTTTATACAAATATTTGTATATATTTATATAGATTTAGGCATTCTCAATGCTATCATAATGAAATAAAAGTAGCAATTCCTTTCAAAAAAATATAACAATTGAATTGCAACCAAATATTAATTATTTTACTTTTAGTTTATGTAAAAAAACAAAAGAAAAAAAGTAAGAAAACATTTGTTAAAAAAAACAGACGATTGAAGCAACTAGATGCCTGACTAATCGACTAAGTCGAGTATTGGTCTACTAAGCCCCTTGGAATCGAGTACCCCTTCGGTCCGTCTAATCATGCCAGCTATTTGGCCTAATCAATCGACCTTTGCAAGTTTGAAATTGCTAGAACACAAATTTAATCCTTGGTGCAGGCCGACACTAATATCAAAATGATCCATCAACCTAGTTCTCCTAACACAAATATCAATTGTACAAAATAAGAATCACTCGTTTCTCTAAAATCCTTGCGAAACGACACTGAGATCAAATTGATCCACCGGCCTAGGTAGGAGTCCTTAACACAAGTTATTGATTGATTTTGCATGCTATTATCAAATTGTTGTACAACATAAGAACATCTTGTTTCTCAAAAATTATACCCATGATGTCTCTGAGCACAATATTATAAGTCTTCTCGGTGATTACTTAAATCAACCAGGAAGATACACAGGTCCTTTCTTATTTTAAAAACTTTCATCAAATGCTTGAGTTGTATGGCATCTGTGGTAGACCCACTGGACATGAAACCCAACTAGTTCTCTGATATCGTTAGCGTCAAAAAAAAAAGTTCTCTGATATCGTTGAAACATATCTCTCGCATAAGTTTTTAGGCATTCGCCTTAGTGATCATCTTTTCTCTTTCGAAAAAATCACGTCTCGCAGTACTTCATTGTATGACTCGTTGATTACTTAATAGTTTGCACAATTTTTATATCTCATTTGTTCTTTCTTTTTTGAATAAGAAAACGAGGGAGCCCTCTCGAGGCGGGAGTCACCACACCACAGCATTCATTAATAAAGGAGAGGGTACATCAGTTTGATATCCAAAAATTGTATAAAGCATTACAGTGTGCAAGAGCATTTTCAAAGTAAAACCGCTGCCCCTTGAAGATGGTATCATTCCTACCAAGCCAAATAGCCTAGATCGCGGCAAAGGGCTTGAAGACATCATCGGAAGACCCAAGTCCGACCGCCTGAATCGATCTCCAAAAATGTACCGCATCGGATACCCGGACCCACGGAAGCCCCAAAGAATCCCAACCTTTGCCGAAGACCTGCAACCAAAGAAAATGTGGTCCGCATCCTCCATCTCGTCCTCGCATTTGTCACACTTTAAATCCGTCCCACCCAGAATTCTGCCTCTTCTCACTTTATCACAAATACGATCTCTCCTCAGACACCAAAGAAAGACCTTAACCCGAGTAGGGATCTTAGCCGCCCAAATCACCCTCAAGTCAGCACATAGGTCTTCGTCGCGCTCTGCCATACCAGCACTCAGCTTCCGATATGCAATCTTCACCGAGAACTTACCATCAGCCCACACAAAATGGTCCGGGTTGCCCGACATTTCCCCAACAGGGGGAATCTCCGACAGCATCCGCAAAAATTCTTCCAACCTCTGATCCGAGAGAGATGCAAGGAACCTTGGTGCCCACCAAGGCCTTAAATGTCGGTTTCGGTCATCATTTCGGTATCGATCAAAACAGAATTTCGATGGAATTTCGGTGGAATTTCGACCAAAATTTCGGTCATTTTGGTCAATTTTTGTACTAGCACCCCCATATTTCGGTCATTTCGGTCGAATTTCGATTTCGACTGGATATCTATATTCGATAGAAATTCGATCAAATTTTGCTGAAATTTGAGGCCATGGTGCCCACGACCCAGAGTCGACGACCTCCGCCACCCGCGCCCCCCTGTCCACTGCTAACGCCAACAACCTCGAAAAGTGGTAGGCCAAAGCCCCCTCCCCGTCCAGTCATCCAGCCAAAAATGGAAACGAAGACCATCCCCCAACTTCGGCCTAAAAAGAGGCCGGAGCGTCGGAATCACGGCACGGATCACAAGGAAGATTCATGATGCTTCCTCACTGCCACCAACTCCCCTGTAACATCATATATCTCTCTCAGCAACTACAAAACCGATGAATCGGACGGACCCCAAATGTGCACTACCCATTTGGCTAACAAGGCTTTGTTCATTGCTTCCACATCCCTGACACCTAGGCCCCCCTTTGCAACAGGTACAACAAGATCTTTCCAAGCCACCAAGTGCAACCCCCTCGTTGTCTGCCATCCATCTGACCAGAAAAAAGATCTCATCAAAGTCTCCACACCTTCCTTCTAACACCAATAGGCATTAATCTCGTCGAGAAGAAAAAAATCGGAATGGCAGAAAGAACATGCTTCAGAAGTGTAAGCTTCCCACCCTTGGACAAAGTGGTAGCCTTCCACCCTTCCAACCTCTCCTCCATTCTCCGAAGAACACAGTCCCAATCGGACTTCCTCAGCCTGCCCTCAACCAGAGGCAACCCCAGATAGATTATCGGTAATCTCCTCAAGGGGCATCCAGTCCACTCCGTCGGCTTGTTACTCTCCTTGCCATCCATTCCCATCGGAACAAGGGCGGACTTCTGCCTGTTAATCTGCAACCCTGAGAGGCAGCCAAACAAATCCACCAAAACAGCTGCATTGTGGTTATGTTCCTCCGTCCCTCCCAGGAAGATCAGCGTGTCGTCCGCATACTATAACAACGGGACCGAGATGTCCGTCATTCTGAAACCCTCGCACCAGTTCTCTTCAACTGCTCGTTAGAACAAAAGCGCAAGACAATCCGCAACCAACACAAAAAACAAGGGAGCAAGGGGGCAACTCTGACGCACCCCCCTCTGCGGTTGGAACCATCCCCCCTCTGGCCTCCCATTAACCAATACAGAGCAGGAACTAGTGGTGACGCATCTCTTAACCCAAGCAATCCATTCTTCTGGGAAATCCCTTTTCTACAGCGCTGTCCACAGGAATCTCCAACTGACGCAATCGTAGGCCTTGACGTAGTCAATCTTCCAAACTGCCCCCCTTTTATGAGACCTCTTCCATTCACTACAGATTTCCAAAGCGGTCACGATTCCATCCGCCATACACCGTCCCGGAATGAACGCGGACTGAGCCGGTAAGATCACAGAGGACATGACACCTCTAAGTCTGCTCGCCAGCACCTTGGCGATAATGAGATAAATGCCATTGGAAATAGAAATCGACATGTAGTCCCCAATCCCAACTGGGGTCTCTTTCTTCGGCGGCAAAAAAATCAATGCCCTATTGACTTTCTCAAAACCCATGTTGTCGCCCCTGAATTCAGACAAAACCTCCAAAATGTCACCCTTCAGTAGATCCCAGAACTCCTGGTAGAAGGATATAGAGAAGCCATCGGGGCCGGGAGCCCCGTCCGCATTCAGATCCCACACCGCCCTGTGCACCTCATCCTCCGTAAAGGCGGCCACTAACGAATCAGCCTGGGTAGCACTCAAAGACCCCGCCCCCCGTCCGGTCCAGCCCTAGACCATTCTCCATCGACACTCTCCTCGAAGCCCTCACAAAGTGCTCCCGCAATGCGACACCAATGTCCCTCTCGCCTGACACCCTTTGGCCCCCCACCTCCACCTCATGCAAGAAACTCCTTCTCCTCCTTCCGAACGCCACGGAATGGAAGAATCCCGTGTTCGCATCACCTTCCCTTAGCCACTTTTACCTCGCTCTCTGCCGCCAATGAATCTCCTCCTTTCTGTCCTCCCGAAATACCGTCTCTAACCACGCTACCCTCTCCTCCTCCTCCTCCGGAGTCAGTCCCCAATCATCATCTAACCCATCTAATCTGCTGATCCCTGCCTCTGCGTCGGCCCTGACGGCCTGCCGCCTCCTGGCGACCTCCTTCCCAAAAGCCAACAGTATCCTCCTTAGGGAGTCTAGTTTGGCCGCAAATCGCGACACCGCCAAGCCCGACACCGCTAAATCCCGCCAGTGATTCGTCACCAGGTCCCGGAAGTTCTCCTTCAACAGCCACTTCTTCTCAAAGCGAAAGGAGAAGCAAGCCAAGCGCTCCTCCCCAGAAAACCAAAGAACAGGAGTGTGATCAGATAGAGTCCTCGGAAGAGCCCAAGCCCTCGCTAACGAGAAAGCCTCCCCTGCCTCAACCGACATCAGGAACCTTCCAAGTCTGGACCTCGATCTCGTTTTCCTCCAAATGTACTTGCAGTTGGCCGCATCCACAATAGACAACCCCAGAGAACGGACCACATGCCTAATATCGGCAGATCCAGGATCAGAACTACCGCTCCCCCCTGTCTGTCGTCCAGACAATGTGACATTGAAGTCGCCACCAATGAACTAAAAACCATCGCCAACCTCAGGCACAACACTCTCCAAATCCGCAGCCAAGCTATCATCCTCTCGCCGACATGGGCCATAGACATTAGTGACGTACAGATAAATCCCATCCGCTCTCTGTCGCAGCCTCACTGACAAGAGGTGAATTGGGAGACGGAAGTCCCCAGCAAATCGAACGAATCGGACCGCCAACCAGAAAGTAGCCCCCCTGAAGCACATGTTGCCACTTTCGCAGCCACCACGAAAACCTTCGCCCTACTCATCTCCCGCCGCATGTGGTCATCCAAAGACTGCAACTTAGTCTCCTGAAGTAAGAAAATATCTACCCCAGCCTCTCTCACCAGATTCTGCACCCCGAGCCTCTTTTCGGGCCGGCCTAGGCCCCTCGCGTTCAAAGATAGCAGCTTCATTTAATCAACGAAACGTCCATCTTCCTCGGGGGAATTACCCCCAAGCGTCGCGCCAAATCCCTATCAAGAGCAGCAAACCGGTTCCGCACCACCAACGGGCTGGTCTCCCCCACACTCACAACCTCAACAGCCGCCCCTGAAGCCAAAGAGGCCCTCAGTGTAGCCCTCGCCACCTTCTCCGCCCTCCTCCACTCCCCACCCTACCCCCTCATACGCCAAACCGAAACGCCATTGTCGCGGCTCCACCCCTTCCAGAAGCGACAAAGACATGTTTCCTCCATTTATTCAGTATCTTCTGGATTCATCACATCAGTACTAAAATAACTTCAGAAGCCAAATACCTCCTTCCCAGAACATCTTCCCCACATCAGCATTCTAAATTTTGGATGCACCACTTAATTGATATTATATTCTCAGTATATATGTTGATGATGAATCATGAACATATAATTCCAAATCTTTGTTGCATTCTTCCGGCTAAATGTCATGGCAAGCTGACCTCCTTCCCTTTTTCAGAAGATATTCATCACCCATATGGTCTAGGCATGCTAAAAACGGGGAAATTTTTTTGATATGCTTAACAACAGCTCGAAGCTGTGTTTATTCAATAAACTTGAAATCTTAAATAGATGATCCATATAATGCAGTATAACATGATGACATTCAATAAAGCTATTGGCAGTAGACTCTTATTGTTACTCATTGAGTAGGGGAATCAGTCAATCCATCATAAACCACTGCTACATACAAGATGTTGTTTGTAAAGTACTAAGGTGCATATGATCTTCGTCATGTAGAGCTGTGTTGGACACCTCATAGTTCATGGGATTTTAGACGTTTATGAAGCTGAAGCTCCCAAGGAAAAATATACTATCAAAGTTGCAACCTTTTTTCCTTAAAAAAAGTTGCAACCTTTTTTGATGAAAGTCTAGTTCTTTTATGAAACAAGGAGACTTTTGTTTAGAGTTCATAAGTAGAAACTGACTCCGTTTTTTAGGAACATCATTAGATTCCATGACCAGACTAATTACCCCGTTATTATTTTACTTCAGAAAAAATTGCTCTCTCATGGTTGTCTATCACATACAAAATTCAAGTCGTCCTTCTCCGATCTATATCTCGGATTTGAAGGAGTGAATTGCATTGTATAGAGTGAAAGGAGGAATATGATTTTTAAGAGATAAAAGAAATCAAACTCGTTGACTGAGAGATTTAATTGCTCACAAGGAAACTCCATGTACTCAGCAGGCACGTAATATGGTACTAATACACACACAGCCAAAGCCTCTAGCATCCATGCCATTTCATCACAATATTATGTCACTTATACTAATAATGTAATTTTAAAAGTAGATATCAACAATATGGCATGCATATTATGCATGCCGATTCCTCTTCTTGACCAAAAAGCATGTGAACTCATATATCTCCCCAGTCCATTGTCCAGGTGTTATCAAGGAAAATCGGCATTATCTGCCCAGGCCCACCTTGTTGTATTTGATGAATTGCTTTTGTTTGGGTTGATTAGGATTATGGGTAACGCAAGCATAATAAGTAGTCGGGTTTTGCAAGAGAATGTGCTGAAACACTGGCTATCAGTGCTAACCAAAAATCACTCGTGTAGATTACTCAGGCCAAAGAATCAGTTACTTGAGCAAGTATGCTACCAGGAACTGTTGGAGAAAATAAGAGTGCTTAATATTTCTGAGAACCCTAAAATCTCTTATATAGTAGAGAGGCCTATGGGTAAATTACATAAAGTAGACAACCAGAAAAGAAAATAAGAAAGAAGTACATATTAAATATGAAAACACAAATATCTTCACACTCCCCCTCAAGCTGGAGCATAGATATCGATCATGCTCAGCTTGGATGAACACTTCGGGAATGATCCTCTGTACAGTGGCTTGGTGAAGATGTCTGCGGTTTGCTCTCCAGAGCTAATATGGGAAGTAGAGATCAGTCCCTTCTGAATCATGTCTCTGGTGTAATGGCAATCCACCTCGATATGTTTTGTTCTCTCATGGAATGCTGGATTGTTTGCAATAAATAGGGCAGCCGGGTTATCACAGTGTAACTCCATGGGTAGAGGGATCTCTACATGTAGATCACATAGCACTGCTCGAACCCACATCATTTCTGTACTAGCTTGAGCCATAGCATTGTACTCAGACTCGGCACTAGATCTTGCTACAACAGTTTGTTTCTTGCTTTTCCAAGAAACAAGAGAATTGCCAACAAATATTGCAAATCCTGAAGTCGATTTCCTATCCTTATGACAGCCTGCATAATCTGCGTCAGCATATGCGGATACAGAGAGTGTTTCTCCTTTCTTGAATAGTAATCCTGAGCCTGGAGTTGATTCCAGATATCTCAATATCATATGTAGTGCGTCCATATGTATCTGTCGAGGTTGCTCCATGAATTGACTCGCTCGACTCACTGCAAATGCAATATCAGGTCTCCTGATTGTAACATAAATGAGCTTTCCAACCATCTCTCTGTATCTTCTCTTATCAACTTCATTGGTATCATCATCATATAGCTTCATACTAGGATCCATAGGAGTCGTGGACGGTCGACATCCCATCATTCTTGTTTCTGCAAGCATATCTGTAACATACTTCCTTTGGGCCATCACAAGACCCTGTGCATTTCTAGCAAATTCCAAACCCAAGAAATACCTTAGGGTACCCAGATCCTTCGTCACAGATTGACTGCTCAGAAAATCTTTAGTCATCTAGATTCCCTGCTCATCATCTCCTGTAACAATAATATCATCAGCATACACCATGATAGCCACAGTACCTCTAAACGTCTTCTACACAAATAAGGAATGGTCTGCATTTGACCTCTTGAAGCTATGTCGTTCAATCAGATCTGAAAGCTTTTGAAACCACGCTTTAGGACTCTGTTTAAGGCCATATATCGCCATATGGAGTCTACAAACCTGGGCACACTCCCCCTCAGCAGCAAATCCCGGAGGCAGATGCATATATACTTCCTTGTGTAGATCTCCATATAAGAATGCGTTTTTCGCATCAAGCTGAAATAGCGGCCAATCTCGTGCTACAGCAACTGAAAGCAGGACACGTAAGGTAGAATGTCGAGCAACTGGAGAGAACGTGTCCAAGTAATCAACTCCATGTGTCTGAGTAAAACCACGTGCCACGAGCCTTGCCTTGTACCGATCAAGGCTTCCATCGGCATGGTATTTAACAGTAAATACCCACTTCCAGCTAACAATAGACGCTCCAGGTGGTGGAGAAACAAGTGTCCACGTATCACGGGACTGCAATGCGGCCATTTCTTCTTCCATAGCAAGATGCCGTTTGCTATCTTGGAGTGCCTCCTGGTAATTGCGTGGAATCTCGACGGCAGATAAGGCTACCGCAAATCTCTGGAAGTCGCCCGTCAGACAATGAAATGAGACATGAGAAGCAAGTGGATAAGAAGCACAAGTACGCCTCTGCTTCCTAATGGCGATAGGCACGTCCAAGTCTCCCTGATCATCATCCTGCTATGTTTCCTGTATCAATGGATCTTCATACTCATCGTTAGTAATCAAGTTATCAGAACCAACCTGAGGGTTGCTGGATGATTGGCCATGACCTTGAGCAGAGGAGGACCGACGAGTATAGTACTTTGGTAACGGTGGGAAAATGGTTACTGGAGGTGGTAAGGGTGGAGATGGTGGTGAAGATGGCATAGAAGGTAATGGACTCATAGGAGGAGGTGGCATGTAGGAGACCTCAGTATCAGAATGGGGAGTAGTCATTCGGTCACCTGTAGGAGAGAAAAACATGACAGATTCAAAGAATGTGATATCAGCGCTAACAAAATATTTTCGACGCAACGGATCAAAGCACCGATAGCCCTTCCGAGTCCTGGAGTACCCGACAAACACACATTTGATAACCCTGGGAGAGAGCTTATCAAGACCTGGCACCAACTGATGGACAAAACTAACACAGCCAAAGACACGAGGTGGAAGAGAGAACAATTCCTTCTCAGGAAAGGCTAGAGAGAGAGGAGTTTTCTCATCCAAGACAGATGAGGCCATGCGATTTATTAAGTAGCAAGCTGTGAGAACCGCATCACCTTAGAACGAGTTTGGAGCATGACTCTGAATAAGTAAGGTTCTAGTGATATCCAACAGATGGCGATGTTTCCTCTCTGCAACACCATTTTGTTGTGAAGTGTAAGCACATGAAGTTTGATGAATTATACCACGAGATGAAAAGAACAAGGACAAAGTTCTAGTACAAAACTCCAAGGCATTATTATACCGCACAATTTTCATAGAAGAAGAGAAAACATTTTGAACTTCATTTATAAACATTTGAATCACATTTCCTGCTTCAGATTTATTTTTCAATAAAAACACCCAAGACAAACGGGAAAAATCATATACTATGACCAGATAGAACATGTGTCCCTGGTGGTCAGGAACACGACTTGGACCTCAAATATCAATATGGACTAACTCAAACGGGGAGCTACTGCTCCGACTCTGATGACCAGGGAAAGTAGACCGATGGTGCTTTCCCAACTGACACGCATCACATTGGAAAGACGACTTCGGAGAAATCTGGGGCAGGACACGACACAGCTTCTAGAGAGGGAGATGACCAAAACGGAGATGCCAGGTATATGGAGAGTCTGATCTTGTAAGATGGAGAGATGCACAGATGTGGGGAGTATTGACCAGACGATAGAGACCATTCTGCTCACGGTCACAGCCAATCACCTTGCCCGAGGGTATGTCCTGAAAAACAAGAGACGATGAGTCAAAAATAGCTCGACAGTTCAAATCCTTTGTAATCTGGCTAATGGACAGTAAATTCATAGAGAAATCGGGAGCATATAACACATTTTGCAGTCTCCTGGAAGGTGTCAAGTGAACCTCCCCCTATCAAGTGACACTCAACTTGTTCTGCTACCCGAGCCGATGCAGGAAAGCCATGCTTGGAGTATCATGTATCCTCGGAGTGACCAGGGCGACAACAATAGCTGCATGGTTGTCGAATCGACCCCCACGACCCCGGGGTCCACAACCACGGAAGGTAGAGGATCCACCTCTTCGTCTAAAGGTTGCCATTGCTGAAGGTGTCTGGTTGGCAGTTGAGCTTGGGACAGTAATGCAACTCAGTCGGCGAAAAGCTTCCTCCATAGGATGAATAGTAGCATCAGCAAGAATCTGAGACCGTGCAGCATCGTACTCTGGATCAAGTGCAGCCAGGAATACTCCTACCATGGTAGCATTCTTGTACGTTTTCTGCTGCTCAGGAGTGGCAGTCAACGACATGAAGCTATGGAGCTTCTCAAACATCCCTCGTAGGGATGTGTGCATTGAGTGAAGAGGGCGCCCATTCTGCTTGACAGTAAAAATACCATGTTGCAGCTGAAGTATCTTGGTCTCGTTCCGCACCTGCGAATATGTCGTCGCTAGAATATCCCACATAGCCTTAGTCGTGGGCTGATGTAGTACATCGTTGGTGATTTCTATCGCCAACGTCCCAGATAGCCAGACTTTGGCATACGCATCATCTGCCTCCGACAAGGCATTCACCCCAGTCTTCTCCACTGGCTCCTCTTCGGTAAGAAAATGATTCTTACCATTCGACTTCATCAGGCTCATGAACTGCATAGCCCGGAGCTCATAATTTGTCTCGTCCATCTTCACAATAGGCGTTGGATCTCTGAATGTGCCAGTGGCGGGTACATCAACCTTATTCTCTGACATATTGCCGAAAGAAGGCTGCTACAGGTGTGAGAAATCAAAGTTTGTGTCTCTACATAGACATCTATGGGTTTGGTTGCACGTGTAGACTCATGCACACCAACCCATCAACCAACTGACAACGCTGAGGCAGCGAGCAAGCGCGAGACAGCACGCGGGTCGAGCGCGCGGTGCGCGCGAAGGTGGGCGCGCTTTGCGTGCGCGGTGGCCTTGCTGCGAGTCGAGGAGGCGGCGCCGGAGAGGAAGGAGGCGGCGGCGCACAAGGAGGGGGCTGGAGGTAGGGTTAGGGTTTCTTGGGAATCGAGAGCTCCGGTCTAAGACCGCCTCTCCGATACCATGTTGGAGAAAATAAGAGTGCTTAATATTTCTGAGAACCCTACGCTCTCTTATATAGTAGAGAGGCTTATGGGTAAATTACATAAAGTAGACAACCGGAAAAGAAAATAAGAAAGAAGTACATATTAAATATGAAAACACAAATATCTTCACAAGAATCGTAGTCCATGCTTTGTAGATGATGAGTATAACCCAAGTAAAATCCAATCAAAAGTAATAAATCCAGGTATCACCTCCACTTAAAAGGAAATTGATTTATTGTTATTGTTGTTAAAGAATGCCCATTTGGGTGTTGGGTCAATTTTTTAAAGGGATAATTACACCCATAACCCTGAGTAATTCCTCAATCTCAATCATAACCCTGAGTAATCGCGATTTACTCCACGAACCCTGAGTAATGGGTGTCTGTTACGGATGTAACCCTCCGTTACGTGGGACGTCATTGCCTAACCGGGGTCGGGTTACCACCTACCCCGCCCCAGTTAAGACGGGCCTACCGAGGTAGATCGGGCGGCTAGGATGAAATATACTCAAACAGAGTGAATATACCTGAATGCAGACGTCGATAGCAGCGTACAATCGATCATGAACCGGACGAGCAGCATCGGGCAGCGACCGGAAGAGACGAATGAAGACAGACAGCTCCAGATTGACATCGTGTGCGATCTCGACGAGATACCCGTCGATCAGCTTCCCTAACACCAGCATCGACGCGCTTCCCAGAACCAATTCATTACCGCATCTCGCATTGTAGCTGTGACAATCTTTCTGGTCTTGACTCAGGAATCTGCTCACTATGCTCTGTACTAAGCCCACGTCGTAGACAGTGGTTGCTGGTGGTCTCGCAGGAATCAAGAGATCCTTCAGCGATGCCTCGTCCAATTGTGCACTTATCCGGTTGATCAGCTCTTCTTTCGACGGACCATCGATCCCGATCAGCGTAACCACTTTCAGCAACTTAAGTAGAAAACCGCAAGCGCAACCGGGGCCTTTCTCCGACGGTAGCAACTTCACGATGATCTCCACCAAGGACCGGTTCTTGTGCGTGTTGCAGTCGGAGACCAAAACGTCGACGGAATTCGGAAGCCACTTCATAGCGTAAGCACGAAGAGCATCCCATATCACTTCCTTTGGCATCGCAGCTTTGGAATTGACTGCGACGACCGCACGCTTGTAGAGATCGATCTCCAATTCACACAGATCGTCAATCCACCAGTCCCTTGGGACGGCGAGCTGTGACTTCAGCTGAGACCTCTCTTCCCGTTGTTGCTTCTTGTTGTAAGTATAAGACCAATGCACGTCGGATGGATCGGCGGATACCTTCGAAGCGATGGAATCCACGCATCTACTGACGATTTTGAGCTCGTCCGCCAACGGCATGAAAGGCTTCACGGTTTGTAGGACGATAATCGAGTCCTTCCAACTGCGGAAAACGCTGGAGTTGAGGAAGACCTCGATCTTGTAGATGAGGTTCCCCTTCTCGGCGTCCTCGGCCATCTCGAGATACTCCGCAGCGCATCGGGCAGCGACCACATTGTAGGCATTGAGAGTGACCGTCATTCCATAGCAGAACTTCGCGCACAATTCAAACGTCTTCGGTCCTCCGGGAACGTCGTCGATGTGGATCTCGTCGGTGCGCTCCTCGTTGGCTCGGAGGATCAGCTTGTGCAGATGAACAGTTTTCTGACCAAAAAACAGATGTCTGAACAAAGCCTGATGGATACTGTGGACAGCAAATTTCACTGTTTACTTCTAATTTCCTATCAAATTCATAATTTGACGATGAACACGACATCACTATGTCAATCATACTAAAAAGTCGTTGAGGAAGGCACCAAAGATGGGGGCATTTTAGTCCAAACAAACGGCTGTTATCTCAAAACTCACTACAAGTAACACGGGGTCATCCCGTGTAAGAGTTAACAATTACTCAGGGTTCGTGGAGTAAATCGCGATTACTCAGGGTTATGATTGAGATTGAGGAATTACTCAGGGTTATGGGTGTAATTATCCCTTTTTTAAATGACATTAGATCCTGTTGTGGAAGTTCTAAAAATGATGAAATAGATGGCATTCGCCTGGATATTTGGAACAACTTGGGGCGCAAAACAACTAGTTGGCATGTGGAGTAATTCAATGTATTTCGGGCAGTAAGAAAAATACCAAAATGAACAAATGTGATATAATATAAAAGACCAAAATATTTACAAAATAGTGCAAATTATAAGGGTGTGAAATTGATGAAGCATGCAAACAAAGTTACGAGGTAGAATAATTGAAAGGAAAGTAAAAGAAGTTTCAAGGTAGGTATACAATTGAGGCCATAATCTTTCTCAGGCATTTGATAGAATTTTTCGGAATAAGAAAGGACCGTCATATGATCTTTAAGGGTTTGGAGAAGACTTATGATATCATACCTAGAGAAATCATATGAAGAGTTCTAGAGAAAAGAGGGGTCCTTATTTTGTATATCGATCTGATAAGAAATATTTATGACCAAGCAATAGCTTGTGTGCCGGCTCCAATAGAGCTAACCAAATTTGCTAATATCGATGCCATTCTACAAAAAGGATCAACCTAAAATCTGTACTTATTTATATTGGTTTGGAGGAATTAACTAGGTATATACAATGTGAGGCGTTATAGTGCACATTATTTGCGAATGACATTGTTTTAGCGCACGAGAAAAGTGATGGAGTCAACACTAGGGATTCCGAAAAAGTAGAACCGATTAAAGTGCATGCATTATAAGTATCGAGTAATTAGAGAGGTGACCGAGGTAAAACTTGGAACATGTTTCATTTAGAAGAATGATACTTTTAAAAATGACAAGGTTCGATCCTTCGAAGGGATGGAGAAATTGACCGAGAATGTCACTCCTTAAATTAATGTGGGGTGGATGAAGTGCAGAAACAACATGATTTTTTTGTGATAAAAGATACATTTTAAGCCCAAAGGAAAACACTAAAACTGTATCGAGGCCTACAATGATTTATTGTAGTGACTCTTGGGAGTATACATGCATGTATAGAGAATGTACGTATCTGAGATGAAGTTGCTTCGACGGATGTGAGATCATAGAAAGAATGAACATATTCATAATAAGAGCATCAAACAAAAGATTGATGTGACCATAATAGAGGATAGAATGAGAGAAACTCGACCAAGATGATTGCTCATATGCAAAGAAGATCATGTAGAGCTCCAGTTTGAAGGTGTGAGAAGTGGTTAGGGACGACCGAAAGGATGTCGGAAAGTGACTATTAAGAACGATATAGCTTTTTCATCTAAACCATATTGTAGCCCAATTTAGCTACATTTAAAAGCAACAAATCCATGTACCAAAACCAGCTTAAAGTGGGAAAAGAAATGATGGTTGTTATTACGGTTATATCATATTTTGATGTAATGTACTCTAGATTTTCTGTATGAGATAACAAATGGAAGGAATCTAGGTGCTCAGATCAAATTAGTGCTATTTAAACAAAAAGCCTACATCATTTATTTACTTGGAGTTTAATTTCAAAACAAGTTGATATATATTCAATACAACTTATATACTCAAGCATCTTATGAGAATCTTTTATCGTCTTTCTTCGGTAACCCTGTAAAAGTTTAAATATTAAAAGCATTAAGTATAGCACAATCACCCCTTCTAAATGAAATATTATTTGGCTCCAAAAAAATGCAATTTCTACGACAGAACTATAGAAGGTATGAAGTCTCTAACATAAAGGCCTCAGTAATAGCTGATTGAATACCATGACGTCCATGATAAGCAATGGCATGTGCAAGTATGTAACTTAAACAACTTTGTTGCATGTTTACATTTCATGATGGAGATGGTGCTATAAAAAAGCAGCAGCTTACCTGTAGTGCTATTCTCAATTATAACTAGTGTGGCTCAAAAATCGAATTCTGCCTAACGCAAGGAATTTTACATATCAAAAGAGCTGTGTATCTTTTGCAATATCCATCGCATTTCCATGAAGTAAATCAAGTTGGCTGACATGAAGGAAGAATTACCTGCAATGCTTGATGAATCTTCTACCATTCGTCCACCACCAAGGGCTCCGCCAGAGACATGCAAACGTGCATTCACAAATACCTAAGTACAAAAGACGACCATTACATGCCAAAGTCAACATTAAAAAGAAAGAAAAGAAGAAGAATGATAAAACCTACTGCTGCATGCTGGTATCTGGGGGATGGGGAGACACCAGGAGCAATAGCCCATTCCCAGCGACCATCCCTATGTTTGGCAAGGCCATATGCGCTTGCAAGAGGCTACATAAAAAGTGCAGGTCAGCCCCATATAAGATAAAATAAGGGGATTAAATAGAGTTATCTAATAATGAGAAGAGTTCTGCTACCTAGAAGGAAAAGAGAAGAATTTTCATAAATGTCATAAAATTGCAGAATTACATATTATTTATAAACTCGCAATCCACCATCAGCAGGAGTAACCCCAGAATAGTATCTTCAAGAGGGAGGATTTGTTACGGAATAGTATCTAGATCTTAAAAAAGATGAGAATACTGGAATGAGTATTTTTACATTTGCCCATTTGCACCCCTAACTTTTATTCAATTACAATGCACTCTTACAATGAAGAAAATCTGGATCCAAGGAAATTGACTCTGTTTTACTAATTATAACATGAATAAACGAAGAAATGACTGTTACGGCTCTAGATTCATGGAGCTTATTTTCAACCCCTCCAAAATTAAGATATTTATTCTAAGAGAAACTAAAACTACAACTTTAATCCTTGAGTCGTATGGATTCCAAAAAAAATGATGATTATTTGCAAATGTCATTAGCAGACAACAATGGGATTCCCAAAATTGCTCCATTCAAAATCCATTTTCTCTCCTATTAAAACTGCCCTTTTTAAAGTCCATTCTCCTTTTTTCAGGTAAAATGTTAACTGATGCAGAGATAGATAGGGATGTATATTTTGATCGTCAATGTTCCAAAACACCATGACAGCAAATAAATTGACTTCCAACTCACCACACTATTTGCATCTCGTCCTCCACAAAGCAACAAAAGGCCATCAGAGCGTGCACTCGCAGTTGCATACCTGGTTGAGATAATTAAATCATCATGATCAATAAATTTGGCCGACGAGACATTCGTAAACTCCTTCAAATCTACGAAAAAGTTAATATGGCCATGCTATTTTTTTGTCTTCTTAGTCATGCTTAACAAATGAAAAGAATTAACAAGAGAGAAAAGCACCATCACAATTCTTCATCATCAGCTATCACCTTCTCTAGAAGCAACAAGTGTAGCCTAAGAGCAGCACCTTATGATTATCAATATAATGCAAGTAAAGCAGATCATCATCATATGTTGGAAGAAGAGAATGGATTGATGATTCCAGATAACTCTAGGCTCTCTTATATAGAGAAGGTCTATGGGTAAATTACATAATATGGATTCAAGAAAATAAAAATAGCGGAAAGGGTACATAGAACATAGAAATATTTCTACAATCCCCCTCAAGATGGAGCATAGATGTCAATCATGCTCAGCTTGGAAGTGCACTTCTGGAATGGCTCTCTGAGCAATGGCTTGGTAAAAATGTCGGTAGTTTGCTCTCCTGAACTGACATGGAAAGTAGAAATCAAGCCCTTTTGAATCATATCTCTAGTATAGTGGCAGTCTACCTCAAAATGCTTTGCCCTTTCATGGAATTCAAGATTATTAGAAATTAATAGCGTTGCTTGATTATCACATTGTAACTGCATGGGTAGATATACATCTATGTGCAAATCTTCTAGCACAGCTCGAACCCACATCATCTCTGTACTTGCTTGTGTCATGACCCTATACTCAATTCTGCACTGGATCTAGCCACCACTGTTTGTTTCTTGCTTTTCCAAGAAGCTGAAGATCTACCCAAACATTGCAAAACATGAAGTAGACTTCCGATCCTTAGGGCATCCTGCATAGTTTGCATCAGCGCATGCAAAAATAGAAAGGTTTGTTTCTTTCCTGAATAATAGTCCTACACTGGAGAAAACTTTAGATATCTTGATATCATGTATATGACATCCATATGCACTTGTCTGGGTTGTTCCATGAACTGACTCACCCGACTCACTGCAAAAGAGATATCAAGTCTAGTAATAGTAATATAGAGAAGCTTTCTCACCATCTCTCTATATCTTCTACTGCCAACCTCATTTGTATCATCATCATATAACTTCATGCTGGGATCCATAGGAGTAGACGAGGGTCGATACACGATCATGCCTGTCTCAACAAAAAGCATGTATGTAATGTACTCCCTTTGGGTCATCACAAGATCCTGTGCATTCCTAACAAACTCCAACCCTAAAAAATATCGTAGGGTGCCAAGATTCTTAGTAACAAACTGATGGCCCAGAAATGCTTTTGCCATCTTTATCCCTTGCATATCATCTCCCGTAACAAGTATATCATCAACATAAACCATGATAAAAACAGTACCTCTGGGAGCCTTTTGCACAAACAAAGAATGATCTGCATTTGATCTTGTGAACTCTTGCCTTTCAATTAGGTAGGAAAGCTTCAGAAACCATGTCCGTGGGCTTTGCTTAAGGCCATAAATTGCCTTGTGAAATCTACATACCATCTGATCTCTCCCTCAGCAACAAACCCCATCACGTACCACATCAACTGAAAGGAGGACACATAGAGTCGAGTGACGTGCGACTGGAGAGAATGTGTCCATATAATCCACGTCGTATGTTTGAGTGAACCCTCGTGCCACCAGCTTTGCCTTGTACCGGTTAAGGCTACCATCTGCTGATATTTGACAGTAAATACCCCATTACAGATGACAACAGATGCCCCTGGGAGAGCAGAGACCAAGCTCCAGGTAACCCGCGACTGTAGAGCCGCCATTTCCTCCTCCATGGTAGAACGCCAGCAGCTATCATTCAAAGCATCGTGATAGTTCTGTGGTATATCCACGGTACATAGGGCAACAACAAACCTCTGAACTCCCCTGTGAGATGGTGAAAGGAAACATGTGAAGCAAGCGAATATGAAGCACAAGTACGCTTTTGCTTCCGTAAGGCAATAGGTACATTCAGATCATCGGACACAGTACTGGCCAGTATGGTAAGCCCTTGCAAAGATCTCTGCACTGCCACATCTTCAGACCCATCGTTAGTAAAATTATCTGTATAAACCTGAAGCGTGTTGGATGATTGACGAGTACCATGAGCAGGGGCAGGCCGACAGGTATAGAATTTCGATAAAGGTAAAACTGGTGGTTGTGGTGGTGGTGGGGATGGTGGCGGTGGTGGTAAAGCAGCAGGAATTGGAACAATAGAGGAGGGACGCAGAGGAGAAGGTGGAACATAAACCTCATCATCAGATGTAGATGAAGTCAATATGTCACCTGTAGGAGAGAAATACATCACAGATTCCAAAAATGTGACATCAGCGCAACGTAATATTCCATGCTCAAAGGATCATAGCATCGAAAACCCTTCTGAGTCCAAGAATACCCAATAAACACACATTTGACAGCCCTAGGTGAGAGCTTGTCAAGTCCCGGAGTCAACTGATGGAAGAAAGCAACAGAGCCAAATACACGAGGAGTGAGCGAGGACAACTTCTCGTTAGGAAAAACAATGGAAAGAGGAACTTTCTCACCTAAGACAGAAGATGCATACGATTCAGCAGATAACATGTCGTAAGGACGACATCACCCCAAAAAGAATTTGGAGCACGACTTTGAATAAGTAGAGTCCAAGTGATATCAAGAAGATGACGAGGCCTTCTCTCTACAACGCTATTCTGTTGAGACATGTAGGCACATGTTGTTTGATGGATAATGCCTCGAGACGAGAGGAAATGTGAAAGAGCACGAGTACAAAATTCCAAAGCATTATCCATCTCAGAAATTTCACATTAGAAGAAAAAACATTATGCACTTCATTTATATGATTTTTTGATCACATCCCCTGCTTCAGATTTCTTTTTCAACAAAAACACACATGACAACCGAGAAAAGTCATCAACAACCATTAGATAAAACATGTGTCCCCGGTGATCAGGGACACGACTCGAACCCCAAATGTCCACATGAAGTAATTCAAAAGGGGAGTTACTGCTCCGACACTGACGATTAGGGAAAGCAGATATGTGATGCTTCCCCAACTGACACGCTTCCCAATGAAAAAAAGAAGTAGGTGAAATCTGCGGCAAGATATGACACATCTTCTGAAGAGGGAGATGACCAAAGCGTAGGTGCCATGTAAAGGGAGAGACTGGTCTACCGAGAGGAGACGCAAGCATAGGGAGTTCGGACCATGCGATAAAGACCATTCTGCTCATGATCACAATCAATTACCCTGCCCGTAAGAATGTCTTGAAAAATAAGAGACGATGAGTCAAAAATAGCACGACAGTGCAAATCCTTCGTAATCTGACTGGCAGATAATAAATTCATTGAAAAATCTGGAGCATGTAACACATTCTGCAGAGCCAAAGAAGGCTTCAAACTGATCTCCCCCTCCCCCCTGTCCGATGATGGGTGAATGGGTCCCATATGCTATCACGACAATCTTTCCTGGTGGAACTACTCTATAAGATGTAAGTTTATCTTTGTCTCCGTAAAGAAGATGTGCCGCGACGGAGTCCATAATCCATTCTGAAACGTCAGAGTCGTGATAAGAAGTAAAAGCATAAGCACTACCTGAGATGCTAACAGTGGCTGACAAACTGGCAGACGTTGAAGCAGCTATATCAGAGATGCCTTCTGGAGAGGCTGTAGAGACGGAAGGCATGACATCTCACAATTTGGCAACAAATTCCTCAAATCTCTAGTCAGAAGCAGATGCCGGTGTAGATGCAGCATGCTCGGCTAGACGCGTTATCGCCAGAAAACCATGCTTAGAGTAGCATGTATCCTCTGTGTGACCCGGGCAATGACAGAATGTGCAGGGCTGACGGATGCGGCTGCCTCTACCACGAGGTCCAAGACCATGAATCGAAAAAGAGGCTCCTCTGCCTCGGGAGGTTGCCATCGCCGAAGGAGGCTGAGTAGTAGCGGTAGACGAGATTATAATCTGGCTAAGTCTGCGGTATACTTCCTCCATTGGAGGAATAGTAGCATCCGCAAGAATCTGCGAGCGAGCAGCATCATATTTAGGGTCAAGTGCTGCAAGTAAGACCCCCACCATGATAGCATTCTGAAAAGTCTTCTATTGCTCGGTCGTCGCCGTAAGGGGAACGATGTTGTAGAGCTTCTCAAACATGCCTCGTAAAGATGTACACAATGAATGAAGATGTCGTTTGTTCTGCTTGACAGTAAATATGTCATGTTGGAGTTGAAAGATCTTGGTCTCGTTCTAGACCTGCGAGTATTTGCGGTAAGGATGTCCCATATTGCCTTAGCAGTGGGCTGATGGAGTACATCATTAGCAATCCCCATCGTCAGTGTACCTGAAAGCCAGACTTTGACATACGAATCATCAGCCTCCCATAAGACAAACTCCAGTTTTCTCCGTCGGCTCTTCTCCGGTAAGAATGTGCTTCTTACCATTTAACTTCATGAGACTCATGAACTGCATCGCCCAGAGCTAATAGTTCCTCACATCCATCATGACAATGAGCGTTGGACCTTTGAAAGCACCTATGGAGGGCATGTCGACTTTGTTTTTGGACATCTTGCCGAAGATAGAACTAGAGTTTTGTAGACCAAGAAATGATTATCTACACCAACATGTGAGGATTTGAGTGCATACTGCATACGTAGACTTATGCACTCAAACCCATAGGTTAATGGACGGCGAGAGAGGGGGGTGGGAGGGGGGGAGGCAGGAGAAGGAGGGGGGTGTCAGCGACGACGAGAAAGGGGAGGGAACGGGGGTGGCGCCAGCAAGAGAAGGGAGGGGAAGGGGCGGCACCGGCGAAAGAAGGGTGGAAGGGGGTGGCGGCGAGAGAAGGGTGGAGGGTGGGTGGTGGGCGGCTAGGATTTTGGGGTAGGGTTTAGGTTGGCTCTAGAAGAGAATGGAATGATTATTCCAGGGAACCCTAGGCTCTCCTATATAGAGAAGGCATATGTGTAAATTACATAAGATGGATACAAGAAAATAAAAATAGCGGAAAGGATACATAGAACATAGAAATATTTCTACATCATATATGTACTCGTGTAACCGCTTAAGATGGTTCGGACATTTGCAAAGAAGATCAGCTGATGCACCAGTTAGGAGATGCGAGTGTTGGGATGTTGAGCCGACTAAGAGAGGGCGAGGACGGCCCAAAAAGTGTTGGAAAGAGACCATGTGAAGAGATCTTAGTTTTGTGGATATAAGCTCGGGATTGGCCCAGGATAGATCTGAATGGAGGCGAAGAATCCATGTAGCCGACCCTACTTAATTGTGGGAAAAGGCTTTGCTGTTGTTGTTGTTGTATATGTACTCGTGTCGATTAACCTTGTCAAGTATCCAGCAGCATATATGCCTTCAAGTATCCCCCCCACCCTGCCACTTTGGGTAGGGCTGAGCATTGGTGCTCGGCGCAGTGCAACCAGGAAGACTTAATCGTGGGCAGGTTCGCGTCGAAGTTGGTGACACAGATGTTGACCTTCTCACGGAACCGCTGATCGAATGTGTAGGAGTGGGAGTCTAGGTCGCATGATAATGATTATGCCCTGGAAGTCACTATAGGTTCTGGTGTTGACGTTGGTGATGCTAATTTGGGAATATGGTCTCAAGACACGGGTTACAGGGGATGCCTAGCGGAAACGAGAGGGCAGGTGATGATTGTTGACGGTGATGGCGAAAAGGGGGTGGGCGGTTTACAGGGAGGCGGAAGTGAGGAGCGACAAGAATGAAGGAAGACGCTTCGAGCAGGAGATTGCTCATACAGTAAGGGTTCAGAAGGTGGTGGCTCCCCATCGATTTTCCAATGAAACTCCTTTCATGGAATGTGAGGAGACTTGATCAACCAGATAAGCGATTGATGGTTGGGTCCATGATGGCCAACTGGAAAGTGATATTGTTTGCTTATATGAGACCAAAATAGATTCATGGGAGTCGATTAGATGGAGTTTGATGCAACCAGACTCAAACATGGGGAGCTACATGCAGTTTCAGGCTTTCAGCATTAAAAGAGAAAGCCCAAGGGTCTTCCTTTAATTCATCGAGTCTTAGCCTCAAGTTTGGGCAATGCCCCTTATTCGGTGGAGAGGAACCATAGTATTAGCACCGAAATGTATTTTGTCTTATAGGGCGTAGGTGCTTGTATAAAGAAGGGAAAAGGGAATATAAGATGGCAAAAACAGAAGAAAACCAAAGAAACCCATATGGGCATATCTCGTCTCCTCTCCCCTTCCCTTCCTCTAATCCCTCACTCTCTCTCTCTCTCTCTCAACAACCTTCCCTTTCCTTCTTCTCTTCCCCAACTCTAGCCTTCTCCTCTCTTTTCCCTAGTCCAACCTCCTCTCCTTTCACATCTCTCGTCTTCATCTCCAGCAGGCCACAGCCCAGCTCTCCTCCTCTCCACTCCTCTTAGTTCTCTCTCCTCCCGGCTTTCCTTTCCCTCCTCAGAAGCTCGCCACCCTCCTCGTTCCCCGGCAGCCTCTCCTCCACTTTCTCCCTCCCAACCCTAACACACCTTCTCAGCTCATTTTCCTTCCCCCAACAACCCATCCCTTTTTCCTGCCATCAGCAGCCCAATCCCCCACCTCCCTGGCCAGTTGTTCTTTCACCGATCACCATTATATCACCTTGCCAAGCCTTGAACCAACGATCGCCACTCGCAGTCACCTTCGCCCAATCCCTGTGTACAAGGATTTGTCATCTTTTGCATATTTTATTTTGTTCCTAGCATGGATTCAAGTTCTGGATAGAGTCTGCTACTGTGTTATTTCTGTTTTATATTTTCCTTGAATGAAATCGCTAGTCAATCTCAGAGATATTTAGTTATATTCCCTTAACTGGAACTATTCTAGAACACTGTTCTATAATAATTCATTGGATGTTTCTGAATAATATTCCCATTGTTATCCTTTTATTTTAAAGGCATAATTCAAATATTTATTATTATCTCAGTTCACACTTCTATTTAACGAACTTGTCAGTCATCAGCACCAGCATCGGCTACTATGATTTTATTGGTAAGAAGAGTAGCAGCTATATGTGCTGGCCACATTGGAACTCCCTGAAATTTATCTAAGTGATTCATGCGAAACAAGTTAACGGTTTCACATCCCTCTTATTCGTTTATTTGTGCCTTGTGCTTGTCAAGTCATTAAATTTATGATTTAGCCGGTCGCCTCCTTGGGAAGCTGCCGCAAATAGGCCCAATTATAATATGATTACTAATTTTGTTGGCCGTCTAAAAGGGTCTTAACCGACGACAATATTGCACTTACAAGGGTGTGTCATATTTGCATCTACATGTATTTATTTAGTAATAACATCATTTTTTTGGAGATTGCATCAAAGTTCCACCTCGGGTCCCGTCTAAACGAGTTCATAGATGTATTACCGAATGATAGTTCAGGGGGCATAGTTATGGCTTGGAATGGAGACATATACAAATTTGTTGACAGGAGATTTTGGCTCACTCGGTCTCTGTGGCTTTGGCAAACAATGATGATCAATCCATTTTCATTGCAACCTCGTTGTATGGTATTGATGGTGCATCTACAAATATGATCTTGTGGGATGAGCTACGTCAGACTAGAACGAGAATTCCGAAGATGGCTTGGATAGTAGCTAGGGATTTTAACGCCACTCTCTATACGAGGATAGACCCAAGGGAAGAGGTGCGCGGGACCCTGCCTCTGGTCTATTTGGTGAAGTTGTGGAGGAACTTGCCTTGGAGGTCCTGAGTGCTGCTAATTGTAGGTACACTTGGAGAAACTCCTCGCCCCGATAGCGCATTGATCGTTTTCTACTATTTGTTGAAGCCTTAGATTTGTTCAACATGGCAACTATGACTTCCCTTCTCAGGTCAAGATCAGACCATACTCCTTTGTGTCTTGATTCTTGCAACAGTAGGGGGGGTTTCATCATATTTTAGGTTCGAGAAATGTTAGTTGTTGGAGGGTTTCTGTGATATAGTGTGTGCTTTCTTATTGGAATTAGAGGTGGAGGGATCAGCTATAGTGAGACTTGCGATGAATTTGGTGGCACTACAGCGTAGGTTACCGAAGTTCAAGAGGGACACTCGAGTTGAGCGCAAGTTAAGGAGGAATCAGTCGTAAGGTGAATTAGACTGATTAGACACACTAGAAGATGAGAGGAAGTGGGACGAGGAGGAGCGCATGAGCCAAGGTGTGGTTTAAAAATCTTGGAGGAGGAGGAGGATAGAAAGCATGAGCTTAAATGGCAGAAGTGGTTGAAGCAAGGAGATGTTAATACTAGATTTTTTCACGTGGTAGCGAACAGCAAAAGGAGAAACATGATGCACAGTAGAGGGGGTGGTAAGTCACACGGAGGGAGAGGTAGCGAGGACGGTTAATGATTATTTCATAGGTATGAGCATGAGCCACACCCATTGTGGGTCACGATGGTTGTGGGTAGGGGTGAATCAAGTTTCTGATCTGGATGTTGAGTCTTTGACGAGGGAGTGTTAAGTGTTGGAGGTTCAGGAGGCAGTTTTTGGGCTGATCCCGAACGGATGCCTAGGGCCAGACGAGTTTCTAATCTCCTTCTATAGATCTTCTATCGGGAATTCTAGGATTTCATTGCAGGGGAGGTGGTGGGAGAGGTGGAATAGTTCGAAACTATAGTTTCAATCGGCTCAACCGATCTTTTATCATCTTGCTCTCGAAGAAGGGTATGGCTATAATAATTGAGGATTATAGACTAATTGCTATATCCAATGTGATTTATCTTGTGGTGGTAAAGTTATTTGTCAATCGTCTGTCGGAGTGGCGAACAAGATTGTCTCTCCCATCCAGACTGCCTTTTTGCATGGTAAGCAGCTCATGCACAGTGCGATTGGTTATGGCTTATGAGATTGTGTATGATTGATGCAATAGGAAGGTGAAGGGTGTTCGGTGGAAGGTGGATTTCTCGAAGGCTTACGATTGCATGGACTAACGCTTCCTTTGGGCCTTTCTTTACAGAAGGGGCTTCCCGGATAAGTGGATTTCATGGATGAAAAGATGCATTACGACCATGTATTGCGATGTTCTTGTGAATGAGCAGTCGAAGGGGGGATTCTTCTAGGCTCCAGCTACAAATGGGGTTCGTTAGGGATGCCCATTAGCCCCGTTACTTTTTGTGCTTGCTTTTGACACTCTGACAGTTATGATAGAGCAGACGATTTTTAAGAGGATATTGCAGTTAATACTCAAAGGATGGATCTCTATTCCCATCCTCCAGTATGCAGATGATACAATCATTTTCGTAGAGAGTGGGGTGGGCAAATGCAGAGGCCTTTCTATGGCTATAGGCATCTTTCAAGATGTATCTGTGATGAAGCTGAATAAGAACAAGTCAGAGTTCGTTTCATTTGCCCTGTCAGAGATGGAGACTGAGATGTATGCTACATGGTTGAGACCATCGTGCATGGATCTGTCGATATAATACCTTGGGTGCCGCTAGTTGTTGGCAGGATGCGTGTTGTTGACTGGTAACTGGTGGTTGAGAAGTTGGAGCAGAAGTTGGTTGGGTGGAAGTTTGTCTGCCTGTCTAGGGTTGGCAAGTTGGTGTTGTTGTACTCAGTCTTATCTGTGATCTTAATATTTTCATGTCCTCTAGACTTGTGTCGGTTGGTGTTAGGAAGAGGATGGAGTCCATCATGAGGCATTTCTTCTTGTCGTCAAAGGGGCAGTTCAATGGCTCTATTAGTGGATTGGAGAACGGTGTTGCGTGCAAAGGATGACAGGGACCTTGGAGTGTGGAGCCTGAAGGAGATAACAATACCTTTCTCGGTAGATGGCTCTCCCATTTTTTGGAGAATGTGATATTAGTCTGGTGTGCAATCTTATTCTAAGGATTTACGAGCATGTTCTTTCGTTCCCGAGCCCTAGGGATCTTGGTGATGCGCCCTCATTTTTTTGGAGGAGCATCTGCAACATGGCGCAAGAGATACATCCTTTTCTAAGCCTTATGGTTGTGGATGGCACAGGTTTTCATTTCTGGACAGACGATTGGAGTGAGGATAAGGCTTTAGGCACTAGGTTTTCGTGGTTGAAGGTGTTGGCGGATAATCTGGATTGCTTGGTGGTGGAGGCATGGGGTAGGCATACATTCTTTCCTCGATTCATATATGAGCTCTCTGAGCAACAGGTAGAGATATTTACAATGATAACGGAGTTAGAGGACATAGATTGGCCAAAAGATGAGTGGGAATGCTGGATATGGAGGGATTGTACGTTTTCAGTTGGGAAGGCATACATGGCTCTGAGGGGTCCCATGATCTTAGATCTTGGGGATTACGAGGCGAATTGTAGGAAGATATGAAAATGGAAGATTCCTACTCGAGTGAAGGCTTTCGTGTGGCTGTTTAGAAAAGGAAGACTGATGACAAAGGACAGATTCGCATGTTTCATTCAGGGGAACAGTCCGAGGTGCCCAAGGTGTGTGGACGGGGTGGAAGATGTTGACCGTCTCTTTTTCACGTGGTAGCTCTGTGGAGGTCTGAAATCATTTCGAGAATAGAGTTGTGAGTTGGAGAAAGAAAGATCGAGATGTGTTGTTGTGATTTGGGCACTCTAGCTAGACAGGAACAGGGTGGCGTTTCATCATGATCGCTTCTATGCTGCTGAGAATAGTCTTTATATTTGTATTAGGATTATAACAGCTCCTGGTGATAAATGGCGAAGTTTTTGGGCATACACCTATATGGTGTAGGCCCTTTTTTCTTTCAAAAAAAAGTACTACTTTTCATGGGAATCACACATATCATCTATGTGTCTATCTAGAAACTGTACTACTTTACTCGTCAATTACCAATATTTGTGGTGCGGCTTTTGTCGCTACTCAATAACCTACTTGCAAGAAACATAATAAAGAGAGTATAAATTAAGTTATAAACAGGAAACTATCATGTACATAGTGCCCTGTGTATTTTAGTATCATAATCACACCAAGCTTTATAAGGTTTATGATCTACTTTATCATTATAAGCTGCCCATGAGGCCATGAGAATTTTATAGCTGAAATAGCTGCCAATGTGAAGTCAGAAACTGTTGTATAATGTGTGGCCAGAATAAAGTTTATAACGATGAAAAATTAAATTCCACGTTAAGCAGGTCTTTAATATCAAGTGAAATAAAATAAACGAAAAGGAGAACTGACATGCAAGGTGGTGGACCTTCTCCTTCTGGTTCCAACTTCCTCCACTCATAAGGTTTTGCAGCTGTGTCTAAAGCCCAGACATCAGCTAATGGTCGTTTTCCTGTTGGGTAATAGGAAAAATGTGTGAAACAATAATGATGGCAACTGTAATATTACATAAAGCAAATTTAAAATATTACAGAATCAAGTGAAATGTATAGACCAGAACTCACCATCATTTCCCCCTATTGTCAACAAGAATCTCTGTCCAACTAAAGCCATTACATGCCCATACCGGGGACCAGGTCCCGGTCCTTGTACAACTACCCTGTGTTAATGTGAAGATTGTCAAAATGAAATTTCACTTAAAATGAATGGAGAAGGACGGTGATAGAAATATGATGAAATGTCGGAGAGAACCTGTGCCAACGAGGCCTTTGCTGCGTCAAATCAAGTACATGAAGATCTTCAGGAGATAAACCAGCAGGGCCAATGCCACCCTAAGGTTGTGAAGTTAACAAAGTGAATGGCGACTCAGAGAAGGCAGTTTGATGTAAGATAAGATGATGAACAGCAGAGCAAAATGGATTTGGAGATCTCAAACTGTAATTTACCTGGATGACGACCATTGTTCCAACAGCTGCCGCAACATGAGCAGCCCTGGGAGATGGTGGCTCCCCAAGTGGAGTTAACCTAAAAAAGTCAAGCTTTTAATGTTTATTTAACAGCAGCATTTTTCATATTGCCTTGAGTGATTATGCTACTCCGAAATGAGGAAAACACTTGCTACTGCAACAAAACTCATAGTGCAGGAAAATCAAAGGAGTACCTAGACCACTTGTTGGAAAGTATGTCATAAGAGTGAACATCAGCTGTAGCACCAGCAAGACCTGCATGTCCAAAACCAATAATGTGTAAACAAACTTCACATAGAAACATCTAAAATGAACAAGAAAAGAATTGACATAGATATCAGCACTTCCAAAGTTCAAATCATAATTGCTTTTTATCATTTTATATCTTCTATCTACAAGAAGGGGGGAATCCCAATATACAAGTTGATGCTACAAATTTATACCACGTCTTTAAGAGACATTCTCAGAGTCACATCAACTTAAATGTATCAGAAGATTAGGAACCAATGACTATAATTGAAATGATTATCATCGTTAATAAGAAATTGCATTGTTCTTAACTCCATTTTAATCAATCATGGTTACTAATTACTTAATATGTTCTCCACGATTTTTCCAATCATTTTATCCACTTTAGCCAAAAAAACTCTCTACAGGTGACGCCAAAAGCTCCAACTATGGTCTAAACCACAACGACTACCCGAATAATTCCTTGCTTTTAATTCGTGATCCCCCTATTCTCCCCTCCGATTATGCGGTATGATAATATTAATTCAAGCCAGAGCGGGTAAAAAAAGGAAACAATTGACAAAATCGAACATACGTATCCCCGCACTGCCCGCAGGTGATGGAGTGGCGGCAGAGCTCCCCTCAAGCGCAGTGGCGCCGCCGAACAGGACCAGCCGGGGGCCAGTGTACCCGGGCGTGCCCTCCTCCCCAACAGCCGCCACGGACGTCAGCGTGTGCCCGCAGCGAGGCCCCGGGCCGTCCTCCTTCTTCTCGATCACCGCGGTCACCGCACTGTAGCCCGGTGCAGGCTTGGGCCCTGCAATCAGGGCTCCATGCTGCGGGGAGGCAGCCTTGGTGGGCTCCTCGGTGGCGTCGAGGGGCATGGCGGAGGAATCCCGCTGGCTGATGGGGGATGCGTCATGCTCGGGCTCCGCCGCGATGCCCGCATCGACCTCCATGGATCAAGACCGCGGATCTGGGCCCGATCGCACGCCGCCGGCATCAAATCGAGGCGGGCCGAGCCCCGAGGGGAGTCATTGGGGCTCGAATTGGGCGCGAGGAGGGCGGTGGTCGTGAGCCGAATTGGGAGCGGAGGAGGGTGATTAGGGCACGGGGAGGGGAGGATCGGACGTTGGGGGTATTTAAGTGGTGGTGGCCGCGGGAGGGGGATTTGAGGTGGGGGAGAGGGGGGACGGGAATGGGGGGCGTTGGGGTGGAAGGAAACAAGGCAAAACAAGACAGCGAGCTTGCAAGGAGGGGGAGGGAGGGTAGGAGGTGTGTGGGGGGAGAGAGGAGGAGAAATTTTGGGATTTGCTGTCTTCTCTCTCCTTTTCTTTTCTTATTTATTATTTGGGATTTTTACCCGCTAGTTCTTGTAAACTTTTTAATTCTTTTCTGATTTATTATTAGGTATTTTTATCTGACGGTTTATAAATTTTTTAAATTATCTCCACGACTTTTTCACAATATAATTATCTCATCGATATTTTAAATTACCTCAAGAACCCTCACGAGCTTCAAATAGATTAATCTCATGATTCATATGATAAGAGTTGCAAGTTTACGCGATCGAGGGGGAAATTAAGTTGTTTCAGAGATTGTAGAGATAATTAACAAAATTTATAGGGTTTTTGGGTAAAAATCCTTTATTATTTTTGTGTTGTGGTGGCTTTAGGGTGGAGCATGGGTTAGGGCCTGCCCGACCCAGCCCGTTGCCCAGCCTGCTCAAACCCGACCCAAGCCCGAGCCCACTTTCTAAATGGGCGGGATCGGGCTGCTATTTTGGTCCATTTATCAAATTAGGCTGGGCTCGGGCTTGAACATGCATGAACCCGAAGCCCACGGGTCGGTCCGATTTAAGGTCCAAATCCAGGCCCGACACATGAGCCTAGCCCTGGCCCCTCATTTAAAAAATTATACCTAACCTATTCGGCCTTATCCCCCACAACTCCTCCCATCCGAGATGAGATCTAAAAATTGGAATTACAATAGTTTGTGTTTGTAATAAAATATTACAAATGCTAAAAAAACCCTCCAAATCCAATATTCCGAAAATTGAAGTTGTAAATATCTAAGATAGGCTAGGGATTCGTGGGCTGGGCCGACCTATCTTGGATCGGGTTGGGCTCGGACTTGAGCTTAATTGCTGAAAATGAGTGGACCTAGGCCCGGCATGTTGGCCCGATTTCCTAAATGGGTCTGGGCTGGGCTAGGTTGGGCCCGACCCGAGCCCGGCCCATGCTCCACCCTAGGTGGCTTGTTGCCTTCTTTTCTGCTGAACTTTTTATGGGAAAAAGTTGAGAATTTGTATCTCTTTTGATTTGGTTTCTAAACTTCTGATAATTGTGGATTAGGTACCTGAGCTGTTCGTCTTCGATATATGATTAATATGTTCCCATGTTCCCATGTTTGTTTCCCTTGGGGGTATTTGCGTGAGTGCCCTTCAAATATTTTATTACATATTTATGGAATGTGAGGAGGAGGGATGAGGGGAGCTTGTTCTACGTTTCTGTTCGATTGGAATATTTGAGGTTTGAGCGGAGGGGGCGAGTGATATGTATTTCTCATTCTCCTTTTTAATTGAAAAGGACGGGACAGTGGATTAGGGATAAGTTGTGGTTATATTTTATTATGATTTTAGATATAACTTATATGAGCTGGCTTTTTATGGTTGATAAGTACACAACTCATCATGTTTAAGAACATGTATAAGGGCTAATCAAACAACAACACATGCAAAAAAGTATTTAAAGTGAGAAAAATATGTAAATAGGCATAATAATACTTTTAAGTCAAACATACTGTAAACATAAAAGGATGAAAAAAAATATAAAAACAAAAAGGGGAAATGAGGATGTCCCGAGGTTGAGTTAAATTAGCTCCTCCATCCTATTTTTCTCTTTTTTTTATTTTTTTTGTTTGAAAAATATTTCTATGGATTTTCATAAATATATCTCTATATTATGTCATTTAAATTTCGTGCAAAATCGAGACTCCTACGGCCTCTATCCAAACGGGGTCGATTCAACTATTTTGCGATCGTTAAAAATGATTGTTTAGATGGATGTCGTAGGAGTCTTTGTTTCGCGTGAAACTTGAATCACATAATATAGGGATATAGTGATGAATTTTCACGGAAAAAAAATTTCAAAAAAAATGTCAAAAAAATAATACGGATGAGCTAAGTTAGCTCCCTCTCAGGAGCTTATTTATTACTTGTTTATCTCAATTATCCAATTTTATCTTTTTGTAATCTGCTTAACTTATTCTTCTTTTCTGATTTACAACAAATTACGGGACGCAAAAGAAATATATCTATAACATACATACCTCCAAAGATAGTACCACCTCTAAAACTCACAAAGTGTAGGTGTGGTTTATAAGTGACGGGGATTACTACTTGACAACTTGAGCTTAAGCATTTTGGGTGGTTGACAACAGATCCATTTGAGTTCGAACCCAACAAGTTGTCAGGGTTAGTTTTCCTCGATATCGGATTGGGGGCCTTAGTCCGGGACGTTACAGATGGTATCAGAGCCGATTTCCCTCTGATAGTGGAAAGGGCTACCCGAGAGGTGGAGCTACCCCTACAAAGAGATAGGAGGAAATGACTTCCCAGAGCGTGCAGCCGTCAATGTCACTGGGAATAAGTGATGGGCATTTCGCAACGAGGACGTTGCGAATACTAGTGATGGAGGTTATAACACCCATACCCTCAAAGATAGTACCACATCCAAAACTCACGAAGTGTGACTGTGGTTTATAAGTGATGGGGATTATTACTTGACAACTTGAGCTTAAGCATTTTTGGTGGTTGACAACGGATCCATCTGAGTTCGAACCCAACAAGTTGTCAGGGCTAATTTTCCTCGATAACGGACCGAGGACCTATTCCCGTGACGTTACAATATCAGAAGAACTTTCATATAAAAAATTGACAAATAAATTGAATATAATTGATAATTTTACCGATTAGGCATACTTATAACTAACAATAAAATAACCTTAATCGAGCCAAGCTACTTTTAAACTTCATATTGCAAAGTACTCTAATTTATAAAAAGTAAAAGCTTCGTTATCTCATATCTATTTGACTAGAAATCTAATTAACATTTTATTTAGTTTTAAAGTTATCCATTGCTAACAAGTAAACTAAAATTTATTATACACTCAAAAATCACAACGTCAGTTTTGGGCTCCTTGGTACATTTTGCAAATGTTGTTCAAATTCGAAATTCCATGACTCTCTTGTACTATTCTTTTTCTCTGATTTAAATTTCTAAAAATCCATAAAATGTCATTTTCATTTTTGAAACATCATAGAAATGCCTATATGTTGATAAATAGATAATAAATTTTAAAAGCACCTCCACAACTATAAAAAATCACATATCTTGAATAAAGTCAAAATGAGGAAAAATGCTCAAGAACAATTTCATCCGTTTGATGAGATCTATAACTTTTATCTTAACTCTTTTTGTAACATCTCGGGCTTAGGTCTCCGATCCGTTATTGCGGAAAACTGACCCTGATTACTTGTTGGGTTCGGATCTAAATGGATTCGTTGACAACCACCCCAAATGCCTAAGCCCAAGTTGTCAAGTAGTAATCCCGTCACTTACAATCCACTCTCATACTATGTGAGTTTTACATGTGGTTCTCTATTTAGGGTCCGGGTGCTACAACCTCCCCACTTATATTCGCAATGTTCTCGTTGCGACATAACTCGTCACTTTTTCATGTTGACAGTGGCGGATGCACGCTCCGGGTAGTCATTTCCTCCTATCTCTTGTAGTGGCGGCTCCACCAGTTGGGTAGGACTTTCCACTATTAGAGGGAAATTGACCTCCATACCATTTGTAACATCCCGAGCTTAGATCACCGGTCTGTTATCGTGGAAAACTAACACTGACAACTTGTTGGATTCAGACTCAAATGGATCCGTTGACAAACGCTTAAAATGCTTATCACAGATTGTCAAGTAGTAATCCCAACTACTTATAACCACTCTCATACTTATGAATTTTAGACGTGGGACTATGTTTGGAGGTATAGGTAATACAACTTTCATATTTGATGAATGTTGTTCCGTGTGTCGACTGCAAGAGCCAATTTTCTCATGATAACCATTTTTGTGGTAAAACCCAATCTATCCTCTCTCAACATCATTGACTCTCTCCCTTATTATTTTGCATATGAAAATGAGCTCTCAGTGGCCAAAAAAAAACATGCCCCATTCCATTCCATTTAAGATCTTTTATCTAATCTAAATATTTCAACTTACAAGTGCTTCTTCTTTCTCACTCCATCGAGCTTGTGGATCTTTAGATGGAGATGGTCAGTCTAAGGCATTCTCCAAATATCGGATATATGGATTTCAGGTCCGGACGGAAATTCATTGACATGTGATCTTATTTCATTTTTATCATTGGTGATTTTTAATTTATATGTTATTCCATTTCTAATTATTGCCAATATTTTTCGCCATTATTGCTTTTAGCGCATTCTTGTTTACCCTAATTTCAAAAAAAAAAACAATAAAATTTTGTGCATATGTCTAAAAGGGGAGGTTTGATGTTGCAAATCATGGAAACACATAAAATGCGAATCAATTTTTATATATGTCATATGAGAGACGAAGAAATCATATAACATTTTTTTATTTCATCGTGAAACTGCATTGTACGCCATTTAACGAACCACACGAGATAGGAATGATACATTTGATTCATGTAGTCTATAAAAGAATGAGACAACTCGAATCAAGTCCTATATGATGGACGCTTGCACTTACACGGGCGTAACAATGGCTCTTGAGTCCTCCCACAAGCTTTGAGATATGATCTCCACTTGTTTGTCCATGCCAGAATAGATCTATGACGATCTACTTCTTCATGATTTCATCTCATAAAATCAAGCGCTTCTTCCCCGAGCATGAGGTGCGAAGTAGACAGAGGATTCTCTCGCAATCGACCAAGCCGACGAAGACAGAGAAGTGTGATGGTGGACGGCCACAAGGGACATATGGTAGAGGTTAGGTTGGATTTCAATTAATGGGTGAGATAATAAATGGAAAACCCCTTTTTCTACTTTTTATTTGAACATATTTTGGATGGCAAAAATAGAGAATAAATTTTGGAATTTTCTTCTTCATTTATCTCTTCCAATTATTGCAATCCTTCTATAGGCCTTGTCTTAAATAATTATGGAATTATATCTTTAGATAATTTCAACTAATTATTTATAGATAACTGCAAAATCATCCTACCATGTAATATATCCGATTCATTATTTCACCAACGGAGAATGTGAATCCAATCCACAACAATATAACTAATTATGTGAACTATATTTACATGGATCCTAATATAAATATGAACCATATTCATATTGTTTATTACATGTTCGTATCCATATTAATTAAATACCATTAATTTGAAAATTTCACATCTTTTCGTACAAATCATCAATGATGCTAACAAAAATTATATTGATTATCAATATCTTAATGTACGACTCCTAATCCAATAAGACACGCATACAACATTCATGAATACTTTGAATAAAATCAGGGAGATTATATAGACTGTGTATATTAACTTGATATCTATTCTACACCTAATATCGTGATTTAAACCATTTCTAGTTATCCAGATTAATTAGATATTGAACTAATTTCTCCAATCGACTCCAAATTCTCTTATATCAATTTCAACTATTTGAATCTAGAATATATTTCCATGAGTTGAGATTTAATCCAATTAATTCTCATTAATTTAGGCTCAAAGCAAAATTTCTAAAATCCATCCAATGTTATCATTCCCTCGAATGAATGTATACAATCTTCTATAATTGCATCCAGCTCAAGCGATCCCAACACTCATGCACCCTACATACTAGAAGACTTTGAATAACCTCAAAGTTCAATCACGTATCTAATTGTCTCCTTCGAGGGATTATCAATAAATTTCTCAATCAATGGTTGAGTGATAATATCGGTCATATTCCTTCCAAAAGTATGTATCAAAATTATAGAATTCTTATATTGTTTCACAAACAAGATGGTCATCGAAGGAATTCATTGTGATCCCAACATTTAATGTGTGAGCTCCTATCTTCTAGTTCGTAATGAATAAACGCGCATGATTCATCCAAGAGATCATACATCACATGTTCCATCTCATATTTCTTTGTATACACAAAACTCGTTGTGTATAGACTTTGTAAGTCTATCAACATATTAGTCAATCAAATGTACGCACTCAGATATATATAGATGTGTGTGTACGGTAAAAGGATGTGTGCATGTTACATGCATTATATGATATTTCATATCTTGATCTTGTTGAATTAATTATTTAGCTTTACTAAATTGACACCTCTGTATCTCTAATTCTATGTTCATTATGTACACACAAAGCATATTTTGGATACAACTCTTTAGAGAAGATTGTCATTTCTTCTCAGGCAAAAAATCCTTCTTGAATATCACTTGACGATGCTAGTTGTATCTTTAATCTAACTATTTTATATCTACAATCGTGCATCAAAATCTATAATTTAACTTTTTAGATCAATAGTTATCTTTATGATCCAACTCGTTCGATCAACAATTGTATGATGTCAAGGTGGTGCATAACTCAATTTGTATCGAGGAACTTTATAAATGCAAAACTTAATTATATTATATTTCAGATGATGAAATAATATAGTTCGCAATAAAATTTATTTTATAATGGCTCATCATGGGCTCACATGTCTAGCAGTCTCCCAAGAACCCTCGTACCTATTTATGGCGTATTCTTTAACCCACACTTATGTGTTAATCACGTAACTATGCAGTCAAATAGATGGGTTAGAAGGTTAGTCACTCTATCATCGGAGATTACGTCAAGTAATTCTATAAACTTGCATATATAGAGGAAATAATAGATGCATATAATGCAATTATCGCATCTCATGTATTCGGTGCTTGGCTTTGTTGAAACAGGCACAATGACTTGCTGACTTTGTTGAAACAGGCAAGTGACTTGCTTCTTGCTACTTTTATCTCACGACCCCACCATTCAACATGTAAAATAACCACGATGAGATTTTTATTATCTTTATCGGATTGGAAATCCTTAGTCAGAATACACATAGATCTTGGAGATCACTATCCATACGGACTAAGCATAGTTTGAAGTCCCGATTATGAAGATGAGAATTGAAGATTGTTCTCTATTTAGTATTAAGTCCTCGAGATTGTTCTCTATGTAGTATTAAGTCCTCGGATATTTTTTTTTATTATCGTGATTATGTATTTTCTCTTCACAGTAGGATTGGTAATAATTTACCATTTTCACTATATGAAAGATGCAAACACATCATGGAATACATCATGCCTCGTATGGTTGATGCGTAAAGGTATCCTACAGTAGTATTCTCATCCTCGACGCTTTCAGTATCACCCATTTAGAAAGGTCAATGTCGTGTCTTAAGGGAAAGAAGTATTTCTTGGGATATTCCATATGTAATCATCCCGAGATCTATCCTTGTTGTGATAGTCACTACACCAAACAACTTTCAAACTAAGATATAAGAGGCCCTCATCAAGATCTATCATCTCGAATGTATGGGACAACCATATCTTAAAACATTGGTCGTCATATTTATATCACTCCCATTGATTATGATGTTACCAACATAAAACACGTTGAACAAAATGGTACTCTCACCATGCTTCTTGCATACACATGGTTCATTGGGATTCTACAATGAAATCGTAACTCCATGTATAAAGTCTCGGGGCTTCTTGAAGATATTCTCGTCGAGGTATCGATTAAGGAACACAATCTTGACATTCATCTCAAATATCGCAGCCAGGTTGTATAACTACAACGAGCACCATCCTTATGGATTTAAGCATGGCCACATGAGAGAGGGTGACATTTTAATATGCTCCTTCTCTTTGCATGTAACAATCTCTTACAAGTTGTGCCTTTAATATCTCTACTTTCTCATGGGATCCCCTCTTTATCTTGAATATCCTTTTACGTTCGATGGGTTTAATCCCTTTAGGTGGACCTTTGAGGGTCCACATATTATTTTTTCTATATATAGTTGACTTCATACATAGTATCAAGCATACATCTATCATGTCACGATTGGTTAGTGCTTCATCATACAAAATCAAATCATCGTCATACTCATATGATACACATAATCCATACCTCTTGAGTGGTCTTACCACATTGAACTGTTTTTAAGAGGGATAAATGTGTCATATTCTATTATCTCCTTAGTTTTTAGTAAGGGGACTCATCTGTCTCACTATACTTCATGGGTATATTTACTTCATTGTTATCATGAATCTTAAGCAAACCATCCTGAAGAAAATTTACTTTATGGATACAAATACTTTTGTAGTCCTAGGATCATAAAGCATGTACGTAATGTCATTCTCTACATATGTCACGACCCTAATTATGCATCGTTGGATCCTCCAATATCTGTATATGGTTACTCGGTAATAATTTATTCAACAATCACAACAAACATTCAGAAATAAGCTGCAATTAAAATATTAAGAAGGAAGTATTTCAACACCTTTTCTATTCACAAACTAAAGTTTACATGGTACATTGCCACACTATAACTATTTAAATGTACATCAGTTGGAAAGGAAATACACAACAAGATTACCAGCTACCTTATAGAGTAACGTTACCACGGCTGGATGGATGGCAACTCTTGTTAGCTAGATGGATTATTGAAGTCCTTGCGATGGCTCACCTACACCTGTTGGGTTTTCATAAATCATAGGACGAAGATTAGCAAGTGATGAATAACGAAGAAGATAAAAGTAAACAAGTAGTGTAGTTTAACAAAACTTATTATACCAGATTTTTTTTCTCATTAATTTAAGTCATATTCCATCTATTCCATGTCAGGGATTAGTCAAGGGGAAACCTCACCACTCATGGACTACGAATGTGTGAGCACTTTAGGATTTGAGATTGCGTTGATATGGAGAGCTTATGCCGTTGCCCGTCGCCTCAACCAATCCTCTGATACTATCCTGGTATTTTTCTTTTCTTTTATTATCGATGGTTTCAAACTCTCAATAAGGCAAACAAAGAAGCACATCGTCTCCGAGGACCCGGTAGCTTTAAACCACATGATAACCTTTAATCACATATATATTAGCGACTTTCACTACATGTTATCGTGACCCAGCCACTATCTAACCACATGCGCTTCCACATCATACAACCACATTTTCAATCAGTCAATCTGCCTAATGGATGCAAAGTACCATGCGTTGAAAATAATTTATTTTGCACGCTCGACATATCCGAGCAACCATATACCACATAGGCTTTGCCTGTCAATACAGACGTTCTTCTAACAAACCTACAGATTGCATGCCTGACATGTATTCTATTCCCATTCATCCTTAATGTAACACATGATCCTTTCCAAGATCCAAATCAATACATATCAATTCCCACGATGTAATTCTTCTATTATCCTTTGATTTTTCATATTCATATTTATACTTATTTTACTCTCAAACCCTAACTTTCTAAGTCACTGCATCAATTCGATGCTTGGACACTATCTTAGTGGGAATCACAAAGCAACTTTTCATATTTTATCGAAATAGCTATATCAGGGTTCTTCATAGCGAAGATCATAAAATCAGGAATTTCAATGAGCTCGTATGAAAATCCAACAACAAAAGGAAAGATTTTATTACCTAATCGAAATCTTATCGTGATCCCTTTTCAGAAAGAGTGATCTACTGGTCCTGAAACGATCGAATTTCACTTTCGTATCAAGAACACTAAGACCATGCCAAGAACGCAAAGAACGAACAAAGAACGCAGAGAACAAACAAAGACATGAAGAACACAAAGAACGAACGAAGATCACGAATAGTGTGGAGAATATATTTTCTCTTGTAATTTCAACTGAATTTCCCCTTATACATGGGTAATATTCTAGAAAAGTTTCGATAAAGTTTCCCTTATATGGGACACATTTTAAAAGAAAAATTGAAAGAGTTTCCTATATAAAATCATCGAGAAGAAAAAAGCAGTGAAATCAGAAGAATATAATCGAACTGCAAGCGATGGAGAATCGGTAGAAATCACACGTTTTAAGTGAATGAAGGTGTGGCGAATCACAGGGTTCACTTACGTGCATAACCGTTCGCACCTAAGCAGGGTGTTACACATATTTCTCCATCAAAACAACTATAACAGCAAAACCGAAAGAATATAATAGAACTAAGAGTGATGAAGAATCAATAGACATCATGCATCTTAGGGGAGAGAAGGTGTGATGAATCACAAGGTTAATTGACATGCATAGTCGCCCACACCTAAGTAGGGTGTTACATGTATTTCTCCTTGAACCACAACACAAAACGAATCGTAAGGGAAGATAAATCGAGAACCTAGCTCAAGTTAGAGCTACTTACCAAGTCAACTAGTAGAGGATCGTACCGTCCTCCTCGCCCTTTTAGTTGCACTTCGCTAGCGCTCCTTCCGCCCTCCCTCTCCTCCTCTCAACCTTAGCCCTCCGGGCAGTAGTGTTAGTAGAAATCGTAGAGAATGAACGGATGGGAGGGGGCGGTTTATAGGCTTCAAAAAATCACTAACCATGGTTTAACCCTTAAGTACGATTAGCAACACATGGTTTTGGCTCATGTTTTTGGTCAAATCTTATCAGAAACTTAAGACTTAAGTTAGAACTTCTTAGAAACTTTTATATTCGCTAATGATGCTTAATTAATATTAATCATGATTAAATTTTACCCTTGGCTCATGCTCAACTTTTGTTGGTCTTTAATTAGTATCAGTTAGTGATCATTAGCAGTCGTCAATCCATCATTAGTTTCTTTAATCGTATTCAATTAGTCTTAATGACAGACAATAATGGTTAATGACATCTTAAGTCTTCTTACCTATCTTTCTTCCAAAAATCATAACAATTTGAAATAAGTCCTACAAATGAATCAAATTTCGATAATTCCCTCTTGACGAGATGGAACTTATTATATAGGATCTGAGAGGCGCCTAGTTCAAGGCTTTACAACGTACCTAATGAAATACTCTTGAGTGCAAGATTTTGGCTTTCTTGCATCTAGTTATTAATGTGGATTAAATAACCACAAATTCTCAAGTGTCTAACCCTTTGCTTGGTTTCAAATCAAAGTTCATGAGGGGTTTAAGGACGGACTTGCTAGAATCTTGTTTAGGACAAAAGCTACAGTTTCTATTACGTGTCCTAATAAAGTAAAAGTAGTTTTCTTACTCATCATTGATCTCACAATGTCTACCATGTTCTGTTATGTCTCTCTACAAATCCATTGAGCTGAGGAGTGGTTGGAAGAGTGGGATTGGAAACTATTTCTTTCTCTTCAAGGTATTCTTTGAATTCATCCGAGAATTCAAAGCCATGAATGCTTTAATTTTTTTAAGGTTTCATACTTATAACATAATAGGAGGACAAAATCATACCATACAATAAATGTCACATAATATCAATCTTAATTATGTATTACAATAGTAAGTTGACCATACCATCGGTGTGTATGAGCTCAAGTATACAATCGCATCTTTTACCTTTTTAGAGATGGGTGTCCTAGATATTTTACTTTGAATAAAATATTCATAAGTAGGTGAACCTTGGATTTTAAGACAATCCAAGGTCTGTATTTTACTTTTCTATTTATTATAGTAGATATATGTCCAATTCTTGAAGGTAGATCATCGTTAAATGATCGTCATCTCCCTTGATCTTTAGGGTTTTGATTTCTAGTATTAGAAGCACTGACAATAGATTCACTAATGTCCAATTTTATGGACTTCATCAAATGTTTTGAATATTTTTTGAAATATACTTATCATAGTTCTTTATTACAAGTTCTTCTTATACTGAATATTTATTTCTAACTAGCTTAGATACATATAGTGAATTCTTTCTACCATCTTGATCATAGAGACAATCTCTAAGACAATGGACTTTCCCACTAGAATGCGGTATTGTACAAATTATAATGATGATCATTGTAACAATCACATTGATCGCTTGTATATGATTGTTTTCTTTTAGATCAAGTTTTCTGATCTTCGAAAACATGCACAATAAATTGCAAGTGTTAGCAGAGGTACTAGGTACAACCATCTAACTACCTTTTCAGACAACAAATAAGTTGGATTTTAATTATATATGACCCTCATATAGCTCACACAATTTCCTCACAATGCAATTGTCAGGAATTGAATATTCTGAACAAGTCACCCCTACAAATTATATAAAGATAACAACGATCGAAGACAACAAGTTTATATATTCAACCTCTTCCTTCATAAAATTTAAAACACTTTCAACCTCGCCATCAACCTCCTTCCTAAAAATGGCAGGAGATGCCTCATCTGAAAGAAAACTGGATCTCTTCGAGCGTCTTCCCCTTGGTTTCAGGAACCCAAATGGCCACGAAAGCAACGGTCATCGCACAAACAACCGTATAGAATGCGAAGGTTCCTCCACTGCTCCACGTCAGAAGCAGGTTCGCAGTCATGGTGACCGCCCAAGAGCAGAACCAGTTCAGAAGGGTCGCCACGCTGCCGGCCAGACCCTTGATGTTCACAGGGAGTATCTCCGACATTATCACCCACGGAATGGCTCCGACCCCCAGAGAGAACGCGATTATATAACTCACGAGCCCCACCAGTGACATCAAGCTCAACGTATAGTAGAACGGAGAATCTCTCGAGATGACATCCTTCAAGAAGAAAGCCACCGCGACCATGAGAAGACAGAACGCCATTCCAGACGAGGATATCATGAGCAGAATCCGTCGTCCAGCTTTATCCAGCAACGAGGTTGTAACTCCGGTAGCAACAACCTGGATAGCTCCCAACCCAAACGTTGCAACGTTGCTCGAGGAAACTCCAGCAGATTTGAATATGTTGCTGGCGTAGAAAAGGATCCCATTGATCCCACTGAGCTGCTGCAAAACAAGCAACCCGATCCCGATCATGAGAGGAAACCAGTATCTTCTTCTCTTGAGATCAGCGACTCGTATAGTAGCGGACCTTCTGCTGGTCGATGCGACGGATCTCTTTATATCGTTCAGCTCCGCGGAGATGTCTGTGTCGAACCCTCGCAGAACTTGCAAGGAAACCTCGCAATCTTCCAGCATGCCCATCTTCGCCAACCATCGAGGAGATTCCGGGATGAAAAATAGGCCAGGAATCAAAAGCGTACAGGGCAGTATTCCCAGCACCGCGAGCACCCTCCAGCGGATGAACAGACCAAGGAGGTACGCCAACATGATCCCCAACGTTGCCGAGAGCTGATACACAGAACCAAGGCTTCCCCTCATGTTCTGAGGAGCGATTTCTGCGATGTACACAGGAACGGTATATGATATGACACCAACACCGAAGCCTTCCAGCAATCGACCCATGTACAGGAACGACGAATCCTTTGCGAAAGATATCGCCAACCAGCCTATGATGTTCGGGATGGAGGCTATCATCAGTGACCCTTTCCGGCCGATGTACTCGGCAATCTGCCCGCTCGCTATAGCACCCACCATGGCCCCCACGTTAGACAGAGAGCCGAACGCCGAGAACTCCGATATGGAGAGACCCAAGTCGCGGATGATGTCGTCCTGCGTGGGCGAGGAGTACCCACCCGTGAATCCGAACTGGATGGGACCGAGAGCGACGACGAGGGTGCAGAAGAGCACGGACACGGAGGAGTCGCGGATCACGGCGGCGGAGGAGGCGCCGAGCTTGTCGAGGAGGCTCGACTGCCGGGGTCCCATGCGGTACCAGCTGCCCGTGTGGAGGAAGGGCTTCTTGAGGTCGGGGTCATCCCGCCCGCCATCGCCGCCGCTCTCCTCTTGGAAGCTCATATTCTGCTGCGAGACTTGGTGTGTCGCCGAGATCGGAGACGAAGGAGAGAATGTGAGGGCAGTGGGTTTGCGCAGATCCAACTGGAGTGCGCTCGGATTGTTGAGATGGAGGATGTGAGAAATGTATAAGGGCTGTTCACCTCGAAAAACACATGCATTTTACGTTAGAAAAGCTTCTATACGTGAATATCAATGTAAGGGAACAGATTTTGGACTGCAGGGTTTGCTGCTTGAGCGTGGATCGTATGCTGGCCAGCAGATCATGCGACCCGTTCTATCTTGATCGAGCGGCTCGGACACTGCAGTAGAATCTGCTGTGCAGCAGACAACCCGTTCCCTGCTGCTTGAGCCGCTCGATCTTGATCGAGCGGTTCACACAAATTTCTACAATATGGATATGCAAAAACAACGAATTCGTGCAAACTGTTCGATAAGAATCGAGCAGCTCCGGTGATCATGTAGATCTTGTACTGTAAGGCCTTGTTTTCTCTATTTTTATTTTTTCACAAAATCTTGTGAAAGATCATATCACGTAGATTGAATCTAGACATATTCTTATACACGCGTAATAAATTTTATCTTAATCATATTCTTGTAGATATTTTATCTTAACGATCAATGCAGAAAACAATTTTAAAATATTTTCATGCTCGACGAAATATGTGTATGTATGTATGTGTGTATGTATGTATGTATGTGTGTATGTTCAATTTATAGATTTGGTTTTTCAAAAAGTTTTGCGAAAATAGCGGGGACAACACGCCTGGTTGTGAGTAAACCTCTGATCCCTTTTTGGAATACACTTGGTAGTAAATTAACATTTAAATAGACCAAAACATACTTATTAAAAATATAGATGAAAATTATCAAAGTAGTAAGAAGTATATTGACAGGAAATCCTGGAAAAATATGGTGTGATCACTACAAGAAAAATGAGTTGTGGCCACGGAATGTGGGTAGGAAACTTGTGGCCACGATAATTCCGTGGTCACTAGTTTCTCATAGCCACAATTCGTGGCCAAAGTCTTCATATAAGAGTTGTGGGCACGATAAGTTCTGTGGCCAGTTGTAGTGGCCACGACATATTCGTGTCTAGAGAGCTCTTGCGACGAGACTTGTAGCTACGGTTACTGGCCACAACGTGTCGTGGCCAGAGCTCAATTCTGTGGCCACAAACCCCATATCTGTGGCAATAGTTCTGTAGCCACAACTTATTTTCCTTGTAGTGGATTGTCATGCAATACCGATATATATATATATATATATTAGAGATTACGTTTGTGCTCTTTTGATTCATTCTAAAATAGTTATGCTCCTAACTTTTTGGCAATTACACTTATATCTCTGTATTCTCGTAAAATTCATAGTAGTGCCCTTCCAATGGCGTAATATGAGGGAGCACGTGTAATAAAAGAAGGACAATGCTGTGAATTTTGTATTGATATAGGAGCCTAATTGTAATTGCAAAAAATGGAGGTATAGTATTGGTAGAAAACTTTAAAGGGAACAAGTGTAATCTTTCCTGATTTTAATATATTTTTATGTGTAGATACACTATTGATACATAATTATAATTATATAAAGAATAACTTAGATTATATGACAAAACAATTATTGCATACAAATCCTAACACTACAAGAAATCTATTGATTTGTTAGCACAACCTTGCAATCATTAACAGTCGTATTGTAATCGCAATAGCTAATGCGACCACTTTACCTCAACAAGTAGTCGCATAGCTAAATACGTGACCATAATTTTGAGGCAAGTGATTTGACGCATCAATATGCGATCACAATATTGTGGTCGCATATTTTTGTTGCAAGTTCTGCTAAAACAGAATGACAAAACCTTCCCTCTCTCATTTTACCCGACTCATTGCCCTTGCTGCCTCTCGCCCTCCCTCTCCACCTGACCTCCTCCTTTCAACTAGCCTCCCCTCCTCCCTCCATCCCTGATCTTCCCTCTCATCCTCTCTCTTCTCTCTCATCCTCTACTCCATTCCCATCATCCATCCTTGTGGAGAATAATTAGAGGAAACTCGACCCTCATGGAGAAGATATCCCTCTTCCATCTCTGTGACCATCTCTCCCATCTCATCCTCAAGTTACTTAGATATATCTCTTGTCCTTTAATTTTCTTATGCAAGGTTTATTTTTTATTTTGATTTACAATGAGTATGTATGTTCATTTGAGATGCACTATAGATGATTGTTGAAATGCGCATGAGATACAATATGTGATTCATAAATATATAGGAAGCAAGTAAAAGATTGCTGAAATGCCTAATAGTATGTATGTTCATTTGAAATGCAATGTAAGTGTGTGTGGAAATTCATAAGAGATGCTATATGTTATTAATGTAATAGTTTTGTTTTTGTTTTAATTGGATAAAGTACTAAACAGAAATCAAAATGTGATTTTTTTCTCTAATATGTGATTTTGTTGTCATATGTGAAAGCAATTTGCATGTGCCTATGTGTTGAAGTGTGTGTGTGTGTGTGTCACGGTAATATATGATGTCCTCGGATTTGAAGGAAGGTATGTGCGTGTCTGAGTGTGTCAGGGCAATATATGTCATAATTGAAGAGTGTGTGTGTGTAAGTGTTGTAATATGTGCTTTGTTACTCTTGCTTTAGCTTTGGTTGGTGATCATATAGCCTACTGCCTCTTGTTGGTGATGAACTTTGTGTTATAAGAGATATTCTGATTATTCATATCACTTTGATGCATTCCATTTAGTGAATTTTATCAAAGCTTGACATGTAATTCCATGAGGAATTGTAACTACATGAAGAAGCTCTTGAGCTGCTATGATTGAGAATCAACTCTGAAATTGTGTATTTGCATTTCTGGAGATGGAGCCCTCGGATTTGGAAGAAGGTTTTGTTGTTTATATGTGCATGATATTGTAGCCTTGCCAAGTTGGTTTTCGATTTCCTTTGTTTATGCTTGTACGGTTTTGTCATACGGATTTTTGAATACCGAATGGGACCATCTGCTTGTATGCATTTGCCACTTAGTATGACTGTGATTTGTTGTTCTTACTCTGGCCTTTGTATGGTGATCATATGGGATATTGGCTCCTGGTTGTGATGAGCTTTGTGTTATAAGATGTATTCCGACTATTCCTATCACTTTGATGTATTCTATTTGGTGAGTCTTGCCGTTACTTGAATTGCAGTGCCATGAGAAATTTTAATTATATGAGCAATCTCTTGAGCTGTTATGATTGAGAATCAACTCTAGAATTGTGTATTTGCATTCCCAGAGATGGATGACCGAATCAACTTTGAAATTGTATATTTGCATTCTTGAAAATGGATGCCCCCGTATTTGGAGGATGGTTTTATTTTTCTACAAGCATGATGATGTAACCTTTGCCAAGTTGGTTTTTGATTTCTTTTATTCTTGAATGGCTTTGGCACTCTAATTTTTAAATGCTAATTAGGATCCTATGCTTGTTTGTATTTGCCACCCGAGCTAAATATGCTTTGTTACTCTTGCTTTGGCCTTTGATTGGTGATTATCTATGCTACTGCCCCCTGCTGGTGATGAACTTTGTATTATAAGATGTATTCTGATTATTCATATCATTTTGATGCATTCAATTTGGTGGATCTTATCACTGCGTGCTTTGCAGTGCCACGGGGAATTTAACTATGTGAGCAAGCTCTTGAGCTGCTATGATTGAGAATCAAGTCCGGAATTGCATGTTGAGCTGAATGTGCTTGATCGTGATGGTGGACCATCTTGTGATGCTTGATTATGAAGATATACTTGTGAGGTTAAAAAATACTCTTTTTCCCCTATGACAACAAATAACCCAAGGATTTTTTTCGTCATCGCTCTTTCAATGAGTAACCATGTATTTGACGCGACACACCACTTGTGATATGCAAAGACAACATAGTATTTGTGGATGCCAAATCTAGGAAGATCAACCAGATGAAACAACAACGAGGATATAATAATTTACATTTTCAAATGGTGGTACTCTAAGCGGTCTCTTTCTAATGATTGATTTCAGTTAATGTTTTACATATCGTAAGAACCTTCCCTTTCTCATTTCACCCGACTCTTTCCCTAGTTACGTCATGCCCTCCCTCTCCGCTAGACCTCCTCCCTTTCGCCCTCGTGGAGAATCCCTTCTTCTTGTTACTTAGGTGTATCTCTTGTCCTTTCGTTGATTTATGTAATAGTTTAGCTTTTATTTTTATTTATAATGAGCATGTATGTGGAAATGTCTAAGAGATACAATATATGATTTATGAATAGTTTTGTTTTTATTTTAATGGGATGTACGTGAGGAATATGTGTATTCATATGGGTGTATATGGTAGTATGGAGCAAGCATGAATGTGTAAAAATGTATAAAGCGGTATGGGCATGTGTGGAATTGTGTGAGGAATATGGACATGCATATGAGTGGGCATGATGATGGAGCCTTTGCATGTTATTTTTTGCTTTTCTTTGTTTATACTTATATGGTTTTGGCACTAGGATTTTGAATACTAATTCAGACCATATAAGCTGAACGTGCATTGTTACTCTTGCTTTGGCCTTTGTTCGGTGATTATCTGGGCTACTACCTCGTGATGGATGATTTTTTAGTATTCACAACTCTTTCTCATTGACATTATGGTTGTAAGTTCAAATTGTTCTTGTGACATGCAGTGTTGTGGCCTATGTGAATATGGAGCATCTTGTGATGCTTGATTGTGAATGTGGATATAATTGTGAGCCTAAAAAATGCTCTTTTTTTCACATGATGATGAATAACTCTAGGGTTTTTTGTCGTTATTGCTTGTTCAAAGAGCAGCCACGTGTTTGGTGCGATTCACCACTTATGACGACGACATAGCAACCGATTGATGCTAAAATCGAGAAGATAAATTGGAGGAAACAAGACCAATACCTAATGTTTCACAGTTTCAAACAGTGTATTCTGAGTGATCTCTTTCTAATGATTGACTTCAGTTAATGTTTTACATGTAGTAAGTTTTCATTCTATGCAGATTTATGGTTAAACATGTGAACACACCTATCATGATGATAATTGTCCACATTCTCGAAGAGCAATAAACGTTGTGGCACCGTTCATGGATTAGTAGCTACTACGGTGGTGTGGCTTTATCGGTGGATGCAACAACAATCAATGCATGAATAAGTTGCTATCTACCGAACCACTAGGTATTTAGATTTGTATATTACATTGTTGACCTTCCTTCTATGAATTTAAAGTATTTTTCGACGTTTTCATTATTTGATATAAATCATATATGATTTAATGTATTTTTTATGTTTTTATAAATTCTCATGTGTTACATTTTTGTATGTAACGGTTACATTTTTATACAATAATGATCTTCCATGTATGTTTTCTATAAGCTAATCATATTGAACATACAATATCTTGAAAGATGCTTGATAACTTGATACTCGTCAAGATTGGAGACAATGTAAATTCTCATATCCCTTCCTATTTCTTCTCCTCGCATGTTTTAGCATGTTAGGTGTTTATTGTTATAAATATATTTCTAAACTTGAGCTTATTCCTTATCAAGAAAATATCAAAATCAATCTTCTTCTCTCATTAAGTAGGATCGACTTACGCTAATTGACTCTAATAAGATTTTATTGGGCATGGAGTTAGTATCTTTGATGAATATGTTTTCATGTAGGAGAAAGCATTTATCCATCATATATAAGAAGAATGACTAAAAGGTGCAAGTACTATTTAAAAGAACAACTACTAGTTCATCTGAGGTAACTTTACTTTACTCTTGGAAAATGTATAATATGTGTACGTGAAATCATGTGTATGTGTATAAGTGAATATATGTATGATTGTGTGACTGTAACTTTACTCTTATATGCTTTTATTGTTTTTTACCATATACTATCTCTGACCATTCTCAAATTTTGATAGGGCTTTATCGTGTGTACGGACCTCGTATGGGAAGACTGGCTATTTTGACGTCAACATTGGTTTACATCAAGGTTCAACTTTGAGTCCATTTCTTTTTACTTTGATTATGGACAAGCTGACAAGTCACATTCAAGATGAGTTACCTTGGTGCATGTTATTTGCTGATGATATTATGTCGATTGACGATATACTAAAGATGGAGTAAATGAGAAACTTGAGGTCTGGAGACATTAGTTAGAGACTAAAGGATTTCGTATAAGTAGGGCTAAGATGGAATATATGGAGTGCACCTTTGATGGAAGCAATGGCGAAGGAATCGATGTGAAGATTGGTGACGATAACATTTGGAAGAGAGATTCTTTTAGATATCAGGGATCTATTTTACAACATGATGTGAAAATTTATGGAGATGTTACTAATAGAATAAATGCAGGCTGACTAAAGTGGAGGAGCCTCTGTTGTTTTCTATGATAAGAAAATTCCTTTAAAAATTAAGGGAAGTTTTACAAAGCAACCATGAGTCCTGCTATGCTCTATGGATATGAATGTTGGCATGTGAACCATAGACATGTGAAGAGAATGGTTGTAGCAGAAATGAAAATACTAAGGTAGATGTATGGACACACACACACACACACGTAAAGATCGGATTCGGAATGATGCAAACAGAAAGAAAGTTGGTAGCTCCAATCGAGAATAAGATGCGAGAAAACCTCTTAAGATGGTTTGGTCATTTGCAAAGAAGATCATCTCATGCACCAATTAGGAGATGCGAATGTTGGATGTTGAGACGACTAAGAGATGGCGAGGATGGTCCAAGAAGTGTTGGAAAGAGACTATACAAAGGGATCTTAGTTTTTTGGATATAAGTCCGGTATTGACCCAAGATAGATCTGAATGGAGGCGAAGAATCCATGTAGCCGACCCTACTTAATTGTGGGAAAAGATTTTATTGTTGTTGTTATTGTTATTGTTGTTGGTTTGGCAGGCAACCTGATTTTAAACAAATGAAGGTTTTAAGGCAAGAAATAAATATTGTATGCTTTATTGAATTTTAGGTAAGGCGTTATACTCTTTTTACTTTTTGTAATTGTGAAACATGTGTTTCAAGAGCCATGGTGAGTTAGTGTGTGTATGTGAATACTTGTTTATGAAGGTGTATGAACATGTATTTGTGAATAAGATATAGTTCATGTGTATGTGTCAATATGTGAAAACACATATGTGCATACATGTGCATGTGTGCGTACTAATATGTAAGTGCACATGTGCATGTGAAAACGTGTGAAATGGTGTGTGGTGGGGTGGGTGGGTTGAATGAGTGTGAGTGTCTGTGTGCATGGGTTGAACAAGTGTGAGTATGCATGTGTTTGTATGTGTGAGAGGGAGTGAGCACACATGCACATATTGTGTGTCAAGGTGTACGAACATGTGAGCATGAGTAAATGGGAGAGAGTATCTGTGTCTTAATATGTTTGAATACATGTATGTATCTATGTATGCGTGCATGTGTGTGTACTTATGTGCAAATACATAGGTATGTGTGAATGTGTACATGTGTACATATGTATATGAATGTGTGTAAATATGTGTGTGAACGTGAGTTGGTGTAAATGTGAGTGTATGAGGGTATGTATGCGTGTTTGGACATGTTTGAAATTATTTGTATGTGTGAAAGTGTGTACATGTATGCACTTGCACGAGCATGTGTGCATAAGTGTAAAAATGCATGCTTGTGAGTACGTGATTGTGTTCTTGCATGTGTGAGTGGGTGAGTGTGATTTGTGTGCGGTGTGTTTATGTGTGAATGAACACTAATGTGCATGCATATGTGGATGGGTGTATATGTGTGTGGGCATGCAAGCATGTATGCGTGAGTAAATGGGTGTGTGTATGCATATGTTTATGTATAGTGAATGCATGTGATACTCAAACACGTGTTTATTCCCCTTTCATGTGTTTGCTTTTAATGTTTCCTGTATGAATATATATGAGAGATAGTGTATGTATGTGTGTGATCATGTTCTTGTGTGTGTTATGTATGTATAAACATGTGTTTTTCGTATGTGTGTGAGTGAATGCGTGTATGAGTATGAGTGAGTGAGAGGGAGGGAGAGTATGTATATGTCTAAATAAGTGTGAATGTGACTCAAGCTAACCTTCCTTATATGGAGCACAAGTGTGATATTGGTAAAACGAGATACAAGGTTGAGGACGAAATTGCTACCATTTTTTGTGAACCACTAGGTATTCAAGTTTATATATTGTATTGTTTGCTCATTAACAACTGTTGAGTTATGTCTTGCAAGTCTAACTTATAGAATTTCTTCGTATTTTGTAGAAGAAGGTATTAGATTTAGATCTAAGGACATGTAAACCATACCTTAACAATACAAGGTTAAGGAAGATGTTGTTACCATTTCTTCTTTCTTTTAAAGAAACAATTACTCTTAATTTTCAGGCTCTCATAGAGACATGAGAGAATTAATCCGATATAGGTAAACTTTATATTTCGTGATTATTTTCATTAGTTGATATAAAATATATCCAATTTAACACATTTTTTATGTTTTTTTATAGGTTATCATTTGTTTCTTGCTTGCATGTAACGATTTTTATCCATCATGTGTAGGAGGAATGGATAAAAGCACATGCATTATCTAAGAGAACAACTATTTGTCAATACAAGATAACGCCACTCTTATATATCTCAAATATTATGTACATAAAATAAATGAATCTTTTAGTATTACGGATTACCACTCTTGCAAGGAACTTCACTAATTGTTGTCCACTTAAACCTAATATTCTAGATATTATCATCCTTCTATATATAGATGTGTGTAATACTAAGGAGTGGATGATCTCTATTAAAGTTTCTAGGTTTTCCTTATGTTGCATACATACGTGCATCGTTGGAGAACCTATACAACTAAGAGCCACGGTGAATGTATGTGTTGTACGTGTATGTGAATTCATGTGTACATGCACGTGATGCCTTCCTTGTACACACTATTTGCTCATTAACATTAGTTCATGGTGTGGTTGCATATTGGAGTTCAAGGTGGGCCCCTTGTCAATGCCATCGATGATTGATTTCACGGGTGACGCAATGATTATCGTGTCATCAAAACAACTCGAAGGACTTCTAAAGATTGTGCACTTTATTAAGCATAAGGGGTCAGTGCATATTATGGTGTTTATCATTATATCATTACTCATACTCCATCATGTATTTATTTAATTCATTTTAGAAAGGTTCATCTCTCATTTAGATTTTCTATTGGTTGTATAATTTTAGTCAGTTAATGATGAGTCTATGGATGTTTCATATGTATGAAAGTATTCTTGTACAAGCGCATGATGCGTGCATGTGTGTGTGAATGTACATGTTGTATAAATGTACGTGTGAATGTGCTTGAGAGAGAGAGTATGTGTGTGTGATGAATCTCGGATTCATCACTCTAAATCTCATTTATTAAGCTCAATTCCCTAAAAATCAACAGCATATCTGCATCTATTTCGCATAATTAGCATTTGTGCATGATTTCATAAGAATTGCATTTTAGCATTAAATTCTGCATCAAATAAGAAGCCAAAATCCAAGCCAAAAATGACCTGTAAATAGCCTAACTTCCCCTATTTTTAACTCCTCCATGCTAACTCCGAATGCCACAAACCCACCTCCACTGTGTACATATCACTAACAAGAATAAATGAAAAATACAAAAAAATCACTAACTCAAATAAGTGGACCAAAAACCAAACCCTAGTTTCAGGATTTTCGTACTAAAAGCCACATATCTTCCCCATCCAGTGTCCGATTTGATCTTACTCACATTTGAACTAATGCACATTCAATTACCTTCAAAACAAGACCAAGTTCAAGTGAATCAGAGCTCGTATGAGAAAGTTGGATTTTGGGCCTCTTTTGTACATTGTATATTTTCGCGGCTTTTTGACCTTGTATTTTATGTATATATTTTCTTTATAAATAAAAATCCAAAAAATTTAGAATAAGGTATCCTTTATTTATCTTTGATTTTTTCCATATTTTTCCGAATTTTTATCTTGTTTTAAAAATGACAAAAAAATTAGAAAACCCAAAAACCAAGGTATTCTATGTACATGGGATACCCCAAAAATTCACTTTTTACATTTGACCGAATTTGGCTTTGATGTCTTCATGAAAGTTGTAGATCTCGTCGAGACGAGTATTTTTTGTGAAGGAACTTTTTCGATCCGAGGTCATTTGCTATTTTTTTATCGATTTTATAAAAGATTTTTCTCTCGATTTTTCTGGTGCTGACACGTGGCAGCCTCAGAGACCGCCACGTGTCAGTCATTTTTGGCCTTTATTTATCCTTTTTTTAAAATAAAATTAATAATAAAAAAATTAATTAAATTAAAAATTAAAAAATTAACAAACGACGCACGTGCGTCGCACGTGCTCCGCACGTGCCTCGCCCCATCCGTCCCCTTTCTCACTAAGCGCCACGTGGCTCATACTGGGTCGTTCGATCTCGGCCGATCGAACGACCTGGGACCCGTCGTCATCCTCCCAACTCCCCCGAAACCTCCGCCGGCCAAACCTCTTCCCCAACCGCTGCGCCGCCCTTATCCTCGCAACCACCCTCAACGGCCAACGCCCTCCCGAGTCCTCCGCCCTCCATCTCCGCTATCCTCGCACCCGCTCGACCCTTCTCTCCATAAAAGAACCCCGGCCGCCCCCAGTCCAACGATCCGCCGATCCTCGTCGAGACCCCTTTCTCCGGTGGTGACAGCCCGTGAGCAACCCCCCCCCCCCCTCGCCGGTGTGATCCGAAGCCTCCCCGTGCTTCGTCGCAGCAAGCCTCCATCGCCGCTGCTCCGCTCCGGCGACCGGCCGTCGAGCCTTATTTCCAGGTACTCTCTCTCTCCCGCTTTCTCTCTTTCTCTCTCTCTATCTCTCTCTCTCCGCCTTCTCCTTCGCCGGGTACGCCTCGTCGCAACTCCACCATCCTTCGCCTTCTTCAACCTCGCCACCACTGCTCCACTTCACCTCCACCCATCGACAACGCCTCGCCGCTCCCTCCGCCTATCAACCTCGCTCCGACACCGTCGTCAGCAGCCAGGAGCAGCCCCCCCCTCGCCGGCCTCGCTCCACGACGCTGCTTCAACTTCGCCTTCGACAACACCACCAAACCGCCGTCATCTTCCTCGCCAACTGCTATGCCACCCTTGACTCGAGCTCCGTCGACCTTCATCGCCTCGCCGGGATTCGAAGCCACCAGCCACCGTCCCCCTGGCCGTGTGTCGGCCAGAGGTCGGCCACACGAGTCACCGCCACGCCTTCGCCTGGAGCTCCTCCGCCTCGGCCGTGTGTCGGCCCTTGACCGCCCCTCGCCGGTTTTGCCTCCGCCGCTACAACACCGCCAGCAGCAACCCACCAGGCAGCCATCGCACCACCGCCTCCAGCTGCAGGCCGGGCTCGAAGCCCGAGACCCCCTACGTGCGAAGCACGTGCGTGTGGGGGGGACGTCAGCACTAGGTCAGCGACCCCACGGGTCACGTGCACAACACGTGACCTTGTGGGTAATTTGCAGAATCTCCCCGGGAGCTTCTCGATTCGCACTATAGTCCACTAGCCAGAGGTCACGTGCAGAGCACGTGACCCCCTAGGAAAATTGCAGACTTCCCCCCTAAACTCCTGGTAATTGCATTTAGGTCCCCGTCTGCACTTTTATTTTTATTTTTATTTTTTTATATTTATTGCATTTACCCCCCTGTGTTCTCCCTCTGTTTTGAACATCTTCTAGACATCATTTTATTTATACAAAAATAGCACTTTGTTCATCACTTAACTCTCTACATTTTGAGGTACTGTGGGTATTTTTGTGATCATCAGTTAATTAATAAATAATTGTTTTGTGGAAATTGGAATATTTTACCCAATCTGTGCTCTGAAATTCATAGTTAATTCACTGTTGCTTTTAAAATCTCCGAAAAATCACATATTGTAGAGATTATTTTGACTGACATTGTGCCCAAAAATCTTTGCATTTGCATGCATAAATTGCTCTGTAAAAATCATTTAGCACATTTCAGTATTTGATTTTTAATAGGTATTAGACCCCACATTTTCGAAATTTAGGATTTTTCTGAGATCCACCACCTAGTGATAGATCTTAAATAGTTTTATCTCTCGAAAATAAGTAGGTTTAATAGTTATTATAATTAAATATTGAAAATCATTCTGTTAGCATTTAAAAATTTCTAAAAAATTCATATTGCATCCAAAAATTCCAAAAAAAATTACATTACATTCATTTCATCATTATTTACATTGTGGCCAAGTTTCGTATTTTTCGGACAACGTTTGATTGAAATTTACATTTTAGTCCCTAAAATAGGCCAAAAACTGCATATGCATCTCTTATTTGCATTGAAAATACAAAAAAGCCACCTTGAAAACCGAACTAAAAATTAGATAAGTGCAACTCTAGGTTGTTCCTTTGCCTCCTTGTGATCGACCTTGGGACTTGCCCAAGTAAAACAAACATAAGAACCACTTGATTAAAATTGATGAAAAATTTGTGGTTATTTCTTGACCGGTTCCGGTTGCCGCCTACAACGAACGACACACATAATTTTACGCACTTCACGATAAAAACAACTTCTTAACGCGTCTTTTTTCCGGGCTCGTCAGTATGCACACAATTGTGTGCGCCATGATGTGTATGACTATATGCATGTGAATGTTTTCGTACATGCGAAGGTATGTGAATGTGTGCATGTGGGAGAGAGAGAGCATATGTATGTTCGTGTGAGAAAGAGTGATGTGCATGCGTGTGTATGAATGTGCATGTCCATGATGTATGTGTAATTGTATGTGTATGTATGGAAGTGTGTGAATATGTGTTATGTGTGTGAGAGAAAGATAAAGAGAGTGTATGTATATGTGTTTGAATGTGTGCGAATACATGTTTGTATGTGTGAGAGAGAGAGATAGAGAAAGTGTGTGTGTGTGTGTGTGTATTAGTATGTAAATTTGTATGTGTATATGTGTGATTGAGTGAATGCATGTATGTATCTATGTATGTGTGTGTAATAGTTTATGTATTGTTGGTATGTGTGTGTTAGTGATCATGCGCGTGAGAGTAAGCATATGTATGTAAATGTGTATATGTGAATGTTTCTATGGCTGCAAGTGTAGCAACAGGTGTAGCAGGGGTCTGCTGCTGCTATTTTTTTGCCTGAGAATCCAATTGCGACTACAAAATGGACTACGTATGGTAGCTTTGTAGTCACAATTAGCTGAAAATGCGATCACAATGTGTCTACATTTTCCTCGCATTTGCAATTGTAAGTATTGACATGCGACTACACCGATTACAAGCACATGTAGTATCAAGTGTGAAATACAACTACAAAGCTACTACTTTGGCACTACAACGGGACTACAATCGTAGTTGCATTTTTCTCTTTTTTTCTTGTAGTGTGAGTTTACTTGATTAAATTATACCAACCAATAAATATAAAATCTCAAATTATATATTTTTATATGATAAGATATAGAAAATATTTACATATAACATATATAAAAAATAATAAAATTTAACAATGAAAATAAATAGACTTTATCTAGGTATATATAGGTACATTATACCTATATCCTTGGTAAATACATGCACACTTTAGATTTTGATATAAGTGTGTGTATGCTTATGCAAATATTCAAAATGTTATAAGCAACCAAATTTCATATATGAAAAATACAAAAAAATATCCTGTAAATAATAGATCTACACTGTAAATACAAGTATATATTTCATACACTATCTAAATTTAGGTTGTATTTGCTTAAATTTTTTGCTAAATTGCACTTTTGACTTCGTATATCATACACTGGTTGAGGAGAGGATTTCACCACGACATCTTAACCAATGATGGTGACGAAACTATCAATAGGAAATATCGAACCCCTAGTTATTGATTCATAAAAGTCTTGAACTCCAGTTATTAATTCATATGACAGGAATTTATTCAATTAGAGCTTTGATCTAATTAGAACTCAAATTCAAAAAGCATTGCTTCGCAACTTTTACAAGAGTGAAGCCACTCTGTGATTCTATGGTGATAACATGAAGATCTCAACATCACAAAGCTTCTTCCTGAAGTGAATACATATCAATTCGAGGAGGGTTAAAAGGAGTATATACTCTTTGTTGATCTCAATTTTAAGATAAGCTTCTTCAATGATCCTAGAAATCTAAAGGTCTCTAAAGGTCTTGGAGCTTCCTGCTATAGATTTGGAGACTTTATATATTTGAAACCTTTAATACTTTTTGGAATTTTATTTCACATAAAATTTGAACTTACTTGACTGAACATTCCATACAATTTTGAGATTTTTTCCTTCATATGCACAATTTTTTAAAAAAAATAATAAAATGAATAAATTAAAGAAGTAAACTTCTCATTCCAAAGTTTTCGGAACTCCAATAGTGCAATATTAACCACATCAAATTCTTATGCTTGTATATGTGATCGTGCTTGATATAATGGAATTTAAACTACCCCCGTTTCATTTTTTGTCAATTTTTTTATTTTTTTTTGAAAAATATCGCAATGTATATATCTCTATATCCCTCCTATATGTCATTCGAATTTCGTCAGAAACAAAGACTCCTATACCCTCCATCTAGAACAAGTACGATTACAACAGTTCTAAGACCGTTAAAATTACATGTTCTGAATGGAGGATATAAGAGTCTCTGTTTCTGACGAAATTCGAATGACATGTAGGAGTGATATAGAGATGAATATACACGATGATATTTTTCAAAAAAATTAAAAAAAATTACTGGAAATGGGGTGGGGCAGCCATGTTGGCTACCCCTAGGGGGCGTCCCCATTTTTCCCTTGAAAATATAGTGTTTTATTTAAATTCCATACAAGTATTTTAGCTTAAACTATTATTTTGCATCTTTGATCATTTATTTAGGAACACATAAAACCCACATTTATACTTTACTTTAGTATACATGTAGGATCTTTTTTAGGCTTTTAGGAACAACTTTATAATTTTAAAATTAAGACTTCAATATCTATCACGATTTTAGGGGTAAATTACAAAAAGAGTATCCACTATGCGTGGATTTCCAATTAGGGCCTCAACTTTCAAATGTAACAAAAAGGAAACTTTCAACTTTAGGATTAAATGTCGACTTACAGGGGTCATAAAATGTTTGCGGAGACCTATATTTGAGATAAAAAAAGGAAGATATTGCCGATCTTTATTACATTTGAATAATGAGGCCTCTGAGTTGGGATTGACACTTCTTGAGGCTCTTTTTTGTAATTTATTTATTTTTATTTTAATAAGTTATATCTGATTAGGGCATCAATTTTCAAATGTAACAAAGAGGGAACTTTCAACATTACGATTAAATGTCGAGATATAGGGGTCATAAATGTTTGCGGAAACAAGTATTTGAGATAAAAAAGGAAGATAGTGGCCCTCTTTATTACATTTGAAAAATGAGGCCTCTAAGTGGGAATCGACACTTGTCGAGGCTCTTTTTTGTAATTTAGTGTTTTATTTTAATGAGTTATATCCCATGTGGTACACATTAAGAATCTACTGCACGGCTAAGAACTATGGTTGATTCAAAGAGGCCACATGGTTATTAAACTACGTGGTATGTGTTGATCTTGAAAATCCAAGTGTATAGGTGTTCTAATTGATTTTATTCCAAGGTTGCTTATCTTTTGTGCATTTTGATTTTTATATGCACATTAAATCCGAGTACACTTGTATTTCTGAATTTTTCTTTTTATTTCCAATTTATATATTTTTGTATTTTTTTCAATATTTTTTTAAGTTGAATTTAATTTTATTTTGTAAAGAACATATTGGTTACTTGTTTTACAGGGTTTTTTTATTTTTCTAAGGGGTATAAATGTAGCTGGAGGTATTATAAAAAAATTTTGTTTCATATTTGGAAAAATCATTTCTGTGTGAGGTTTTATGTTTTTGTAAATTCGTTTGATTGTATATAATATGATAAGGGTTAAATAATTTAAATAAATATAAGTAGATGTTAGAAAACATGTAATAAATAGTAATATGCGATAAATAGATATGAGGAGATTTTATTTAGATGGTAGGTGGTATAACATATATAATATGATTTTTTATGATGTTATAAATTTTCTTATGTTGCCTGCAGTCATATAGAGGAGTGATCAAGCTCTTTGATAAGTCATACTAGATATGGATGAGTTTCATAGTGTTTTTGGATTTTCAAGCTACCGATTTTTGGATATTCAATATAGGTATTTTAAAAAAATAATTAAAATTTTCTGAATATTTAAGTTCATTTTATATTTTTTACAAACTTTTAAGCTCTAAAAATAGTAAGATGCAATATTTTAAAAACTAAAAACATGGTATGTACTGTATACGTAGGACTATACATGTATTATTGGATTTTTATCTTTTGTTTTTTCAAAATGTTAAAGGTACTTTAAAAACCTTTTTAAAATGTTTAAAAATGGTTAATTAAATTTAGGTACCATGGGTACTTACTCGAGGAGATTTACATTATTCTAAATGATGATATAAAGTAAATGAAACTAATTTATCGTATCAAGAACCTAAGAAAATAAAAGAGCAATAACAAAATAACTAGAATTACAAGAAGATTTTGGCAAATAAGGGCTATTTAATATAAGCCACACACAAAACATGCAAAATAAATTCCAGTAAATGAAGTATAGAATGTTCAGAGGTTGTAAGGCATTTATGGAAAAAGATCAAATAATTACTTTTATGTCTTCGAGGGGCTCAAGTATAATAAGCAAAACATGCTCCTCCAATTTTCGCAATACTCTCGGGTAGGTTCTTTGTGGAGTTTCTAGCACGTGGAGGGATCTCGGTACAAGTTTCACATTGGAGGGGCCTTTTTACTACGAAAATCAAACATTCGCTCTCTTCCCAGTAGGGTTGAGCATTCGACCGACCCACAACCCGACCCGTTAAGTCCGATCTGAACTTGAATCGGGCTCCGGCTCAAAAAAAGAGCCCGTTTCTAAAACTGGCAGGGTTCGGGCTTAGTTGAGCCAGGCCCGAAGCCCGAACGGAAAATCCGGCTCGAAGCTCGAGTCCAAACATATATAATATATAATATTAATTTAACCCTAATACTTCGTGGTCCACTCGAACCCAACCCCCCTCAAACCCTATCTCCACTCTCCAATGGTACAACCATGCACCAACATTTCAAAGTTTTGGAAAAAATGTATATAAAAAATCAAAAGTTTTTGAAGAGAAAAAAATCAAACATTTCAAAGATTTTTTTTATCAAAATGCCATAGGAATGTCACGATTCTTAGATTTATCACAAGTTTTTTAAAAAAAATAAAAAAATTATTTCTATATCACACGTTGAATTAAGCATCTAAAAAAATCAAAAAGATTTAAAGGGAAAAAAGTTATTGTGTCGGCCCGGCCCAGCCCGAACCTGGCCTGAAGTTAATCCAAATTTTTTCGGACCGTAGCCCGGCCCGAAACCTAAAAAAATAAACAAGCTCGGGTTCGAGTCGATGCCCAGCCCAGCTCGCCCGGTCCGATAATCATTATTTACAAGTCCTAACAGGACTTGGTTGCAATTTGACAATTTATATGGTCATCATAAGCAAATTTTGTACATGTCGCTTGGATTCAGATCGCAAAAAAGTCTTAGGATGCCCTTCCCTGTTCAAAACTACAATGGGAGTAAACAGAGTATGAAGAGCTTATTAGTGGCTTAAATTTTACCAATGACCGTGATGTGTATTTGTTTTGTAGTTTGATGGTTTTTTAGTTAGAAGAGATGATAACAAGTGTAGAGAAAGATATGAAGCTAAATCAAAGCATAAAGCATAATTTCAGACTAAGATTTGAATCCGATAGCTCAAATGCATTTGTAGAGAAGATTTGAAGTCTCCGGAGGTCAAGGACACGTAAAGAAGAATCGGGTCCACTTATGCAAGTTTTGCCATCTCGAACGATTTACATAGTTTAATATTTTTACTGAAAAATATTATAGAATTTGTGTATTATTGATCAACAAGAAAGAAATGAGCTGGAATCACGATAATCATAAAATCACCTTTTGGATGATATGATCGACCAACTTAATACTTTGATCGATCAACTTTTGATCAAACTTTGGTTATTATTTGTGATATGACTGGTCAACCTTTTAATCATGATCGATTAACAAGTGATCATGATTGATCGAAATTTAGTCCTTGTTTATGATCTGATCGATCAAACTTTTTATCGTGATCGATCGCCCCTGATGGACCAACTTCTAGCCATGATCGATCGATAATTGAATTGCAGTTCAATAGTCATCTTATATCCAGAAAATCTTCGATGAACATTGTTGACCTAATCGATCAACTTTTCTATCATGATCGATCAACTCTAAGAACATGTTCGATAATATTTTTTGAATATTATAACATTGGGATTTCCTTATGTTACTTTATTGGCAATCCGATGGCTACAAACCCTGGATCTCTATGTTAAATAATGATAACGCATCATCGTGTTGGAATATTAAAGTTTTTAGGGAAGTCAAGACTTGAAATTTCCTCAACCATCCCAACACCATAGGATAGTGGATGTTAGGTGTGTAAACGGATTGAACATGAGCGAACCTGCACTTTTGTCCACTTTTGTTTATTTAATCGAGCATAAACTTGTGTCCAGGTTCGGTTTATTTATTTTCGAACCGAATCTGAATCAAACTTCTTTTTATTTGAATCGAACCTAAGTGAATATCGAACTTGAGAATTCACTAATAAGAGTGAGTGAAAAGAAAAGAAATGGAATATGTGTGTGCGTGTGTGTCTATAATTAGAATAAACACTCATTCAGTTTTTTTCGTTATCTCATTCTTATTCATCCTTTGAAAAAAAATATATTAAGAAGGATTCATCTCTTTGAAAAAAAGTATAATTATAATATATATTTTTATTTTTCAAATCAGGATAAGGAATAATGTGGGGACATACGATAAGTATGGTTTATACTTGTTCTGTTGTCTGGGGATAAAGAAAGGAAAAGAACTAGACACATAGATGATAGATGCTGTAATTACAATGTGACTATTTATTTTAGGATAGTTTATACCGAGATAAAACCTACTTATCTCGTAAATATTCACTTATCTATAGACAAACTTTACTTATCTTGGGATAAAATCCACTTATCTCAAAATAAGTACACTTATGCGGATAAGGATTTGTAACTATGTGTATGTGTGTGTTTATCGAGCCTTTAACGAATCGAACCTGAGCGAACCTATGATTTTTAAGTTCGGTTCGTTTATTTAATAAAAAATAAACTTGTGTTCAGGTTCAGTTCGTTTATTTCTGAACTGAATTTGAATCGAACTTTTGACGTGTTGAACCTAAATGAATACTGAACTTGAGATTTTTCTGAAACCCATAGGTTTCGTTCGGCACATGGGGTAACCCTCATTCTTTCTTACTCCTACGTGGGCCTCACTTTTTATCTTTGTAAAAATTAAATTAATCATTCTCCATCACCAATTCCATCAAAAAATAATATATTATACCATCATGTCATATAAAAATTTTAAACTACTACACTTCTACTCACTTTTTCAAACTTCAATGCAATCACATCACAATAACTACTCATTTTTTCAAACTTCAATACAATCATATCACAATAAACCCACTTCTAACCCACTCCCAGTTTAACCCTCTATCCAAACATCAAAACACAAAAATGAGTTACCTGATACCGGTTTAACCCACCTTAACCCACACACCAAACACACCCATAGTGGATGTTTTCTAGCTGCTCCAGTCAATGAGCACAATAGCTCCTATTGTCTTCCAGCTATCCTGGAAACCATGCAAACACATTTCTAACTCGGTAGCAACCTAATCCATATTAAAATGAAGTGAACCAAAGGAAACAAGCTCACATTGAGCATACATTCCTAGAGGTGCAAGTGAATCATGAATCCAATCAAATCAATGTGATTTGCCTTGAATCAACTAAAAAGCTTCCTCGGATCAACGTTATCAATTCGATATCAAAGTGGACTAGATCATGCAGGTAATGCATATGCTTATCGAGGAAAACTGGTCTTATACCCGTTGACAACCACCAAAATGGCTTAAGTCCAAGTTATCAAGTAGTAATCCTCACACTCACACTTTGTGAATTTTAGATGTGGCAACGTCCTTGTTGTGACATGACCCATCACTTATTCCCAGTGACTGTGACGGTTGCATGCTCCGGGTAGTTATTTCCTCCTATCGCTTTATAGGGGTGACTCCACCTTTCAAGTAGCCCTTTCCACTGTAAGAGAAAAATTGGCTCTGATATCATTTGTAACGTCTCGGACTTAAGTCTACGATCCGTTATCGAGGAAAACTAGCTCCGACAACTTGTTGGATTCGAGTCCAAATGGATCCGTCAAAATGCTTAAGTCCAAGTTGCCAGGTAGTAATCTCCACCACTTATAACACACTCTCACATTTTGTGAATTTTTAAATATGGGACTATTTTTGAAGGTATATGTGTTACAGTATAATAGAAATTCACGTAAGAAATATATGTCCTCAGAATCGGAAAAACTGACCAGAACGAAACTTATAATCTATACATTATACTAAAGCCGAGTCTTCCCAGCTTTAACCCTCCTTCAGACACGTGGAAGCCGCCTCCTCCTCCGTTCCACATTCGGGCCATTCCCACGCCCCACGCACACCCTATTCTCTACCTGCCACCTGCAAAAGCCCAGATTTATTTCCCCTTCGAATTCCAATTTGTGTCTCCTTTTATGTGCAGAGCCTGAAACATACCCATCCTGCCATCCATGGGTTTTTTTGCACGTACTGCCCTCTGGTTTGGTGGTTTTGAAGATAAGCCTCTCACTTTTTTTAGTTTAGTTTTATTAAAAAATTGCAATTATATCCTTGGATTCAAAAATACATATCTTTTTACTTCCTGAATATTTTGCCACAATTTCAATTGTGAGGTAATGTAGATTTAATTTTAAATAAAAGATATATGTCCGTTGGTAATTTTTTTCAAGTTAAGTGTTCAGTTTCGTTCCCAATTAAGTGTTTTGTTTTGTTTTTTAGATGCAGTATTTTAGGTAAAATTTTGTACCAATATATTTTCTATGTTTTTTAGATTATCAAGTTCTTTTATGAACGAAAACAAATTGATATTCAATGTTTCAATACGCTGGCAAATCTCAACTTCTTTCTATTGATAGACTGTGTAGATAACATCTTATTATTGTATTGTAGGGTCAAGAAATGAGTCCTAAACATGGTTTATTAATGAACATGAGTTTGAAAATATTGCTGCTTTGATTGAGTTTTGCACGACTTCTAATATTCTTATACCAATTCATGTAATTTAAACATAATGTTCATTTTTAACATATGAGAGAAATTATCATATTAAAGATAATTATACAGTTGTAGAATTTGCATTGGTTTTCAAGTTCAAGTATTTACCCTATGAAAATATGAAAAGTTGTACATCGTCAGGTATTCGTGTAGTTTATTTCTTTTTTTTTGTAAGTGCCTCCGACTTCGCTTACTCGATTATTAGGATTAGGTATTTCATACTATTAATATATATAATCTACTAATCATACATCAAGTTACATCTTATACATCAAGTTACATCTTATACTACAATATGCTCAAAGTAGATATACGATTTCCTTACCTTTGCCTTCTAGGTTATCCTATTAAGTTATTATCCTTTCCATAATTTTTTTAATTCTAGAATACTTTTAGTTACTGCTCTAATCTATTTATTGTATCCACTAACATACCTTTGAATATGATATCTTTATATTTTTTCATATTATTTATAGGCAGCTTCAAACTAAATGGTGAGAGGCGACCATTATTTCATGGAAAAAATGTCACCAAAGGTAGCATTATTTAAATACCTTTTTATTTTTTTAAAAAAATATATTTTGAGATTACATTCTAATTGTCATTTATTGATTCTATATTTCTTAGTAAAAGGGATTTTTAATGATATGTAAAGAATATCAATTATTAATCTATTGTAATCAACTAATTCAGATTCTGTATGATAAATGAGGCATTGTGTATACAAATGCTTGGGTAATGTTGGTAAGAAAAATATTAACTCTATTTAAAATAGGTTCTTTTACCATATGCTCTTCGGAATGTTATCTCCCATGCAGAACACATGCTCCTACTATAATATTATACATATGTACTTACCGCTATTGTCATATCTTTATCATATACATGTGATCAAGGAAATGGAAGTTTAATCCAAATACTACTAGAAAGTAATCAAAACGGGTTATGTTTCTATGAAATAAAATTTCAAAATACTCACTTTATTACATTTAAAAAATTGTGAAGTGAAAAAATAATATGTAAAATTTAATAAAACTTCTTGCATAGCTATATGATTTCAAAAGAATTCCTCTCCAAAAAAATAATTTTCAAAAGAATATAAAAATTTGAAAACATGTATGACTATGTATATTTTGTCATAATTAACTAAATCTAGAAGGTTTATAATTACATCGATTTTAATGTAAATTCATGTACAAATTTCTTATGCAAATAAATGACCAACATTGTTGTATAAAGATATTATTTTGAAAAAACTCTATCCTAATTCTCTCTTTGTTTAGTTTTTCTCACATGCGTAACTATTGATTTATATTTTGATGCATGCGATTATGTCGATTGTTGTTAGACTTATATAATTTGGAATAATTTTTCATAGATTTAGTGGTAACAATTTTGAACATTCTATTTTAAAAACCATTCTAGATAGTCCTTTTTCTGGAAAAAAAATATACATTTTCCAATGTTTCATGTATGATATAATAGTAGTTGTTCATGGGATATATATTTGCTATTAATTATTAGCATTAATGATTATTTTATGTGTTTCAAAAATGCTATATTCCCTTATTTATTCTATTTAAAAATTGTACTCTAATGTCTCCATTAGTTTTTATAGTTATGAAAATATTCCAAAAATTTCCTTCGCCCGCCGCGGAGCGCGGGTTAATACACTAGTCATATTTGAAAGTCCTAACAATTTAAGAAATGTATTAAGAAGAATGAGATTGTGCTAGAACAACGCCACGTCATCGCCCCGGTGCTCCACCATAAGCAAAGGCTCGATCAAGACCTTATGGAGTTCGGAGCAAAGACCTAAGGGCCTGGATCAATACTTGAATTCTCCATCTCTCTTGTAGACAGACTTCGATTTCTTGCCATATCCCTATTTCCACCAGAGTCGGAGCTCTCATTAAAGTGGAAAATATGGAAAGTAGCAGAAAGAACATGTTAACAAGGATCCTTGAGCTATTATAGAGGGAAATGTAGTTTTTTTATGGGTTCATTTGGTTGCAGGGTTGGGTTGGGATCCACCGATGTGCCCCTCCTCCAACCCTCCCAACCCTCCTCACAGTTTACTATTCACATGTGTACCCCAACCCAACCCAACTTGTAACGTCCTGGGCTTAGGTCCCCGGTCTGTTATCGAAACATTACTTGCCCTGACAACCTCTTGGGATCGGGCTCATACGAACTCGAATAACCACCCCCAAAATGCTTAAGCCGGGTTGTTCGGTAGTAAGCCCCTTACTATTTATCCCACCCGGATTTTTTTGTTTTCCACGGTGTGGGACATTTGTTTGGGGTTTTACAACCTCTCCCACTTATATTCGCAACGTCCTCGTTGCGATATGGCACATCACTTCTTCCTAGTGACAGTGGCGGTTGCACGCTCCGGGTAGTCATTTCCTCTAACCTCTTGTAGGGACGGCTCCACCTCTCGGGTAGCCCTTTCCACTGTCAGAGGGCGTTCGTCTCTGATACCTTTTGTAACATCCCGGGCTTAGGTCCCCGTCATTATGTCCACTGGAACTTTGATATGCTAATTTTATTATTGGTCCATTTGCAATGTTATTTATGTTGGAGCCGTAATAGGATAATTTTTAAGTCGAATGGACTTTAGTTGAGATCATTATTTTCTCTGCTCGTTGATTACCATGCATGTATTGGTAACAGTTTGATCGTGTAAATTTAAGTTGCACGCTTCCGTTGGTCAGCACGACTCATTCCGTTACAAATGGTATCAGAGCCGAACGCCCTCTGACAGTGGAAAGGGCTACCCGAGATGTGGAGCCGTCCCTACAAGAGGTTGGAGGAAATGGCTACCCGGAGCGTGCACCCGCCACTGTCACTGGGAAGAAGTGATGAGCCATGTCGCAACGAGGACGTTGCGAATATAAGTGGGGGAGGTTGTAAAAACCCCAAACAAAGGTCATATACTGTGGAAAACAAAAATTTCCGGGTGGGATAAATAGTGAGGAGCTTACTACCGAACAAACCGGCTTAAGCATTTTGGGGGTGGTTAATCGGGTCCGTATGGGCCCGATCCCAAGAGGTTATTAGGGCCAGTAATGCTCCGTTAACGGACCGAGGACCTAAGCCTAGGACGTTACATTATCTCAAGTTGTGGACATTTTCTATATGAATGAAAATTTCTTTTGCCATTTTTTGTATGAATGTTATATCACGCAGGTTGTTTATAACTGTTGTTGGGTAATACTTGTGAATGGGTTTCAAGATGCGCTTCTGTCGAGGCAGGGCGTTATGGTTTTTTTCCTGTTGGTCAACTTGAGTCCGTAGACCCGGGTTAACCTTCTCCCCTCTCATGCCCGACCTAGTTGGAGCTTTGTTGGATCTTTCTTAAGTTAGAGTGGCTGTTTTTTTTTAAAATCCATCACTAAATTAATCGTTGTTAAATATATAACGACGATATTATTCATTGCGAAATGATTTTTCATACTCAAAAGTAGCAACAAATATGATATATGTCGTTATATCATTAGCAGCGGTCCATATAGCGACGTTTATCCATTGCTATTTTTTAAAATATCAATTAATCGTCGCTATTTTTTTACTTCAAAATTTAGCAACGATCAAGTAGAAGTTTGAAAAATAGCAACGGATAAGCGTCGCTACGTAGACTGTTGCTAATGATATAATGACATATATGATATTTGTCGCTAACTTCGAGTGCGAAAAAACATTGTGATCATCGTTATATATTTAATAACGGCTAATTTAGTGACGGAATTTGAAAAAAATCCACTATAGCACAATTTTTTTGCAGTGTCATATTTATCTTAGGAAGCAGAAGTTCTCTCTCCAAGCGCTCTAACTCGTTAAGGTCGGTCGTTCCTTCAATTCCTTTTTGTTGCTCGTGATCCTCACAAACTTGTAACCGCCTTAAGTGGTAGTTGTTGCACCCATCTTCTTCATCCAACCTATAGGGTCTGTTTGGTTGTTGGGTTGTGTAACGTCCCGGGTGGGGTTTTTACAGATAACAAGAACCAAAATGACTCTTATGATTACATCATCAAAAGAGAAGATCGAGAAATAATGAAAGTAACTGTCCAACTAGGTAATGACCTCAGAACTGATTCTCAACTGTGCTGCCAAAGATTATTGCCTCGGTCTCCTGCTCAAGATTTCCTATTGGATTTTCAAGAGGAGTAACTTGTGAGTCAAATGACCCAGTAAAGATATAACAATAATTTATAAGTGAAAGAAGACTTAGGTAGGCAATGCAAGTGCAGAAATACTCAAGTATAAAGTCTCTGATTAGGCTACAGTAACGAGTAGATTGTTGACAATTTATACAATTATTCCACTTCTTAAAGTTCTTTTATCCGTAGCTTATTTATTTATTTATTTATTCTGGAATCACCCGTCAAAGGAAAAAGTCTACGCTATGAATGAAACCCGCATCGCTTCATTTAGAGTGCAAACTAAGACATGTGCGCAAGTGTGATCCTTTAGCTAGTCTGGTTGGCAGTACTCTGACACTCGAGACATGAGACGTATAGCCCCAAGGAATCGTGATTCCGTCGATCAAGTCTGCCAGGGGAGTCTTGCCGCCCCAAAACTAATAGTCACAAAACAGATCCGTGTGGTGTGATGCACACATGCATCTACCCAACTCTCCATATTACCTACCACCACCCCACTCTATGATGCCCCTCGAGTGGGGTGATCGGCTATCGGCTTAAACCGAACTACAAAGGTGTGCACCCACCTTGTAATATTTATTTTCGCATCCCACACATGTGTATTATATTTTATTCAAGTAACTGACTTGAGACTGCGACAATTTCACTAATCATAAAAACAATCCCTTAATATTAGGAATCGTATGTCCACAACTTTTCATATAACAAGGTATACCCACAAGTATCATATGCGGTTCTTTATCCACAAGGAACATGCCAACTATGGATTCTTAAACAAATCCCAGAACTCCTTATCCCATGCCATCAAACTCGTTTCGATAGTGGATAAAAGAAAAATCTTTGGTCGCATGCTTAAACATCTACTCATGAAATCTCATACGATATTTTATAATGTGAAGAATAATCATACTACGACCAATCGTGAGATATAGAAGTGTTGTATCTCCAAATGTGAGATATATCTATTACTATCATAAGACTGTGTTGTGGAAGATGCATTCTTACACAGGCACAACTAGGAAAAATAATCTCTTGCGGGTCTTTTATGTAATAATATATAAAAGAAACCGGATAAAGGTTTGGAAGAAGGTTTGGTTAATATAGATATGTGCAAAATTAGGTAATACAACTCAAGTTATCGAGGAATCAACCATCACATAACTACGCCCATGACAATTACAACTTGGTTTACGAACTAAGATGTTGTCCATTTATACAATGCATATTATAATATACATCTTCATGAAATGCATGATCTTAAACAAAAGATGCCTTTCTAATAAAAGCCACGAGTAGAAAATATGATAGTATAACTTTATCTATGCCATTTAATTTATTTTATTGTTATGTATCACTCGTATTATTATTTATTGTTGGTGAATATTGATAGGATGATGTTGTAATTATGGTTAGGGAAATTCCCACTTTACGTTTTCAGCATGTTATCGACACCTCCCTAAAATAGAATAATGTTCCTAATATGTTACAGGATCTTTCCAAAAAAAAGTTGATAACTACTTACATTACGTTTCTGTGAAATTCCAAACAAGTCAATAATGACCTACAAAAAGGTTGATTATGGTAATGTTAATACAAAACTATAAAAAGAAAACGTGTTGTTAAAACGGATAAAAATATTACTGCAAGCTTGTTTGCAAATAAAAATTACTTTAAAGCATAAGAATTTCTTATTATGATAATATTAAGATTTAACCTATGAGTTGCTAGAAAAATATACAGTAATTTCAACCATCAGCAAATAATAGACCGAAGCCATTAGACATTGAAGGTCACGAGTGGGATTTCCTGTATACAATAATTTATGACAAATACCTTAATTTATGACAAATATCTTATACGGATGATTATGTATGCTGATGCATTATGTACCACATGAACGGTGAACCACAAGAAAGGTTGTATGCATTTATGCATTTAACCACAACCATGTCCTCATAAACAAAATAATCAACAAGCCTGTACCATAAGATGTATAAAGGTCATTCAAGACATCACCCAACAATCATCTAGCAACAAGATGACTTTTGAGCTAATTACTGCATGAAAGCTCAAGGAAGCGAATTCATGAAAAATACATGCAGTAAACCAACAACAAAAAGCAATCCCAGGGTTAGGATCAAATCGACGAAAACCCCAATCAACAATCTCCAATATCGCGGGTATGCGAAAAGAAAGAGAAAGTTGATGATCCGTTACCTAACGTGAGCCTTTGATCCGTGCAAATGATTAACGATCCGAGTGTTGCAAAGCCTTTCCCTTGCGACGCCGTTCTTCTTCCTCTCATTGCAACGAAGCTCCGAAGCCTCGTGACTCGCCTACGGGAAGACACTCCTCCTCTTGTCTCTCTAAGGGGGGAGAAGAAGAAATCAACTTTGGAAGGAAGCACAAGAAGGAAAGAGATCAATAGGTACTTAAAGATCATTCAATGGGTGAAAAAGGAAATAAGGTTGTCAAAAATGAGGGGGAATATGGTCAAAAAATCTCAACAACGTGTAGAATAAAGATTAAAATCTGTGGGTCCAATTTCCATAAAAGTCCCTGACCATGGTTCACTAAAAAAGGCATAACTTCCTCGTATCAACTCGGATTCGCACATTCTTTGTCTCGTTGGAAAGCTTGCGACGAGACGCTTCATTTGACTATGACAGTGTATATATTTTAATATTCGAAAAAGGCCGGAATTTTTGGGGCGTTATAAAAACGATTTTCAAAATGAAAGAAAGATCAAATTAAAATAGTAAATGATTTTAAAATAAAGAATGGTAAAAATTAAAAAAATCTTTGTTATTTCACAAACTATTTTTTTATTTTTAATAAATTTAATAATACATATACAATATTATATACAATATACATCAATATGTATGTGTACAATATACTTATATATTACATACATATATTTTTATTTTATTATTTTTACAAAAAATACATTATAATCTATATTTTATTTGTTTAACAAATAATTAAGGCTTCTAAATATTCATTATTTGATTTTTATCGCTTATTTATAGGGGGTTAATAAATTAGTACTTTGTACAATATATACACTGTTCTTTTGCACAATGAGGAGTTGATTTTGTTTTTATTTTATTTTGTAATTCCTAACTTTTATTTTAATATTATAATTATTATGAATAGTTATAAGAATTTAAAATACACTAGATATACAATTTTTACACAAAAGATAATTAAATAATACATAAATATGTGTATAGGTACTGTGCAAATGGACACAATTTAATTTTGCAATTCTTTTTATTATTTAATACACATTTTTACTTATACGTTTTATTGAGAAACTACCTTATTTTGAGATCAACATTATCAATAAATAGTACAAATATATATATATATATGTATGTATGTATATGTATGTATGTATGTATGTATGTATGTATATATATATATATATATATATATATATATGAGGATGGGAAGCTTGCACCAAGGTGCATGTAATTTTATATTTACCGGAGCTTATATCTTCTACATTTTTTACTTCTTCGAAAAATATCACCATGTATATTCATCTATATATCTCTCCAATATGCTGCTCGAATTTCATTAGAAACAGAGACTCCTATGCCCTCCATCTAGAACATGCTGATAAAACTACCTGTTCTAGATGGAGGTCATAGGAGTCTTTGTTTCTGATGAAATTTGAATTACATATTAGAGGGATATATAGACGAATATACATGATGGTATTTTTCAAAAAAGTAAAAAAATGTAGAAGATATAAGCCCCGGTGCATGTAAAATTACATGCACCTTGGTGCAAGCTCCCCATCATATATATATATATATATATATAGAGGAGTGATCCTATGAGAGCAAAAAGTTGTGAGAGCATGAGAGGAATGATTCTAGACCACATGATTCTATTTTCTCTCTCATGGTCTTCTCTCTCCTGGGTGAATCATGTGGTCCATAATCATTCCTCTCATATTCTCACAACTTTTTGCTCTCATAGGATCACTCCTATATATATATATATGAGAATGGAAGAGGACATGCATACTGAATATGTTTGGGATTTTTGTGTTTAAACAAATAAGGACCCTATCTCCTCCTGCTTTATTTTTTGTCGATTAGGTCAACACTTCAAATTTCTCGAGGTTCGGATTAGTCTGCATTTATTACATAACTACATTCTTTTTTCTGTTTCCTTTTTATTTTATTCTTTATTCTTTTATTTTGGATAAATAAATGTTAATTATGCATTATTAACAAATCAACTATGGATGACATTTATTGATTTAACACATATTTACATATGTTCTCCTAGTGAATTTGGGTAAAATTAAAGAATGAAGATGATGAATGATAGATTCATCATTCCCTTATAATTTAGCTTTGCTAGTCCCTTAGCAAACACTTATTCAAAGAAGAAGTGAAAAATAAAAAATTAAAAAAAAGGAAAGAACATAGAACAAAATTGATTATTAAACTTATCTTCATAAAATTACAATATGGATCTCAGTTAGACCCGTGGATTATTACTTTGTCGGAACCTTATTGGGAAATAGATTTAAGACCTAACAGTCCTCAAGTTCCACAAAACTCCTATTCAGGTCACCTCAATAGTCCTGTTAGAACAAGTCTGCATACACAACTCTAATGACTGTGAATCTTTACTTGTACGATGTAAGTGAAGTATAGCTCTCCACCTTAGAAATGGTGAAGAAATGACCTCCCTCGATATGGTAACTCTAGTCCCCCGATCTAGCAGCTCTTTCCTCGAGGAACGAGGTATTCTCCTCTAAGTTCAAGTGCAATCAGCTCAAGAAGAGGGGGAAAGAAGAGAATGGATGGTAGCCAGTGTAGCTACCTATCCTTTGGAGCTTGACCAGTATAGCCAAGTCTCCAGCTGCAAGCTTCCTTGAGATGAGTTGTTGTATCACATAAGTTTTGCTTATTTTTCTATATACATTCTGGTAGATACTTTATTTTCAATCAATCATGTCCTCATTTTTGGAGTTTTTGCATTTTTATGCATATATAAAACATGTGCAACATGTACTTAAGGAGTTTTTCTTCTTGAGCCATTGGACTATCCCTGTTTTGAATTATTATTGGAACCCCACAACATCTTATCGTTAGACGTCAGCGTCATTAGATTATGTTGAGATGCACTACCCTCCCCAGAGGAGGAAAGATGTTTCCACTAGTTGTTACACATCCGTGTGCTATCCCAAGCCAAAAGGATTCTGCCCCCTACCACCTCATCCACAGAGAGTTACGTGTAGAGTACTTGTCCAGTTTAAGCCTCTGTCTAGAAGAATCATGGGTGTGTTGTGTGGAATATTCTACTTAGACAAATCAAGATGACATGTGAACATAGTCACGTGGACTCAAAGAGTTAAGTCGCCAGTACCTGAAAAGTCTCAACTCCATTTCCTATAAAATTCCTATGAAATTAAGTGGATTACAATCTTATCCAGACTCCATTCTTCAATTTTAGTCCATACTAGTTTAAACATCAATTTCATTCTGAAAATTGCACACGCAGAAACAAAAACAACAAACAAGAATATTTACAAATTCTTTTGTGGGAATTTTTAAAACTATGCAACTTTTCATGGGTTTTGGAATTTTTGTAGTTTTTATGTATTTTTAACAAGAAAGACAAGAAAGACTTTACAAACATTTACAAAGATATGTACATGTTTACAAGGATTTTATACACATTTTGCACAAGATTTTACAAAGAGAATATATACAAGTTTTATGTACAAGTTTTATAATTGGATTTTATTTAAAAATTTTATTAAAGGATTTTATGCAAAGATTTTATATACAGATTTTAATTCACAGAAGGATTTTAGTTTACAAGTAATTACAACTTTTATTCACATGAGGATTTTTACAAGTTTACAAACTAATTCTTATATCCATAATTTATAACTCACGTGATAAAATATTTTACAAAAATTTTACAAAATATTTTACAAAAGATTTTTCAAAAGTTAGTTTTATGAACAATTTTACAAATCATTTTACATATAGTTTTCAAAAAGGGTTTTGCAAACATTACATTTTCAAATATTTTACAAATATTTATACAATATCCATAAGTTTAGTACAAAAATAATTTACAAATACTTTAAAAAATGATTTTACAAATATTTTTGAAAAAGTGAAAAAAATTTACAAAAATATTTTTTCAAAGGGTTTTACAAATATTTTTACAAAGAATTTTTGCAATCATTTTGCAAATATTTTCAAAACCTTTTTATTCCAATTTTATAAATAATAGCCATATTATTAATACCAAAGTATGAGTTATGACTAATGTATATATACAATGTATACGACACACTCTATACTTAGCTCGAACTATGTCCTCATAGTGATGAAGAAGCGACAAAAGAATACATAACTCGTATTAAGTATGGAAGAGTGAAAAGAAACCTATACTACAATGTCTCAAAAGAACAAGATAGAATGAATAGAAATATGTGATCTTCCTATACATAGGATCAAGTAATCCTAAGTACAAGTTACCACATATATATATAATAGTTTATTATTCATACGAGTCATGACCCCCCCTCTCACACACACATATATTAGTTTAATATTCACAGGTCTGTTATCTACTGCAACTTCGGTGAGGAGAAATGTGAACTAGAGCTTGGAATGGGAATATATCGGATGGGTCTATTGTTCAAAGAATATAATATAAGAAAAAGATAATACATACTTAATTTATGTAATATAGTTTGAGTAATGGGATAGAATCGAGCTCTTGGCCCCATCTCCCTTTTCGCCCAACTTGAGAAATTTTCTCCTAACGGTTTGGGATGGATTCTCTCAGATTGCACATGATTGGTGTTTATTTTTTAAAAATGTTGTTCGTTTGAAGAATAAACATTGTAATAAGGGGGTTAATCCCCCGTCCGACGTGGTTCTCAAGAGTACAACAATTCCCATTTACATCCCATTATTTTACCGTATTCCTATATTGTTAGACCACGATCTGGTATCAAGTCTGCTCTGATACGAGTTGACGGGACACGAGTTGGTATCGTCTCATATCAGATACATGTTATTATGGATACAAACCATTTATAACGGACACGTATGCACAATCGACCACCACCGTGGAAGTACTGAAAGAAAGAACAACCAGGTAAAACGGTGGTCGGCCACCTTTTGCGATCACTGCAGAAGAAAGATCATTATAAATTAGAACGAGTACAACTCTTTCCGTTCCCTCGCTCTTTCGTCTCTCTCTCTCTCTCTTCCCTTTCTCTAAAGGTTATATTGTTATTTTGGTGGTGTTGAGACAATGCACCTCTATATATAGCCCGTTACAACTCCATAATCCTATTCTCAACCAGACTATAAATAGAATACAACTCAACTATCACTAGAATTAGAAGTCCGATCCTAATATGATACTAGTCCTAACATATCTTTATTCCACCTTATTATTCTTATTCTAATCCTCCTAAATATCAATTTTCCTAACTATTTATTTAACACTCAATAAAAAGTCGTCATTTGCAAGTTTTGTACAAATCAGCAGTGGAATGCAGGTCGTTGCCAGTCGTTTGGGTTCTCAGGAGATGCTGTGTCATTATTCCTACACCCCCATCGCTGAACAGAGCACGTTGCAGCACTCCCACGCGCACCTCGCAGCTCCTCTTCCCTCGCGCGAATGGCATCATCCCTCCGCATGATAGGTACCCCTTCTCCTCCTCCCTCTTCTCCCCCGCCAAGTTCCAACTTCTAACCCTTGTCCTCGCCGTCCACCAGACATCGCCGTCAATCTCACAGGTAAGAACCCCGCATCCCCGCCACCATCTCCCTCCTCCCTCACCACCGCCGCCACTCGGCCCCATCTCCCATCTCGCCTCGCAGATGGGATGTTCAAGGGAGTCTACAACGGCAAGCGCCACCACGCCGCCGACCTCCCCGCGGTGCTCGCGAGGGCGTGGAGCGCAGGCGTGGATCGGATCATCGTGAGAATCATTCGTTTATTTCGTTTCATTTGGGCATTTTCGCGAACAGTTTGTGTGCGTGCTCATTTGTGGTCTGGTTTCGTTCAGGTCACCGGGGGCTCGCTGGAGGAGTCGAAGGAGGCGCTTGCCATTGCGGAGACAGATGGTCGGTTGTTCTGCACCGTCGGGGTGCATCCAACGCGATGCAAGGTAGAGTACTGCTTAATTGTCCAGTTACTTCTGCTGAATCGGATCGGTGCTTGTTCGTTGTTGCTTGTTCGCTGATCGAACATGATGTTTTCCTGCAAGGAATTCGAGGAGAGCGGGGACCCGGAGCGGCACTTTCAGGAGCTGTTTTCATTAGCCAAGCATGGGGTGGAGAAAGGGAAGGTGAGTTGAGTCATGAACTTTGGTTATTATTTGTTAACCACACGCCTTTGATGGCATCGAGAGGGAGAGGGAGAGGGAGAAAAGAGCAAATAATGCTAATGTAGAATATCTTCTCTTAATCTCTGAGTCATAGACTTGAGGAGATCAACACGAGGCGATATGATCTGTACTAGAAGAATGACAATTAAAAAGGTTAGAAAGAGATGAAATTCAATGTTTAGTGGACTATGCCATTTTCAGATGTAAATCGGGGGACTACTTGTCTAATGTATGAAATTTCTCTTCATATCATACAATATACTACAACTGATGGGGTATTTGGACTCTGATACCAAATATAGCGTCCCGCCTCGTCGGGAGTGCATCTCAGCGCCTATTCACAAAATTTACCCAACAATAATTATAAGCAACCAGCATGATAAGCTATTCATATAAAAAATGGCAAAAGAAGAAAGTTTCCATTCATATAGAAAATGTCCACAACTTAAGCGGGCAAGAATAATCCAATTCTTATTATTACATCACCAATAGAAGAAAAGGAAGAACAAAGAAAATAATTTGTTCAACTAGATATAACCTCCGAAATGATTTCCAACTGTACTGCCAAAAACTCAAGCCTTAGTCTTCCGTTCAAGATTTTCTGTTGGATTTCCAAGAAGGGTAAAATGTGAATCAATTAACCCAGTACATATATCAAAATAATTTATGAATAAAAGATTTTAGGTAAGCAATGCAAAATGCATTAACTAAACGTGTATAATGAAATCCGAAGAACTCAAATAGATGGCTCTAATTATGTTCTACGCCTCAAGTAGATTTTATAACACTTTACACCATTAATCCATTTTTAATAGCATTATTCATTTATTTATTAATTCCGAACTCATCCGTCAAAGGAGAAAGTATACACTAGAAAATGAAACTTGCATCGCTTCATTCAAAGTGCAAAAACTAAAACCCGTGCTCAAGCGCGATCCTTCAACTATTATGGATGGTAGTACTCTAATTGTCAGGACATGTGGCATATAACCCGTGAACCGTACTCCGTCAACCGAAATTGTCGGGGAGTCTCGCTCGCCCCAAAATTAGAAGACCACAAATATTGATCCATACGGTGCGATGCATGCGTGCATCCACCCAAACTCTCCTGAGTATCTACCACCACCCCATTCTGTGATACCCCTCGAGTGGGGATGACTTACTGTCAGCTCAGCCGGACCACAAGGTGTGTACCCACCTTTTAGTATTTAGTATTCATTCCTCACATGCATAGTATACATTACCTAAGTATTTAACTTGGGACATGATTAAGGTTTCCAATAATCAGTTAATGAACCATTAACATTTAGGACCCTCAGGTCACCGTCCGATACACATCAAGATTGTTCTAAAGGACGATCACCAGTATTTCGTGGTATACCTTAATATAAGGGATTCCTCGCACCTTAGTCATTAGAGTGAATCATTGAGCACCCTGATCCATGTCAAGCAGGCTCTTTGCGGACCAAAATCTATATTGTCAAATGAAGGATATAAAATAGGTAGTGGACAATACTTATATTACTCTATTGCCAAGAATCCTTGCTCTGCACTGCTCGAAGTTGCATGTATTATATGTATTTAGTAAACATATCCCACTCTATACGCATCGTAACATCAAGACGTAGCGTAAACAATAGTTATCTACATAAGGGCACATATATATAACGTTCTTCATGAGCCTCCATCTTCAACAAATTTAGGTTAATGTAGCACCAGAAAGGCATAAACACCACCATAGTGCGTATATTCCATTGATTCCAGCACACATGTAAGTTCCATATTCATGGATGCCCCTTTGATTGCGTTAGAAAAGATGTTGCAATGTTGTAAGTTGGTGATCTAAGCTCATATATGGAAGACTTCAAATCACGTCTTCATTGGAATAAAATATGGATTTCATTAATGTGTTGAGTATTCCAATCATGACATGGTAGTTCGATAATAACAAGACACTGTCTATATAATATGCGACACTAAGAAAATCGGTTTCCATAGAATTTTAAAGACATGATAACAATGATCTATTTACAATATGAGATGGAATTCCTAAGTAGTACATTGGATTTACTTAAATCCCTAGGTACTACAAAATATTTTTTTATCTGGATGTACAGTGGTGTCGCATGTTCAACACATGACACCCTCAAGCTTGCAAAAGTCGGCCGACTAGGCCGACTAGTCGAGTCGGGGGGTAGCCGACTTGACTAGGCCTAGTCCGCCCTTAGTCGGTCCACCCGACTAGTCGGCCTAGTCGGCCGACTAATCGGCCGACTTTTACAACAACCTTTTTTATTATTTTTGTTTTTCACTTTTTTTAAAGCAAACATATTCTAATATGCTTAATGTTATATTTAAAGTCAATTACTTCTTTTATTTCATCATGATGTCATATAAAATGTACAAATATATGTATATATATACGAATATATGTATAAAAAACTGATTTATATATTTAAAATAATAAAAAATTCAAATCGACTAATGACCGACTAATTCCGACTAGTCGCCCGACTACCGACTAATCCTTAGTAGGTGACCCTGCCGACTTCGTACCGACTGCCGCTTTCTGTAACCTTGGACACCCTTTAATGTTTTTTACTCAGGTACTACAAAGATAATGCATCTTCGATATGTGCTATTGATATCACACATCGAACATGCGATATCTGTTAGTCCCCCGTTAAACCAAACTTTTCTTTCCGTAAACCATCACGCCTCACGCACCTTCGACCCTCTTGCGCCCGCGCTCCCTCGACTCTGCTTCCTCCCGCTCTCGCGCGGGTGCCGCCTCCCTCGACTCCGCTTTTCTTCGTCCTGCGCCTGCCCTCAACTCCGCTTCTCCTGCTCTCGCATGGTTGCCGCCTCCTCCCCCCGCTCCACCAAGTCCTTCGACCATCCTGAGCTCCCCCACGAGATCCTCCTCCGTTTGATTAGGAGAAGATTTTTAGATCGGTTAGGGGCAACTTTGGAAAGCAACGTAAGTACACTGATCAAATATGATGTAATTTTTACCAGGAAGTTTCCATAAAAATAACCACTATGTATTCTTCTTTTTGATGGAGCTAGCCAGGTGGGGCCGCATGTATGATACCGGACACCGGGAGTGTTGGGAGATTGCAGTCCAAGCAAATGCTGAAATGGATCAATGGTTGGTATTCTAATTTGCAGATGCACTCAAGTTACACGAGGAGCATGCTGACCGGACTCAGGCAAAGGCTAGACGAGGAAGGGCTACAGGGAGAGGAAGAGGTGGGGGAAGAGCACATGAAGCACCAACCATACCTGTTGACGAGAAGGAAGACGCGAGGGCAGATGCAGATCTTCCATCCATGGAATTGGAGAACCAGTTCCGTCACACCAGTTGTTAAGTTGAGTGACTGTGTGTGGGCATGCCAACACCGTAGGCAACGATGAGGCTAGGCGTGGACATTAGAGATACGCAACCCATTTACTGCACACTGACACCGCCGCCAATGCCAACATTTGACGACGACGGTGCATGACCCTCCCAAATATCAATGATAGATGATGCCAGTTGTTTATTACCTTTTGATCAGCATGATACAACGGGGACATATCAACGAAGAAGAAGGTGATGAGTTGTAAATGTCTAAGTAGTTATAAATATAATGTTGTTCATGTAAGTCAATTATATGAATGTTTCTGTGCATCAGTGTGGACGATTCGATAATATGAACTTGTGGCTTTATTCTAGTCAATTATGTTACTGGTTCTGTGCTTTAATGTGGCTTTATTCTGGTCAATTATGTGAATGTTTCTGTGCATCAATATGTGGATCAATTCCGTGAATGTTTATTTGCATGAATATGCCAATTTGAATGTGGAAATCAAGATCAAGTAGGATTCATTGTGGAATTCAAGATCAAGTAGGAATGAATGTGGAATTCATGATAAAGATCAAGTAATAACGAATGGTTCTACAAATTCCATGGAAATATCACATTTCCAGGAATTTCCTTTAATATCGCATGTTGAATATGCGCTATTAATGAAACTTCCGGGAAATATGTTATATCCAGGAAGCTCCTTCAATATCGCATACTCAACATGCGATATGGACGAAACTTCCTGTAAATCTTATGGATCCAGGGAATTTATCCTATATGCATTCTCGACAATCAACATGCGATATAGGATAAAAACCCGGGATCCGCAAGATTTCCAGGAAGTTTCATCTATATTGCATGTCGAGTATGCGATAAAACCTTAAATAGCACATCCATGCATTCTCAAAGATAGCGCATATCGAAGATGCATTATCTTTGTAATTCCTGGTTAAAAAAACATTAAAGGGTGTCGCATGTAGGGGTGGGTATATGACTGGTTCAGGTAGGTATGGTTTATTCGATTTGGGTTGAATTCGATTTGGGTTGCAAAAATGACACCCATCACCCAACCAGATTAGATTAGGTTGAGATGTTTGGGTGACTAGTTTGAGCCGATTGGGTTGGGTGAAAACCAAATTACCCTTATGAAAATTTTGTTAATTGAAGGTAAAGTAATGATGGGGTCATTGATGTATGAAAAAGATGTCAAAGTAAGCATGTATAAGCTCAATAGAGAAGAAGAAGATTGTAGGGATATGTTCAACATGGATGAAGAAGGGTAGGATATGTTCAGGTTGATATGAAGACGTTCAATTAAGATTATGGGATTTTCAAGAATAATTTATGCCATCTGAAGTGGATGGGATTGAAGCATAGTTGTGTGGTAACAAGGCATACTCTCAGTTGTTTATAGATGTAGTGATTGTTAGAGAATACCATATTATTGTTCCTTTATTTACCTCTATTTCCTTATGTATCATTGTTTCCTTATCAACTGTTCCCGATGTAACCCCATAGGGGTATTTATGTAAGTTCTCCTCTGAGCACCCTAGGGTTTAGTCCTATATAAGGACCCCTAGACCTCACAGAATATACATAGTCTTACATTCCTTAACATGGTATCAGAGCATGTTCGATCCCTACCCCTACCCCACCTACCAGCCTCGTCAATGATCGTAACCTAGGGCATTCGCCGCCCTAGGCCATCGCGCCTCCCGCCTCCAGACCTCCACGCCCGCCGTCCTCCTTCCCCTTCACGCCCGCCGCCCGCCGCCCTCCTCGCCCAACCGCGCCCCACCACCTCCGCGCAACCCCCCCGTGCGCCTCCCCGACAGGCGCGCAACCCCCGCCCTCCAGGCGCGCAACCCCCTGCTGCGTCCCCTCGCCAGGCGCACCTCCAGGCGCGCACGGCACCTCGCCTCCCCGCCTCCCAACTCCGTGCGCACAACCTCCGTGCGCCTCCCCGCCTCCCACCACGCCATCCTCGCCAGGCGCACCTGCTGCGTTCCCCCCCTCAGCCCCACGGCCCCCCCCTCGGCCCCACGGCCCCTCGCCCAACGACCCCTCGCCTCCAGGCCTCTCGCCCCACGGCCCCTCGCCCAAGCGGCCCCTGCCCTCCAGGCCCCTGCCTCGCCCCACGGCACCTCGCCCTCCAGGCTCCTGTCTCTGCTCCACGCCTGCTGCAGGCCCCTGCCCCACGACCCCACGGCCATCAGCCTCCAGCCCCTGCCCCACGGCCCCTGCCCCACGGCCCCAGGCCCGACGGCCCCTGCCCCAACTGCTCCTGCTACACGGCACCACGGCTCCAGCGACCTCTTCGGCATCCTCCTTGCAAATCCTTTGGCTCTATGTGCTCTAGACCCCCAACCGTAGATTGATGGTCTTGCACGGATACATCGGAATGGTTTGCTAGTTGCGTATGATCTCTATTTCCTCTGCATACTAGGTCATTGTATTTTTTGATCACTGCGGTCACCATGACATCTGCTCCTGCGTCTTCGGACTCCAAGCCCCTATACCCTGCTTCATCTATGATGGTACAGGGCACCTCTATCAAACTAAAGGGCTCGGAGAACTACATACTATGGTCTCGATCCTTTAAAATATTCATTGGTGGCCAACGCAAAATTTATATTCTAACTACCATTCCGCCTGCCGAGACAGACGCCAACTACGACACCTGGTACGTCGACAATTGTCAGGTCATCACTTGGATGACAAATAGTGTTGATCCTAATATTGCATCAAATTTGCTCTACAAAACAACTGCAAAAGAAATGTGGGAGAGTCTTGAGAATACATACTCCCAGAAAACAACCAAATCCAGGCTTTCTGACATTTACACAAGGATTTGGTCTGCAAGTCAAGGAGAAACCTCCTTGATAGAATATTACCGGCTCCTAACAGGATTATTTGAAGAATTGCTTATATTTCAACCTGCATGCTGTGACAAGCAAATAGGTGAAAGAGCAGAATGGCAGGTGTACCGTTTTCTCTCAGGCTTACACCCTCGATACAAATCTGTTAAAGATCAATTCTTGACAGCGGCTGCCCTACCGTCTCTTGAAACTATTTTTGGCAGATTACAGGAGCTGGAGTCACCCAACCAATCACCTCCTACAGACACTGCTGCTCACTTTGCTGGAGGACGCCCACCTTTCCAAGGAGGACGAGGCCGTACGTTTGGTCGCGGTCGAGGACGAGAACAGGGACGGGGACGTGACTCAGGACGCGGCCGTGGTCGTGATTTTTCTAATGCTCGTTATCCAGCATGTACTCATTGTGGCCGCTGGAACCATCCATCTGACAAATGTTGGGCTATCTTTGGCATGCCCAAAGCTAATAACGCATATGAGGCACCATCTTATGACACGAATTATGATACTATGGAAACTTCCCAAGATCAGATCAGTCTCTCACAGAGGCTTCAGCATCTTTTACTGCTGCAGAATGCGCTCGTCTTCGCCAGCTCCTTCAGAACCCAGTTGTTGACACTACGCATTCAGGCCCTACTGCGACTCTAGCAGCCACCACAGGTACAATTGCCAGTTCTGCCTCCACCTCTACTTCTACCTGCATCATTGACTCGGGTGCCTCAACCCACCTCACAGGAGAATGTAGTCTCCTCACCTCTCCCAGGGAGCCCTCTACGGTGAAGCACGTTCGTGTGGCCAATGGAGCCTACTCACCTATCACTGGTGTGGGGACCATGGAATTTAGCCCTAAACTTAGGCTAACGGATGTTTACTGTGCTCCTGCTTTTCCTCTCAGTCTGCTGTCTGTTCACAAATTATGTACAGAACTCAACTGCCGTGTGATATTTGATGATTTATGCTGTTATTTTCAGGACATCCGGACGAGACAGATCTTTGGTGGGGGACATGAGAAGAACGGCTTATATTACCTTGATATCCCTTCCAACTCTGGTTTCGCTGGCGCAACTTCCATCTCTGCTGATCCTCTTCTCTGGCATCTTCGTCTGGGTCACCCCTCTGCTAAAGCTCTTTCCTTAATGTTCCCTGAACTGTCCATACTTAAACCCTTCGAGTGTGAGGCATGTCAGTTCGGAAAACATCACCGTGCATCTTTTCCTGCTAGGACTGAACCCCGTCGTGCTATATCTTTCTCTTTAATTCATTGTGATGTTTGGGGACCTTGTCCTGTCCGAACCATTGGTGGACACCGCTACTTTATTGTCTTTGTGGATGATTACAGTAGATCATCCTGGGTCTATCTTCTTAAAGAACGCTCAGAAATCAATAAAATTGTCAAAATTTTTTTTGCTTATGTCAAAAATCATTTCTCATCGAATATTCAGGTCTTCTGCTCAGACAATGCCTTGGAATTTACTCAACGAGATCTTTCTGATTTCTTTTCTTCCCATGGGACAATACATCAAACCTCTTGTCCTTATACCTCTCAGCAGAATGGGGTTGCAGAACGCAAACTCCGTCATCTTTTAAACATTGCCCGCTCCCTTCTCACCCAGATGAAAGTTCCCAAAACATACTGGGGTGATGCTGTTCTCACTGCAGCCCATCTTATCAACAGGATTCCCTCTCTTACTCTCAAAGGCTCTACACCATTTTCTTTGCTTCACCCTAATGATCTTCCCTTTCCTCTACCTCTACGGATATTTGGGTGTGTCTCCTTCGTACACAATTTCCACACCAAGGATAAAATATCCCCCTCATGCGATCAAATGCGTTTTCCTTGGTTACTCCTACACTCAAAAAGGTTACAGATGTTATGATCCTGTTGACAGACGATACTACATCTCTGCAGACGTAACCTTCTTTGAGCAAACCAGCTTCTTCACACAACCCTGTCACCAATGTCCCTTTACATCTTCCTCCATCACCAAGCATCCATACCCATCGATCTCAGACCTCATCACCAGATGTCCCTCTACCCATACCTCTGCCTCAGGATGATATGCCAGCTTCAAATGTCCCCCCCACTACTATCCCGGATGATCCAGATGACCTGCCGATTGCATTACGAAGGCAAAAGAGAAAGTGTACCACTTATCCTATGTCTAACTTTACTACTACTGCTGGACTTTCATGCACTGACAAACAATATGCTGATGCACTAATGACTATCTCCATTCCTAAAGATCATCACAGTGCTTTCCAAGATGCAGGTTGGAGACAGGCCATGAATGAAGAAATAGATGCACTCATATCCAGAGGCACATGGGATCTTGTGTCATGTCCTACAGGTATTAAGCCTGTTGCTTGCAGATGGGTCTTCACGACCAAACAATCTCCAGATGGTTCTATTGACAGACTTAAAGCCAGACTTGTGGCTTCACCCAGACATATGGAGTCGATTACTTTGAGACCTTCTCTCCTGTGGCTAGGATGGGGTCCATTCGCACAATTCTCGCTGTTGCCGCTAACAAGAATTGGCCAATTTATCAGCTGGATGTAAAAGAATGCCTTCCTATACGGTGATCTCGAAGAAGAGGTCTATATGATGCAGCCGTCGGGTTACTCCGTCGAGGGGGAGTATGTATGCCGACTTCGTAAGGCCATCTATGGCCTAAAAACAGAGTCCTCGAGCCTGGTTTGACAGACTTACCAGTGAAATCAGCTCTCTTGGTTTTCATAAGACAACATCTAATTACTCTGTGTTTATTAGACGACGATCCACTGGTACTGTGATACATGCTGTCTATGTTGATGATATGGTGGTCACTGGGGACGACGACAATGGAATTCTCGAGACCAAGGCCTTCCTTCAGAAGGTGTTTGTCACCAAGGACCTTGGACAACTCCGATACTTTCTTGGTATTGAGGTGATACGTACTGCAGAAGGGTTACATCTATCACAACGAAAATACTGCTTGGATATTCTTACGGAAGTCGGTTTACAAGGATGCAAACCATCTGGCATCCCTGCAGAAGTACGAAAACACGCTACATCCACTGATCCTGAGTTTGAAGACACTACACGATACAGAAGCCTCGTGGGTAAACTGATCTACCTCACTGTTACCAGGCCTGATATATCTTATGCTGTAAGCAGAGCCAGCTGCCATATGGAGAGACCTCTTTACAGTGATTGGCAGGATGTCCTTCTGATCCTCCGATACTTGAAGGAATCACCAGGGCAAGGACTCATCTATAAGGTCAACGGTCATACTGATATTACTGCTTATGCAGATGCTGACTACGCCAGTTCTCCTGAGGATAGACGATCCATTACAGGCTATGCTATGTTTGTTGGTGGTAACCTTGTTTCATGGCGAAGCAAGAAGCAAACCGTGGTCTCCAGATCAAGTGCAGAGGCAGAATATAGGGCGATGGCCCATGCTGTTTGTGAGATTACGTGGCTTGTATCTTTTCTACGAGACCTTGGGTTCCCTGCTACTACTCCTATACCGCTATACTGTGATAACAAGTCTGCTACCTATATTGCCACCAATCCTGTATTTCATGAACGGACGAAGCACATTGAAGTTGACTGTCACTTCATCCGAGATGCAATACGAGGACAGATCGTCACACCACATATCTCTACAGATCTTCAACTTGCAGACGTATTTACTAAAGCATTACCAAAGAAGCGTCTTTTATGGATATCTTCCAAGTTGGGCATGATTGATGGATATGCTCCAACTTGAGGGGGAGTGTTAGAGAATACCATATATTATTGTTCCCTTTATTTACCTCTATTTCCTTATGTATCACTGTTTCCTTATCAACTGTTTCCCGATGTAACCCCATAGGGGTATTTATGTAAGTTCTCCTCTGAGCACCCTAGGGTTTAGTCCTATATAAGGACCCTAGACCTCACAGAATATACATAGTCTTACATTCCTTAACAGTGATCATATTAATGATGATAAAGAAAAATACATTGAGTACAACACATAATAACAACTGAAATAATATTTAGTGAGACAAGGTTGTTAACAAGTTGATAGCTTGGATTGGAGAATATGAGTTGTACATTAGAAATATATAGGAGTTTAACATTCTTGATATTATATATTAAGTATAGATAGGTTGGGTTGGGTGGGATTAAACCTTTTGTCATCTAAGGAAATAGTTTGGGTTATTTGGGTGGGTTGGGTGGAAGACATTAAACCCATCAACCGACCCAACATCCATTTACGGAAATATGGTTTGGACCCAACCCGACCCAAAACTCAAATGACTCAAATCATTTGATCCATTTTTCAACGATTCGGTTGGGTTATATGGATGGACCCATATAATGCCCACTCCTAGTCGCATGTTGAACACGCGACACCAATGTAGCATCCGTATAAAAAAAAATATTCCGTAATACCTAGGGATTTAAGTAAATCCAAGGTACCACTTTGGAATTTCCCTCTACAATATGACCATGTCATGGTCTAATATGCCTTAATATGTGATGACATGCCTTGCAACAAGATCCATCCCTGCTCAAAATTTATATACAAAAACTAAGGAATCGTGATTTGATTGAAGAAAAATAGTAGACCAACTACAAAAGGTGATCTGTGGGGTAGGATCAAAATCGGATATTCAACCTCAAGAAAACAATCTCCAAAATCGAGGAGAGAGTGTTGAAGATCCGTTACCAGATCGCGAGCCTTTTGATCCGTAGCCGATCAACAATCTGAGTGCTGCAAAGCCTTCCTCTTACAATAACGTTCTTCCTCCTCTCCTTGCAATGAAGCTACGGAGCTTTGAGGTTTGTCAACGGGGAGACTCTCTTCCTCTTATCTCTCTAAGGGAGAAGAAAAAAGAAATCAACTTTGGAGGGAAGCGCAAGAAGGAATGAGATCAATGGGAATTTAAACTTAAAGATCATTCAAGGGTGAAAAAAAGGAAGGTTGTCAAAATTGATGTGGAATTATGCTCCAAAATATCTCCCCGACGTGTAAAATAATAACAAAATCCGTGGGGTCTAATTTTCATAAATGTTCCTAACCATGGTTCACTCCAAAGGACAACTTCCTCATACAAACTCGGATTGCGCGTTCTTAGTCTCATTGAAAAGCTTACGACGAGATGCTTCTTTTGAGTATGATATTGAATAGGTTTTGAAATTTTGAAAAAAAAAATCAAAATTTCCAGGGCGTTACAGCATGCACCCTCTAATGTGGGTTGCAGTGGTTGGGGTTAGGAGTGAACCACCTATCTGATCTAGATGAGATGCTGATGAGGCCATTTGGGTTGGTGGAGGTGCATGAGGCTGTTTGTGCATTGCACTCGGACAACTGCCCTAGGCCGGATGGTTTTCCTGTCTTCTTCTTTCGAAAATTCTGGGATATGGTTGCTGAGGAGGTGATGGGGGTGGAGGCAAAGTTTACAAAGGGGAACATTGGTTTTGATCAATTACTGATCATTTATATTTTTGCTTCCTAAGAAGGAGGTTGCTCCGGGAGTTGAAGATTACAAACCGATTGCACTATCCAATACAATTTATTTGATTTTGACCAAATTGTTGTCCAACCGTCTGAAGGGGGTATTGAGGAAAGATCATTTTGTCGGCTTGGAGTACTTTTTGCCTAGCAGTAAGCTCTTGGATAGTGTGGTTTTGGCATATGAGATTGTTACGAACTAGTACGAGAGAAAAGCTAAGGGAGTTCTCTGGAAGGTGGATTTCTCGATGGCCTATGATTGTGTGGACTAGCGTTTTCTTTGGGCTTCGCTGCACATGCATAGTTTTCCTGATAAGTGGATTTCACGGATGAAGAGGTGCGTCGTGATCGCTTCTTGCACCGTTCTTATGAATGGTTAGCTGAAAGAGGCTTACTTTCAATCGCAATGCGATGTCCGTCAGGGTTGTCCTCTGGCACATCTTCTTTTCATCTTTGCGACTGATGCCTTGCCGATTATAGTTGACCGCACCATTTGGGGGTGTGGTTTAGGGATGAGCATGGGCCGGGCTATGAAGGGCCCAGGCCCAAGCCCGCTTAAAAAATTCGGGCCTTGGGCTGGACTTAGGCCTGCAAATTTTTTTGTTCGGCCCAAGCCCAGGCCCGGCCCGGTCCATCTCCCAATTAGATATTATTTACTTTGACTCTTTTCAAGTTAATCTCAACTCAAGTTACACAAGCCAAAATTGATTAAAACTTGTACCATAATACTTGTGAAACAACTAAATTTCAATTCTACCAAATCTGAATTTACACATGCGCACTTAATGCTAGATACCGTGAATGTCCCTCATTTATAGAAATTGGAAGAGTGAACCAAACTTACCTAGTTAACAATAACAAGTGTACCAGATCCTACATGTTAAAAAATGACTATAAGACCCATATTGGATAAATGTACAATAATAGAAAATGTTTTGATTGAAAAAAAATAAATACTAACATATTCAAGAATAACCAAAAGAATCTAAACCAAATACTAATTAAGGAAAATTAATTTTTAATTGGAATACATTGATCATCAACTCATGTCACACGCTTGACTTTCTTGATTTATAAACATTGTATGAAGACACGATACAAGAAGAGAGTGCACATGAAATAGGTGGGAGTTTTCATGCATGTAGGATGTGAGAAAGGATCCGGGCCCTCTTCGAGCCGAGTCCTTGGGCTGGGTCGGGCTGGGCCGAGCCAAGCCCGAGCCCGACCCAAAAAAATTTTGGGCCTAAATATTGGGCCCAAGCCCAGCCCGATATTCCTTTGGGCCTGGGCCGGGCCGGGCTTTTTGGGCTGGGCTTCGGGCTGGGCCGGGCCGGCCCAACCCAATGCTCATCCCTAGTGGGGTTGGTGAGGCTTTTCGAAGGAGATATCTAATCCTATCCTTCAGTACACGAATGAGATGATACTCTTTACGGAGGGTGGCGCCGATAACTGCCGATATTTGTTGGTGGTTATGGACTTTTTTAGTATTGTGTCTGGGTTGAGAGTTTTTTTTTTTTTGAAACTCATCTGGGTTGAGAGTTAACATGGATAAGTCAGAGTTTGTTCCTTTTGTCTTGGAGGAGGTGGATATTGAGTTATGTGCAAAATTGTTGCATTCACCATGCATATATTTGCCGTTGCATTACCTTGGTGTGCCTTTGGTTGCTGGGAAGATGCGTACGGGAGATTAGTTATCGGTGATTGATAAAATGGAGCAGAGTTAGGCAGGGTAGAAGTCTGTTTGCTTCTCCAGGGGGCAGGCTAGTGCTGTTGCATTCAATTCTGTCCGCGATCCCTATCTTCATCCTGTCATCTAGGTTAGTGCTGATGGGGATGTGGAGAAGTCTTGAGAACATCATGAGATAATTCTTCTGGTCATCATTTAGGTGATCGAACATGTTTTGTTTGGTGGATTGGAAGATGGTTTCTTTCTCAAAGGAGGATGTGGGCCTTGGAGTGCATAGCTTAGAAGAGATGAATAAGGCCTTACTCAACAAGTGGGTCATTCGTATTTTGGGCGGCTGTAGCAGTCTGGTTTGCTGTCTGAACCGAAGGATCTACAATTTTGGAATATCTTTTCATGATCCGTTGATCATTGTCTCGCATCTTTGTAATTTTGGAGAGGCATTTATAGTATTGCGCATGAGATCTAGGGAAGATTATCCTACGCATATTGAATTCCCAACTGCATTGCATCCACATATCTGGGAAAGACTATTAGAAAGGCCAACTGGCCACTTAAACAACAGACAGACAACTAAATAGCTGTTGTCTTCTCCCTCATCATCTTCCATCTTTTACTATTAGTGGAAGGTGAGTGAGGTATCCTTTATATGGGGGTGGGGTGGGCTGGAGCTTTGAATGACTGCAAGGAATGCCGAGGACACTCAAATTCAAAAAAGAAATCAAGAAAATAGTCGAGAGGAGATCAAATCTGGATCATGTACTGCATTTCCCAGGAGGAACTAAAACAGAAGTGGACCGCTTTGTTAAAGCTAAGGAATGGTCCGAGCTAAACTAAATAAAAAGGCGTAAGCACGGATAAAACATAGTGACCATTTCTTGAGACATGTTATTGGGGATGGAACTGGGTTTAGGTTCTGGACAAATGATTGGAGTGAGGGCGGGATTTGGACGTGAGGTTCCCACATTTGAAGACATTGGCGGTGCACCTGGTGATGCAAATCGGATACGGCATGGCGCGGAACGGTGGATTTTGGTGGAAGAAATAGAGGGGTAGAGAAGAACACGCCGGATGCGCGGGGTTGAGGGAGAAGAAGCGCGAAGAATACGCGTGGGGAGAGAGGGAGAGGAGAGAGATAAAATCTCAATTTTAATAAACTTCAACTCACTAAAAACATTGGACCCTCATCCCTTTATATAGGAGGGATGATATTACAAAAATAGACAACTAATTTAAATTGACAACTAATTATCCTAATTAGACTCTAACTAATTAACCGACAAATTTGAAGTTCAAAAATCTCTAACTGATTTATTGAGATCACAGGCGATCTCATTTATTTAATTAAGGACACGACAATTTAAATAAACGTAAATAAAATTGATCGATAAAATTAGATAAATATTCGACCCTATATTTTGACTCCATGCTGTATCAACTCTCCTCCGCTTTAAAAATTCGTCTCCCGACGAATTGCTGGATCTGCAGGCCTAGAGGTCGAATCTGCGAGCTTAGTCATCCTCTGGAAGAATTGGTGTGGAGCGAATGTCTCGCGGGCGTGGGTGACGCGGCCTTCGTGGTGGAAGAACATGTGTGGCGCGAACGGCGGTGGCTTCTTGATTGTTGTCTCCTCATCGTGATGATTGAAGAATTGATGAGGCTTGAATAGCATGGCTCTTGGAGGATCCATGGCAAAGTAATAGCACAATGAAAGGAGAAGATGAGATGTGGCCAATGAAGGAAGCCATGGGATCTTTATATAGATGGAGCCCAAGATCCTAGTCCTAATAGAATAAGAAGGTCTTCCCAATTACCTTCTTTCAACACCCTTTTTAAAATTTTTCGCAGTTGGGGTCCTGGGCGCAATTTTCGCACCCTTTTTTTTGAGCAATTTTTGTGAGAGGATCTCTTGAACTGTCCCTTTGAGTAAAATCTGTTGCAGGGGGGGCCTTCTTATAAATTTTCCCAAATAATCTCCAATCCCACATGTGGTGGGATGCAAATTCCGCAGTCATCGGGCCCCTGGCTAGCGCTCGCCCGATCTTGTTGCGCATTTGACGCGGGCGGGGGAGGCGGTCTCGCGAGGGTGGGCGCATGGGAAGGGAGGCGGTCTCGCGAGGGGGAGAGGCGGCGGGGCGGGCAGGAGCTGGGGAAGAGGAGGCGCAGGCGGGGGGAATGGGGATGCTGGCGTGCGGGGCGCTGGGCGCGGGACTGGGGAGGGCGAAGGCGGCGGGGAGGGTCGGACCTGGGAGGCGAGGCGCTGGTGGGAGAGAGGGAGGATGGCGAGGGCGGCTGGCGAGTAGCGGGAAGAGGAGGAGGGCCGGGGAAAGGCGGCGAGAGGGAGAGGGAGGAGAGGGGAGGGAGGCGGCGGTAGGGGAAGAAAGTAGGGGGAGAGGGGCGGGCAGTGAACAGGGGGGGATGCGGGGTTGGTGGGTGTTTCCCGCGAGGTGGTGGCGGTGGTCGTCCTCGCACGGAGAGAGAGGCCGTTGGGGGATGGCGGCAGCGGTGGCTGGACGGGGCGGCAACAGGGTTGGGGGGGTGATCGCGATGATGCGGCGGGAAAGGGAGGGGTCGGGAGAGCGGTAGGCAGGGCTGGGGACTAGATTGGTGCCGCCGTGGGTGCGGGATGGGGTCCCGAGGATGCGGGGCTGCCAAGGCCGGGCGGCAGGGATGCTGGAACCGTCATCGGGGGTGTTTTCGATGGTGGTGGCTGGTCTGAACCTCCGGGACAGCAGGTGTTTCGGCCGTTTTTCCCTCTAAATCGGCCTGGACCGTGACCGATTCTTCGTGGACAGCGAGATGTTCGTCGTTGACGACTAGATCTTATCTTCAACTTCGGGTTCGGTGCTTGGAGGCTTCGAGCTGACGGCGCGCATAGCCCTGGATTCATCGAGTATTTCTCGACATCCGGCCTCGAATTCTTGACATTTGGACCAGAAATCACGCATTGCGTCCATCTTCTCGTTGTAAGCATCGTTGGATCGTCGTGTTCGTTCGGACGAACGATGGTACTTCGCCGCGTGTTGACGCGAATATCTGGGCGGATCGTCAGATCGTGGGGACGATCTGTAGGCCATGCTCTGATACCAATTGATGCAAATCGGATACGGTGTGGCGCGGAACGATGGATTTTGGTGGAAGAAATAGAGGGGTAGAGAAGAAGAACACGCCGGATGCGCGGGGTTGAGGGAGAAGAAGCGCGAAGAATACGCCTGGGGAGAGAGGGAGAGGAGAGAGATAAAATCTCAATTTTAATAAACTTCAACTCACTAAAAACATTGGACCCTCATCCCTTTATATAGGAGGGATGACATTACAAAAATAGACAACTAATTTAAATTGACAACTAATTATCCTAATTAGACTCTAACTAATTAACCGATAAATTTGAAGTTCAAAAATCTTTAACTGATTTATTGAGATCACATGCGATTTCATTTATTTAATTAAGGACACGACAATTTAAATAAACGTAAATAAAATTGACTGATAAAATTAGATAAATATTCGGCCCTATATTTTGACTCCATGCTGCATCACCCGGATTGCTGGCGGTGGACGCTTGTGACATGCACTCTTTTTTCAAGCAATTTAGATTCGAGCTATCTGACCAACATTTGGAGGATCTTTTGATGTTACTAGGAGCTTGAGGAGGTGGCTGGGCCCAATAACGGACATGACTGTTGTATCTGGTGTGATGGATCATTCTTTGTGGGGAAGGCTTACATGGCTTTGAAGGTCCCACTGACTTTCGACCCTTGGGGGTGTACGACAGATTGCAGGTGGATCTGAAAATGGAAAGTTCCAACTTGTGTGAAGGTCGTCTTGTGGCTGTTTAGGAGGGGGAGATTGCTGACTGGAGACAGATTTACTCATTTCATTCTGGCGGTTGATCCTTCATTCTTCTGGTGTCTGGAGGATGTAGAAGATGCTGATCACCATTTCTTCAATTGCGTGAGCTTTTTGGAGGCATGAACCTTTTTTGGGAATTAGGCAGTGCGTACTGACAACGTATCTGGTTTTTGGAGCTTCATTGGAGCGGACTGGAATGGCACGGAGAGGGAACGATCGGGGCGTGTGGTGATGATTTGGGCGCCTTTGCTAAGTAGAAATGGAGCGGTGTTCCACTAGAATCGTTTCTACAATGAAAATGTTGTGGTGCATGATAGAGTGACGGCTAACAGTTGGAACTTGTAATCTTGCTTTATGTATTGTTTGTAATATGATTGTAATATTTTTTGGTGATTAATGATGATGTTTTTGGGCACACACCTATATGGTGGCAGCTATTTTTTCTTTAAAAAATTATAATAATGGAAAGTCAACTAAACCCAACCCATCAACATTGTTAGAGAAATCAGATACAACAAAGGTCCATGCAGAGCATTTCATTTGTCGATCAGAGCTCAAGATGGTGACAACTGACAAGAAAGTCCATCCTATTGAAAGAGGTCCATTTGCGGACGTGTTGGCTGCCACAACTTGCTCCTATATGTGTGACCTGCTATCCCTTAATCAGAGGCACAATAAAGTTGAAGTTATTCAGAAGGTGTTGGATTCTAAAGACTTGATCCTAGATGGGTATTGCCATAACAAATGTAGATAATCATAACAAAAGTATGACTTTCAGTTTTCTATTTGTTTACACATACATGTCTAGAACAACAAGGTAATTATGAGATTCTCACAATATCAAAGCTACTAATAAAAGACATTGATCAAGTATTTAAGATGACAATAAAGGAAACATGCTGAAAATTATAAGAGAGTATATGAATGAATAGAAAGTGCAATAATATGAACGAGAATGACATGTATAAGAAGGGTACAATTTAGAACTGCATTAAAAAAAACATGCATGCCATGCACTTTTAATGAATAAAAGTTTCCATGTTTTGTCCATAGAAACAATAAAACGAATCTACCACATGCATACAAGAGAAGGAAACACATGTAAAATATACTAACCGGATTGAAGGGCAGCCATTAAACAAAAAAAAGGGTCGGATCTTCCAAAGGAGAAGCCAAACCTCTAACCTTCAATCTTCGTAATTTCTCTATCTCTCTCTCTAGGGAGAAAGCCCAACCTTTTAAAAGAGGGATATCCCGTAACTTCCCTTTTTGAGATGGGGATTCAAAAAGAGATGTGCGTTGGGGTGGTTTCCTTTGGGGACCATGACCCATTCTCTAAACTACCTTGATAATTTTCAGTTCTACCCATCATAGATCTGAAATTATCCCTTAGGTCTCTACATATTAAAATCCCATGCAACCAAAATACACTTATGCCCAAATAAATTCTTGAACTTTATTTGATCACCTTTTTATTTTATTGAGACACTTGACAGTATTATCGATTATATATGTATACATATAAGTCCATCGTTGGAATTAAATTCCAACAATCTCCCGCTTGGACTATATGTGTAGATATTATAATCTCATAATATCCGAATGAGCTCAACCTTTCTGTCACCACTTTTAAGTGTATCCATAAATCCTGTCTACAAGTTGTATCAAGCATAGGATCAAAATGACTACGTTACAATCATAGTAACTCAACCTTTAATGGTCACATATGTTAATACAACTTAATAACGAGGATAAGAACATGGGTATGTAGCATGGAAATCATATGTAATGTGATCTTAACATATCAATTTCCAACTGGTCCACTAAATTGAGATCATACTTGATGAATAATATAGTGAACATAAAGGAGTAGTTTAACAAAACAATAACCACAATGTTCAAACTGAAAAATACTGAGATACCAAATAGAACTGATTACAAGCATTTTCTCTTGTGTGGGTGTGGTTTATAAGTGATGGGGATTACTACTTGTCAACTTGGGCTTAAGCATTTTGGGTGGTTGTCAACGGGTCCATTTGGACCTGAACCCAACAAGTTGTCAAGGCCAGTTTTCCTCGATAACGGACCGGGGACCTAAGCTCGGGACGTTATAGAAGGAAGTCTTCAAAGAAACTTTAAGCTCTTCTCTGTAACCAACTAGCCATCCGATTGTATAATTGCTCCCTTCTCATGATATGAAAATGTCGAAGATCCTCCACATAGTTCATCTTCCAATACCCACGAAGCTACCTTTGTTTTTTGGAATTGAATGACGTTTTTAAGAGGAAGAGAATGAATAGTATATTTTGTTAGCCAAGGATTTTATATTAGAGGAGTCTTAGGTTTAATGTGAAGATTACATAGTAGTCCATAAAGGAATAATTGTATGGTCCATATATAAATAGGAAATTACGTAAATAATAATAATAATAATCTAAATCCTAAAACCTCCCTATACGAAAAATATCTTCTTCTAACACTCTTTCTTAAGTTACATATACTTGACCATGCCACCCTAGAGGTAAGAAAAATGTTGCTTTTTGGTAAGTGTTCGTATAAAGATGTCTCTAATTCGAAGATCCATGGAGCTAGGGAAATTGTAATCTTCCCTTGCCTCAATGCATCCTAAATAAAATGTTAGTCCACCTCTACATGCTTTATAAACCCATGGAACTCAAGTTTAGAAGGCAATGTAGATAGATGATCTATTTTCGTAGTATATTGGAATAAGGACCTTGGTGGAGAAACCAAGTTCATCTAGAAACAATATAGACCAACAAAACTCACAATTGGCTTAGGCCATAACACTATTCTGACAAGACACTTAATCTAGAAACATTGTTTTGCTTTTTGCTTTTTTGCCTCCAAAAAAAGTAGCATACCAAATAATAGTTTTCCTTTCATTTGGAGAGCTTGCATAATATGCATCAGAATAGTAGCATACATCCAGATTACCATGATAGGCATAGAAGAGCCCCTTTCCTGGTGATTTTTTTTCTAATATCTAGACAATAAGTAGCACATCCTACCCGTGATTGTATGTACAACTCTTCATATGAAGACTTGCCTTACAGTTCCTTAGGAGATATCTGATCGATTGATTCTGAAGTAGAGAAGTTTGCCACCAAACTCCTATATCTCATGTAGTCCTTAGAATAATCATCATCTGTAATGACGTGGTGTTGAACCTTTGTACGTATCAAGGATAACTTACAACCAACCAAGCCAACCTCTTCAGGATTTCATTTCAATACTTCTACTTAGGTAAAAGAACTGAAGAAGTCATCTTGAACGTTTGGTCACCTCAATTATTAGCAAATAATGTAGTGAACTAAGGCCCTTTATCATAAACAAAACACTTTGCATCATGAAAACTTGCAATCTTAATTCTTGTAAGAACTATGTCGTTAACATAGAATTCAAGAACAACAATGCCTTCTCTATGTCGCTTAACAACCAAATCGATCAGAAGAGGTTATGTGAAACCCTAAAGAAACTATTTCTATGCTGGGCCTCTTAAAGCATGTTTTAAGGCTCTGCTTTATGCTATCGATGGCCTTCTTGGATCGGCTTCCCTCGTCAGGGTAACCGATTGACTAAGACATATAGACTTCCTCCTCGGGTCTTTATATAAGAAAGCATTCTTCACATAAGATGGTAGATAGGCCCACACTTGTTTGCTACAAATAAAATAGCGATTGAGTCATTCTACTCTACTATCAGGAGCATGCTTGATAGTGAATGCCTGCTGACATGTAACACAAGTTCATTGTCAAGGTAAATAATGAGATCCCATGTGCAACAAGAGAGAAGAAAATCATCACATCATTTACGGACCGTTGTCGAGTGTTAAAAAGCTATGGTAATATCTCTTGAAACAAACACAACCATCAATTTTTCAGCGAATTGCTTGTCAGGAGTAGACATGCTAGCAATCTTAGTATAATGAGAGAGAGGATGAAGAGTGCACGATCTTACCTCTTTACGAAGAGTAATTGACAAGCGAAATGTGGCACACGTCATTCAGAGCCGCAATTGGTAGAAGGAATTTTGGAAAGAGAAAGAGGGGGGGGGGTGAGTGCCACATTTGTCACGTTAAAAGGCTGAAAAGAATACAAATAAATTAAAATGCATGCTACCATTGTATTGTCTCTTCCAATGTGCATGAGTGTGGTTGTTTTCTCGTTGTATTTTTCTAGTATATGTGTGATTTAAATGTTCTGATTGCTGATGAACGTTGTTTTCATATTCTTAATAAGACGTAAATTATAAATCTTTCCATGAAAAAGAAGAGATCTATAAAAAAGGAAATAAGAAGAAAATCTTGAGTTAGAGTACACATTGCAGATTCTCGAATATCTGAAATTTTTTGATGCTACTTTATGATGGTTTTTATTTGTGAAAGTTAATCTCTCACATGCTTAAGTTGAATACTAGGTAGTGGCAATTGGTGAATGTGGGCTGGATTATGATAGGCTTCACTTTTGTCCTGCTGAAATACAAATGAAGTATGCATACACTGACAATTGGTGGTTTTCACCTGTATTTCTTTCCATATTCTATGAAGAACATACCATTCTTGAATTTTTCAATTTTCAATGGACTTAGGTATTTTGAGAGACAATTTGAGTTGGCCGACTATCTGAAACTTCCCATGTTTTTACACATGCGTGCTTCAGCTGACGATTTTTGCGAAATTTTAACCAGAAATTTCAAATGGTAAGCTTCACTGTTACTTTATAGCCGCAGTAGCATAACAAGGTTTTCTTTGGGCCGGATCCTGTGCAGTAAGGTAAGCTGACCAATGTTGTCTGCCATATTGTGTGCATGGATTTTATAGAAAATTATTTGTATCCCGTGTCCCATGTCGGCATGTAGCATGTCTTTGATGTTGCTGAATATGCTTGAGTAGCGCTCCTTGTATTTTGCTGTTATCTTTTGTCCCTAACCGCTGATTATGGTTGAGTAGTGCTCTTTGTATTTTACTGTGATCTTTTGTCCATCACCTATCAGTCTATTACTGGTTCATACAAGTGGTGTGATTTCCATGAGAATAGTTGCCATGCTGGATGATACAATTTGTTCATCTTACTTTCTTACCTCTATTGTAACCATGGATAGTGCAAGCAAGTTAGCTTCTTTACTTTCTCATGGTGTCAAAGCGGGTTCGATTATCAAGAATATTGTGTTGAGTCACAAGAGGTGTGGCAGCAGGCTGGAGAGTCTGAAGAGAAGGGCTCGAGAATCGCTGCCTAGGGAGTTAAAGGTACCTCCATCTGGAGGTGCAAAGGGGTTGTGGTGCCTGGAGCGTGCTGCCAGTATGCGTGCGATGGCTCTATCTCCTCCTGGGTCTGCTAGCATGCCTGGATCTTCTTCAACGCGTGGAGGTGCTCTCGGCCTGATCGAGCGCGTTGGAGGATTGATCGAATCGTGCAGAAGTTAGGGTTTCAGAGAACCCTAAACTTCATCGTGAACTTGAACAGGGGCAGATCTTTGAATAATAATGAACATGAATATACACTTCTCAAGAGTTGATCTTCAAGAACTAATCACTGGAGATGCCGATCAGATTGTTGAATTAGATGATGCGCAGAACTTGAATATAATAATAAATCTTCAAAATAATCACCAAGAACATAATTTGGGTTTCAATAGAAACCCTAGAACATAGTCTCGAATCTCGAACAAAAACGAACATGAAATCCTCGAGAATCAACATGGCTCTGATACCATGTTAGAAAATATGAATGCGGAAGCAGAAGGATAAACAAAGCACGAAGAACAGAAATATAAACATGAACACCAAGATTTTTACGTGGAACTATACTCCCTAAGGAGCAAGATGAAACCACGAGAGCACGCTACAAAGGGGTGATGCTTCTATTGCTCTTCTCACTGGATACGATGGGTTTGGAGGTCTATATATAGCCCCCGATGAGTCTCCACATCTCTTAACTGGTAGATGTGGGACTAAAGACTTGGATGTGGTAAAGGGATCCTGGAGGGATCCGTTTACCCATCTCCCACATAAGTGACATATATAACAAATACTCCAACACTTTTATCATTCAGATGCATGTTGAATACAATTTCGACAAATTTATGCACAACAAATACCACTTTTCAGCTTGTTCTTTTTCTAATGCATGGTGGAATGCAAGGGAAATAAGGGGGTGCTCGAGTAGAAAGAATGATGCTGGTCAAAGACTTGGGGTTAGATTTGGACCATAAAATCAAATATAATGAGGCACATGCACAACTCTCTTGTATAAGGGACAAAGAAGATGCTTTTTTATAATTCGCTTGATGTTAGAGCAAGGGTTCTTGTACAAGGGACACATGCAAACAAAGAAAGAAATCCCTCCTATGCTGGAGTCTTGGTGTAGCTCATAGCCTCAAATATTGCTAAAATTTGGAGATATATCGCCGATATTTCAGTTTCATCGAGACAACGATATCAATACTCCCAATGATACTGTTTTCCAGGATCTCAACAAGATAACAACGGTATATTGTTGATATTTCACACATATCTCGGTAATACGGGATACAATGAAAATTAGCATTGATTTTCCCAATGCATTTGGATCTGTTAGAGTATGATTTAGAAAGGTAATTAGATTTTTTTTGAAGCCAAGAAAAAGGGGGATACACTCAATGGTGTTCACCCCAATATATTAGAAAGAACGAGAGACATAGGTATAAAGAAAAAGCAAAGAAGAGCGACCCAGAAGAGGAGGCGAGAAACCCCCAGATCTGGGCAAAAACACAAAAGAAAAAGGATATCACAAACTAATCACCACACCAGACATCCACCAAACCCCTCGCGCGAACGAGCACATTCTCCAAGTAGAAGCGTTGCGAAGAGAAAATGGCCTCGTTGCGGCCAAGCCAGATCGACCATAATCTTGCCACCGGAGTCAAAAGCCGCCTTCTAGCCATATGTCTATTTAAGAAAAGAGAATCACAGAAGGTCTCCACATCGCAGGCACACACCCAATCCACGGGGGGGGGGGGGGGGTCTTCCCAGAGCCTCCGGACCATGGGGGCAAGCAAAGAAGATATGATCCATGGATTCCACATTCGATTCACACAGGGCGAAAAGATTGGAAACCGAGGGCATCAACCTTGAGCATCGATCACGCGTCATAAGCCTCTTTCTGCGGACTAGCCATAAGAAGAACACAATGCACAATGGCAATCCCAAGCTCCAGATTAAACCATAGTCTCTCACCAGGGGATCCGAGCGAGCAGGCAAAAATTCTAACAGTCCAACATAGGCCTTCCGAGTCGAGAACCCACCATCCCTCCAGATCCAGTGATCCAAGCCCACGGAAGGCGCATGCGTATGAGATAGGACGTCCATCAGAGCAAGAAAGTCCAAGAACCTCTGATCTGAGAAATTCCCTCCAAAGCGAGGAGACCAAGACTCATTCTCCCAGCAGCTAGCGACGGAGGCACCTTAAGATGTTTGATACTTTTCACAGAGATGATCTAGTGCAGGTGGTACAATTGTGAAGGAGGCAACATATCGAGACGCACTACGCTACTAGGTGACGGCATACCAAAAGCTTCATCACAGGTGCATGCAAGCAATTAGATATGGTGGTTCAAGTTTCCTTCCATGTTTCATTTTAGTTCTTTGGTTTGGGCCAAAGGGAAAAGTGCAAAAAGTCTTTTTTTCTGTGCAGAACAAATGATGAAGGTTGTAGAAAAATGATGCAGCAAAAATAGGGAGGCAAAAGCTGTGAGGAAAAAAGGGAATGCTTGGAGAGAAAATGAAGAAATTTGTTTTACCCTTTTGTTCTCCCAACTTGGTTAACTTTTGTCATATTTCTGACAATATAGTACGACAACATTTATTCTTCTACTTGAGAATACCTAACAAATTTTATCTCGTATCCATCATCCTCTACTAACTCAGCCATGGCCGGTCCCAAGCCCGGGTAAATGAGGAGGGTTACGCGTTAGGTAGCCGACAGCCAGCGCAGGAGAGATAAATTTGTAAATAGTGTTCTTAAAGTTCTTCTAAGGACACTATTTATGAATTTATCTCGAAATCGTTCGGATCTTTTAAACATGGATTTAAGCAAACATACATATTTCGTTGGGGCATTCCCTACTTGCGATGCGTTGCATCGCCCGTATGCAATGAAAAATTGGCAAGGGCCGCTACATCGCAGCCTGGATGTAGTTCAAAATTTGCAAGGGTTCTCGCATGAGGAACGCATGCGGGTAAATAAGCTAGTTCCGCTGCATCACCGCCTGGATGCAATCCAAAATTTGCAAGGGTTCTCGCATAATGGACGCATGCGAGTAAAGAAGTTAGTCCAAAAGCGATTGCAAAGGAAGTTACGGATTGGTAGTTGGAATATCGGTACTTTAACTTGAAAATTGATGGAGATAGTGGATACAATGGAAAGAAGGAAGATTCATATATTATGTCTTCAAGAGACTAAATGGGTTGGAGAGAAAGCAAGGGAGATTGAGAAGACATGCTTTAAACTTTGGTATTCAGGTAACGATAAGGGCAGAAACGGTGTTGGAGTGGTTGTTCATAAAGATTTGAAGGATTGTGTGGTTGAGGTGCAAAGATTTGGGGATCGGATTATTTTGCTAAAGTTGGTGCTTGAAGAAGAAATTCTGAATATCATCTCAGTTTATGCACCACAAATTGGTTTAGATGAAAGGACTAAACAAGCTTTTTGGGAGGATCTGGATAAGATTTTACAAGTAATCCCACAAAGAGAGATGGTTTGCATAGGTGGAGATCTTAATGGACATGTGGGAAAAGATGTTTCAGGGTATGCAAGTGTGCATGGAGGACATGGTTTTGGGGATAGAAACGAAGAGGGAAAAGTCATTCTGGATTTTGTAACTGCATATGATCTTTTCATAGCAAACACTCTTTTCAAGAAGAGGGAGGAGCATTTGATTACTTATAAGAGTGGCTCAACTAGAACACAGATCGATTACTTTGCGTTGAGGAGAAGAGATCGGTTGTATTGCAAAGTAATCCCTGGAGAGAATTTGACAACCCAACATCGCTTATTAGTCTTGGATTTACAAATAAAAGGGCTGGTAAAGAAAAGGAAGGTTCCTAAGATCACTAGAACTAGGTGGTGGAATCTTCCGCTGAAGCAATCAAGCTTCAGGGAGAAGGTTTTAGAAGACTTATCTTGGGATTATAGAGGTAGTGCAAACGAGATGTGGGAGGCAGTAGCATCTTGTATCCGAAAGGTAGCCAAAGAGATGCTAGGCGAGTCAAAAGGAGGAGCTCCGGGTCAAAAGGAGGCTTGGTGGTGGAGTGAAGGGGTGCAAGAGAAGTTAAAAATTAAAAGAGCTTGCTTTAAAGCTATGCCTAAGGATAGAACAGAGGAAACTGTCACAGATTATAAAATAGCGAAGAAGGAAGCGAAGGAGGCTGTAAGCGAAGCTAAGTCAAAAGCTTATGAGGTTTTGTATAAAAATCTCAACTCTAAGGAGGGCCAGAAGGATATATTCAGGTTGGCCAAAGCAAGAGAAAGAAAGACCAAAGACCTTTCCCAAGTGAGATGCATTAAGGACGAGGAAGGTCACGTACTTGTTACTCAGAAGGATATAGAGACTAGATGGGAGCAATACTTCCATAAACTTTTCATTGGAGAAGGAAATAGAGAGATCACTTTTGTTGATCTAGCTAGTAATGAAAGTTACTTGAATCGTGCTTGCTATAGACAAATACAAAGAAAAGAAGTAGAGGAGGCTTTGAAGGTTATGAGACCTGGGAAAGGTGTTGGACTGGATGACATCCCTGTAGAAGTTCGGAAAGTTTTAGGTGAGCATGGTTTGACTTGGCTTACGAATCTATTCAATGTTATTTGTTGGGAAAAAGACTTCGTCATTTATTCAGAAAACCCTAGGCTCTCTTATATAGGGAGAGACCTCAGGGTAAATTACAGAGAGGTCTATAGAAAAGAAAGAAATAACAACAAACTCCATAAATAAATAATAACACTACTAACTATTTCTACACTCCCCCTCAAGGTGGAGCATAGATATCTATCATGCTCAACTTGGACGAACATCTCTGAAATGGTCCTCTGAGCAGTGGCTTGGTAAATATATCTGCAGTCTGATCTCCTGAGCTCACATGTGCAGTAGATATCAATCCTCTCTGGATCAAGTCCCTAGTATAATGGCAGTCAACTTCAATATGTTTGGTCCTTTCATGAAAAGCTGGATTGTTGGCAATGAACAAAGCTGCCTGATTGTCACACTGAAGCTTCATAGGTAGAGGTACCGCTACATGTAGATCTTCTAGTACTGAGCGAACCCACATCATTTCCGTACTGGCTTGAGCCATGGCCCTATACTCGGATTCGGCACTGGACCTTGCCACAACAGTTTGTTTCTTGCTTTTCCAAGAAACCAAAGAGCCTCCAACAAACACTGCAAACCCTGAGGTTGATTTTCGGTCCTTAGGACATCCTGCATAATCTGCATCTGCACATGCTGAGACAGATAAGTCCGTGCCCTTTCTGAATAGCAGCCCTGAACCTGGAGAAGACTTCAGATACCTCAGTATCATGTGTATAGCGTCCATGTGAACCTGTCTTGGCTGCTCCATAAATTGACTCACCCTGCTAACTGCAAATTGGATGTCTGGGCGAGTTATGGTGATGTAGAGGAGTTTGCCCACCATCTCTCTATATCTCCTCTTATCTACTTCATCAGTATCACCATCATACAGCCTCACGCTGGGATCCATAGGAATACTTGATGGTTTGCAACCATCCATGCCCGTCTCAGTCAGGAAGTCTGTAATATACTTCCGTTGGGTCATTACCAAACCCTGTACATTCCTCGCAAATTCTAACCCCAGGAAGTATCTCAGGGTGCCAAGATCTTTTGTGACAAATTGACGGCCAAGGAATGCCTTCGCCTTTTCTATACCCTGTGCATCATCTCCTGTAACAAGAATATCATCCACATAGACCATAATAACAACCGTACCTGCCGATGACTTCTGAACAAACAATGAGTGATCGGCATTTGACCTCTTGAATCCTTGTTGCTCAATCAGGTTGGACAACTTCTGGAACCATGCTCTGGGGCTCTGTTTGAGACCATATATCGCTTTGTGAAGTCTACAGACCATCTGCTTCTCCCCCTCAGCAGTAAACCCAGGTGGCTGCTGCATGTAGACTTCCTCCTGCAAGTCTCCATACAGAAATGCATTCTTGACATCTAGTTGAGATATACTCCAATCACGGACTACAGCAACAGATAAGAGAATGCGAAGGGTAGAATGTCTCGCCACTGGAGAAAAAGTATCCATGTAATCCACACCGTAGGTTTGCGTAAACCCACGAGCAACCAAGCGTGCTTTATACCTATCCAGGGTTCCATCTGCATGGTATTTGACTGTAAAGACCCATTTGCAGCTCACAACGGATGCATCAGAAGGTGCAGTGACCAAAGACCATGTGCCACGAGACTGCAGGGCCCTCATTTCTTCTTCCATGGCTAATCGCCAGCATTCATTCTGCAAGGCTTCCTGGTATGTCCGTGGTATCTCCACGGAAGACAAAGCTGTGGCAAATCTCTGAAAATCACCTGTGAGACGGTGAAAAGAAACCTGTGAAGCAAACGGATAAGCGGCACATTGCCGCTTTTGTTTCCGAAGAGCAATCGGAACATCAAGACTGTCATCTGCTGTACGAGATGGGCTAGTGTCAGCCTGAACTGAAGGATCCTGCACATGTACCAAACCTGACCCGTCAGTAGTAGTGCCATCTGAACATACCTGAGGCGGGATGATCGGCTGCTGTGTGGTCTGAGCAGGACCTGACCGGCGCGTATAGAATTTCGGTAACGGTGATATGATAGGCCGTGGATTGGGTGGAGGTGGAGGAGGTGGTGGAGGTGGTGGAGGTGGTGCTGGCGTGGAGACAGACAGAGGGGAAGACTCAGATGTACTCAATGTAGGTGGTGGAGGAACATAGATCTCATCAGTGGTAGTGGATGGAACCATTCGGTCACCTGCAGGAGAGAAATACATGACAGACTCAAAGAAAGTGACATCGGCACTCACAAAGTATCTCTGAGTTGTGGGATCATAACACCGGTAGCCCTTCTGAGTTCTGGAGTAACCAACAAAGACGCACTTGACTGCTCTAGGAGAGAGTTTGTCAAGTCCGGGGGATAGACGATGCACAAAAGCAACAGTGCCAAAGACACGTGGAGTTAGTGAGAATAACTCCCTGTCTGGAAAAATAATGGACATAGGTATCTTTTCACCAAGGACAGAGGATGGCATACGGTTGACTAGATAACAAGCAGTAAGGACAGCATCACCCCAGAAAGAAATAGGGGCACAACTCTGAATCAACAATGTACGAGTAATATCTAAGAGATGGCGATGCTTCCTTTCCGCGACACCATTTTGTTGTGAGGTATATGCACAGGTGGTTTGGTGAATAATGCCCTTTGATGACAGGAATTGTGACAGTAAGCGTGTACAAAATTCAAGAGCATTATCAGTCCGAACATATTTGACATTTGCAGAAAAGACATTGAACACTTCATTAATCAAGTTTTTGATCACATTTCCTGCTTCGGATTTATTTTTCAAGAGAAAGACCCACGACACACGAGAGAAATCATCCACTACCACAAGATAAAACCTGTGTCCCTGATGATCGGGAACACGACTCGGACCCCATATATCTATATGTAACAACTCAAAAGGGGAGCTACTGCTCCGACTCAGACGACGTGGGAAGCTCGACCTGTGATGCTTTCCCAACTGACACGCTTCACATTGAAACGAAGAACTAGGAGAGATCTGAGGCAAAAGATGGCGCATTTTCTGAAGCGGAAGGTGACCAAATCGGAGGTGCCAAATGTACGGAGAGACTGGTCCAGCCGAATGAGAGGAGACACCAGCATATGAATCCCGGACCAACCTATATAAACCATTCTGCTCAGAGCCACAACCAATCACCTTGCCCGTGAGTATGTCCTGAAAAATGAGAGAAGACGGGTCAAATATGGCACGACAGTTCAAATCCTTCGTAATCTGACTAATAGATAGCAAATTCATTGAGAACTCAGGAGCATGCAGAACATTCTGTAAATGCAAAGTGGAGGACAGGAAAACCTCCCCCTGTCCAATAAGGGGCGAATGGGTACCATCTGCTATCTGTACTGAACGTCCGGGAGGAATGTCCCTGTACGCCTGTAATCTTCCTCTATCTCGGCAGAGATGATGTGTGGCTCCAGAATCAATAATCCAGTCGGATATATCATGAGATGTAGTAGATCTACCTGAGGAGCTTGCGGCTGCGGAAGAACTGGCAGAGGCAGTGGCAGCAATGTCTGAGGAACCACCAGGCGAATCACCAGAAGCATGTGGCATAATCTCTCGGAGACGGGCGACAAGTTCGTCAAATCGACTATCTGCAGTAGAGGTCAGTGGAGACTGAGAGTGCTCTGCAATGCGGGCTGATGCTGGAAATCCATGCTTCAAATAGCATGTCTCCTCCGAGTGTCCTGTGCGACGACAATAGGAGCATGTCTGACTAAAACGACCACCCCTCCCCTGGGGTCCACGGCCACGTCCACGACCACGACCAGATGGTGGTCCACCTCTCCCACGCGAGACTGCCATCGCTGAAGGGGGTGGAGTAGAAGAACTGGAGGAGACTGGAATGCGGCTAAGCCGTCTGTAAACATCCTCAACTGGAGGAATAACTGCATCTGCGAGAATCTGAGATCGAGCTGCATCGTACTCTGGGTCAAGGGCCGCAAGAAGAACACCAACCATGGTGGCGTTTCGAAACGCCTTCTGCTGCTCAGGAGTTGCAGTCAGAGGGATGATACTATATAACTTCTCGAACATCCCTCTTAGGGATGTATAAAGAGAATGGAGAGGTCTGCCGCTCTGCTTCATTGTGAATATGTCGTGCTGAAGCTGCAACATCTTCGTCTCATTTCGCACTTGCGAATATGTAGCGGCAAGAATTTCCCACATTGCCTTAGCAGTGGGCTGATGGAGGACGTCGTTGGCAATCTCCATCGTTAAGGTGCCGGACAACCAGACCTTTGCATAGGAATCATCAGCCTCCCATGAGGCATAGATCCCAGTCTTCTCCGCGGGCTCATCCTCGGTAAGAATATGTTTCTTACCATTCGACTTCATAAGGCTCATGAACTGCATAGCCCAGAGCTCGTAATTAGACCCGTCCATTTTGACTATTGGCGCAGGACCTTTGAATGCGCCGGTGGAGGGCATATCAACTTTTGATTCTGACATACTGCCGCTTGGAGAAGAACTAGGATATGTAGACGTAATGCTGGATGTCTACACAAACTGCATCGGATTTGAGTGCGTATGTAGACGTTACGCACTCAAATCCATAGAATAGATGTGGAAGAAACTAGGGCACGCCTAACAAGAGGCTTACAGCCCTTGAATCGCCTTGAGAACGATGTCTATGGACCGCTGGAGGCCACTGGGAGGCCTACGGCGGCAGATGGGGTTGCCGCTGGGGCTGGTGGTCGCCGCTAGAGCGGCTAGGTGCCGCTGGAAGAGGCTGCGGGACCACTGGGGAGGACGGCTGGGCGCCGCTGGCGGCTGGCTGCCGCTGGGGAGGGCGCTGGGAGCCGCTGGGAAGGGTGCTGGGCGGCTGGGAAAGGTGCTGGGCGGCTGGGAGCCGCTGGACTGGGCGCTGGGGGCCGATGGAAGCCGCCGGCAGCGGCTAGAAGAAAGGAGAAGGGAGGGGCGGCGGGTGGGGAAAGGAAGGAGAGCCCTAAGGCGGCTCTGATACCATGTTGGGAAAAAGACTTCGTCATTTATTCAGAAAACCCTAGGCTCTCTTATATAGGGAGAGACCTCAGGGTAAATTACAGAGAGGTCTATAGAAAAGAAAGAAATAACAACAAACTCCATAAATAAATAATAACACTACTAACTATTTCTACATTATTTGGCGAAGCAAGAAAATGCCTGAAGATTGGAGGAGGAGTATCGTGGTGCCTCTTTATAAGAACAAAGGAGTCATTCAAAATTATTCAAATTACAGAGGTATCAAGCTGATGAGTTACACTATGAAAATTTGGGAACGTGTGATCGAAAGAAGGTTGAGACAAGTTGCCCATATAAAAGAAAACCAATTCGGATTCATGCCAGGTCGCTCAACTATTGAAGCCATCCATTTGCTGAGGAGAACAATGGAGATTTATAGAGCTAAAAGGAAAATCTCCATATGATCTTTATTGATTTGGAGAAGGCTTATGATTCCGTCCACAGAGAGTACTTTGGAGAGTTTTGGAGAAGAGGCAAGTACCTGTCCTATACATTAATCTCATGAAGGATATGTATGATAGGGCTTTATCTTGTGTAAGGACCCCGACGGGGAACACTGACTATTTTGATATCAACATTGGTTTACATCAAGGTTCAGCTTTGAGTCCATTTCTTTTTACTTTGATTATGGACGAGTTGACAAGTCACATTTAGGATGAGTTGCCTTGGTGTATGTTATTTGCTGATGATATTGTGTTGATTGACGAGACTATAGATGGAGTAAACGATGTATAAGTAGGGCTAAGACGGAATATATGGAATGCACCTTTGATGGAAGCAATGGTGAAGGAATCGAGGTGAAGATTGGTGACGATAACATTCGGAAGAGAGATTCTTTTAGATATCTGGGATCTATTTTGCAACATGATGGGGAAATTGATGGAGATGTTACTAATAGTATAAATGCAGGCTGGCTAAAGTGGAGAGGAGCCTCCGCTGTTCTCTGTGATAAGAAAATTCCTTTAAAAATTAAAGGAAAGTTTTACAAAGGAGTCGTGAGACCTGCTATGCTTTATGGTTCTGAATGTTGGCCTGTGAACCATAGACATGTGCAGAGAATGGCTGCAGCAGAAATGAAAATGCTAAGATGGATGTGTGGACATACACGTAAAGATCGGATTTAGTCATTTGCAAAGAAGGTCAACTGATGCACCGGTTAGGAGATGCGAGTGTTGGGATGTTGAGCCGGCTAAGAGAGGGCGAGGACGGCCCAAGAAGTGTTGGAAAGAGACTATACGAAGGGATCTTGGTTTTTTGGATATAAGTCCGAGATTGACCCAAGATAGATCTGAATGGAGGCGAAGAATCCATGTAGCCGACCCTACTTAATTGTGGGAAAAGGCTTTGTTGTTGTTGTATCCATCATCCTCTACTCATGGCCCTTAGCGTGAGTCCTCTTTGAAGTTCCTGTGTAAGTACCCACTTCTTGAGGTTCTTATATGAGAGAAACTCACCATCTGTGGTCTCCGTATGTTTGGGAGAGCTTCCTTCTCAATGTTTCTATATAGTATAGACCCACTCTCGGATTCTTCGTATGAGAGGACCAATTACAGACATCTACTGCCGATTTCGGGATTATCTTAGACTAACGTTGCCCATCAATTGATTGAATGAAGATCAACACTCATACACTCGTCCATCTACTGCCTATCGGCTATCTTCACTGAGCACCCACTCTAGGTATGAGTTTCCTCCCATTGTTATCTCCTCCGCACGAGTCTCCAACAATGTCTACTTCGATCGGGTTTCCTCCCAACTTCTTAGACTATGTTTCGTGTGAAGATGTGTTAAGTATTTTCTTTTATAACAAGATGCATCCTTTTCAAGCTCTGGCTCGAGGGGGAGTATTGGAGTATGATTTAGATGGATAATTAGATCTCCCTAAGATCCAATTGCCGTATTCATATTTAGTCTCATATTGCTTGTTGATGGGACTGTGCAATGTTGGCATATATAAAAAGCTCTACACCCATCATTATATCTTGAGAAACATAATACATCTACTAACTCTCTATGGCTTTCTCTAGCGATTTCACCTTATCCTTATGGAGTATGTTTCTACGTAAAATCAAGTTTCCTTTTTCTCTTGATCCCACAACTTCTTTTATATATTTTCACATCATCGATATCGGTGAAATATCGTTGTCTCACCCACATTGCCAATAGTAGGCATTATGAAGATTCTTGGAAATTTGAATGGGCCTTGGAGGTTGGGAAGGCTCATTGATAAATGGTACTCGATCTCTATCCTTTGATTTTCATAATATGAATGATTATAGAGTCTTTCTAGCTTTTACTAGTTCATTTCTCCACTATATGTTTGTTAAATCTTGATGTTTAAAGTATTCCATGTTTAAATTTTATTGAAGATTTGCCTAGATCTGATAATATTATGTAAATATAGTTTATTACTATTTGTTTAAAAATGAAAACCTTTATGTCAAATCTGAATTTTTACGTTAAATTTATATCTAGAATGTGTCGGTTAGAGTTAAATTTTAGATGATTCAAGTGAAGTTAGATATATTTCAATAAAAAGACCCATGACAGATGAGAAAATTCATCAACAAGGTAAAACATGTGTCCTGATGATCAGGAACACGACTCAGGCCCTAAATATCAATATGAAATAACTTTAAATGGGGAGCTACTGCTTCGACTCTAATGACTAGGAAACACATGTCGATGGTGCTTCCCCAACTGACATGCCTCGTAATGGAAGGGTGAGCGAGGTGAGATCTGATGGAGAACATGACACATCTTCTGAAGGGGAAGGTGTCCAAAATGCATGTGTCACACGAAAGGAGAGACTGGTCCTGTAAAATGAGAGGATATGCCATCATTTGGAGTTCGGACCAGTCGATAGAGGCCTCCCTGCTCACGACCACAACCAATCACCCTACCTGTAAGAATGTCTTGAAATACAAGAGACAACTGGTTAAAAATAGCATGATAGTGTAACTCCTTCTAATCTGACTAATATACAATATATTTATAGAAAGTCTGGTGCATGCAACACATTCTGCAGACACATCGAAGGTGTCAACTTCTTGTGATCGGGGAATGGATACCACGACTATGGCAACGGTTCTGCCAAAAGGAACCTATCGGTAAGCCGTAAACTGATCTATGTCCCTAGACATGTCGTATGTCGCCTTGGAGTCCATAATCCATTCTATAATATCAGATCCATGACAACTAGTAAGAGCATAGATGCTACATGAGGTATTGGCAGTGGCAGAGGTATTAACAAAGGCATTGGTTGCACCATCTGAATGGCATCCTGGAGCAGGTGAAGAAGCTAGGGAACTCCCCGGAGGCATAATGTCCCTCATTCGAGCAAGGAGGTCATCATACCTCTGATTTGAAGAAGTAGTAGCAGGGGGATCTGCTTGCTCCGCTATACGAGCCGATACGGGAAAACCATGCTTCGAGTAACATGCGTCCTTTGTGTGCCCTAGGCAGTGACAATAAATGCATGGTTGGCGAGTACGACATCCTCTACTACGAGGTCCATGGTCATAGAACTGAGAAGAGCCTCCCCCACTGCGGGAGGCTGCCATCGCAGAAGATGTCTGACTGGAAGCAGGAGAGGAGATAATGATCGTGTCGAGCGAGCCTCCTCATACTCTGGATCCAGTGCCGCTAGGAATACACCAACCATGGTGGCATTCATGTATGTCTTTTGCTTCTCAGGAGTAGGTGAGAGGGGCATGAAACTGTGGAGCTTTTCAAACGTTCCACGCATGAACGTGTATAAAGATTGAAAGGGCCATCCATTCTGCTTGATGGTAAGTGGTAATTATGTCGTATTGTAGCTGTAGGATTCTTGTGTCATTCCTCGCTTGGGAATAAGTGACAACGAGGATATCCCACATTGCTTTTGTGGTGGGGCTGATGTAACACATCATTGGCGATCTCTATCATCAATGTACCAGATAGTCAAATCTTAGCATGCACATCATCTGCCTTCGACGAGGCATTGACCCTTGTTTTCTTAACCGATTCTTCCTCGGTAATAATGTGTTTCTTTCCCTTAGACTTCATAAGACTCACGAGCTGCATGACCCATAGCTCGTAATTTGTCCGTCCATCTTGATAATTGGCGTTGGACATCTGAAAATGCCTATGGTGGGGATATCAACTTTATTCTTTGATATACTGTCAGATCAAGAAAACTAGGTATTTTTAGACCGAGAGAAGTATGTCTACACAGATATACGGGGATTTGATTGCATGTGTAGACTTATGATGCGACCAAATCCGTCAATAAGAAATGAAACTCGGCGCTGGCGAAAACGAAGGCCGCGAAGGTTCGCCAGTGGTGGCGAGCCCTCGATAGGTACTAGCGGCAGCAACGGTACTGCCTGTAGAGGAGGAGTGGTCGGTGGCGACACCCAAGAGAGAGAGGGTTCGACGGCAACGACACCCAAGGAGGGGCCGACAGTGCCCAAGGAGAGAGGGGTGGCCGACGACGGCGACCAAGGTGGGGCTTGCTGGGGTTTAGGTTGATTTCTTAGGCACGAAAGCTCCGGTCTAGGACCGCCTCTTTGATACTATGTTGGGAAAAGAATGGGAATTTTTTATTCCTGGAGACCTTAGACTCTCTTATATAGAGAAGAAATCTATGGGTAAATTACATAAAACGAACATAAGAAAATAAAATAGAGAAACAATACAAAAACTTGAATAGATCTCTACATAACCTTCATCAAATATTGACATGAACTTTATCTTAAGGCACATGTTGAACGCTCACCTTGATTTTTTTGTTTTTGTGAAAGATGTGATTGATATATATTTTCTTGAGTTGCATTTTGGATTATTTGTTTGAACTGATATGTGCATCCTTTGTCCTTCGAGTTGATGTGGTACCATAACCATTGTGTCAATCTTCGGATGGTGTTCCCAGCTTCTAAGGATGTCTTGTTTCTTTATCAGGATCACTTTCTTTGATTTTTTTCTTTGTTTGTTGGAAGGTTCAAATCAGGTGTTGCACATTCATTTACGGGCAGTGCAGAGGATCGTGATAGGCTGCTGTCATTTGAGAATCTCTTCATAGGTGAGCATTGTACTTTTAATTTCATAAGATTCGCTAATGTGGGTTTCACATCGATACCTGGTAAACATTTGATTTTGTTTATAACCCTATAATTTACTTTTCAACACACGTACCACATAAAGTTGCTATGTTTTAGAATGTTGTACTCTACCTCATTTTAACTAACGATGATTGAATATATAATTTTGGTGTAAAACAATAGTCTTCCAATGATTGCCCTCTTTTTGCTGCTCTTCCTTTGTATTGATGCATGATAGGTTCACCACCTCATCCCTCATCTCCTCTTCTATTGCGCATCCCTTTATGACGTTCTACTCTGCATCTGTGACCTTTTTCCTCCACACCACTAACAATCACCTCCCTCTCGTCTTAACTATCTATCATCACTCACTAAGCTTAAGTTTTTTGCAATTCTGAGATGAAATCCATCCACCTTAGACTCATAATCCATCTTAGGCATGAGCCAATTCAATTAGAACAGAACATAGAGCACCATGAAAATGAGCATAACCACTTTGGTTCTAATTATTTACTTCTCTAATTCTACTTCTCTTGGTCCTTTCAAACACATGTATTGCAGAACAAAAACCATAAAAATAACACACCCTTCAAAGACTGGCTACCACCCTTATCACATATTTGGTTCACATAGTTGCCCATTCTCTCGAAGTACAAACCTGAACTCAACGCATTAACTTGTGCAGGTAATCAATTATTGTAGAGATTTCAGTGATGCTTACCATGGAAGTATTAAATAGGAAATGCAGATCAATAATAATAACAAAACATGATTTACATGTAACCCTACTCCTTAAAGAGAGATGAAGTCACGAGAAGTTGCCAAGGGCAATATTTTCTCTTCCCCATCCAAAGAATATATTTATATAAAAATTATATACAAAATTACAGACTCCAGATCTCACAGAGAGACTTAGCATGCCTAACCACATTCTCTGTATAAAATCTCTCCTCTATGAAGATTACCCCATTTCTCCCAACCAGATGCCCCACAAAAGCGCACACACTCTGCACCTCCCATCAGTTGAACCCATCCAATTTGAAGTAATTGACTCCCTGAAAGACTCGCAACTATCCCTCCATACACGTGGCAACTCAACCTTCTCCCATGTCTCCCTAGATTTCAATCACCTGAAGAAGAGATGTTCAATATCCTTCGCTGCCACACCACATCTCACGCTTTCCTCACTGGCCAGGGAAGAACCAGGCTTGTCTAGTGCTCGTCATAAGTCTTCCTCTCTTCATCAGCCACAAAAAAAATCTTTATCCTCATAGGTTGCTTCCACCCCTATATTCTAGAACAATCTCAAGCGGTGTCCTCGTACACAATTGGCGATTAATCCCTAGGGTAGACACCTACGTGTGTTTCCCCCTTTTTTGCCTGAAGAAAACCATGGAGATCTTTATGTTGCCGAACTTCTCTCTTGAAGAGTGCCTCGAACGCGACCTCTCCCACACATACGTTAAGAGAATGCTGTCTCTGTTATGGAGTCACTGTGGTTCTTTCCGTAGCAATCCTTTTTCATATGTCTCTGTCATACATAGTTCACATTCAATTTAAAAGTCTAAGCCCGATTTATGAGTATGGGACCTCTTCACCAATGATCTCAGATAGGCCTAAAAAAACTTGGAAGAGTTCACTAATTCTCCCTCTATCTTCTTTATCCTTGTGGGAGATGGAAAATTCTACCAAATTCTTCCTTTTTTTCATTCTTCTTTCAATCAATCATCTCCTTTTATTTTCAATCTCGTGTTTTCCCATCATTTTTAACATTTTCTTTTGGACTGCTTTCTTTTTCTCCATCTTCTTTCTTTTTAAAAAAAATCTTTTCACCTTTTTGGGCGACACCCCACATTTTTCCGTGGTTGTTTTCTTTTTAAAATTCTCTTTTTCAACCCTCCGGCTTTCATGTTCTGTCTTTTTTTTCCCGCCTTTTTTGTTGTTTCAAACTTTAGCCCCTTGGGCCTAAACTAAGAAACACAAGGGAAATTGGAAAAATATAGGTTGTGGCCCAACAAAGGGGCATTGTTCCCCTACACCACCTCTTTTTACCTCTCTCTCAAGACTAATTTCCCTTTTTTTTCCACTTTGCACCTTTTTTTATTTCCCCTCATTTTTTAAAACAATGCACATTGGGCTTTCATTTAAACGTTAAAGGACCTAAAGCCTATTGAAGAGAGGAACAACCTGCTCTCACTTTAGGCTTCAAGAGATCATGACTATAGCGCTGCTCGCGATTCACGTAGAAGCTTTATATCACCTACTCCTCGAATAATATCTTCTTTCCTTTGGCATTGATTTTTCTCCATCTCAGCATGTTATCGTTAATGAGGTCTTCAATGCACCCACGATAATGCCAGACTCAGACTGCGCAACATCGCATGGAACTATCGCCTCATGTGCAACCTTGTCACATATCCCAAATCACACCTTACTTAATAGTTAACACCCCTACCATCAATCACCTTGCTTCATACGGATTGCCTTTTTTGTCTCTAACAAGTATCGCCTCCTCTCATTGCTTCAAGTAGCACCTTGCGATGTCGCTTCTTGGGCTTCCTCTTAAAGCCAGTGCCTCGTTTTCTACGCGGTGCATGTAAACTTTGATCTCGACTTCATATATTGCATTCAACCTTTTTTATTACTTGTAAAGTACATAGGTCGTGTGAGCGAGTCCTAACGCTATGTTCTCTAAACTGAGAGCTCAACTCAAAAAGCTATCATCAGAACATGGAAAGTGCATATGCATTCCGATCTTATGCTCATTGCATCTGTTTTCCTTTTTCCTGAGTTAGTATTCATCGCCATTGTTGTTGTCGCACTTGATCACACTAAAGAACATACAGTTTGATATCAATAATGAAAAGCAAGCCACACACAAAGCCTGAAATTGACACACATATATCAGATCTGTCATCCATCACTGTGTTCATTCCCTTTCTTGTGAATGACCCTAGATCACCACTAGGGTTGATGCTGCAATGCTTTTGATATGATCTCTGCACATGTAGAACCTATTAGAGTTCTTGCCATACATTATCTCCTAGATTTTCAAATATCTTAAAAAGGAAAAAATGGACCTTGACAGGAAAATTAACAAGAAATCTCGATATCAATCAGTCAATCCGAGCACGACTTGCTTTGACACGATGAAATATAAATTTTGAAATGGAAAATTAAGAACAATAACAATATGTGGAACTCTACCCCCTAAGATGTGGGATGAAACTACGGGAAAGGCACCAAGGGCTATGCTATCTTTCTGTTTTTATCAATGATTACATGGCATTTGTGGCTCTTTATATAGCCCTATTATTATTAATAGCACGTGGAGTACCCATCCGTGTATATACATACATGGGGAGAGGAGTTATAAAAAACATTAATAGTCCTCTCAAGTTGGGGCATAGATGTCCATTATGCTCAACTTGGAGATACATTTTGCAATAAAAACATCTCATGGGTTTTGTGAAGACATCAACCATTTGTTTCTCTGAGATGTCTGGTACAGTTTTATACCCATTTTGGATTATTAGCCCCAAATGTAATGACTATCTACCTCCACATGCTTGGTACATCCATGGATGGTTGGGTTATTTGGTGTTGAGATATTTATCTCTTTATCTTTACTTTGTAATTTTCTTTTGCGTTCGTCTCTTTATGTAGTTTTTCCTTCGAGCTTTTCTCCTATATAAGAGAGCTCTAGGGCTATGGTGAATTCAACTTTCCATTTCAACTCTTTCGACATGGTATCAGAGCGATGGTCCTATACCGAAGCTTGTGCCCTAGATCCCTACTATGCCAAAAATCCTAGATCCTCGCACGATTGGCGCCGACAACATCCAAGCAGCAACGACTACAACCACACCGACCATCTAGGGCTATCGCACCCATCTTTCTTATGGGTACTGAGAGGTCTAATTTGGTTCCTAGGATGTGGTTTTTGATCCTCTAAAACCATCCTAGGTACCTAAAGAAGTCTCCCGTGGATGGAAGAGGTTGTGGTATGAGTCTACACCCAAAACCATCTTCCTATATGTCTGTGTAGACATTGTTATTCCAGTTTTCAACCCTAGTCTTGAAGATTGTTGTCATCATGTCAGACAACAAAACATATGTTCCATCCCTAGGTGTCTTCAAAGGTCTAACACCCATTGTGAAGATGGATGGAACGAACTATGAACTGTGGGCCATGCAATTCATGAGCCTAATGCAATGTATTGGCAAGAAGCATATCCTCACACAAGAGGAGCCTGTTGAGAAGACTGGGGTTAACGCCTCATGGGAGGCAGATGACACTTATGCACGTGTGTGGCTTTTTGGAATGGTATCCATGGAGATAGCCAATGATATACTGAGTCAGCTAACGACGAAGGCTATGTGGGACATACTCTCCGGCGAAGAATGAGTCGAAGATTCTACAACTTCAGCATGATTCTTCACGTCGAAGTAGAATAGTCATCCTCTCCATATCCTTTGCACTTTTCTAATGGGTATGATTCAGAAGTTACATGGTTATATTCCCTTGACTGTCACGCCAGAGCAACTCAAGGCATATAGGGATTCGGTGATGATCGGAGTTTTTCTAGCGACACTCGACTCTGAGTATGATGCAACTAGAGCACATATTCTTACTGATGCCACCATACCTCCAATGGAGGAGGCATATCGCAGGTTGAGTAGGCTTTCCATATCTTTTAGTGGTACTCAACTGCCTCAGACATCTTCAACCATGACAACATCTCGTGGTAGGGGGAGCCCTACACAGTATCGTGGTCGAGACGGTCATGGCAAGGGAGGGGGTTGTCGGTCCCCTCGTTAGCCTTGTACTTACTATGACATTTACTCTAAGGTAACATGCTATTTTAAGCACGGGTTTCCTGCTTCAGTACATGTGGCAGAATAGATCCAACAGGTTGGCAGTTCTTCACATGCATCTGATCAGAGATTTGATGAATTAGTAGCGCGGCTCAAGGTGATTATGCCTGCTCCTGGGTCAACTAGTTCTCCGTTAGGATCATCAAAGGTGGCAGCTTCTGCTTCTACGTCCACATCAGGTATATCATATGCTTTTACTAGCTGTTACAGGGCATATTTGTCGGAATGGACTATGGATTCAGGAGCTTCCCCTCATCTCCGCGGTGACAAAGGACCGTTTAGTGCTTATAGCCTAACTCAATCAGGTAGATCAGTTGTGATAGCAGATGTGACACACTCTTCCATTACTGGTCAGGAGGAGGTGTAGTTAACTCCTGCAATGCGGCTTCGGAACGTTCTCTATGCTCCTTAATTTTCTTTGAACTTACTATCCATTAGTCTAATCATCAAGGATTTACATTGTCGTGTCATCTTTAACCCTTCTGCTATTGTGTTTCAGAATATTCTTACGGGTAGGGTGATTGGATATAGCTGTGAGCAAGGAGGCCTCTTTAGACTGGTGCAATCTACTTATGCTGGTGCCTTTTCTCGTCGCACTGTATCAGTTTCTCCATATATGTGGCATCTCCAGTTTGGTCATCTTCCTCTGCAAAAGATGTGTCACGTTCTTCTACAGATCTCTCCTCGCTCTACTTTTCAGTGTGAGGCATGCCAGCTTGAGAAGCATCATCGGTCCACATTCCATAGTCGTCGGGGTCGAAGTAGTCATAGTCTGTTTGAGTTGATTCATTTTGATATTTGGGGTCCTAGTCATGTCCTAGATCATCAGGGGCATATGTTTTATCTGGTTGATGTCGATGGGTTCTCTATATTGTCGTGGGTATTTCTCTTAAGAACAAGTCTGATGTTGGTCCTGTTATTCAATCCTTTATTAATGAAATAAGGAATGTGTTTTCTGCAAGTGTCAAGTTTATACGTTTAGATAATGCACTTGAATTCTCCAGTATTCAGCTTTCTTAGTTTCTTAGATCCTATGGTATTGTGCATTAGACCTATTGTGCGTATACTTCTCAATAGAATGGGGTGGCTGAGTGAAAACACCGCCATCTTTTGGATTTTACCAGGACTCTTCTGATCCAGAGTCATGCTCCTGATTCGTACTGGGAGGATGCGGTTCTCACTGCGTGTTACCTTGTAAATTGTATGCCATTATCGGTTCTGGGGGAGAAGACCATTCTTGATTGCATTTTTCGAGACAGATCTTTTCTCTCTCATGCTTCGTGTTTTCAGATTGGTTGCTTTTGTTCATCAGATGTCTCCTGATCTTAACAAGCTCTCTCCTAGAGTTGTTAAGTGTGTGTTTGTTGGGTGTTCCAAGACCCAAAAGGGATATTGTTACTTTGACCCTGTTCGACGAAGGTACTATGTTAGTGCAGATGTCACTTTCTTTGAGTCCATTATGTATTTCTCTCCTACAGGTGACAAGCTCATTCCTTCAGAGAGCGGAGAAGAGATCTATATACCTCTACCTCCGGTTTCACCTACTCCATGCGACACTGCACCGCCACCACCACCACCCCCACCCTCTCCTCCACAGTCACCAACACCACCTCCTCCATCTTCTGCCATGTCTATTTTCTTTCCGCAGTCTACCAGTACCGGCCTCGTGCTCATGTGCCTCCTCTATCATCCAACACGCTTAAGGTATGTTCTGAGCATTTGAGTTCTACTAATGGCACATGTGATTTGAGTGTGCAGCTTGAGGTGCAAGATGTCTTAGATGATACACCTTCCGACGATACTGCGGACTTGGATATGCCTGTTGCTCTACAAAGGAAGATGTGTGCATGCATTATGCATCCTCTTGCTTCACACGTTTCCCTGCACGACTCTCTGGGGATTTTTAGGGGCTTGTTGTTGGATTGTCAGTTGTGGACATAGCACGATCCTATCAGGAAGCATTGCAGAGTAGTCTGTGGTGTCTGGCGATGGAGGAGGAGATGGAAGATTTACAGTCTCATGGTACGTGGAATGTAGTGTCGGCTCCTCCAGGTGCATCTGTTGTTGGCAGTAAATGAGTGTTTACAGTTAAACACCATGCAGATGGTTTTGTGGACAAGTATAAGGCCGTATTGGTTGCTCGTGGGTTCACCCAAACCTATGGGGTGGATTATCAGGACACCTTTTCTCCAGTTGCGCGTCATTCTACACTGCAGATTCTTATTGATGTTGTTGTGGTACAGGATTGGTCGATGTTCAAATTAGATGTCAAAATGCATTCTTGTATGGATATCTACAGGAGGAAGTTTATATGCAACAACCACCAGGGTTTGCTGCTGAGGAGGAGTCCGGTATGGTGTGTAAATTCGACAAGGCCATCTATGGCCTTAAGTAGAGTTCGAGGACTTGGTTCCAGAAGCTCTCTGAGTTGATTGAAAAACATGGATTTGTCAGATCCATTGCAGATCATTCTCTTTTAGTTAAGAGAACCCAGAGAGGCATTGTTGTTATCTTGGTCTATGTTGATGATTTTATTGTTACATGCCGTAATGACCAGGGTATTCAGGCAGCTAAGGATTTTCTTGGACAATAGTTTGTGACCAAAGATCTTGGCAAGCTGCGTTATTTTTTTGGCCTAGAATTTGCAAGAAATCCGCATGATATAGCAATGATGCAAAGGAAATGTCTTTGATCTTCTATTTGAGACGTGCATGACAGGATGTAGACCTGCTACTACTCCAATGGATCCCAATTCTAGGCTATATGATGATGACTCCGTGGAGGTGGATAAGAGACAGAGCTAGTAGGGAAGCTATTGTATGTTACTATTACCAAGCTTGATATATCGTTTGCTGTCAGCGGGGTCAACCAGTTTATGGAGCAGCCTAGGCAGGCTCACATGGATGCAGTCAACATGATTTTGAGGTATTTGAAGTCTTCTCCAGGTGCTAGACTTCTATTCGGGAGAGACACATCTCTTACAATTTCTGGATGTGCAGATGCAGATTATGCTGGGTGTTCCAAGGACAGAAAGTCTATTTCAGGCTTTATGTGTTTATGGGCAGCTCACTGATTTCATGGAAGAGTAAGAAACACATAGTTGTAGCTAGATCAAGTGTTGAATCGGAGTATAGGGCCATGGCCCAAGGGGGCATAAAAATGATATGGCTCGAGTCTGTTCTGATTGACCTAACTATTGAGGTGCCTCTTCCTATGCACCTCAAATGTGATAATTAAGTTGCTCTATTTATAGTTAATAATCATGCCTTCCATGAAAAAACAAAGCACATTAAGGTTGATTGCCATTACATCTGTGATTTAATCTAGAAGGGCTTATATTCACTTCTCATGTTGCTTCAGGTGATCAGATTGTTAACATGTTTACTAAAGCCCTTGCAAATAGCCCTTTCCACCATTGTTGTTCCAAGCTGGCATGATAGACATTTATGCTCCAGTTTGAGGGGGAGTATTGAGATATTTATATCTCTTTATCTTTACTTTGTAATTTTCTTTTCCTTTCATCTCTTTATAAAGTTTTCCCCTAGAGCTTTTCTCCTATATAAGAGAGCTCTTGGGTTATAGTGAATGCAACTTTTCATTTCAACTCTTTCCACATTTGGTATGAATGCAACAACATAATTATCACATTTCATGATCACAGGGCTCGATTCAAATAGGCGCAGTCTTGTACATCCATAAGCAAGGACTTATCACTTATCCACATAGTTTAGTGGTAGCTTGAGCCTTGCCCCATATTCAGATTTGACACTAAAGTGAGCATCAATCTCTTGCTTCTTGCTTCTCCAAGTGACTAAATTACCACCAATATAAGAACAAAAATCAGTCGTGGATATTTTATACACTGGGGCAATCTATATTCAATGTCAAAAATAAGCCCAAACATATCAAGACTTATGGTATGTAAATAAAAATCATTTTCTTGAGGCAGATCAAGATCGTCATTACAGCTTCCCAGTACATTTGGCTTGGTTTTGACATGAACTTGCTCACTCGATTGACAATGACAAAAATATCAAGGCAAGTGACAGCGACTCATAATAATTTTCCTACCAGGCACCTGTATTGTCTTGCATCAATGTATTCAGATGAATTTTCATATAGTCGTGCATTGGGATCCGTAAGGATGTTTCTAGCTTTGCCTCTAACATCCTAGTTTATCGTAGATTTCTAACATATTTTCTTTATGAAAGAATCAGGCCACGGGCATTTCTAGCAACTTCAATGCCAAGAAAGTAGCAAAGTTCTCCTAAATCCTTTGTGATGAAGTGTTCTGCAAGATACTTCTTGGTATTCGATATGCCATGAATATCATCAGCAGTTAGAATGGTATCACCTAAATATACCTGCGTCACAATTGTTTCCTCATCTGTTTTCCTGAGAAAGAGAGAGTAGTCCATTGTGGATCAACTAAATCAACGAGACTTTGTTTGATACCATTGGTTGGTTTATGGAGTCTACACATCTTTTGACACTCCCCTTGGTATCAAATTTGTGAGGATGTTGTCTATAAACATCTTCATGCATATTGCCATATAAGAAGGCGTTATTTACACTCAGTCAATGAAGTAATCGTGATAACTGTACAACTCAAAGAAATCTGAATACACATCTCGGAAGATTGATATCTTGAGAGAAGGTCTCCACGTAATCCACTCTATAGTTTGAATGTAGCCCTTAGCAACAAGTCATACTTTATATCTTTCCACAAGATCGTCTAAAAGGAACTTGGGAAATGCACCAACTATCAACAACAATGGCATTGGGAGGGTTATCCAAGGTCTATGTGCCTCGAGATAGAAGAGCATTTATCTCTTCGTGCTTGGCTACATTCTATTTGGAAACAAAGATTGTTTGCTGATGGGTAGACGAGACTCTGACAGTTGGAAGTCTCAACATAAACATCGTGTAACCCGGAGATATTCTTCGCCTAGAAACATAGTTGGAAATAGGGTATGATGTGCACGTTCCTTTCCCTTTTCGAAATTTTGTTAGAAGATTAGAGTGGAGATGAGAATGTTGTATATCATCCTCAGTAGCATGTACACCTTTGTGCACATGATTCTCAAATCTCAAGCACCAAATCGTTATTCTTCTGTAGTAACAAGGGTGTGCTATCTGACGAGAATAGACCGACTTAAAAAGTTCAATGTCGGTTAATACACCACTAGATAGAGACGGCGTAGGAAGGTACACACTCTTACCAACACCTGGAGCAACTACACAAGAGCTAATTGTGGAGTAATATAGTTTCAAATAAAGTGACATCTACATTCACATTGTACCGGCAATGGATAGGATCATAGCAAATGTACCCCTTTGAAGGATATGGAATTATCCTCAAGCGCATCACGGAAGCGTGATCGTCGTATCGGATACGACGAAGAACGACTAGTCGCACTAGTTGTTCGGTGCAGCGGAATTTAAAAAATTTACTCGATGAAACCACATGATCCGAGAACCATTCTCAGATTGTTTCATCTATAACCACAACAAGTATAATGCAATACCTCTTGAAGCGTGGTTGATCAAGTCTCTAAAGAAAGAGACCTCCTGTCTCAAGTCCGATCGTCGGCGAGACCGCTTGCGAGCGCGGGATGAACCGCGTTGTCCTCGCAATCCAAGAAGATGATCCAAGCGTGGTTGCTCCTGATCTCGTCGCACGAGATCAAACGTCTCCTTCGTGAGAGGAACTCTCCAAGAAGACGGAGAACCGAAGAACGTCGAAGCGGCAGCGCAGTGGCGATGGCGACGACGATTCCCCTCCTCTAGGGTATGGTGGACGGCCACCAACAAGAGAGGGAGAAAGGGCTGGCGTGTAGAAGAAATGAGGGAGAGAGAGAGCTCCAATATTGTAAGTCCTTAGAGAGCATAGTATGCCTCTCTATTTATAGGGTTTTGGGATCCATGGATCTCAATCCATGGGACACATAAAATCAATGGGTGAGATTGATTTATGTCAATCCAATGGCCAAGATTGTTGTTGTCAAAGTAACAAATTTAGGTCAAAATATATTTGATAAAATCAAATATAATTTATTCCTAAATCAACCCAACAAATAAGGAGAGAATACACATGGAGATCAAATCTCCATGTGCAATCAAGAGGGACGGCCACCCATTCCATATAGGAATTGGGTGCCGCCCACTTGTTTCCCAATGGAGAGCAATCTCATGGATTTCCATGAGATTGCATATCTCCTTGGATTTCTCTCCTATTTATTTGCAACAAATTTATTGGGTTTTATTCTTCAAAAATAATTCTCAATTATCTTTAAGAATATTGCATTCTTGCCATGGAAAAATTGTGAATCATAATCACAACCCAAAACAACATATAATTCATATTGTTAATTAATTACACAATGTGTATCCAATACACATAATAATTAATCAACACATAAATTATAATTAGCTCTCATTATAAATCACATTTATAATATATTATGAATAATTGGATATTTCTATCCACATTATTCTCATCCACATTAATTAAATCACATTTAATTAAATTGGATAATTTCTTCACACATCAAGATGATTAAATCACATTTAATCATTATTTCTTCATTGCTTAGATCTTATGGAATTATTCTTGAACCCTTCAAGAATAATGCAATCTCTCCGCAGATACTTGGAGATAAGGACAGGGCGATTGTATTGTTCCACGTATAGTGACATGGATATTGAGATCATATCTCAAATCCAGATCGCGGGCCTCCCATAGATGCTTGATTAAATCAAGACCGTAAATCTAATCTTCTCATTGTATCTGAATCACATTCAGATCAATGTCCAACACTTGGACCAAGATCAGATCACTTCTCTACTGAGAGGAGTCACTAAAATCCATACCCGTTTCATCACTCCCTAGGAATGGAAGCGTCATGGTTATACAATCGTTTATGATCAAATCACCCTCAGGTATTCCCAATACCTGTACATCCTGCATACTGGAAGACTCAGACTAAACCCGAAGTATCGGATCAACTTTATACTGTCTACTTCATGGTTTTATCAGTAAGTTTCTCATTCGATCATTGGGAGTTGGTATCGATCATACACTTCCCAAAAGTGTACATCATACCTAGGTCTTGATCATATACTAAAAGTATATATTAAACCTACAAATTCAGTCAAGCTTCCAAAGCGAGACGACCATGCGCATGGAATTTGATTCTTCCCAATATCTCATGAGTGAGCTCATGTCTTCCGGTTCAGTAACTGAACCTGTATGATCCCTTTGAGAGATCGTATTACTCATATGCCCTTATATGCACACCAGCGCGCCGGTGTATAGACCTTGATTAGGTCATCAACCTATTGGTCTGCCAAATGTACATACTTAGACATATAGCAACACATCTGTCTCCGGTCAGAGGATGCGTGCCTATATCATGACAGCATATGATATAGGACTTTGGTTATCTCGATCTCGTTAAGTCAACTCTTTGACCTAACTAATTTGACACCTCCGAATCTCTATTCCTATGCAGAGGACCTGCATCAAGAGGTCGGTCAGATATCAGCCTTCAGAGATAGGATTGCCATCTCCTGCTCAGGCTGGAGATCATCTCTTAATAATCATTTGACGGTGCTTGATGAGTCCTCAATCTAACTCTTTAGATATTCATCCAAGCACCAGCCTCTATGATTCAATAGTTGAATCAACAGCTGTATGATCATCAAGATGGCCATGGTACATAACCCTAATTGTACTAAGGGACCTATTATACAAATTATTCATTCTTCATTTCAGATCAGGGAATGATATTTGCAATAACATTTATTGCATAATGGCTCGCCGTGGGCTCGCATTTCCAACACCCTTCTCATTCTTGGAACAATGCATAAAAACACACTTTACAGCACGAGGTGCAAGTTTATCATGACCACTGAATGGATGCAAACAGTGTGCCCAAAGACTTTAGGTTCGATTTTTAATTGGGGAAGAGTAGAGAATATGGAGTTCTCTTCTAGGATGGTAGAGGACATGCGATTTATCAGGTAGGTTGCAATAAGCATAACATCATCTTAGAAGGTAAGTGGGGTAACACTCTGAATAAGTAGGGGTTTAGAAATATCATGAATATGGAGATGTTATTATGCAGTTACACCATTCTTTTGGCATGTATATGGACACAATGTTTGGTGGATGACTCCATACATAATTAAAGAGGAGCATAGGAACTACTACATAAATCAAGAGCATTATTAGTACGAATATATTTGGAATGAAGGCTCAAAATGTTTTCCATCTCCTTAAAAAGTTTGTTTAATAGTATCAATTTCGACATTTAATTTCATAAAAACCCAAGAAAGTTGGATGAAGTAATTAACAACAACAAGATAAAACCTATCCTCAGAGTGATCTGGAGCAGGACTGGGTCCCCAATCATTGAAATATACAAGTTCAAAAATAGATTTAGCAACATGTCCATGATACTTGAAAACATGACCCTATGATGTTTTTCGGGCAAAGATGCTTCACTCAAGAAAAAGGTGGAGGCAAGTATCTTTGTCCACAAAAAGTCTAATCTCATCCACCACCACAATCAATCACAATTGATCGATTTCTATATCCTGAAAAATAAGACACTTAATCAAAAATAGCCCCACAATTAAGCACCTTAGCTCTGAAACATAGAGTAAACTCTTGGGAACCTGTGGAGCTAAAAGAATATTATTCAGACAAATATGTAGGGCAACTTGAACATCCCCATGACCGATAATTGGTGACTGTCCCCCATATGCAACCATGATGGTATGCCCATATAGAACACCATTAAGGGAAGAAAAATTATTTTTATTGCAAATGTGTTTTAATGCATTGGAATCTGTGAGCCACTCGGATCGATTCGATAAATCATAGCACGTAAAGAATTGTTAAGGTAGATAAAGGATTAATAAAGGTTGCAATGTTCGATTCTATGTGTATTGCTCCTGAAATGGAAGGGGCTTGTTGAGATATCAATCCATGCTACTTACGTTTCTGAATCAGATCCTCATATTCTACTCCAGTTATGAAGGTAGAGTCATCATTCATTGTTGAAATTGTCTTATGGACAGTTGGAGGTTTCACTTGTTCTCCCCAACACTGGTCTTCAGTAAGACCAATATGACGACATAATGTGCACCGTGGTCTGATGCGCACGAGGGTAACAGACCACGACTCTTGCCTCAGAAGAAGGTTCCGTGACTTACGCTGGACGAAGCGACCGTAGTAGAGGTGGTCTCAACTCATTACTCTTCAGGAAAAGTAATGAGGAGTCTTCCAAACCTGCTGTAGAATACTTCTATACATGGAATCTCAGATGCAGTAGTCGTCTGTGCTCGTGCGGCCTCATATGGAGGAACGAAGCCTCCAAGAAATAGTTCGACCATCAACTAAAATATGAAGATAAGTTCAGTCTCATATGTTAAGACAAGCATATATGAGTTCAGTCTTTGAAAAATGGAATTCCATTCATAATAACATTGGGCCAGAGGTCAGCCATTTTACTTTATTTGAGACGTCAACATAAAGATGAAGGATCCGCACACAATTCTTTGTTTCTTCTTATCTGGATAGGTTCGTCATAACTCATAAACAAGGGTTTAAATATCGATATCAGACTCTATATCAGCCCCATGTTGATATGATATTTTGGCGACATGATTGTGAAGGAAAGACCTTTTCATTGGCATATATCGCCATATCGTGAGATATATTGGTCCCATGTCGATACCATATATTGGCGGCTATATCTCGAACCCCGATCATTAGTTATCATGCATGCACTTTGTAATCTTGTAGATGTTCATAATACACGCTTTGACTGTAGTGTTGTCTTTCTTCCATGCTGTGAGCTTGCCAGTTTCTCCGTGGGTCCCTCATGGTAATGGTGTGCTATGTATCCTTTAATTTACACAGAAATAACTGGGACTAGAGCATGTAGTTCCCACTATCCAGCTTGGTGATGGTTGAAAGATGGGGTTCTTCATTTTCCCTTAATGAGCAGACGAGTCTACTATTTCTGATAAATTTTTACAAGTATTTGACCATACATACGGATAACACGGCACTAGAAACATATAGCAACAATATATGAAAGCATACGAATGGTTTCCTATGCCATATTTAAACGCTCAGATCAAATGTGCCTAGGTAAATTGAAGGCTTATTTGGAGACGAACTGTTACAGATGGAATTTGTCTCTGGAGAGGACGCATGGTTGCTAACGAAATTTATCTCTGGAGATGACAAACTGCTGGTGGAGATATCCTCTATCTTTGGACATGAGTACTGCTGCTTGGTGGAGAGATGTGGTTGGAGGTGTTGCTGGTGGTGACAACAATGAAGATGGTAGCGTTGGAGGTGCTGGATACATCACCATGGGCGGTGCTGGAGCTGTTCCCTAGTCGATGATGGCATTTCTGGAGGTAGCATCGAGATGAGAGGTGACATCGAGATAGTGTGGAGAAGAGACGCTGGAGAAGGCATCATCGAGATGACATGGAGAAGGTGATGGAGAAGTATCAAAATCAGATGGCTGGAGAAGAGAGGTCAGATGGGATCAATCGATGGCGATGGATAGAGTTAGGTGGAGAAGCAACGTCGAGATGAGAAAGAGAATTCAAGAGTTGTGCCTTAGGACACGAGCTCTGATACCATGACAAGTTGGGAAATATTTTTCTTAGCAATTTAAGTGCGGTACCCCTTCTATAGGTGGAGAGGGATATCAAGTTTTCATAAGTACGCCTCACAACAGAAAAGAGAAAACAAGAAGTTAAGTAATGAAGAAACATTAATAATTAGTAATTACAACCAAGATCCACTACTTTAGCAATGTGGGACTAAACTACTCTCATGCTAATAACTCAATTCACAATTACCCCCAACTGTTATGGTGGTTTTAGCGGCGGTATTTATTCGAATAGTGACGAGAAGAGTAATGAGCGTAAGCACCTCCAATCCCAGTAGATGCAAGTATGATGCGTTCGTATGCAAGTGGGGGAGTTTGTGATGTGCGAAGTGGTGTCAGGAGGTGGGAAATGACAGGAAAACCATGTTATGTATGAGTAGACAAGGGGAGATGGATTCAAATGTGAAGTGAATCAATAGATGTGAGGTCGTTGGGTAGAGGTATGTGTTACGCAGTAGAGTCCTTTCCACTTTACAAATACTTCTCTTCATCCCAATTCTCTTATTGCCTACACCTCGGGCAATGCATGCTATGTAATTTTTTGTGGTTGATGGTGATAAAGGTGGAGGGTCTAGGGAGGCGAGGCGAGAGTTAGATTCATCCTCTTGTTTTCACTATTTACAGTCTAGTAGTTCTCTCAGTCACTGTATTGCATACATTTGGAGAGTCAAAGACATGACCAAGATCAAGGCCCTCATGTGCCTTTTTGTAATAAGAAACTTGTGACTAATGTTGACAGGGAACATTGAGCTCCCAATGCTGACATAAGCTACCGCCTTTTGCTGCGACAGGGAGGAAAAAATGACCACCTGTTTTTTAAATGTAACTTTGCTAATGAAATCTGGAGGAGATTGGAACTGGCACGGCTAGACCCATCTTCACATCCTGACACAGAAATTGCTATGCTCTTTTATTCGTGTTCCTGAAGAATCTGGACATGAGGGGTGATTAGTACATTGGTATGTGGTGCACAACTTCCCTTTTTAACTCATTAATATAATAACTTCGATGACTACTAATATTTAATGGTCATCCTTTAGCTTTTAACTACAAGGTGCACCAAATACAAAATATGTTAAAATTTTGTAAGTAATTTCTTCTTGTAAGTTGTTTTTTTCAAATTTTCAGGTGCCTGTGGCAACAATCCTTTCTGTAACAAAAAATCATATAAACAATTTTAATCATTAATGATTGTTGGTGGAAGTTTGTTCTTGTCTGGTGGCTGATGTTTACTGGTAACTGTATTTGATTGACATTTTTCTTCTCGAGTTGAAAAAGCCTTTTTTCCCTAGGTATCAATGGTTGTTCCCTTAAGACAGCTGAAAATCTCGATGTTCTGAAAGGGATTCCTATTGAAAGAATGATGATTGAGACTGATTCCCCATATTGTGAGATAAAGAATACTCATGCTGGAATTCAGTTTGTTAAGACAGTTTGGCCATCGAAGAAGAAAGAGAAATATGACGACCAATATATTGTCAAGGGGCGCAATGAACCATGCCTTGTTAGGTAAATAGACATTATAGCTAAAATAGTCTAAAAGCAATCTTGCAATGAAATCTGACAACTTTTTTCCACTGGAAGTTGGCTGGATAATCTGACATCTATGTGCTCTTTTAAGAAAGTGATGGCTCATATTATAGATCATATCTTCTTTTGTTTTTTTATGAATTAGACCGTGGATTTTCTCTATTCTGTTGTGTTCTTTCTTTCTTTTCACCATATTGGGCTGTCATTTTTTACATGCTAAACCGAGAAAATGATTATGTATGAAAAATCTTTGATTTCCATTATAAAATATGAATGATTTCTTTGATAATTTTCAAAATTCGTACACTGTTTCTCTTCCTTAGACCAATTCATGTATTTGCTATTCATGAAAGATTGCCAGTTGCTTCTTTTATATTTATGGAAATTAGTTGATGTTTACTGCCGTGAATTCTAATTTATGGATTCATGTAAACAAACTATATATTGGCAATTATACAAAATATTGAGTCCAGAAAATTCATTTTGATCTTTACATAATAGTAGTTGTTATAAAATAGAAAGCGGAAGCGGATTAACATAATAAAGAAGAATAATCACGAAGAACACAAAGATTTTTATGTGGAACCCTACTCCGTGAGGAGCGGGATGAAACCACAGGAGAAGCCCCTGAATTGGGCGTGTTTGTCTATTGACTTTCTCAATGAGTACAGGAGGTCTGGGGCTCCTTATATAGCCTTCCCAGAGCCTCCAATTCCCACCACTGGTCCATGTGGGACTAAACAGTGGATGGGGGTAAATGGATCTTCTCCAGGATCCATTTACCCTCTCTACAACTCATGGGCGCATAACCAAATACTCTAACACTCCCCCTCAAGCTGGAGCATGCAATGCTCAGCTTGGACAAACAAACAGAAACTCAACTCAACGCTACAAGACACTACGGACAATATCAACCCAACGCGCACATGCTGCAGTCGAGGACGTTGCTTCTCATGCCGTGCAGGTGAGGAGGACGAACGGGCTGGAGTGTGAGTCAACTGAAGACTCAGAATCTGACCGTCGAGTCTGAACTTGCGCCTGAAGTCTCCTCGTCGGAGAACTGGGTCTCTCCCATCTGGCTCAGAGAATGGTGCACTGCTCTGGTGTACCTATGATACCACATGAAAACCCTTGCCAACATATGGCATAAGGAATGGTCCTCTGCTCTGGAGTCCCTATGGCTCACATGAAAACTCTGGCCTGACAACAACAAGAATGATGGGGACCTCTGACAAAAGATGGCAACTTATGCTCATCTGACAAATGACCGCACACTTGTGCGTGTCTGAAACTGGAGACTCGGAAGACAATCATCGAGTCTGAACCTGGATCTGTAGAGTCTGAACAACGTGCACTAGCTTGGAATATGAAGATCTGACATCTGGAGCATCTGAATAAACCTGTGACTCTACATATATACTCCCCCTTTCTCCCATACTTGTCGGAAAATATGGACGTCGACCAAGTTGGGAGAAGACAACATAAATGGGGAGAAAACAAAACTTCTTGCGGCTTTTCCTTTTTTTTTTTAACCGCCCAACCTCTTTTTTTTTTTAAGCCGTTTCAATTTTTTTTTTACGGCTTTTGTTTTTTTTTTTTGCTTGGCGTACGGCTTTTTTTCTAGTACGCGCCTTTTCCTTTTCCTCTTTTTTTTTTTAACAAACAACCTTGTGGCCCAAATAGACCAAAATATAGTAGCCCAGTTGGACTTTACAGAATTGGGCACTCTCCCGCTCTCTATCTCACTTTTTTTTTAACATGCGGCCCAACAGGGCCCTAAAAAAAATCTCTCCTTTTTTTTTTTAACGGACCAAACCCCACTTTTTTTTTCCGTTAGGGTTCCCTGTTAGAACCCATTCCTTTTTTTTCAAATAAAGCGCCGCCCATTATGGGCCCAACCATTCGGCTTCCTATTAGGGTTCCGCTTGGGACTCCTTGTGAAACACAGTGCCGTGATTTGATGTGCGGCAAGCCAAAGCTGTCGCCGCCGCATGGATCTTCAAAGGATGCCGCCTGAAGGGGGGAACCTTTGATTTTATATAGCATCGCAGGCTGCCTTCGCCACCGAATGGGAGGAGCCGCTGCCGCCGAAGGCTGGAGCATCGCCTGTGGGGAGTATGAGGTGCTTCACGCACTGACTCGCACGGGAACGCCGCCGCGTGATGGGGGTCGCCGCCAGGAGGTCGCCTGAGGTCTGAAGATCGAGGGAGGCCCGCGTGCTGCTTCGCGTGTCCTGCGCGAGATCGCCTGTGCGCGACGAGAAGAGAGAGGGCTGCGCCAGGCACCACTGCTAGGGGTCGCCGTTTCGGGGCTGCGCAAGACTTGGAGCGCCTGTAGTGCCACATCGCAGATGCCGCGTGAAGAGGAACCACCGCCTGGAGCTCCAGATCTGAAGACGCCCGTTGCACCGAGGCTGCCTGCTGAGTTCGCGCCGCCTGGAATCTTTGGGAGCGGCATTGCTATGTCGTGGTACTTCTCGCCGAACTAGGGTTCCAATAGGAACCCTAACATTTCTCAACGAAGAACAGGAACGATCTTGGCTAAAAGATATTTGAACATATAATCTTCAACAATAATCGAACAAAAAAAACGATTCTCAAATCGATCACAGAATATAATCGAAGAACATGATAGAATCCTCGAGAATCGATCCGCTCTGATACCATGTTATAAAATAGAAAGCGGAAGCGGATTAACATAATAAAGAAGAATAATCACGAAGAACACAGATTTTTATGTGGAACCCTACTCCGTGAGGAGCGGGATGAAACCACAGGAGAAGCCCCTGAATTGGGCGTGTTTGTCTATTGACTTTCTCAATGAGTACAGGAGGTCTGGGGCTCCTTATATAGCCTTCCCAGAGCCTCCAATTCCCACCACTGGTCCATGTGGGACTAAACAGTGGATGGGGGTAAATGGATCTTCTCCAGGATCCATTTACCCTCTCTACAACTCATGGGCGCATAACCAAATACTCTAACAATAGTCATTGATTTATAGCCTAATATGCTTTGATTCCTTTTTAGTAGTAGTCAAATTTACGTCATATATCCAAAGTAATATGTGAAGGACCTGTACTCCACTGATTTACATGTCACAATCATTATGTGAAATGTGAATTCTCGTCTTTTATCAAGTTGAGTGAGGGAATTGTGCAGCTTTAGATGTTTTAGGTATCAAGGTTTACATCCAGTCACAAATGCTGACCCACATTCAGTTACAGGCTCGAATTTGTTTGCATAACTGTTGTTAAAAGGCACATGGGTGATTTTCTTAGAAAGTCGAGACTTTGGCACGTGACGTTGCATTTAGGCTGGGTTTTTAATCAATTCTTCCTTGGAAAGTGTCTGGAAATTGATGCTAGGCATCGGGTAACTGCCTCATTGCAAATTGCATAGTTAAAAAGGGCATTCTTTAGATATAAGATCCCTCACTTTGCACACTGATAACTGGTTCTTGTGGGTTGTTAGTTGCGTTTTTTAGTGGCATAATCCAAGAAAATCTACTCCAAACTGTTCAGGTTTTTTTATATGATACTTTGTATTTAAGTGTCGAAGTCAAGGAGGCAAACTTCCAACTAGGATACAGTTGGAATGTTTAGGAATTTTTATGAGTTTTTATACGTAGATATATGCAAAGATCTATATCTAGAATTTTAGCTTTTGATTTTTAAGATTTTTCTCTAACGTTTAGTGAGTTTTGTAGGTTTTTAGGTGTTCTAACTGTTTAAGAATAAAAAATATTTTTAATGTTTTTTTACTGATAATATAGTGTATTAGTTAGAGTGTACTGTAGTTTTGGGGAACTTTTAGATATAGATTGTATCTATAAGAATTATTTTAGTCAGAAACTACATTTTGGGTTTTTTATTTTTGAAAAATAGGAAGATGTAACAGAAACTCAATTCAAAAATAGGTTACATCATATGCTAGTGGAGGTTATTTCAAAAATAAGTTCGTTTAAAATTTACATGAATAATGGAAGGGAAATAGTTGTTGAATTTTAATTTTTCCTCTTCTAATGAATTACAGATTTTCAAAGGCTTGGTGGTTAATTATTAAAGACCTAAGCATGTGAATTATGGAAGGCCTTAATAGAACCATGTTTTGATTGTTGGAATTAAAATTGAAAAGAAAGGAAAGAAAATTTTACAGCAAAAAATAAAAGTATAATAAAAATGAGATTAAAAGAGGATATTTAGTACAATTCTCAAAAATTTAAAATGAATTTAAAAATTTGCAGAGGATAAAAATTTAGAAATTATGAAAGATGCATGGTTATTCTCGCAACTAGTCCAAAGAGGGATGCAATTCAGAAGAATGTCTGTGTGAATTCAAAAAGGTTCAGGAGGCTCGGTTCAAATTCCCAAATAGTTCTGATATGTCGACCAAGGCTTTGGTGACGTGCTTCTTCTTCCTTTGGGCTTGCACCTGGATGTATTAGGAACTAACTGCAGCTGGCAATGGAGGTGTTTCTTCATATGCCTATATTAAACTTTGCTCGGTGAACGATGATATTTGTTTCAGATGATTTATTGTATCCCCTTCTCCTTTCCATACAGCCTGGAGAGGATCTTCCTCTTTGCTTAGATCTGATGGCTCTTCTTGTGCAGACCTAATACCTTGAGCAGCTCTTCTCAGAGCTCAGATGGCAGTGGTCAGTGATATGCTACTTCACATTAGTCCCGGACCTGTTATCATCTTCAAAGGATCATGTATAATATGTTAGGGAAAAATGCTTGCACGCTCACTCCATTCTCGTGGTACCGCCCTGCAAGGGATGGTAAGGACTTCATGGCATAATTGATAACACTTATTATTTGTCAACCTAGCGCAATACAAATCAGCACTTTTAAATCTCTTATCTCCAGCAAATAGAAAATATCATGACTGAGAAATCGCCATATATCGCCATATCGATACTGATATCGGTCTCGTCTCGATATCGATATATCGGCGATCGCCGATATATCGCGATATTTCCTTCCATGATATGGATCTATATCAATTACACCTGAAACGAGTTAAAACAAACTCTTATTGAAAAGTAAGCACTCACTATGCTGTGACAAAAATTCTTTAAAATATCACGATACTCTGAATGCTCTCAGGATGGCCAGAAATATGAATCCATGTGTCTTGCAGTACGTTAGTCCTAAGCTGTATATATACGATCTGAACTACTGATCTCTGAACAGTAGCTTCGGATCAAACATCCGTTGTTATGCAAGTGCATGATACCTGATCATGTCATCGAATGCATATAGTTCTTCTACGAAGATACCTCCAACATATCTCAGAAATAATAGTATTTGAGTATCCTCCACAAATGCTATCTCAAAAAGGCTATCAACGTCAGATGCGATATGCGTATAGGCAGCAGAGAGTGGTTTCAACAGAGAATAATGAGAGTTTCATAACATAGCATCAATTGTAATAATGCGACAACAGATTGTGAGGTTCAGACACTACTCTGATATTCTGACAGTTCGATCATAAGGATATAATCGACTCTGAGTTACAATGAACTGGATTGCATCAAAGAACAGTAGCTATCAGGAGATCAGATCTATTTCAAAAGACAATTTTTTTAATCAACATAATTATCATCAGATGCATATCCATTAAACACTCTATCAGTAATATTACCTCTTATTTGGGGCAGGTCGAGAAGGTGGAAGGGCGGCTCGCGGGATGGAAGGCGTCGGTCCTGTCCAGGGGGGGCGCCTGGTGCTCTTGAGGGTGGTGTTATCCGCCATGCCGGTGTACTACTCATCCATGAGGCTCATGCCTGCGTGCATTCGGAGGAGGTTGGAGGGTCTGATGAGGCGGTTTCTTTGGGGCAGGAACGGGCAGGGCCCCGGGATGCACCTGGTGAGCTGGGACGACATTACTTTGAGGAAATGTGAGGACGGGCTTGGGGTCTATCGGTTGCATGAGCTGAACGAGGCCTTGTTGCTGAAGTGGGTGGCCAGGATATGGGGTGGCGAGGAGGACCTTACCTACAGCCTCCTAAGGCGGATCTATGGGGTCGGAGTGGAGCCGCCCGAGGGGGTTGTGGCGGTTAGCTCGCGCGGGAGGAGGCCCTCTCCCTTCTAGAAGGCTGTCCTGTCTCTCTCTACCAACTTCCGGACGTTGTTCAGGCATGTGCTAGGGGATGGGCTCCGCTTTGCCTTCTGGAAGGACGACTGAACGGACGGGGGAGCGATGTCCTTGCGCTTTCCTCGTCTCTTTGCTCTGGCTGCGGACCGGGAGGCAACGGTTGCCTCTTGTTGGGTGGATGGGAAATGGATGCCGTCTTTCCGTTCGAATTTCTCCGATCGGCGTCTTGAGGAGTTCCTGTAGTTGCTCGACGCGCTTCGGGAGGCCTCGGGGCCCTCCTTGGGTCGTGACCACTGGGCTTGGCGTGGCGGTTCCTTTTCGGTGAGGAGGGCTTACTCGGTGATCTGCAGGCCTCCTCCCTCACTACTGACGGAGCTGGTGAGGGATTGCGCTTTCTTCTGGGGGCTGGGCCTTCCGGCAAGGATTGCTTTCTTCTTTTGGTTGTTCCGGAGGAAGAGGCTGATGACGTGGGACCGCTGTGCTAGACTTCTCAGGGTTGTTTCTAACATGTGCTTGCTGTGTGAGGGGGGGATTGCCCGTAGCATCTCTTCTTTTCGTGCCCGTCCGTGTTACCAGTTTGGGCTGACCCGGGCCTGTGGTGGGTCGGCAGGGCAGGGATTGAGGAGTTCTGCAGAGTGTTAATCACGACCAGGCATCAGCCAAGGGCGGAACTGCTGTGGCCTCTGGCTTTGGTCTGGTCTATCTGGCTGGCTAGGAATGAGCTGCTGTTTTCTAGTCATAGATTTTACTAGGAAAATGTCTGTATTCGTGCGTCGGGAGTGGTGCGCTCGTGGCTCGCCTAGAGCGCCTTTTTTTCTGTACTCTTCTTTTCGCTTTTAGTTATTAATTTAAGTATGGGGTGAACACCTAAGAGTATCTCCCCCTTTTTTCTAGCGTAAAAAATATTACCTCTTATTTGTCAATTTTCAACCTATCAAAGCCAAGTTGTAAAACACTGGTAGAACTGAGTGTAAACAAGGAATCAAAATAGTAGATGAAATTAGGGTAATTGCTTGAACATTTCAGGCATAATAAGAACACAACAGCTGTATCCTAAACCGCAAAGATACATTAAATCAATCAATCATTCAACAGCAACATGCCATATGAATCAGTTCAATTTCAACTACAAATGAATGAGACTAATGGATGGAACCTCAGGTCGAAAAAGAGAATAGAAGAGGTTAAGGAGGATTCAATCTATGATTATCTCAAATTTAGTAGAGATTGGGTGATATAAGTGAATCTGGTAAAGTGAAGGGCGTGAAGAACACATGAGCTGAAGTTATTTTCAGGGTTTTTAATAAATCTAACAAAATTGAAGCTAGTTGACCAAGTTAAAAATGAAGTCAAAGAGAAAAGCCTGATTCAAATAAGCTTCGATGTGAACAAAGCTTGATTGGAACTTAGGCAGCTCAAGGATTTGGTAGCCTCGATATGAGTCGGAGGCTGATGAAGCTTGACAAAGCTTGGAAGAGGGCACTTGATCCACTCCCTGACCTGATGCTCATGCTTATAATTGCCTTCTCGTTTTTGCCTAGTTGTAGGTGAAGCTCCTGTTATGAGCTAATGGTCGAATTCGAGAGTTTAAAGATGAAGAGCATGAAACAAAAGATGTGATAGGCTTAGGTTTCAAGGCCTGTTGACGAGGAGAGGGAGATAGGTAAGGGACCCAAAGGCCGTTGAGTGAGCTCAGCCTCAGGTGGGAGTGGTTGGAGGGTTGAGGACCGGACCTGGAAGTGGGAGAGGTCACTTAAAAAACTGTAGAGAAGGGCATGGGTTATGGAGCTGACATAAGTCTAAAACGTTGTCAAATCACAAAATGTTATAAGTAAAAAAAAGAAAGTAAATCATCTACAAGTTAGTCGTAGATGATGTTGTTCTAAAAACGCTTAATTTACTAGATACATAATTTAGAAGTATAAATACATGTTATTTACACATGAAAATTATATAATCGATTATTTTATGTATTATTTTACTTACCAAATAAATTGATTTGAACTTTTTATTCTTAAATTATGCACTTTTAGAAAAATTAAAAATATATTATGTGTTATAAAAGGATGTTAGGTTATTTATGCAGAATAATGTAAATGATTATGTGTCTCCTTGATTCTCGGATCCTTTCTCTCCCATGTTTTCTCTCTCTCAGCCTCTTCCACTCTTATATAGTTCTTACCTGTTGCTTACTTTCGTCTTCTTTCCTGCATTTCTCTTTATATCTCTCTCACATTTGCTACACCGGATGTGTGACCACAGAAAGGTAGGATGTGCAAAGTAGTGCTAGAGAAAAATATTGGTGTTGTATTTATAGTAGATAAAAGAAGGAAACACATTTAAGATGGTTTGGACACATGCAAAGAAGGCCATCTAGTGCTCTGGGTACAAGGTGCGAGAAACTCAAACGAAGTGCCTCGTAGGAGGAAGCTTGAAGGCCAAAGAAATTTTGGAAGGAGGTTTGTAAGGACGTTGTATTTTTGGATATATGTTTGAATATCTGCCAAATTAGATCTTTTTGGGAGTAAGGAGTGCATGAAGCCTGCCCCACTTAAAAGTGGGGAAAACCTTGGTGGTTCTTGTTGCTTGTTACCTGTGTGCAAATAAACAGATAGATACATAGAGATGTTATCTAGTTATAGGTAGAGTAGGATGTACTTACATAGTTAAAATAGGGTATGCTTCAGTTTAGATCCTTAAATTATGCCATTTGAGTTTTAAAACTTGAATTAGATTGGGAGCTTTCAAGTTTTTTGCTTTTTTATGTAACTAGTATTCTGCAAGCTTGATTTGTATTATTGTAGTTATTTAACATTTAGTGTCTTTTCTTGGATAAGTGGCTAGACAAGCACCTAGCACATCAAGAGTAAGGTCCCTCGCATTCAACACCGGTCTGCATAGCTTCATAAAACCTCTTTGTGTGCTGTCTTGTTTTCACAGTTCACAGCCGGAGAAAGTAACTGCTAATATTCTAACCACTTCTTCATGCAGAAATGATGCCCGTATATTGAAAATACATTGTTTTGGCATATTTCTTGTTCATTCATTTTAAGTTACTGATCTTAATTTTTCAGGCAAGTCCTTGAGGTTGTAGCAGGTACCAAAGGAATAGCTGATGCAAATCAGCTAAGCAGAGTTTTGTACCATAATACATGCAGGTACATGGCATCTTATTTCTTATTTTTATGAAAAGCAAGGTTGCTGACAATTTTCAGTCCGTCATGGACTCGGTACTATCATTGTGATGATGCTTGCGCAAAGTTTTATTATTTATGAAAGCATATGGCATTTTCTGCTCAGTGTTGGAGCTTTTATGAGTGATCAAAATATTAAGAGGGTCCCTCTGGAGTCAAAGATCAGAACAAAAATGGGGCCTTCTCATTGTTGTCCACGGGGATATCAAGCTCAGCAAAATGTACATCAGTTTCTGTTAAACTTCATAGAAATTTCTTAATTGAAAAAGGAAACATACTTTCACTTGCTATAAGTAAAAGATAAGATGTTACAAGTAATGCCCCTGAGTTTTTTTGCGTTTGCACAAATATTCCCGTCGGTGCAAGTTCCCATCCTACTATGAATTTCGCCAAGACATTATCAGATTCTCATTCCCATTTCCCCTTCTCTTGACCTCTTGCTGCCATCACTAGCCGGCATAGCCGCTATCCCTTATTGTGGTATATTGATGCAAAAAGGATTTTCGGCGACGGAAAAATAAATATTTTGATGCTGGAGATTGTTTGGTAGAAGAAAATGGAGGGGTTGAGAAGAGAAAGCACGCCGGTTGCGCGAGATTCGAGGAGGAAGAAACGCGTAGATCGCGTGGGAGAAAGAGAGTGACGAGAGAGGGAGATAGAGATTGAATCTCAATTTTTCATATAAACTGAACTTAACTATTCAAAACAATAACCCATCATCCCTTTATATAGAAGGGATGAGGTTACAAAAATAGAAACTAAAATTCAAATTCAAAACAAACCTATCCTAATTTGACTCTAACCGACTAATTACGAAATTCAAATATCTAACTAATTAATTGAGATCACACGTGATCTTTTTTAAAAAATGCGACGACATAATTAAATAAAATAATAAAATGAGACTCTAATTATTTGACAAAATTAAATAAATGAAGCCCTATATTTCCGATTCACGCTGCATCATATATCCATTAGCAAAAGAGGAATCTGTTACGTGGACCTTATTTCTGTTCAAATTTTATGTTACACTGGTCATATTGAAATTGCAAGTGGATGCTCGTGATCATTGGATGGGGCAGGAGCTGTTGGAGATATATGCGTGATTTTTTTTCTTAATGAGTCTTTCTTCTGCCTTCGAATTCCATATGTGTCTAGCGAGTTTCATCATTGATTAGGAAGAATATGCTTCTTTATGCATGTCTACTCTCTCTCCTCCATCGGATTACCGTTATTGCTGGTGACTGCGATTGGAGAAAGAAAAGGATGAGAAGGAGCCATTGGAAGAAAGGGGATGAAGGGGATAAGATTAGGAAACTTCTCCATACACTCAACTTGTTTCATGCACTAATGTTTTGTATACAGCCCTTGAAATGGACAGTTTTCAGTTTCATACAGTCCATAACACAGAGGCCACATTCTCTGCCCTAAAAACTGCAACTTCACCAGGGCTACTTGTGTTAAAAAAACTGCTTTCGGAGCCTTTTCCTCAAATGCAAAAAGGATATTTATGAATTATCACGTCTTTGCATGTGAATTTATGTCATTATTTGTTTACTATGGCATTCATTTATTTATTTTTCAAAGATTACTTGATAATTAAGATGATAGTCATTAGCTGCATATCATGCATGGCAAATCTTTTTCAGGGTATTCTTCCCGCACGATCTGGATGCTGCTGCAGATTCTATGCTGGAAAGCGGTGCAGATGTCCTCTGAAGGTAAAGCTCTTGCTAACAAATGCGCTTGAATCTAAATGTGCATTCATAATGCTTATTCTGCCATTGCACATTCATTGGCTTGTATTTGGATCAGGCATTAGATTAAGTTGCGAGCGACAAACGATGAAGATGAGGTTTTATTCCCATTGATGCCTCTTGTGCAGCAAATCCGGTATGAGAATTGCAACCCTCAAGAAAAATTTGGAGTGGCAGATATTTCTTGCGCGGAGCGGAAGTTTTCGGTTTGCGAAGCAGGAGTCGAACCACTCAGGTAAAGAGGTGAACCTGACGGGTAATTATTTACTTGGAGATGCATAAAATTTGAACAAGTTATCTATATGGATTCAGGCTGCACATTATGTTTTTCATTGTTCAAATTGCTCTGTAGACTCCCAACTTGTTTTCATCCTCGTGGAGACTGTTTTCTAGGTCTTGTTCCGATTAGATTTATGGATTATTATAGGTGTAGTAAATTTGGGGATGTTTGAGGGGGAAGGAGAAGAGGCTCCCCATGGGTAATTTCGTCAATTGAAGGCATGGGTTGAGCTACCCATTGATAGAGTCGGGGACTGAAACTTTAAGTTAAACTTTGATCCCCTATTTGTTACAATCCTTTTTTTTTGTAATTTACCCTTAGTAAAATACATAAATTGAGGAAACACACACGCGCACGCGCGCGCACAGATATATATATACACACACACACACAGGGACGGAGGGAGGGGAGGGCGGGCGGGGCCAGGCCCCCCCGCTCCTCCATTCCTCACTTTTGCTAATTTTAGAAACTTGTGTATTGGCCCCCCTCGTGTCTCCCTAATTTCTCCTCACTTGCTAATTTTAGAAGCTTGTGTATTGGCGCCCTCGTGTCTCCCTAACCCCCTTCCTTTTAGTTTTTTAGGGAAAATGAGATTGCACCCCTCCCTCCCTACACATACCTTCACTCCTTTAAATTAGGGGAAATGAGATTGCCCCCCCCCCCCCCACACACACAGAGACAATACCCTCTTCTTTAGTTATTGAAACAACATTTAAATTATAAAAAATTAAAATTAATGTTCACTATTTTCCAAAGTTAGTGGACATGGTTACCCTTAATTTTTATTTTCAGAATGCAAATATATAGTGCATGCAACCCACCTATTATTCTCTCTTTCTATTTTCAATTTCTCAATTGGACAACACAAACAAAACAAATTCTGTCAATTTCATGTCATAACTTCAACATAGTCATTTGGGCATCACCTTGGCCTTCACTTCTATTGATTTAATTCAACTTTCCTTCGTTGCTTGCAAAAAGTGCGTTCATGTATCAACATCATCGAATATATTTTTATATTTATTATTCTTTTTCAATTGATCTAATGATATATGTCAATTAAAATATGTAACTATTTATAAGACGAAATTATATTGTCGATGCTAAATACATGTATTTTACATTATAAATTAGATTGGATTAAAGTTGTATTGATAGATATACACTTGTATAAATTATCTCCATTGGTAAACTTGTATATCAAATATACGTATAAAAACCGATGGATACCAATACATATACATATGTTACCATATTTTTATTTAATTTTAAAATACAAATAAATACATATATATGAATTTTTGATGTATATTAAAGATATTATATCCTTAAATAATAGATTTCATTGAGAAAGAAGTTTCTCATAATTTTTTTAATTCATGGTTGTTAAATTTTTTTAATATAAGATGATTTTCTCAGAAATTTTTTTATTGATATATATTGAAGAAGTTGAATATTTCAACAGATTCAATTATAGATGAGTATGATCCAAAGCCAAGGAGAATGCGCTTTAAATAACTTAACATAAAGATACGCTTGATCTCTTTTATTTTTTTATTGTGAAAAAAATATAACATGATTAATTATTTCTTTTATGATCAATTCTAAATTACAAAGAAGAGGAATAACTACTTACAATTATAATTTATTTATGACGAACTATTGGTAACCAAGTCATATTTAATTGTAGTAAGTTTGTTAGTAATTTTAATATTCAAGTATTTCTTTTCATATTTTAAAAATATTGTAATTTTTTTAAAAAATAATTCTTTAGTAATTTTGAAGATGGTATGATATGAAGTCAAAATAAATTTTGCATCTCAAGTAAAAAAATTCATACATATTAAAAAAATCTTTCTATTATATTTGGCCCCCCTGAGTCAAGAATCTTGGCTTCGTCCCTGTGTAATATATATATATATATATACACACACACACACACACACACACATATATACATACACACACACACATACAGGATTGATCTTGTGAGAGCATGAGAGCAGTGAATCTGGACCACTATATTATGCTCATCTCTTTCCTCCAATCAATCAGGAGAGAGATGACAGAATCTAGTGGTCTAGATTCACTGCTCTCACAGTTTTTAGCTCTCACAGTTTTTAGCTCTCACAGAATCACCTCTCCCACTCTCTCCCTCTCCCTCTCTCTCTCTATGTGTGTGTGTGTGTGTGGAAAAAGGGAGCATGCACATGGAGGGCAAGTAACTCCCTGTTCTGGGCTCTTTTTTCATAATATTTTTGTTTTTTGAAATAGAAAAATCCCACATATATAGGAGTGATATTGTAAGAGCAAAAAACTGTGAGAGCATGAGAGTAGTGATTCTAGACCACGAGATTGAACCAGGAAGGAGAAGACAAAATTTAGTGGTTCGGAATCACTACTCATGTTCTCACTGTTTTTTGCTACTCTGTTACTAACATTGTGCTTTTTTTCAATGAAAATAGTACACAAGTACAATGAGTGGCGGTCTCCCTAGGTGCCATGTTTACATGATTACATAAAATTACCATTATATTCCTTGTACATGAGAATTTTTCGTTACATTTTGCAAAAAAAAACTTAAACAGATCAGGAGACTTTCTCCCATTGAAAATAAATTTTAGCTTTTTAGATACTTGGTCAGTCCCCTACTCACCTCCTACCTTGTTTTTCTGGTATATTGGAGAGTTTGGGAGTTCGAACCTTGATCTTTAGTTTGGGGAACCACTGTTGAACCACCAGATCAATTTTCTCTATTCTTTTTGTTACATTCGAAAGAGGAAGGTGATGACATATTTAAAAATTCATACTCGTTTAAGGAAATTGATTATCAGTAAAGCTTTCAACTTCTTCACAGATAGGTAATAACTTTTACGGGATTATTAAATTATTAAAATGATTACTTTGCGTGGCATGTCTCTTTGGCAGATATGCTCTCTCTATCTTGACCGTCCATCAGATATCATACGGCAGAGATTGTTTGGAATGGGGGTTCACTAATGGGATAGCTCTTATTAGGGATGAAATCGGTCGGATAGGGATACAAATATATATATATATATATATATATATATATCTTTATTTATTTTAAAATACGATTATGAATGTGGATACGAATATTGATGAATGTGAAAATTGTGTTATCATATCTTTAAAAACGAATGCGAATGTAAAATGAATACGAATTGGATATGAATAATAATATAAATATTTAATAGATTAATTAAAATATACATATTTAAGATGATTTAAACATAAAATATATATACCAGATATAGCAATTTCATATCAATTATATCAACAATGATGAATGTAATCATAAAATATTGTTACGCACAATTTTAAATAGATCTATTACTATACTTACGTATGAAAATCAATATACGGATACAAATGTGAATATTAATGAATGTCAAAGTGATATCTATATCCGCATCCATCTTAAAACGAATACGAATATCAAATTATGTATAAAATGAATATGATAGCGAATCGGATACGAATATATTTACATTCGTTTTCATCCCTTGCTCCGATGTAGTGGGATAGTTTTGTGGGTCAGGTGGTGGAAAAGGTGTTTCGAGTTGGATATGGTTTGACTTTTTTGTATTAATGAATTTAGAATTTAATAGTGCATATAGATTTTTAAATTTTCTTGTTTAATGCGTACGATATTATTTTTTTATTAATATATGGATGATATTTTATGTTGAGCAGATATCATTATTTATTATTTTTCTTTAACTAAGAGGACATGCACAATCTTTATGACAGTTATATTTTTAATTTAAAAATATTACTCTTTAATAAAGTCAAAGTAACATTTTTTTCTGTCACAATTAGTTTTAATCAAAATTAGCATAATCAATATATGCTTTTTATAGATTAGACTTTATGTATGTGACTTGTAAAAGATTTTGAATGGATGGCACCCTTCACCATCATCTATATATCTTCAGCCTCTTTTCAACTTATATAAATTATAATGTAATGGGGTAATTTACAAGGATAGTCATAGGGTTTACAAAGTGTTTGGATATGATTTGACATTTTATATAAGAGACTAATGATTTTATTGTCTGTTTTTTTATGTTTGGTAGATTGGAGGTGAGGGTTTCTTACATTTAGGGCCTGTTTGGTTGCAGGGTTGGGCAGGGTTGGCCCAACCCTGGTTACTATTCACAAGGGTACTTCCTCCTCACAGATTACTATTCACCCAGCCCAACCCAGCCCAACCCAACTCTGCCCAACCCTGCAACCAAACATGCTAATTTTTAAATAAGATATGTAAATGAAAACTATATATTTGAAGATAAAAAAAATCAATATGAACAACATTAGGTTGATTTTGTAAATCATTTATATTACTTTTAAGGTGTTTTTTTTGTAGGATTTATATATTTTTAAAAAAATTCTAGCCTATGCATTTCTCCCCAGTAATTCATTGTTATATCATTCCAATTATAAGAGTCTTAAAATTACTTAATTTAATTTATAACTTTCTATATTGACCAATTTCACATGACCTTAATAATTTAGATCATCATTACGGCATATATCCAACCGTTTTTCATCGTGTTTAACAGAAAATAGTAAAAACGACCTAAAAATATCTAAGACCATAATGGTTATAGCCAAAAACCATCCAAATATAGCAACAACTTATAGAAAAGTAGCCATTACACAATTATATACGGACAACTTTTATTTTGGACCTTCGTTACAACTTACAATCATAACCATTATTACAGTATGAACCAAATTATATAGATATATGTGGAAATATTTTACCAATATTATGTGCATAATATTTATTGGTTTATAAATTTAATATTATATTTTTACTACTAGTAATCATTTTCACAAAAGCAAATCTTAAATTGATACTAAATAATTGTATCTCTAATTGTATTACCGTGATTTTTTCTATTTTTACTGGTGACTATTTCGTATGACTTTAATATTTTCTTTTTTGGAAATGGTTACTAATAGTAAAGAATATGATACAACATTTATAAACGTATAAGCATTGAACTCAATGTGATAGAAAATATTAGTAAAAAAAGAATTATAACTCTAGTGGACATATGGTCCATTGTCTAAGCCCTCTATATAGAGCCTTTCTATTGAACCCTTATCCCATTAAATTTAGGGATTTTTACTCGGAAGACCCTATAATCTTTGCCAATTACCTCTACGATCTTTGAAACATCCTAATTCCTCCCTTGACCCCGTAAACTTGTTAACCATTATCCTACAGTCCTTGCGGTTAACTCGCATCCATTTGACCGTTAAAACTAACCAGATTCTGTTATCTTCCTTTACATTATACTCATTTTATTTATCAAATTTATTATAAGTGCCACTCCCTCACCCATGTCAGCCTCGCCCAGGTTGAGCCTCCTCCACCTCCTCTGCCCGCTACCTCCCCTGCTCGAAGCCCCCCCTCCGTCGCCTCCCCTGCTGGGCACCGCCTCCCCCTTGGCTATGCGAAGCTTACCTCCCCCCTCCACCCCCTCCCCCCGTGCGCTCGGAGCCCCTCTCCTGCCTGCTAACTCCCCCAGCTCGAAGCCCCCCTCCCCATCGACTGCGCGAGCCCCCTCCCCGCCTGCTCGCCCGCGCTCGGAGCCCCTCCTCTGAAGGCCCCCTAACCCCCCCCCCCCCACGTTCGGTCTCGAAATCCCTCCCCTGCCCATCGCCTCCCCCTCCCGAAGCCCCTCCCTCCCCTGCCCACCGCCTCCCCCAGCTCGAACCCCCCAGCCTCCCCTGAGAGGCCCTCCCCCCAACCCCCAACCCGTCGTTTCGAGGCCCCCGTCGCTTGATTTGAAAGACCTTCCTCCCCCCGATCATCGACTGAAGCCCCTCCCCCTTCTCCAGCGCTGACCGCCTCCCCTCGACCCCCGCCAACCTCCTCAGCCCCCGGTGAAACCCGACCACCACCAACCTCCTTCCCTCCGCCCGTGGAAGCCTGATCACTCGCGTTCACCTCCTCCATCCCAGGCCAGTGCTCTCGTGAGGGAGGAGAGATGGAAGAGACGGTGCAGGGAAAGCTGTTAGAGGGAAGACTTCTCTTGGTTAATTCTAACCGTCCGATCATGGATTGGTTAGATTAACTCGTTTTTAACCCAAGGAAGTTAACTCTAGATGTGTCAATTTAACTCGCATCCATTTGACCGTTAAAACTAACCAGATTCTGTTATCTTCCTTTACATTATACTCATTTTATTTATCAAATTTATTATAAGTGCCACTCCCTCACCCATGTCAGCCTCGCCCAGGTTGAGCCTCCTCCACCTCCTCCGCCCGCTGCCTCCCCTGCTCGAAGCCCCCCCTCCGTCGCCTCCCCTGCTGGGCACCGCCTCCCCCTTGGCTATGCGAAGCATACCTCCCCCCTCCACCCCTCCCCCCGTGCACTCGGAGCCCCTCTCCTGCCTGCTAACTCCCCCATCTCGAAGCCCCCATCCCCATCGACTGCGCGAGCCCCCTCCTCGCCTGCTCGCCCGCGCTCGGAGCCCCTCCTCTGAGGGCCCCCTGAACCCCCCCCCCCCCCCCCCCCCCACGTTCGGTCTCGAAATCCCTCCCCTGCCCATCGCCTCCCCCTCTCGAAGCCCCTCCCTCCCCTGCCCACCGCCTCCCCCAGCTCGAACCCCCCAGCCACCCCTGAGAAGCCCTCCCCCCAACCCCCAACCCGTCGTTTCGAGGCCCCCGCCGCTTGATTTGAAAGACCCCCCTTCCCCCCGGTCATCGGCCGAAGCCCCTCCTCCTTCTCCAGCGCTGGCCGCCTCCCCTCGACCTCCGCCAACCTCCTCAGCCCCCGGTGAAACCCGACCACCACCAACCTCCTTCCCTCCGCCCGTGGAAGCCTGATCACTCGCGTTCACCTCCTCCATCCCAGGCCAGTGCCCTCGTGAGGGAGGAGAGATGGAAGAGACGGTGCAGGGAAAGCTGTTAGAGGGAAGACTTCTCTTGGTTAATTCTAGCCGTCCGATCGTGGATTGGTTAGATTAACTCGTTTTTAACCCAAGGAAGTTAACTCTAGATGTGTCAATTTAACTCGCATCCATTTGACCGTTAAAACTAACCAGATTCTGTTATCTTCCTTTACATTATACTCATTTTATTTATCAAATTTATTATAAGTGCCACTCCCTCACCCATGTCAGCCTCGCCCAGGTTGAGCCTCCTCCACCTCCTCCGCCCGCTGCCTCCCCTGCTCGAAGCCCCCCTCCATCGCCTCCCCTACTGGGCACCGCCTCCCCCTTGGCTATGCGAAGCATACCTCCCCCCCTCCACCCCCTCCCCCCGTGCGCTCGGAGCCCCTCTCCTGCCTGCTAACTCCCCCAGCTCGAAGCCCCCCTCCCCATCGACTGCGCGAGCCCCCTCCCCGCCTGCTCGCCCGCGCTCGGAGCCCCTCCTCTGAAGGCTCCCTGACCCCCCCCCCCACCCCACACGTTCGGTCTCGAAATCCCTCCCCTGCCCATCGCCTCCCCCTCCCGAAGCCCCTCCCTCCCCTGCCCACCGCCTCCCCCAGCTCGAACCCCCCAGCCTCCCCTGAGAAGCCCTCCCCCCCTACCCCCAACCCGTCGTTTCGAGGCCCCCGCCGCTTGATTTGAAAGACCCCCCCTCCCCCCGGTCATCGGCCGAAGCCCCTCCCCCTTCTCCAGCGCTGGCTGCCTCCCCTCGACCCCCGCCAACCTCCTCAGCCCACGGTGAAACCCGACCACCACCAACCTCCTTCCCTACGCCCGTGGAAGCCTGATCACTCGCGTTCACCTCCTCCATCCCAGGCCAGTGCCCTCGTGAGGGAGGAGAGATGGAAGAGACGGTGCAGGGAAAGCTATTAGAGGGAAGACTTCTCTTGGTTAATTCTAGCCGCCCGATCGTGGATTGGTTAGATTAACTCGTTTTTAACCTAAGGAAGTTAACTCTAGATGTGTCAATTTAATGTAGGGTTCGTGGGGTAAGACGAACCAAGTTTACGGGGACGAGGGAGGAATTAGGATGTTTCAAAGGTCGTAGAGGCAATTGACAAAGATTATAGGGTCTGTCAAGTAAAAATTCCTTAAATTTATATTGAGTATGCCTCCTTAATATGGATGAAAATGAATATGGATATATTCGCATCCGATCCATTGTTGTATTCATTTTATACATATTTTGACATTCATATTTGTATTCCGTTTTAAAATGGATGTGAATATGGATATCACTTTGACATTCACTAATATCCGTATATCTGTTTTTGCATATAAGTATAGTAATATATTTATTTATAATTGTACGTAACATTTTATTATTGCTTCACTGTTATTGATATAGTTGTTATGAAAAGAGTATGTCTGGTATATCTATTTTTTGTGCAAACCATCCTAAACATGTATGTTTTTGTTAATCTATCAATATATTTTTATTATTATTCGTATCCAATCCGTACTCGTTTTACATTCGCACTGATTTGTAAAGATATGATAACATAATTTTCATATCCGTCAATATTTGTATCTGTATTCATATTTCATAATAGATAAAGTATATAATTATACCTATATTCATATTCATATCCGACTGTTTTCATCCTTACTCCTGAACCGTTCATCACGTCAAAGATTATCATTATCACAAATTCAAAGATTATCATTATCACAAATGGAATGTGGCTTTATTAATATATTTTTATTAATCATTGGAAAGGAAATATATTTTTTATTACGTTTTCTGAATAAATGTGATATGATTATTGATTAATGCTACATCAATTACGACTCTCTTCTCTAATAATTACAAAGGCTACTAAATTTGTTACTATTTTCTGAATGAATAAGATATGGTTATTGACTACCATATCAATTACTATTTGCTTCTTTAATCATTAGAAAGGAAATAAAAGCTTAACTGTCTCTATTGTGAATTTATTACTACTTTCTTAATGAATATTATATGGTTATTGATTGCTGCTACATCAATTACTAATCGTTTCTTTAATCATTATAAAGGAAATAAATTTTATTACCACTTTCTGAATAGATGTGATATACTTTACAGATTAGTGCTACATCAATTACAACCAGGGATGAAAACGAATGTGAATATATTCGTATTCGATCTGCTATCGTGTTCGTTTTATACATATTTAGATATCCATATTTTTGTATTCGTATTCGATTTAAAATGAATGCGAATATGGATATCATTTTGACATTCGTTAATATTTGTATTCGTATCCGTATATTCGTTTTCGTACGTAAGTGTAGTAATAGATTTATTTATAACTGCGCATACAATATCTTATGATTGCATTCATCATTGTTGATATAGGTTGGAAATTTCTATATCTGGTATGTTTATTTTATTTATAAATTGTCCTAAACATATATATTTTAGTTAATCTTTAAAACTTTCCGTTATAATTCGTATTCGTTCCACATTTGTATTCGTTTTTAAGGATATAGTAACACATTTTTCACATAAGTCAATATTGATATTTGCATTCGTATTGGTATTTAAAAATGGATAAGGATACGATTACCTGTATTTGTATCCGTATACGATCGTTTCATCCTTAATTACAACTATCTTTGCTAATAATTGCAAAACATAATGGAATAAAAGGGATTTTATCACTTGTGCCCCTCCGAGATGTTGCAATATCAGTTATGCCCCTATCTTTTTGGTAATATCAGTTGTGCCCCTCAAAACTTGAGAATTTATCACTTGTGCCCCTCGGGTTAGTGACCGTCCATCCACAGTGCAAACAGCCGTTAACTTTGAGGACATAGGCGGAATTACTTTAAAAAAAAGGTTAGAAAGTCATTTTAACCTTCTTCCTCATCCTCTTCTTCTTCCTCCTCTTGCCCATCCTCTTCCTCCTTCTCCTCCTCCTCCTACCTCTCCGCCCCCGCCCCTGCCACATGCCGCCCAGCTCCGCCCCGAGCTCCCCTCCCCTCCCCGGCGCCGCCCCTCCGCCCCAGCCTCGAGGCAGCCCCGACCTCCCCCATCCCGTACGGCCCCTCCGCCCTCGTCTCCCCTCCCCAGCGCCGACCTCCTCCCCGGCGCTGCTCCCTCCGCCCCGACCTCCTCCCCTGTCCCGCAAGCCCCGCCGCAGCCCCTTGAGCCGTCGCCGTCGCCGCCCGCGACCACGCCCACCAGCTGCGCGCCCGCCGCGACGGCATCGTCGAGCGCCTCTACGCCGCGCCGCCGGTAGACGCCCGTGGCCGGGCAGACGAGGGGGATGATAGGAAGGGAGGGACCTCGCCCTCCACGCCGCAGTCAGTAAACAGGGAGGAAGCGGAGGATGCGGAGGCGGAGGAAGAGGAGGAGGAACATGAAGCTCCTGTTCGGTACCGGAGGAGCCATAATCAGTGCGGAAACCAGGAGTCGGAGGATGACGAGGAGGAGGTCGAGGACGAGCTTACCAAGATCTTGGCGATCAAGGAACTCATAGAGGATCCCGATCAGGTAAAGGTTCGATCTTTACGCATAAGTCGTCGTGCTTTGATTGGTTCCTGTGTGTTTTATGTGGCTTTGATTTGGGACTTTGTGTATAGGACGAGGACACTGTTGTCAGCGTTCTCCAGAATCTCGCCGACATGGATATCACAATCAAAGCCCTCCAGATATGAACAAATCAGCTTGTCCTTAAAAAAAGATTTTTTAACAAAGCCGTTGAAGATAGCTCCATGAACTATGAAGCTCTGCTTGCTGTGTTTTTTGTTCATTTGCAAATAAGAGAGAGAAATCATGAAGAGAGGAAGAAGAACAAATGGAGGAGGAAGAAGATGAAGAAGATGTGTGGACAATAATATCCCTCTTAACTGCACCAAGGTTTGAAAAAACCATGGTTAAGTCAACTCATTGACGGTCAATCTGACGGAAGGGCACAAGTGATGACGGAGCAAGTTTTGAGGGGCACAACTGATATTACCAAAAAGATAGGGGCATAACTGATATTGCAACATCTCGGAGGGGCACAAGTGATAAAATCCCAATTTTTTATTACTTTATGAATGAATAAGAGGCTCCCATGCCCTACATCTAGAACATGTAATTTTAACAGTCTCAATGTTGTTGTAATCGATATGTTCTAGACGGAGGGCATGGGAGTCTCTGTTTCTGACGAAACCGAAGTGACATATTAGAGGGATATAATAAATGAAAGTACATGGTGATATTTTATAAAAAAAAATAAAAATGAAGAAAAATGGGGAGGGAGCAGCCTGCTAGCTTCTCCTAGGGAGCATCTCCATTTTTCTCATATGTGTGCGTGTGCATGTGCGTGTGTGGATTAAATAAATATGCTCCCTTGAGCATATAAGAGTATGCTCTCACCTTTTTTCCATATTTTTTCATTTTTATAGGATTTACTTAAAATAATAAGTAGAACGTGTGTCTCAATTTTCATATAAAACAGACATTCCTGACATGTCCATCTAGATGAGGTCAATTTCAGCAATTCTAAAACCGTTAAAATTTGATAGTCTTGATAGAGGGAATATAAGTCTTAAATTAAGTATGAATGATAGCATGATAATATATACTGATATAAACTCCCTTACATTTCATTTCAGAAAAATAAAAATAATCCGAATAAAATGGTGAGAGCGAGTAAATTAGATTCTAAGAGAGTATAATCATTTTTTTCATATACATATATATGAGGAAAGTGATCCTTCTCCATGGAGTAGGTAACTTACCTACTCCATTTTCTCTTTTTTTCCCCATTTTTTTATTTTTTTGAGAAATATTTCCATGAATTTTCATATTTATATCCCTCTAATATGTCATTCAAATTTCGTTAGAAATAGATACTCATATACCCTCCATCCGGAACAGGTAAATTACAATAAATCTAAGACCGTTAAAATTACATGTTCTGTATGGAAGGCATAGGAGCTTCTGTTTCTGTATGTTGGATAGTGATGCTTGAAGTAGACATACCAATTACTTCTACTTGCCTTTTTGTTTTCGTAATTGCATTATGACTCCTATATAACCTTTACATCTACACGTTCCCCATCCAACGCATCCCCAACCCCTCATTCGGGTTGTATGTTCCCTATCCAACGCATCCCTTACGTTACAACAGGAGATGCTACAGGAGACGATCCTCGGTGAGCTCCCCAAGTGACAGTTCATTTTACCCTATACAATAATACCTTTGTATATAGATGCAATAATCATTGGTCACGTTTTTTTTAAGTTGGGCTGTATATATTCTCAAGCACGAAATGCTAAATTAATGACTACTAATCCATTAACGCTGATATCCTAACAGTGACGTTTGGTATCATGAAGTTATATATATTAAAAAATTATACACAATGGTAGTTGGCATTAACGTTATGGAACCTAAAGCTAAAATATAGTGCATATTCCTTATAGGATAAAACGGGGTTGCACCTCTGGGTAATTAACTTGGCTCATCCTATATTATTTCGACAGTTTTTTTTTAATTTCTTCCGTGGATTTTCATCGATATATCCTTATATTATGTCATTCAAATTCACGTGAAACAGAGACTCCTACAACTAGGGGTGTGCATGGTTTTCGGGTTGGACGGGTACCCCATCCGAACCATGTGGTTGATCCGAAACCCATTGATATCCATTATTACCCTTACGGATTCGATACCCAATGGGATGTAACCCATCCAATTCGGGGCATCGAACCGATCAACATCGGATACCCAGGGGTTGCTCCCTTTCTGCCTTTTGTTCTTTGTTCCCGTCGAAAACCATAGCCACTATCCAACTATTAGCCTATCCTTACCTTCGAAACATAGCCGGTGCCTCCCCGCCCTCGTCGCATCCACCTCCACTGATCCCTTGCCTCAGCCTCACGTATTCGTCCATTCCCTTGCCACCTTCACTGCCGTCTCATTGATCATGCCTGGAGTCATCATAGGTATCATCGCATCTCAGAATTTCTCTTGCAATATTATTGTATTTGTACTTTGTAACGCATCTCCATCTTTGGCTCGATCTTTGCGGCAGTCTTTGTCCAATTTAGTCGGGGCAGCATGATCTACATGTAATACATACAAATTAGAAGTGAGTGTCGACATTTCGATTAATTCTTTAAGAACTGTACTAAGGAACCATTCATAAAGATATCTAATCAGGAAGCTTATCTAATCAGGAAGCTTGGATGCTCTTTCTATTTTTTTCATTAGTTTTGATCCTACAAATCAATCCATGAGACCTTCAATCCCCTTCCACACTAGAGTTATTTTCTTATGATAATCACATAATTCTGAAGAAGATAACAAGGGTGTGAGCAGCATGATAAAATAAAGTGAAGTTGGACAGTTAAATTATTGCAGGGGATTCAGGTTTGCTTGCTTCTTACTTTTTCTGTAGGTTGAAGGGATTTAGATCTGAGAGGTCAATGCTCATTAGGCGGCTTATTTGTCTAGTTCTGGTCTATTATTAAATAACAATTGAAATGTGGTTACTTGCTTAAGAAGGAAAAAGAATAGTCTATGTTGGTCAAAAAATAGTACAATACCGTGTACTGCTTACTTGCTTAGGAAGGAAAAAGAATAGTCTATGTTAGTCAAAAAAATAGTACAATATTGTATTTGATTCATTTTATGAAATATGCTTTAAAACCAATAGAGTATTGTATCTAGGTATTATTTTATGCTTCAATTTTTGGGTAAGTGCAACGAACTCCAGTCATATTGGGTATTTCTTGATGCTGATTTTTAGTGCATATTTTTTAGTAGTAATCCGTGGGTAACCACGGGTAACCAAAAGTCATGCAAATAATTTGGATACCCGTTAGTATGGGTACCCATTGGAATGGGTCGGGTCGACCTGTTGACCCGGTAATGACGGATTGGGACGAATTCTGGTTGAACGGGCTGGATACCCGCCTCATGCACATCCCTGCCTATGGCCTCCATCCAGAAGGATCGTTTTTAGCAATTCGGTTACTGTTAAAAAATGACTGTCTGGATGAAGATCGTAGGAGTCTCTGTTACACGCGAAATTTGAATGACATAATATAGGGATATAGTGATGAATATTCACGGAAGAAGTTTTCAAAAAAAATAAAAAATTAGATGAAATTACATGGAGGAACCAAGTTAGCTCCCCCTAGGGCAGCCCCATTGAACTCTTCCTTTTATGGTGAATGTGATGCTCATAACTTTAGTATCAATATATTTGACCAATATAAAAAGACATCTTATTAGATCATGCTTCATGTTATGTTATTAGGCAACGTAAATATATACTTTATTTACTACAGAATTACCAAACTTGAGTTATACATTCATACTTAATACATATGTGAGATTGGTATTAGATTTTCTATAGGGTATGGATGAGGATAAGATATCATTTCACAGTAAAAAAATTTAGGTTTAATACAACAGCAACAAAGTCTTTTTCCCTTTTCTCACAATTAAGCAGAGTCAGCTACATTAATTCTATGCTTCAATTCAGATCTATCTTGGGTCAATCTCAGGCTTATATCCAAAAAAATAAGATCTCTTTGTATAGTCTCATTCCAACACTTCTTGTGCAATCCTTGTCCTCTCTTAGTCGGCTCAACATCTCAAAACTCGCATCTTCTGCCTGATGCATCAGTTGACCTTTGCAAATGATCAAACCATCTTAAATGGTTTTCTCGCATCTTATCCTCGATCGGGGCTACACCAATTTTATTTCTGATCGCATCATTCCGAATCCGATCTTTACGTGTATATGTACACATATCCACCTTAGCATTTTCATTTCTGCTACCGCCATTCTCTGCACATGTCTATGGTTCACTTGTTAACATTCAGATCTAAAGAGCATACCAGATCTCTTAGCTACTTTATGGAACTTTCCTTTGATTTTTTAGGAATTTTCTTATCAAAGAGAGAACAACAGAGGCTTCTCTCCACTTTAGTCGGTCTGCATTTATTCTGTTAGCATCATCTCTCCATCAGTTTCGCCGTCACGATGCAAAATAGATCCCATGTATCTAAAAGAATCTCTTTTCGGAATGTTATCGTTACCAATCTTCACCTCGATTCCTTCATCATTATTGCCATCAAATGTGCACTCAGTATATCCAGTCTTAGTCCTACTTATACGAAATCCTTTGTATCCAATGCAAGTCTCTAAACCTCAAACTTCTCATTTACTCTAGCCTCATCAATCAACACAATAATGTTCGAATTGGCGGCATTGTCGTTAGATTAGATAAATATGCAGAAGATGTATGCACATGGGTAGGAAGTGGCATATTAATAATCGTTTGTACGTTACATATTATGCTTGTGGCAATCATGCACATATTGAAATCTTATACTCGATAATATGCAAATATCAAGAATGCTACTTGAATATACCTGTAAGTGTTGACATTAATATATTGTTTATATATTATATACAGGGTTAAATGGAGATGTCCTTTGGGGGCTAACTTAGCTCCCTCCGCTCTTTTTTTTTTATTTTTTTTAATTTCTTCCATGTAATTTCATCATTGTATCCCGATATTATGTCATTCAAATTTCGTGTCAAACGGAGACTCCTACAGCCTCCATCCAGATAGTTATTTCTTAACAGTAACCGAATTGCTAAAATCGATCCCGTCTGGATGGAGGTCGTAGGAATCTCTATTTCGCATGAAATTTGAATGACATAATATAGGGATATATCGATGAAAATTTATGGAAGAAATTTTCCAAAAAAATAAAAAACGGAAGGAGCCAAGTTAGCTTCTCCTAGGGACAACCCTATTATATCCATGTATATAAGATTGGGGATATGATTATAAATTGGTTAAACCATTGATATTTGATGATCGTTAAAAATAAAATAATGAATACAGAATCTGTGGGGTGAGACATATATCGAGAGTTTGTTTTTATATTTGTATTAATTGATCTTATATAAAATAAGGGTTGTTATGCTGTGGAAGGGACTATTATGATATTTATTGGTATGGATTAGTATTGAATATAAATAGAGATTTTTCATAGTTTATCACCATAGTTAGTATTAGTGAGGGTCTCGAGTGGTCTCCTTATAATGACATGTGCTTAAGCGACAAATCCAAATTTCCATCAAATCACTAGCTTTGTTTATTTAAGTAGTGATTATACTCCCGTTGGTGAGATTTCATGGTGACTCATAGTGAGAACAAAATATGAACTGTGAAGATATGTTTAAATCAAATTAAAGTCGAAAGCTACTATCTCAATGAGTGTTTGCATGTATTATACTTAGAGAAGTTAGCATACTCCAGAGTGGAGATCAAGCAGCTCCCGTGGTCCCAGCGAATTCTAGATGGAATGTTAGTTCTGCTTCTGTCTATGTATTCCACGAATCTGTCGGTTGAGCATAATGTTATGGATATAACCGATATGCCCGCGTTCTGTTGTAAAAATATATTGTGGACTCTATTAAAAATTTGTAAAATTTTGGGAACCACGAATAATGTTATTGAAAATTTAATTAGTTACTTGTCCTGCTTTACATTCCGAATGTTAATCATGGTACATGAATGCTGCTATTGCTGAGTATCTGAATCCTAAGGAGCTAGGTCTGGCGCTTTTCCCCGCAGGGCAAGATGTCACATATACAGATACGAGTGCGGATCTTTAAAGATATCAAAGTGATATTTGAATCCGTGTCTATTTTGAAAAACACATGTGGATACATGTCAAAATCTGTATAAAACGAATATAGAGATGAATCGGATACTGATATATCCATATATGTTTGCATCCATATATTCTATTCTCCGAACCTCTAGTTAACAAAGTTGAAGAGCTTGGAGTTAGTGAATGATCGTTCTTTTTGGATGTGAGATAAAGTTGCAACTCTAGATGAACCCAATGCTCATATTCCAAAAGGTTGATTCCATAGTTTTAGATTCGAAGATATGCCTCCCAAGTTGTCCCCTTGGCTATTTGTCATGCCTTGCGTAGTTGTTAAGATGGTAGAGCTTTGGAATCTTCGAATTTCCTATGGCAACTTGGGAGGAATCTTATTCTTTGGATCTTGATGGCATGTGCATCAATATATGTATGAAGTCACTTTCAATTATGGATCTTCTAAGCCCCTTCAAGTTTAAAGGAGCTTGACATAATTAGGTTAAATCGCAAAACATGATTCAACTACATCTTGATTCTCGCTTACAGACCTTACTTCAAAATGTAAGAAAGAGTGGTCTGATCTTTTTTTTCTTGCTCGAAAATACATGATTTTGTAAGCTTCCGCGACTGTTTTATGTCCACACTAAACCCTAAAGTTGAAAGTTTAGCACCCTCTTTATTGCATTTTCAAGAATGAGACAATAATTGGGGTCAAGAATAGTTGAGGTCCTTTTTTTTAATTCACCCTAATTTTTTAAAAAAATTGGGAGAATATGCTCTCGTGGTGATGCGAGTCTCGTGTAAGGATGGATCAGATATGGATAATAGGCTTGGCGCGCTTTATACGAAAAATTAAGATAGCACAATAAGAATTGTACTTATGTCTTAGAAGCGAGATAAGATCACGATGGTAGCAAAGATGGTGTACACGTTGTCGAGATGGGGAGGATGTATTAATAGAGGGAGGTAGGATCATACTTCAATAAGTCCGCTACTATATATCATGAGATTACGTCTCAGAGTTACCTTTTCTTCCTCGCACCTTCTCCTCCCTTCCTCCCTTTTCTTTGTCACACCTTCTCGTCGTCGATCAATGTGGTGGGGAGAAGATTATACGAAAGAATTAAGCTACTATGGTGGAGAATTTTACTATATGTCAACAAGATATAAACACTCAAAGCTATCGTTTGAATGATGACACAATTATCAATAGGCATTTGTGATTATTTATCTTTTCGGGTTATAGAAATGATCAAAATATATGTTTTGAGTTGCAAGTGAAGAACTCAAATCTGACCAGAATAAGCTTAAGTTTTTCATTGATTTACTTATAATAGTATTTGTAAAAGGCTCATAAATATATAGGCTTGCATGTCTTATTGAGCATGTCAACTCAAAAACAAAATCATAATTTACACATATACTCTCAGTAGTAATCAACCACTCGTGATACATTGATTAATCACTTATAGTATGCATGTGAATAATTTGAAGAGTCATTAATCGATCGAAATGATTGATCGGGAATCTTGAGTCTAAAAGACTTAATTCGTGATTTTTACCCAACGAGGCTTCCACGGTAGAGTTAATATGCATGCATTGAATTTTGTTTCGTTGTTGTTTATCGAAGATTTTGTGAATTTTTATTTGAATATTTTTTGCGATAATTACTATTCACATCCCCTTTAATAGTATAGTGATTCTACAAATACTCTCATTTGGTACGATCACACTGGTCTGCACTGATGATGTCATTGACATCAAGCAAATGACTACAAAAACAAATAATATTTTCAAACAATAATAAATTGCAAGACCTTATCCCTTTCGTGGTACTTTTTTTATGACTTATAGAAAATCAAAACACATATCATTTTAGAGTATATGAATTTTGAAGTATGAGTCATTAAATCAAAATACCCTCAAACTTGGAAAAAGGTAGACACTTCCAACAAAAAGGAATCGATATATGAGAAGATAAATCCTTATTATGTGCAATCACTAAAGAAAAATCCAATCGTGTGTCAGTGGGCAAGATGTTTTACAAAATTTGGAACAAACTTGACGACCCTCACTAATGTAGGAACAAGGTATTATTAGTCTTTTGAGAGAACGATGCAAATAATTTAGGGTGCGAGATGGAAAATCCTTTGAAAAATGTAAATAAGGTTTGGACATCATAAATTTGCTCTAAAATCAAGCAGACATCAAAGAACCCATGCAAATCAAAAGACTTCTTAAATCACTAACATTAGATTGGAGGACCATTGCATCAATTATCAAGGAAGCAGAGTATTGATATGATTAGAATCTTAACCACTTGTTGGGTTGTTTGTGTGGCTGATATACATCCTGCCTTCTGATTGGCTGAAAGTTGCTGGATAGATTGCTGACATGTTTGATCCACCCCCTGAATTCTGATTGGTACAAGGATGGATTCTTAACATGTCGGTTCTGCCTCATGGATTCTGATTTGCTGAGAGCTGTTGGGTTAGATTGCTGACATGTCTGATATATCTCCTAAATCCTGATTGGTAGAGAGCCGTTGGGATGGATTGTTGAATACAAGTGGTATTCTTCTGTTGCAATATAAAAGGGACCCTGGGGCCACCAAATACTACAATCCTCATTCTGATCCTAATTCTCATCCAATATCTATATATTCTCAATATCCTCTATATTACTTTTTCTCCATATAGTGAAATCGATCGTCGTCGTACAAGGACGTAGCCCATTTACAGGTGAACCTTGTAAATCCTTGTGTTTGTGTCTTGCTTGTTTGATTGTGTTTGTGTGTGCTTGCTTCTACAATTCGCAACAAACTCATATCAAAGCTTCGGATTCTGTCAGTATCATTCAGTAAGATGGCATCGCACAATCTGAAGGTCGAGAAGTTCACATGGAAGAATGAATTCAGTCTATGATAGATCAAGATGAGTGCCCTTCTGAAGCATTAAGGCATCTGGGCATCGTTAGATCAGGAGCGGGAGAAGGTACTCGAGCCCTCCGAGTTGATGGTATAGGAAGAGAAGGTGCACTCGACGATCATGGTGTGTTTGGCAGACGAGATTATTGTGTAGGTTGTCGATGAGGATTTCACGGTCGATATGTGATTGAGTCTCAAAAGTATGTATATGACAGAGTCTCTGATCAATAAGTTGCTCTTGAAGCAACATAAGTTTTTTCTCTGCGTGCTGGAAGGTATATCTCTTAAAGAACATCTAGATTGCTTAAATACTTTACTGATAGATTTAAGAAATATATATGTTAAGATTGAAGATGAGGATGTTGCATTGATTTTATTAATTTCTCTTTCATTATCGTTTGAGAATTTTGTTCCATTATTTATTGTGATAAGAGATGTCATGGACCTAATTTCGGGTTGTCAGATCCTTCCGATATCCGGATCTGATTACTCAGTAATTATTTATTCAGCAATCACAACTAACATTCATAGACAGATTGTCATTAAAAATACTTAGAAAAATTATTTAATTATTTTCCATTCACAACATAAAGCTTACGTGATATATTATCCCACTATAACCATTTATATGTACGTCAGCTGGAAGGAAATACACACAAAGATTACCAACTACCTTATAGAGTAAAGTTATTGTGGCTGGCTGGATGACTATTATGTTAGCTGGCTGGATTACTAAAGTCCTTGCGATGGCTCACCGACACCTGTTGGATTTTCCATAAATTATAGGATAACAATTAGCCAATGCTAAGTGACAAAGAAGAGAAAAGCAAATAAATGATGTGATTTTGCAAAACTTATTTTTACAAAAAATTTCATCCCTTCTCATTAGTTTATGTCCTATTCCTTCTGTTCCACGTCAGGGATTAGTTCAGGAGAACCCCACCATTCATGGACTCCGAAGTTATGGACACTTCAGGATTGGATATTTCATTGATCTGGCGAGCTTATGACACCGCGCATCACTTCAACGAATCCTTCAATACCACATGATAATTTTCATTTTCTTTTATATCCATGGTTTCAAACCCTCAGCCTGGCAGACAAAGAAGCACACCGTCCCGGAGGACCTGGTTGGTTAATACCTCTGGTTAACATTTAATCACATAACCTAGCGACTTTAAATTCGTGTTATCGTGACCTAGCCGCTATCAAACCACCCGTGTATCCACATGTTACGACCACATCTTTCATCAGTCCTGCCTAATGCAGCCGAGTACCACACATTGCAAATAATTTATTTCGCACGCTCAATATATCTAGGCAACTGTGCACCATCTAGGTTTAGCCTGCCAATACGGATGTTCTTCTGACAAACCTACAAGTTGCATATCCAGCCTGTAATTCTACTCCAAGTCATTCTTTTTAAGACCCATTTCAATACACATCAATTTCATGATGTAAATCCTCCATTAAGCCTTTGATTCACATATTCATCAACATTGAGTATCATCTCACATATGTATATTAAATTGTAAGTATATATACTCATATTTAAGCTTATTTTAACCCCCGAATTCTTTTTTTTTCAAGCCACTACATTTATTCGAATTACAAAGCAACTTTTCATATTTTCTAAAAAATAAAAAAATTAGAGTTGTTCGCAGTGAAGAACATGAAATCGAATATTTCTATGATATCGTATGAAAATCCAGTAACAAAAGGAAGGATTTCATTACCTAATCGAGCTCTCTCTCGTGTATGCAGTACTTTATCGTGATTCATTTTCAGAAAGGATGATTTACGGCTCTTGAAACGATCGAATTTCATTTTCGCATCAAGAACACTAAGAATGTACCAAGAACATGAAGAACAAACGAAGAACACGATGAACGTGTAGAACACGAAAAATACGAAGAACATATTTTCTCTCAAAATTTCAGCAGAGCTTCCCCTTATACAGGGTGATATTTTTAGGAAAATTTTGACAGAGTTCTCCCTTATATTGGGATATATTTTTATGAAAATTTCGGCAGAGTTTCTCCATATATTGGGACATTTTTCAAAAGAAAGACGCGAAGAGTTTCCTCTATAAAATCATCAAGAGGAAAGCAATGGCGAATAAAATGAATATAATAGAACTGCAAGCGATGGAGAATCGGTACATACGACGTATCTTAGATGAGTGAAGGTGTGACGAATCACAGGGTTCACTGGTGTGCATAGCCGCCCACACCTAAGTAGGATGTTACACAGATTTCTCCCTCAAAACAAGTATTAAAGAAAAATAGAAAGAATTTAATAGAAGTATAAGCGATGGAGAAAAGGTAGACACAACGTATCTTAGGTGAGTAAAGGTGTGACGAATCACAGGGTTCATTGACATGCATAGCCGCCTGCACCTAAGTAGGGTGTTACACATATTTATCCTCGAACCACAACAGAAAACGAATCAGAAATGAAGATGAATCAAAAACTAAGCAGAAAAAGAATATGAATCGAAAACCTAGCTCAAGTTAGAGCTTACTTATGAATCCAACTAGGAGAGGGTAGTACATTCCTACTCCTCGTCCTCTTGGCAGCACTTCGCTAGCGCTTCTTTCCCGCCTCCCACTCTTCCTCCCGACCTCCCAACCATAGTCCTTGAGGTAGCAGTGGTAGTGGAAATCATAGAGAATGAATTGTTGGACATGCGAGCCCACGGCGAGCCATTATGCAATAAATGTTATTGCAATTCACTCCTTAAAACTGAAATAAAGAGTACATAATTTGCATAATAGGTCCCTTAGTACAATTAGGGTTATGTACCATGGTCATCTTAATGATCATACAGCTGTTGATTCAATTATTGAATCATAGAGGCTGGTGCTTAGATGAATATCTAATGAGTTAGATTGAGGACTCATCGAGCACCGTCAAATGATCGTTAAGAGATGATCTCCAGCCTGAGTAGGAGATGGCAATCCTTATCTTTAAAGGCTGATATCTGACCGACCTCTTGATGCAGGTCCTCTGCATAGGAATAGAGATTCGGAGGTGTCAGATTAGTTAGGTCAAAGAGTTGACTTAACAAGATCGAGATAATCGAAGTCCTGTATCATATGCTGTCATGATATAGGCACGCATCCTCTGACCGGAGACAGATGTGTTACTATATGTCTGAGTATGTACATTTGGCAGACCAATAGGTTGATAACCTAATCAAGGTCTATACACCGGCGCGCTGGTGTGCATGTAAGGGTATATGAGTAATACGATCTCTCAAAGGGAACATACAGGTTCATTCACTGAACCGGAAGATATGAGCTCACTCATGAGATATTGGGAAGAATCAAATTCCGTGCGCACGGTCGTCTCGCTTTGGAAGCTTGACTGAATTTGTAAGTTTGATATATTCTTTTGGAAAGTATATGATCAAGACCTAGGTATGATATATGTTTTTGGAAAGTATATGATCGATACCGACTCCCAATGATCGAATGAGAAACTTACTGATAAAACCATGAAGTAGACACTATAAAGTTGATCCAATACTTCGGGTTTAGTCTGAGTCTTCCAGTATGCAGGATGTACATGTATTGGGAATACCTGAGGGTGATGTGATCATAAACGATTGTATAACCATGACGCTTCCATTCCTAGGAGTGATGAAACGGGTCTGGATTTTAGTGACTCCTCTCAGTAGAGAAGTGATCTGATCTTGGTCCAAGTGTTGGACATTGATCTGAATGTGATTTAGATACAATGAGAAGATAAGATTTACGGTCTTGATTTAATCAAGCATCTATGGGAGGCCCGCGATCTGGATTTGAGATACGATCTCAATATCCATGTCACTATACGTGGAACAATACAATCACCCTGTCTTTATCTCCAAGTATCTGCGGAGAAAGCGCATTATCCTTGAAGGAGTTCATGGATAATTCTATTGTTGATTTATGTATCCGAGCATTGAGAAAATGGATAATTAAATGCGATTTAATTATCATGATTAATATGAATTTGATTCATATTATAAAGAGAGCTATCTTAGATAATTAAATGTGATTTGATTATCAAAGATGTAAATAATGTGAATATGATTCATATTATTTGAACACAAGAGAATAGAGATCCAAGATGATTAAGTGTGATTTAATTATCATGGATATGAATAATATGGATAGAAATATCCATATGAGTCATATATATTATAAATGTGATTTATAATATATAAGAGAGAGATGTTTGTAATTTACATTTATTAATTAAATGTTAATGTGAATTGGATTCACATTGAACATTAAATTGAAAATGTAATTTACATTTTATTTTGGGTTGTGAATGTGATTCACAAATTTTTAATGGCAAGATTGCAATGTCTACAAAATAATTGTAAATTATTTTTGTAGAATAATTTGCAACAAAAGTTGTTGCATAATCTTGGAGATTACATTAAAGAGATGAGAGCCACCTTCCATGTATATGGAGTGGACGGCCACCACTCCTATTTGGAATGTGTGGCCGTCCCCTCCTTCCAACATGGAAGGAGGCACTCTCTCTCCTATGATCTCCAAGAGATCTTGATTTAATTTAGTAATTAAATTATGTTGATTTATCAACATATATTTAATCTAAATTAAATTAATTGTTGTTGGTTTTACCAACACAAATCTTGACCATTAAAAGAAACACAAACAATGAGAGCCATTGGATTTGTGTTGACCCATGGATTGAGATCCATGGATCCCAAAACCCTATAAAAGGAGAGGCACCCCATTGCTCTTCCTTACACACAATGCTTGAGAAGCATCTCTCTCTCTTTCTCTCTCTCTCTCTCTCATGGTCGTCCACCATGGATGCCCTAGAGAGGTTCTCCATCACCGCAGCGTCGTCGTTATGCTGCCCGATGGTTTGCTCGTGGAACTCCGTCTACTTCAGCGTGCCTTACTCGTGAAGAAGACGTCGGATCTCGTGTGTCGAGATCAGGAGATCCGCCGCTTGGATCATCAACATGGATTGCGAGAAGCATGCGGTTCATCCCCGCGCTCGCAAGCGTCTCCTCCGTCGGATCGGACTTGAGACAGGAGGTCTCTTCGTTTAGAGACTCGATTGCAACCACACTTCAAGAGGTAAACCTAATACTTGTTTGTGGTTTAGACGAAACGATCCGAGAAGTGTTCTTGGATCATGTGGTTTCGTCACATGAAAATTTTTAATTTCCGTTGCATAGAACAACTAGTGCGACTAGTCGTTCTTCGTCGTATTCGATACGATGATCACGCTTCCGTGATGCGCTTGAGGATCTAACCATATCCTTCATGAATGGGTGGGGGTATTTATAGGCTTCAGAAAATCGCTAACTATGGTTAGTAAACTGTAGTTTAGCTCTTAACCGTGGTTAGCGACCCTTGGTTTTGTCCATACTTTTGGTCAAAGTTTATCTGAAACTTAGGGCTTAAGTTAGAACTATCCAGAAAATTCTAGATTCTCTAATGACGCTTAATTAGCGTTAATCGTAATTAACTTTTACTAATCGCGATTAACTTTATAGCTTATACTTAACTTTTGCTAATCATTGATTAGTGTTCGCTAATGTCGTTAATGATCCTCGATCTATCATTAGTTTCTTTAATCATGTTTACTTAATCTTAATGACGATCATTAAGGTTTAATGACATCGTAACTCTCCTTAATTATCTTTCTTCCGAAAATCATAACAATTCCAAATGAAGTCCGATTCATATGAAACAAATTCATTGATTTCCTCTTAACAAGCCAGATCTCATGATATAAGATCCGAGAGAGGTAAAGTTCAAGGCTTTATAGTTATAACAACCTTAAAGGAAGTCTCGTCCTCGAGACTTGAAATGCAGGCATAACAACTTTAAAGAGGACTGAAACTAAAACAACCTTAAAGAGAATGAACGGTATTTCATTTATAATGAAGATATATACAATACATAGTGTTATCATTCAGATAAGTAGGGGTATTTTTCTCTCATATCCACCTCAGGTTTCCACGTGGCTTCTTCAAATTCTTGCTTCTGCCACGATACTTTAATTAGAGGTACATCTTTATTCCTCAACTTTTTGATATCTCTGTCTTGTATTTACATAGGTATTTAAAGGTATATCAAGTCTGGATCAACTTGCAGATCATTATAGCTTATCTTATGCTCAAGATACTTAATATACTTTCTCGGATTTGATAAATGAAAACATCATGTATTGCTGAAAGACGTGGAGGAAGGACAAGTCTATATGCGACTTTCCTAATTCGCTAAATAATTTCAAAGGGACCCACGAACCTAGGTGCCAACTTCCCCACCAACCAAACCTCTTAATTCACTTCATAGACAATACTTTGAGTAATACAAAGTCACATACCTCAAACTCAAGGTCTTTTCGCCTAGTATCACTATAACTTTTCTGGAGACTTTGAGCAGTTATTAGTCTTTTTCGAGCAAGCTCTATAGCTTCCCATGTCTCCTGAAGTCTATCTGAATCATAAAGGTTCTTTATCTCGACCCCTTGCCAACAATGATGAGTAGTACACCTTCGTCCATATAATGCTTCAAATGATGCCATGCTAATACTTGTATGGTAACTATTGTTGTAGGTGAATTTCTATAAGAGGCAAATGTTTCAACCATTATCCTTTCCATTATAAGGCACAATCTCATAGCATAACCTCTAAAGTCTAAATCGTACAGTTTGATTGACCATCTGTTTGTGAATGGTATGTGTTGCTCCATCGTTGTATGCCTAAGGCTTTCATGAAATTCTCCCAATAGCGTGAGGTGAATCATGGATCTCGATCGGAAATTATCTCCTTTGGGATACCATGGAGATGGATCACATGCGTAATATAACAACAAACATGTACATGGTTAGTAAATATGTTGTATTCACACATACACACGTACAAATATAACAACAAACATGTCCACGAGTACAGATATGCCATCAAAGTATAATAAATTACATGTATCGTAACTGTCTCTCACAATTAATCAAAAGTAATCAGAAGTAGACTTCATAAAAGTAAAACTGCCAAAATGTAATACACACATTGTCTGCCTCTGATGTAGCTAAACCTCGTAGCTCCTCAATGCAGCAAAGTCGCTCATAGTTGCGACAACGGGTCCGGAGAACCTATTGATCACAAGGAAGAGGGGCACGTTATGAGAAATTGCTCAATACAAATTTATTCTTTTTAAATAGTAAAATGGTGATAGTAACGCAAAAGAAGTAAGTAGCAACTAAAATGAGTACATAAGAAACATGAAAACCATTTTATCTCCAGTGAACTCTACTAGTGAACTTTAACATATAGGTTATTATATCTCTTTAAGATTATAGTTATCATTGTTATTCTTACCATTATCTTTTACTACCACCATTCATCAATTCTATTAGTGAATGAAATAATCTATAATCTTTACCACGAGAGCCTCACACTATGACTCCAAGATACAAAGTTTCTACATGTTGGAGTATCTCCGTAGGCATGTGGTTAAGTAGATGCATCATAACTAAGTTCCAACACTTTCCTGTACTAACCTTACAATTTCACAGTGTTTTACAATTTTTAATTGTGTTAGACGAGTACACTTGATTTCAAATGTAGCCATTATTTAGATCTATCATACAGATTCGAAATTAACCGATTCCCGTGATGTAATCGACTGAGGCAACTCACTCAAGAAAATCAATATACATCGAGAGAAGTTTTCGACGATAGGCACAACACAAGTAAGGATATGGAATTAGGTTATGATTTATCATTTTCTATTTGTAGATGGAAAACCTACTACTACCTTCCATTTCTCTTCAGAAATGGGGTAAACCAATAAGTACAACTCCTTTGGTAACCATATCCCAAGTCTCTTTTCATAAAACCAGTATGAGTAATCAACTCGAGTGATTAACTAACATTATCCACTTCTGTTAATCATATGATTAAAAGGGAAAACAAGACTACATGGCACTCATCCTTAAATGTCGTCACGCAACCCCTCGGGGCACAAGAAGACATGTGTGTTCCAACCCTTACAAGGAATTGGGGTCAAGACTGTCAAGTCTTCTACCTGAGGATCCAAGAGTACATGCCCATCCCTTACAATCACTATCTCCACCTGCCCAAGAATCACATGGAAACTACACCATAAGCAACAACCTCAACACGAGAGATACCTTAACAGTAGAGCTAAGCAAAAGCATCACCCTCTACACGGGAGAACATCAACCGTGGAGACAACTAAAGCAGGAGAATCTACTACCACAACACATATCAGATATTGTATAATCACTCGAGTCGCCGAAGCATTTAAATCTAGAGGTAGATGATGATATCACAATTTTACTTACTAACCATCTCATTCTTATTTAAATTATAATTTTGATAACCTAATATTGATTTCTATCTCAATTAATCATGATTCGATCTCAGAGGATCATTATACTATCATGTTACATATTAATGGAGACGATCACACACTCACAATTGTCAAATTTTCAACTTATTAATCTAGTTTACACTTTTCATTCCATTTAGCAGATCAGTACTATACATAATCATGATATGAAGGTTAGATAGATCAAAAAACGCTCTCGAATTCGCAAGCGTGATTCCCTCAAATATATAGTGGCCTTCATTGATCGGATAATTAGGGGGAAAGTGTGTTTGACATCATGTCTTCGGGTCAAGGGCACTCTGCGAGGGGCTAGGTTGGTCTCATTAAGGCTCTCTTAACCTTCGCTTCCACTTTCTATATAAATCATCTTCGACTAGATTGTTTCTATCACATGCCGCTAGTCCAAAGGCTCCTACGCTCCTTCTCTAGACCCCCTACCATCTCATCACTTTCGATGCTAATCTCTTTTGAAAGCAAGAGGCTGACTGATCAAAAAGCGATAGGGCTAAATCAATGAGAATGATGGGAGATTCAAGTGCATGATAATGAGGCTTGATTCTTTCTTGCACGGGAGCAAATCACATGGGCTATATAACTGATGATGAATCAATGAAAATATGCTCCATGTGAATCTATGATGAATCAATGAAAATATGATCCATGTGAAACTACTGAGGTCTTTTATTTGGGAACGTGCATATGAACCTCATCTCGTCTACATCATAGTGGTATAATTTTTATCGATATGCAATACTTAGATCTCCCGGAATCACCCTCAATATGTCACGATAACTAAATACCCCGAAAACACACCTTACATGAAGGTACTTAGACTTTCAATTCAGCATATACATGTGATCCTCATCTCATCTACATCACAACAATACAATTTTTATCATCATGCGATGCCCCGATCTCCCGGAAAATTGCCCCCAACATGTCACGATAAGTAGATACCCCCCAAATACCTCACGTGAAAGTGCTCGGATTTTCAATTCAAGCATTTGCATGTGATCCTCATCTCATCCACATCACGACGGTATAAATTTTATCAACATGCGAGGTCGATCTCTTGAAATCATCCTAAACATGTCGTAATTATTAGATACTAGCAAAAAACCCTCCCACGTGAAACTGCTCAGATATTCAATCCAAGCATGTGTATGTGATCCTCACTCCATCACTTCGCAATGCTATAACTTCATCCACATGCGTTACGCACGATTTGGAAGCTCGACTTGTATGCGCCCGAAAATGACTAAATCCGGACTCAAAACAACACACATGCAATGCATAAAGATTATATGATCAAATAACATGGTAGAATGTTAAAAATATATACCTTCAAGGGATGCTCCCCTGCATTCCTCCTCCACCCCTAAAACATCATTTTTGGAGTGCTTCACATGATATGCAAATGATATATGAGTGGACCTCGCCATCCTCTTCGTGTTGGCACCCTTAGTTCATCGGTTAGACGCTGGAAATCGGTCACCAGTTGTGGAGCTCCAACAAGTCTTCAGTGAAGACTTGGTGGAATGACTAAGTATTTGGACCCCTTATCCTTGTATAGGCTAGTTCTTAAGTTCTGTTCTAAGCCAAAAAGCTATAAATCGCCTTACTTCGCGCATAACTTTAGCATACAATATCTGTTTTTTACATTCTTAGGTTCTTGAAAAAGTCCAAAAAAGTAATATAAGATAAATGATAATATGTCTAATTTGAAAACTGCATTTGATCGGAAATTAGGATTTGATAAAATTAGATATTTCAGGATCTCACATATACACATCAAAAGAGAAGGTATCTACACAATATACCTTGAGAGTTGTTAAAATACTTCATCAATCTTTAAAAAAAACGCACTACATAATATGTTTCAATCTTGGATCCTAAAAAAATGCACTACATAGTATGTCCACCATGTAGATGAAACTTGGATTATTTATATTTTCCCTTGTATCTTCAAAAACTTGAATCAAATTTGTTCACCCCATTCACTTTAATAGAGCATGAAAGTTTGTGCATTATGTAACTATGATGTAAGAATGACATCCAGAGCTAGTTGTCAAGATTAGTCGAAGATTTGAATCACCATCGAAGATGGTCATTCGCTTCTTCGAGTGATCCATCTGTCTCACTTGAACATCTTCTCGTACTTTATATGGTGCGAGTCTCTGGTAAATATAAGTTATTTGAAATGGAGATTGGATGACAAGAATTTACCTTTGAAAGTTACAAAGAAAATATCTGTAAACGAGGATACATCGGATATTATTATTGTTAAATACAAACAAATGAAATACGTTTATGTTGTAAATGACTTAAATTTAATAAATAAATAAACTTAAATGATATAAGTCCAGTGTATTTCCATTTATTAAAATTATAATTTTGAATTATATTGGCATAGTTGAAGCTAATTACTTAGAACACTAACATGAAAGTATAATACATATGAAAAATCGTAAAAAAAATATCATCAAGATATGCAGTAGATGACACCATAAATAAAAAAAATATATTTAGGTAACATCATCAAGGCACCCTTGAAAGGCATTTCCCTTAAAAAATGCACAACCACAATACTAATACACGAAGTCTTTAGAATTTGACAGTCCACTCCCATTAGGGATGTAAGGAAATTTTCAAGTTCGATATTCGATCAGCTTCAGCTCGCTAAAAGTTCGATTAGAATTCGGTTCGCAAATAAACGAACCGAATCTGAACATAAGTTTAGGTTCGATTAAATAAACGAACCGTACCTAAAAATCATAGGTTCACTCATGTTCAATTCGTTAAAAGATCGATAAACATACAAATATACATATTTACAAATCCTTATCCGTAGAAGTGGATCTTATTTTGAGATAAGTGGATTTTCCCAGGATAAATGAACTTTGTCTAGAGATACTGAATATTTATGGGATAAGTAGGTTTTATCTCGGTGTAAACTATAAAAAAAAACAGTCACATGTGTTTACAACATTCATCATCTATGTGTCTAGTACTTTTTCCTTCTTTATCTTCAAATCAACAGATTACGTATAAACCTTACTTATCGAATATCTCCACATTATTCTTATTCCTTATCCCCATATGAACATCTATAAAAATATATTATAATTATACTTTTTTCAAAAGATGAAGATGAGTTAAATAAAGAAAAACTAAATGAATACGTATTCTAATTGTAGGCATACACACATATTTCCATTTCTCTCATTTTCACCCCCTTCTTATTAGAGAATTCATAAATTCGATATTCGCTTAAGTTCGATTCATTAAAAAGATATTCGATTCGGATTAGGTTCGAAATGAATGAACCAAACCTGAACATAAGTTGATGTTCGGTTTTAACGAACTGAACTTAAAAAAATATAGGTTCGCTAAAGTTCGATCCATTTACACCCCTAACTCCCACGACAATGCACTTCATGCTAGTCGTCCTCAACTACCACCTCACAAATATAAGCAATACAGGGATCTTTTCTGCAATTTTCCCCCCAAGAGCTTCCCCCACACGGGAAGTCCAAGTTGGAGGGTCACCCTCCGCCGCCAATCACCGTCGAAGAAAACCGCCCCACGTCGTCCCCGCCCCCGCCATCCTTCTTGAAAATCTACACCGTCCATTTCTCTCCGTCCACTTCCATCCGTCCGTCAGTTTTCCCTTTTCCCTCACCACGTTCCTCTGATCCCCCTCCGACGACGAAGGCGCGTCCCTTTACATATATAAGATATTTATTACGAACGCCACCACACCACCGTCACCACCCCTCCCATTTTCCATTTCCATCTCCCTCTCTCTCTCTCTCCGCTGCTGCTCCGTCGCTCCTGCGAGCTCCGGCACCCCTGTGGCGGTGCCGCCCCTCTTCCGGCGGATCAGGTGAATCCCGGCGATTCCCGAGGTGATTAGTTTTTCGATCGAGGGACGGATTGGTTCGCATTTGTTAACTTCTGGATTGGAGGATTTCACCTGGTGTTTCACTTACCTTTGGAGTGTGGAATTGGATGGATTTGAGCCGAGATCGGCCATTTTAGGAGTCTGTTTGATGTCATCCGAGAATTTCGTGCCCGTCTGGGTGATATATGGCCCGTTCGAGTGCTTAGTGGGACGGGTTGTTCTTATGTTGACATGTGAGCGTCGAAAGGAGAGGAGTTCGCACCATTTGTAGGCTTAACCGCGTGGGTAATCGTGTTTTATGGAACATGGTAGCGATTATAGAAGGACCGTACCGTGGTGATGGGTTGGTGGTGAAATGAAATCACGGGGGGTTATCTGGACGGTAGGGTTGGAAATTTACGAGGGGTTGGCTTCTGGCATGTGCATTTTGATGCCTTTCTGTGGTCCAATTGTGAAATTGTTTGGAGTTTGTTGTTGATACTTGTAAAGTTTCGCTGTTTGTTAGAATTGCCTAGATGTTGGTTGGTCTTTGATGATTGGTTGTTGCCTGTTGTCACTTTATTTTACAATCTTATGTTGATATTTGGGGTGGCCTTTTGCGTGTGGTCCATGCTGTTAACTCACAGCGATTCACTGCTTGTTCTCTGGTGCTTTCTGCCTTTTTTTTGTTCTCTACCTTGAAGGATAGGTACTTTACGCCATAGTGTGCCATGCCAAAAAGACAGATCTTAGTTCTTAGGCCCCGTCTGGTTGGGGGAAAATGAATGATGAATAAGTTGGAGGGATGTGGAATAAGGGGCGTTTGTTCCTGATTCTCATTTTGTTGGTGGAATTAGTGTTTGTTGGGAAAGAAAAAAACTCATCTCGTACCCTGTATATAGTTGTCCTCAGGAATGAATGATAAGCGGTAGTTATCATGGGTAGTTAAGTGATGGTAGGGTGCAGTTATTGCTTGAGTTAGGATGGATAAATGAGAGATTAGTGGTCACACCTCCTTGATGGACAAGTGGTGGGGGTTGACATACATACATGGATGTGCTTACTCGGGGTAGGTCCTTATTTAGGGGGTTTCCACTGAATTGTCCCAAGTAAATGAGATTTTGATGAAAGGATATTTATAGAGTTACATGTAGAATAAAAAGATGATTATTGAAGGCTGATGATCTTCTAAGATTCTTCTAAATAGATTCTATACAAACAATATCCTTATGAATAAGACAAAATTGAGCTCCCTATGGTAATGTTTTCTTTTGCACATGACACCAATATGCTTCCTCGAAGTTTCCAAGGCTTTCTTTTTTCGTGGTCTTGTGATTGAATGGGATTTTTAAACCATGTCTAGTAAATCAAGGCCGTCAAAGTCTACAATTGAAAATTATCCTCCAAACTTCTTTTTGATAACGCATAAAAAGAATTTCAATCCTCCTACTTTTGACCATACAACAAACAAGGGTCATCTTCCCGAATTTGTAAATATAAAGTTTTGGGTGCTTGTCATCATGTTGTTGAGCGTTTCTTCATACGGTGCCCACCACGGATGCCCACTGTCTAGTTCATCTTAGTGTTGTGAAAAACGATAATGTGACAACGTAATATCAGAGATAGAGAATATTGAAATGCAGAAGAATATCTGGATTTTACGTGAAACCCTACTCTGTTATGAGCAGGATGAAACCTCGTGAGAACACCACTAAGGGTTGATTCTTTTGTTCATTTTCTCAACTAATATAATGTGTGTGAGGCTTTTTATATAGCTCCGCAGATAGTCTTGAGTCCAACTAACATTAGGTGTGGGACTAAACCCATGGATATGGTAATGGGAACCTAGAGGGATCCAATTACTCGTCTATATATGTGACACATACTCTAACACTCCCCGTCAAGATGGAGTATGCAATGCTCAACTTGGGCAAATAGAAAGAAATCACTCACTCACAAAACACGTCACTACAGACAATATCAACTCATGCATACTCTACTGGCTGCATGCTGAGGACGTTGCTTTTCATGCCGTGATGTGAGGATGAACTGAAGGGTAATAAACCTTTTATCGACTATCTTCCCCTTAGAAGTAACATAATAAACACTTCATCTTTGAAGGTGTATGCTTTGCTACAAGGTGCCAACCATATCCCAGAATATAGCACCTGAATTGTCAGTGGACATCGATCTACAAGTGAAGTCACCCAGTCTCGCCTATGACAACATACTTTCGAGGAATAGATCCTATGCCCCATGATTTCTCGTCAGTGGACTTGTCGAAGAAGTAGAAACTTGCATATCCTTATTAGGTGTTAGAGCAAATAACTTTGCATGTGTAAATTCTCCAATTTTTCTCCTTGCCAATTGTTCGTGTAGAATTTATAGGCAATTCTATTTCCCACCTTGTCTTAAAGAATCCTCAAATATCAAGAATGATAAAACAAAATCCCCTTTAAATGGTCCAGGCTCTTTCTTATGAGCTGTGAAGGATTCCTTAACGAGCCGTTGCCATATATAGTGTGCATCACAAAAATGTTATTATTCAACAATACTACATGCAGTTGGTGCTTTATTGAAAAATCCCAGTTGAATGATCACAATTGTTGAATGTCAAGGCAATTATAGAAAATAAGCATGCTTATGTGCAACAAACTTAATCTTTTTTACCTCTTATTTTTTGCCTTTCTAGAGAAATCTCTCTCTAATTGTGTCCACTTATATATATCAAACTTTTTTTGGCAACATGAGCATTGAGAAAAGGAGAGTAGGCACGGTAAAATCACTGTTCTTAATATGTTTAATCTGCCCACAACCTTGTTTTCTGGCCTTCATCCCACTCTTATAGGGATGCAAATGGGTGCATATATACCTATATTTATTCATGTTTGCACACGTTTTTTTGAAAAGTCAAAGGAACCTATATATATTAATTGGATCTTGTTAATAGAGGAGTCCACTATAAGCTGCTCATTATTAAGAATATATATATTATATTATATCTCCTTTCCAAATTCTGTAGAGTTTTCTCTGGAGATTTTAGACATCTCGTAGAATGTAGGGATTATATATATCTTGAAATATTTTGATATCTTTATTATTCAATTTCGATTTCATTACATGTTTATGTATTTCTATTCTAACCTCTCTGTACCCACAAATAGAGAGGTAGACCATCAATGAGGAGGATTAATTCATTCTTTTCCTTCACTTGTTATCAGAAAAATGGTCTTAGATTGGTGTTCCATACCTCCTTGACCTAATCATAACACCTCCTCCATCGTTTCTCGTCTTCGGCTTTGCCTTGGGCGCGAGCTGTCAACCCTTGCTGTATCGTTTGCAGGTGGTCTCTTTGTTTGCACACAATGCTGCTTGCCCAGTGTAGGTCTCCTCTGCCCACTGCAGGCATGTTGTCAGCCTGCTGCAAGCCTCCTACCGGCTGCTGCCGGCCCCAGATGGCCTTACATGCTGCCAGCTATTAAAGGCCTTCTGTAGTTTGGGTGGAAAACTCATTGGATAAGAAACCTACAACCTCAATCCAATATTGTCTCCATGCGTATTATACTATAAAATTTATCTTTGCTTGGATTTCTACCATGTGGTGATTGAGATGCATACTTAAATGCTATTTATTCTATGTATAATGACTATGGTCCTTTCACTCTCTTTTAGAGGTAAAAATTATTACTTCAACTATATCACTATGTACTTCAATACCCTTATCTATTGAAAATTACCATCATCTTATATAACTTCTCAGAGATTATCTTACGGCTTAAACTCGACATATTGTTTGTGTATCTCTTGCTATGGGTACTACTATATTTATTGGATTTTCTACTATAATTGCTAATGTTCCATCCAATCCCACTCCTAAGTGGCTTATTGATTCGGGGGCTTCAAATTATTTGACTGGTGATGGTATCTCCCTTTCTTCTTCTCAGCCATATATTCATGTGAGATCAGTTAAATTGGCTAGTGGATTTCTTTCTTCCATTATTACTGTTGGCAGTTCGACTTTTTCCTCCAGACTTAAGTCTCTAGTGTAAATTGTGCTCCATGTTTACCTTTGAGTTGGGAAGTTTTTAATAAATTATATGTTGAGCTGAATCGCAAGGTTATTTTTTGATCAATGACACTGCTACTTTCAGGTTCTTTAGTTCCCTAAAAGATTTGGCCAGTTTCTTTAGTTCCTAAGGAATTATGTATCTGAAATTATGTCCATATACCTCTTAGTAGAATGGTATTACTGAAAGGGAATTTTGCCATCTTGTTGACATGGCTTGTACTCTCCTTACTAAGATGAATGTCCCCAGAACTTATTGAGCTGATGCTGTTCTTATTGCAACTTATTTGATTAATTGGGTTCCCTCCATATGGAGAGGTGCTACTCCATTCTCACTGTTTATCTGAGTGATGATTTTCGCTCTCTTGCGATTGCATATTTTTAGATGCATTAATTTGTTCATAACTTTCACGCCAAAGATAAGCTTTCTCCTAGTGCAATCAAATGCATTTTCTTCGGTATTCTAGAACTTGAAAGGGATACATATGCTATGATCCAGTTTGCTATTGCTATTTTCTTTGTAAATGATGCATTTTTCGAGAAAATATGTTTCTTTGTTGAGGATATGAAGATGTCCCTTTGGAGTTCCCTACTCCACTCTAGGTTTACTGTAGGAGACAAACAAATGATTGAAATTGTTATTTACCTATACTGCCTTGTAGGTTGATGACTAAGAAATGGAAGGCCTCTTACCTGATGCAATTATGGATGGTCCTCCCTATATTGAGATTCCAATTGCCTTGAGGAAGCCTGTTAAACGGTGTATGCTATACCTTAGGTCCCATTTCACTACTACAGACGGTTTCTATACCAGTGACTGATATTTTAAAGGTGCTCTTATGGCAATCTCGTTGTTAAGAAATCACCTAATGACTATGCAATAAGGGTAGAAAGATGCCATGCATGATGTATGCTCTTATCTCCATTGGCACTTGAGTTCTAGTACTGTGTTCCACGTGTCACTCCAGCTGCTTGCATACAAGTCTTTACAACCAAGCATGCTCTTGATGGCCTACTAGACAAATTAAAGGCCACGATAGTTTGCCATCGTTATTTTGTCTTTGGAAGTGTTACATTTTTCAAGAAAACACGCTTCTTTACTGAGGATGCTAGGGATGTCCCTTTGGAGATCCTTCTTTCACTCTAGGTTTAATAACGGAGGCACAAGAAAGCGATTAAAATGGCCCCTTTACATATACGGCCTGTCGCAGGTTGATGACTAGGAAACAAATGGTGCCTTGCCTGATGCAACTATGGATGGTCCTCACTCCATTGAGCTTTCGATTGTCTTAAGGAAGCCTGCTTGTCTAATGGTGATATACATTTTATAAATGCTCTTATGACAATCTCAGTATCAAGAGATCACCTCATGACTATGCAATAAGTGTAGGAGGACGTTATGAATGAGGAGATGGATGCTCTTTTCTCCAGCGGCACTTGAGATATTGTACCTTGTTCATTAAGTGTTAATCCAACTGCTTGTAATGAGTCTTTATGACCAAACATGCTGCTAATGGTTCGCTGGGCAGATTGGAGGATGTGCTAGTGGCCAAAGGCTTTCACTCAGACTTAGGGGGTTGAGTCGGTTGACTACCTTAAGACATTACTCGAGTTGCTAGAAAGGACTCTATTCATATGATCTTGTATATCAATGTTAACAAACATTAGCCAGTCTACCGGTTTGATGTAAAGAGTGCTTTTACTTGTGGAGATCTTTGGGAAGAGGCCCATATATCTCAGCCATCTGGGTGTACCGTCGAGGGGAGGGGGATATGTTTCAGACTCTGTAAGGCTATTGATGGCCTAAAGCAGAATTCATAGACTGATTTGATAGGCTCACTACTACGATTAGCTCTATTGGCTTTGATGTCACTTCCTTTGATTACTCTGTATTTGTCAGAGGACAAGCTGGAGGTATTGTTATTCCTACTGTTTGTATTAATGATATGGTTATCACTGGTGATGACAGTGCATGGGTCCTAGTAACCAAGGCTTTCCTATAGAAGTGTTTTTTTACTAAGGTTCTTGGTCTCTTGTTGTTTTTTGTATTGTAGTGATCCCTCATTTTAGAGGATTTTTGTTTTTGCTCAGCAGAAGTATTGTCTTTGTGGAAAAGTATTGCCCAAATCTCCTAGCCCAAGCCCAACCCATAAAGGGCTAGGCGGGCGGGCCCCCAGTCCGTTGGCCAGGTCTAGCCACACACATATGGTCTCTTTTGTAGTCTTTTGCAATAGAAAATGATAGAATTCAAAATCTAACTGTCTTGTGACGAACCCTTAATGAGAAACGCAAATGCTGGTACCTTACTCTGCTTCCCCTTTGATTCTTATATCTTTGTAGTTGCGACCTGCAGTTATGATGCTGCTACCTTTTGCTCCAGAATGCCCCTGAAGGAGGTCTTCTCCTGGAACATCCCAAATGGAATGCAAAGAGACAGTGTAGATTAAGTTATCAGTTTTCTGGTCACACGTGACATTATGGCCTGGGTTGTTATTTGAACCTATTTTTGCGGGAACAATAGATTTATCTTGCTATAAATTTGAGTTTTTTATGGTGTGCCCACATATCTTTTCTATCAAGTGTTCCCTTCTGCATGTGGATGTGTGCATGAGTAACGCCACATGCTCACACATTTTCATGGAAAGTTATGTGCGGTAGTTTTTTTGCAGTGATGGATGGAACTTTAGGATCAACCTTGTTTCCACTGCACCGTTGTAAAACAGTGCACCTGGTATGTTCCTTCTTTTCCCTTGTCCCCTGGATAATTAATATATTTGTTATCTTGGCCACATTAACATTCCTCTTGAAAATCGATGTCCAGGTGAGGCATGCCCAAGGAATCCACAATGTAGAAGGAGAAAAGGATATAAAAGCATATCTTTCTCATGCCCTGTTTGATGCTCACCTTACCCCTCTTGGTTGGGAGCAGGTAATGAAGGGATTTTTTTTGTATCTTTCTTCTTGTAATATCTTTTTTAAGTCAAAAAGAGTGGAAACACACAAAGGTGTCCACCGTAGTTATATTAAATTATAAGAGTAATGGCAACTTACATCGGCCAAAACTCAAGAAGAATATTGGCATGAAAAATTACATTTTCCCATAAAAATGATCCTCCAAGTTGCCCATGTGGAGAAAAGAATGAATCGTTCTTTATTCTGTAGGGTTAAGGTCTCTTATATTCTTTTATAAAGAGAAAATCCTAGAGAGCACAAGAGGAAAAATACATAAGTACCCCTAAGGGTTTCGGAATGTAAAACACAAGTATAATAACTCTAACGCCCCCCTCAAGTTGGAGCATATCCGTCGATCTTGCCCAACTTGGACACGAAGTAAATGAGGTGCTTCTTTGGAAGGGCATTTGTGAAGATGTCAGCAAGTTGAAGTTCAGTGGAGATGTGTGGAATGTTGATTTGTCCTCGTACTGCATCACAGATGAAATGACTATCAACTTCAATGTGTTTTGTCTGTTCATGGAAAATTGGATTGGTGGTGATGTACGTGACAAACTTGTTGTCGCAGTATAAGGATACATGATTAGTGACTGACATGCCAAGTTCTCTTAGGAAAGAGATAAGTCACATGATCCCACAATTAACTTGAGCCATTGCCCTGTATTTTGCTTTCACACTGGATCTGGAGATCACTGTCTGCTTCTTGCTTCACCAAGTGACAAGCTTGTCCCCAATAAACATGGTGCATGCCGTAGTGGATCGATGGTCCTCAGGAGAGATAGAAGACGGAGATATTAGTGTACCCATTCACCCCATAGAAGAGTCCATGTTCGGGAGATTCCTTCAAATATCGAAGGATCAAAGGGACATCCTGTCAGTGACTATAAAGAGGCTTCTCCATATGTTGGCTTGCTCTGCTCATAACATATGATATATCTGTCCTATTAAAAGTGAGATAAGGTAAATTTTCCACTAGGCTATTATAAAGTGTTACATCCTCAAAAGTCGGATCAGTAAAAGCTAAATATTTTCTCACTTATGTAGGGATGTCAGGTGGTTTGCATCCCAGCAGTCCTGCCTCAGTCAGGATATCGAGGCAGTACTTCCTTTGTGAAAGATGGAGCTCCTCTGTAGCGCGTATTACCTCAATGCCAAGAAAATAACGAAGTTGACCGAGGTATTTCGTGACGAAGATCTTCTGGAGGAAGGTCTTGGTCTCTAGAGTACCAACTTCATCATCTCATGTGACAACTGTATCATAAACATAGACGACAAAAATGATGGTTCCAATAGATCGCCCTCTAACAAAGGCTGAGTAATTAGACGTTGTCCTATGAAAACCAAGAATGTTGATCTCCATAGTGAGCCTGCCAAACCATGCCTTGGGACTCTGCTTCAGGCCATAGATGACCTTGCGTAGTTGATATATAGTCTCCCCCTCGACTACTTAACTTGATGGCTGCATCATGTAGACCTCCTCCTCAAGGTCAACATAAAGAAATGTGTTCTTCACATCAAGTTGGTAAATAGACCAATCCTTGTTAGCATCAACAGAGAGAATGATACGTATCGACTCCATTCTGGCATCGAGTTAGAATGTCTCAAAATAATCAACCCCTAAGGTTTCTGTGAAACCTTTGGCAACTAATCTGACTTTGAACCTGTCAATAGACCCATCAGGCGATTGTTTGGTCGTGAAGACCCATCTGTAAGCCACAAGATTAACTCTTGGGGGGGAACGCACAAGATCCCATGTGCCCCGGAAGGTAAGTGCATCCATTTCCTCATTCATGGACTGTCGCCACCCATGATCCTACATTGCACTGAAATGATCTCTGAGGATGGAAATATCATTCAGAGCATCTGCAAATCTCTTGTCACAGCTAGACAAACCATAAGTAGAAGTAAAATGTGACATGGTATGATACATACTCAGCATCTTTTGCTTGCGTAGAGCTATAGGAAACTCCTCCGGCACATCCGGGACAACCATGGTGGGAGCATTCGAAGTGGTCATATCATCCTGCATAAAAGGGACATGCAAATGTACAAACACTGGTGTTGAAGATATAGATACGCTGACGAGTATAAATGATTGGTGGAGCAGGGAGGTCCAGAAGGATGTCACTCACATTCTGTGTGAAATAACTTGTTTGCTCAAAGAAGGTGACATCAACAAACACATAGTATCGACACCCAACATGATCATAACAACGATAGCCTTTTTGGGTGCAAGAGTACCGAAGAAAGACACATTTGATGGTTCAAGATGATAATTTATTTGCTGCATAGAAGTTATGAACAAAGGTAATACAACAAAAAATGCACAGAGGTATGGGGAAGGAAGACTCGACAGGATAAAGTAAGAAAAATGGAGTCCCATACCGAGTAGATTTTTTTTTAAAATAAGTTCGGGTGAACTCCCAAGGTAGGAGTTACCGCTTGTTATATTGAAATGAGAATTTTACAATTAGTGCGATGCCCAGGAATTGTAGAGGGCGTTACAGTGAATCAGAACATTTTCAGGGTAGAACCTGATGCTCCCAAAGATACATTCATTTCTCCCTTGCCATATCGCCCAAAGTACCGCGAACGCTATAGAGATATCGCCCGTAGATCCAATATCGACCCTCCTGATGGACTTCCAAAACGTTGTGGCGCCCTCGCACCGCAACCATGCCAGGTTTAGGTTCTGCCAGACCACCGATGAGTAGCGGCAAGTGAAGAAGATGTGGTCGGCATCCTCCCGCAGCGCCTGACATCTACTGCAGACGGTATCATGAGTGCCAAAAATGCGTGCCCTTCTCATCTTATTGCAAATTCGATTCCTCCGAAAACACCAAAGGAAAACTTTAACCCTCATAGGGATCTTAGCGGCCCACACCAAGCATAAATCCTGAGTTAAATCCGTCGTTGGTATCTCCAAAGAATTGCATAGGTGATTGTAGATATTCTTAGTGGAGAGCTTCGCCCCAAGCCACACAAAGTAATCCGTGGAATCTGGCCCCCCATCATGTAAAGTGTCAGCAACCGAAGGTAGCTCAGACATCATGTGGACAACTGCTCTATCTTTGAAAGGGTCGAACTGAAAAGTCGTGGAGACATCCTCGTTGGAGTCCACAATCATTGGATAATGGAGTCTGAGAAAGTTTCCTCGTCGGAGAAATGAGTCTCTCCCATACTGTCTTAGAGAATGGGATCTCTACTCTAGAGTTCTTATGAAACCACATGAAAACACTAGCCCACATGGCTTAAGGAATGAGATGTCTACTCTAGAGTCCCTATGGATCACATGAAAAGTCTGACAAAAAAAATATGAGGACCACATGAAAAAGATCACACATATGTACATTTGAAAAGGAGTCTTTCTCCGGAGAAATCAGAGAAAATGAGTCACTCAAATATGGAGTGCCTCGAACTTGGACTCTAAATCAATCCACATAGTCTAAAACTGAACTGTAGAGTTTGAAAATCTTCTGGCCTGGAATATGGAATCTGGAGAACCTGGAGGATCTGACAATCTGGTATGTAACTATACACAATACTCAATACTCCCCCATTCTCCCATAATTGTCGGAAATCTCCAAGAACTTGCAAAATTAGGATTTCAAGAGAAACTCTAGAACTTGATCTTGAACGAATCTTCAATATGGATAATAATCTTTAATATCGAAATATCAAAATCGAATCTTGAACAAACGATGAAAAAGTACTCATCGAGAATCGAGCTTGCTTTGATACCATGTTAGAAAACAAAGAATACAGAAGCGGAATCAAAGAAGTAGAATAAAGCATTGAAGTATACTAGTTTTTAACGCGGAAACCTACTTCCTAAGGAGCGGGATGAAACCACTGGAGAAGGCTTCAAAGGTCCATATGTTGCATTGCACTTTCTCATCTGATACATGAGATCTGTGGCTTCTTATATAGACTTCACAGACTCTCTAAGTCCCACTATTGGTAGATGTGGGACTAAACAATGGACGTGGTAAATGGATCTTAGAAGGATCCATTTACCCATCTGCACATATAAGTGACGCATACTCCAGCAGAACAAAACAATGCCATCCACATGTTGTAGAAGGGGAATAAAAATGTCTGTACGGGCATAACCAGCTGTTAGACCCCCTCTCTGGGGTTGGAAGAAACTCGCATCAGGCCTCAGGACATCCATTAACTAGTATGAAATATGATACCGTGGTGACGTTGTTAGCAATGTGAGCCCGAGGCGAACCATTCCTACAATAAATGTTATTGTAATAAATGATTTATCAATAAAAGTTATTGGTTATGTTTCACTCCCTTTTCTGATATTGAATGAATGCATGCACTATAAGGTCCCTCTGTACAATATGGGTTATGTACCCTGACCAACTTGATAATCATACAGCTGTTGATTCATTGATTGAATCATAGAGACTGATGCTTGGATGAATATTTAAGGAGTTAGATAGAGGACTCATCACGCATCATCAATGATTGACAAGTAGTGATCTCCAGTCTGAGTGGGAGATGACAATCCTATCTCATTAGACTGATATCTGATCGACCTCTTGATGCAGGTCCTCTGCATGGGAATATTGATTCGGAGGTATAAGATTAGTTGAGTCAATGAGTTGACTTAACGAGATCGAGATAACCGAAGACCTATGATGAATACTGTCACATCACAGGCAAACATCCTCTGACCAGAGACATATGTATTGCTATATGTCTGAGTATGTACATTTGGCCGACCAATAGGTTGATGACCTAACCAAGGTCTATATACCGGCGAGCTGGTGTGCATGTAAGGGCATATGAGTAATATGATCTCTCAAAGGGATCATACAGGTTCACTTGTGAACCGGGAGACATGAGCCCACTCATGAGGTATTGGGATTGACCAAATTCCATGCATGGTCATCATACTTTAGAAGCATGATATGAATTTGAAGGTAAGATATATGCTTTGTGAAAGCATATGATCTATACCATATCCCAAGGACCAAGATTGAGAAACTTGATGATCAGACTATGAAGATGACAGTGTAAAAATGATCTATATCTTCATAATGATCATAAATCTTCCAGTATGCAGGATGTACAGGTATTGGGAATACCTGAAGGGTGATTTGATCATAAACGATTGTATAACCATGACGCTTCCATTCCGAGGGAGTGATGAAACATGTCTGGATTTTAGTGACTCCTCTCATTAGAGAAGTGACCTAATCTTAGTCCATATACTGGACATTGATCTGAATGAGATTCAGATACAATGAGAAGATTAGGTTTACGGTCTTGATTTGATCAAGCATCTGTGAGAGGTCCATGGGATCTGGAATTGAGATATGATCTCAATATCCAAGTCACTATACGTGGAACAATACAATCGCCCTGTCCTTATCTCCAAGTATCTGAGGAGAAATAGCATTGTTCTTAAATGGTTTAAGAACAATTCCATAAGATCTAAGCAAAGAAAAGTTAATAATTAAATGTGATTTAATTATCATGATGTATGAGAAATTATCCAATATGATTAAATGAGATTTAATTATTATGGATAAGAATAATGTGGATAGTAATATCCAATTATTCATAATATGTTATAAATGTGATTTATAATATATTAGAGAGAGTTAAATATAATTTATATTAGTAGATTAATTATTGATGTGTATTAGATACACATTGTCTAATTAATTGAAAATGTAAATTACATTTAGTTTTGGGTTGTGAATATGATTCACAATTTTCCAATGTCAAGATTGCAATATTCCCAAAATAATTGAGAATTATTTTTGGTGATAAAAATACCAACAGATAGTTGTTGGAAATAAGTTGAGAGAAAAACAAGGAGATGTGCAATCTCATGGGAATCCATGAGATTGCCCCCCCCCCCCCATATGGGAAGGAGGTGGCGGCACCAATTCCTTTATGGAATTGGTGGCCGTCCACTCCCCCTAATGGGGAAGGTCGATCTCATTTGTTTTTCCACTCCTTATTTGGTTGGTTTAATTTGGTATAATATATATTTGATTTATCAAATATATTTAATCAAAATTAAATCACAAATTGTTGGTTTTCACCAACAACAATCTTAACCATTGGATGGATATAAATCAATTTCATCCATTGATTTTATATGTCCCATGGATTGAGATCCATGGATCCCAAAACCCTATAAATAGAGAGGCATACTATGCTCTCTCTTTACATGCCATTGTAGCACACAACTCTCTCTCTCTTTCTCCATACTCGACAACCCTCTCTCCCTCTCTTCTTGGTGGCCGTCCACCATACCTTGGTGGAGAGAATTGTCGACGCCCGCGCCATCGTGCTGCCGCTTCGACGCTCAGCGGTTGTCCGTCTACTTGGAGTGCTTCACTCACGAAGGAGACGTTCGATCTCGTGCGACGAGATCAGGAGCAACCGTGCTTGGATCATCTTGGATTGCGAGGACACCGCGACTCATCTCCGCACTCGCAAGCCGTTACTCCGACGATCGGACTTGAGACAGGAGGTCTCTTCTTTTAGAGACTTGATCAACCACGCTTCAAGAGGTATTGCATTATACTTGTTGTGGTTATAGATGAAACGATTTGAGAATGGTTCTCGAATCATGTGGTTTCATCGAATAAATTTTTTAAATTCCGCTGCACCGAACAACTAGTACGACTAGTCGTTCTTCGTCGTATCCGATACGACGATCACGCTTCCGTGATGCGCTTGAGGATAATTCCATATCCTTCAGACGCATCTCTTCATCCAAGAGATCCGATACCGACAAGTGGTGATACCAATATTACCCTAGATCTTCGTTTCCCAATGATTGGTTGACCTATTATGATATAGCTATCATGGTATCACTGATATCGATGAAATTTGGACTGTTCAATGTAAACATTCCACCATTTTGATTTATATCATCAATATTATACTGATGTTGATTCATTGTCGTAGATATTACCTTTATTGCTTAATTTTGTAGCTTGATTTTGTGAGGGAAGAATTTTAGAAGGTTGTTTTGATTTTTTAAACATTAAAAGGTTCAAATGTTTGGGATTTTGTATATCTACTCTCAAGGTTGCAAAAGTCGGTAGTCGGTACTCGGTCGGCTGGGTCATTGACTAAGGATTAATCGGCAATTGGGTAACTAATTGGATTTAGTTGGACTTTAATCTTATTTGAATTTTATGATTATTTTAAATATATAACTCATTTTTATACATATATTTACATATATTTTGTACATTTTTATACTACCACAATAAAATAAAAGAAGTAATTGAATTTAAATAAAACATTAAGCATATTATCATAAGTTTTCTTATAAAAAAATAAAACATTAAAAAAATTATATCTCCAAGCAAAAATTGGTCGATTAGTGTACCTAGTCGGAATTAGTCAGTACTCGATCGGCCACCCCACTGACTAGACTAGTCGGGCCAGTCGGGGGACTTTTACAACACTGTCTACTCTCACTATTAACACACTCGAAATTACAATTCTATTTTGAGGGCATTGTCTCTAAGCTCCTACAATGAGAGCACACTTGCTTCCCTTTGGACCCCCATCCCCTTTAGGCTTGCCGATTGGGTAGGAGACCCTCATTTTTAAATGAGAGACTTTGCTCCCCTTTTTGACGATGGAAATCAAACATTTCTACTTTATTGAGAAAAATCTACACACATATTCTAGATGTTATTATATCAATACTATTCTTTGAAAAGAAAAAGGGTGTGATATCAAGAATACGTCTACTCAATATTATATCAATATTCAGTTGTTGCTATTTTGTAAGCATTAGTATTCTAATAATATGGCTCTTGGATGGGCTCCAGTTGTTATTCATTATCTTTGGACTAAGTAGAAGGTTCAATTTCTAATATGTTTTAATTCATCTTTTTTGTTTTGAATTTGTGGTTATTATGAATGTTGTATTTTATGATGTATATGTAATTACTTCTAAAAATGATGTATATGTAATTGTACTCATTTTTGTTTGTTTGTAGTTTAATTTCAGATATAGCCTAACCTTTTGTTTATACATAGTAATATAGTATGCGGTGTAATATAATGTTAATGTGCTAAATACACATCATTTATGCTTATAAGAGTGTATTTATGTGTTACTAGAAAATATCATTTTTGAGTCAATTTTGAGATTTCCACTGATATCGTTGATATACCCTTGATATATTCCTTTCCCGATCTACCAACATGATATTGATATCGATATTTCAAATATTGACATCTCTGGGTTGCTTGCTACATGTGGACTTCACCATCCAATGCCATCATATAAACCTCACCCTCCTCTTGGGCTCTGTGGCAATCATTGATGCCCATAGGACACTCGAAGATGTGTAGAGTGGAAATGGTTTTTCCTAGCCAATAGTTGAGTATCCTCGATGTCAAGGGTGATTTGATGATGATCTTTACGGTGACGTATGTAGGGGAACTTTTCCAGATCGTATGAGAGCATGGTATCACCTCCTAACCTCTGCCAAGACATTCCACAACATGGTTAGGGCGCGAGACCTCAGAGGAAACTCCACCACTCCAGGTGATGACCCCCTTGTGGAAGAGTAATGACTCTAGATCACCTTCTGCCTTCTCGTTGTCCCTCGCACCACTTTTCAAAAACTTGAGCATCCCCGATTGTGACAATGCTTTGGCACAATCCAGATTACCCTGATAGGATTTATGTCCCCAGAGAAGCTGGGGCCAAGTGCAGCCAATATTGTCAACATTGCAGCCCAAAGGCCGCACTGAGCCTCCGGAGCAAAACTCCAACCCAGACCGACCGTATGTTGGAATATTTTGCCATCGTTTTCTTAGTCCTTGGCATGTCAGATGTTGAGTTTGCATTTTGACAATGACCCAATCTCTCACAATGGAAGCACATGATAGGGTCCTTGCGGGCACGAGCAAGGTGCCCTCAACTATGAGATCTGAAACACTTAGTCATAGTTTCCTTGAAATCAGCTAGCTGCCTTGCATTGATGTGATGAATCCCATGCTTACCACAACGCTTTGATTGAGGCCCAGCAGAGGCTCAAACCTCTTCCTCCTATGCACTTCTTGCCACACAATCTCCTCACTAGTCCAGACACAGGCAAGGAGTTACCAAGATCCAAAATAGTCTTTTTTCTAAGGATTGTGTTTGCAATAATTTTAGGCACTAATCCAGACGTAGGCAAGGAGTACCAAGAGATCTGAAATAGTCCTCTTTCTAAGGATTGTGTTCACAATATGTTAGGTTGGAATGATAGTTGGGTACCAATATGTAATGTGCTATTTGTTGTTTGGTTATCGGGGATGAAATACATTTTTGAAAGTGGGGATTGAATCGATTGATGAATAAAGTTGTATAAGTTTGGCTTTTGTATTGCTGCAACGTTAAAATTAGTGTATACCTATCATGCCCTTCACGAGATAAATGGCTGAGTTGGTGGGTGTGGATACAGAAGGGTAGTTTGGTGAAGTTATTCTGGAAAGAAGGTTTGAGAGGTTTCGCTCAAAATATAAACACAAGATTTTAGCTTTTCTATGCTTAAGAAATTGAGTTTTCCAGCAACTTCGGAAGTGATGGAAGTGAATTGCTAATTAAGCTAAACGATTATTCTTCCCATCTGCTTATTTTTTTAGGATATGCCATATTAAAAAAATATATGGAATTTCTTTTCATAAGATTTCTCGATGTATTCCTCTTTATAAGATTTTGAGGAATCAGTCCAAGAAAAGAGTATGTTTTAATTGAGTGGCTAAAAACAAGGAGGCATGTTCTATTTGTTTCTTGCTGCATGTGCAGCATTTTATTTTTAAAGTAAAACAAACACAGCCAGTGTCTTTCCAATTTGATTTGATTCTAGAGATGCCTTAATTTTTTCGAGTAAAGGGTAATTGGTAAAGTTTGGACTCTGATCCTGTGGGTGGAGGCTCGTTGCTTAACCACTACATCATCTACGCAGGGTTGTATTTTTTATGTCTATCACATGCATCTTCCTTTAACATAAAGTAATAAGTGTCATTATGCATATAACAGGCTGATAATTTGCGCAAGCATGTCCATGCTTCGGGGCTTTCCAAAAGGATTGAATTGGTCATTACCTCACCACTTCTAAGGTATGCCTTGGAATTTTATTACTTGACCACATCAACTAGTTTGCCCTTGTTTGCAAGATATGCGAAATAATATTTCACTTGCTTATGGTTTGGTCTTTTTTTTAATTAAGTGATATATTACCTGGATGCAAATTTGAATAATTAACTGCGGACATAGGACGCGAACATGCCAGCATGTTAGTCAGTGCTGAAAAAAATCACTTAATACTTTTTGGTGGGACGGGAGCTGGATATAGGGGGGGGGGGAGTAAATATAAGATTGTCTGATCAAGTTATTGGCATAAAAGTCCATGTATTGTATAATCATGAAAAAATAACATAAAAGTCCTCGTAAAATCTTGTTGAACTGTTTTTCTGTAGAAAGTTTTTTTTTGAGAAATGTATAAAACGATTCATGCTTATCTGTTTGCTCTTCAGAACTAAAAGAAACAAAGATTGATATTTTTCTTGAGCAAACATTTGGCATCGCTATGAAGCTATGACTGTATTCTCACTTGCAAATAAGGATATGCTATGAATCTGATGCGAATCATAAGAGAACCTTATCCATGAAAATACATTGAAGAGTCGCTTGGTGTGATCAACTAAATATTTGTTGTTGGTGGAGTCCATAAATCTTCTACCCTGTAAGACTTGTTTGAGAGGAATACTCATTTCAGAGTTATATGCATATAATTGGATGACAAATCTAATGGATGTTGTAAATTATAAAGAAATAAGTCCAATATTTAAACTCATGAAAATGGTCTGTCCAAAGGACTAGTGTTCAAACCTTACATAAACACAAACAGAAACACAAACAAACAAAAGAAGGGAAAAAAGAGAGAATGATCAATATTTTAAAGAAGAAAATCGTGAAAGCAAGTACCTAGGTGGGTTTGAGATCGGGACATAAACGATCGGAGGCGAATGTAGATATAATCATGTCCTTATCCATTTTAAAATACGAATACGATACGAATATTTTTTTTGAGATACGAATATTAACGAATATAAAAATTATCATCATATCTTAAAAAAACGAGTATAGATATAAAGTGAAAACGAATTCGATACGAATGATAACTGGAATATTTAACAGATTAATATAAGAATACTTTTTTAAGATGGTTTACACCTAAAACAAACATAGTAATTATATTAATTTCATAAAAATTATATTTGAGTCCCCTTCTTGTTTAAAAAACAATTATATCAATAATGGTGAATAAATCCATAAAATATTGCTACACGCAATTATAAATAAATCTACAACTACATTTATATATTAAAATGGACATGCGAATACAAATACGAATATATAAGAATGTCAAAGTGATATCCATATTTATATCCATTAAAATAGATACAAATACGAGGGATAATTGGATGGGTGAAGGGGCGTTGGGAGAACGCTACCCTCGGCTAATGTTGTTGGCTAGGAACATGGATGAGGTGGTGGTGCAACAGGTTTGGGAGTAGGGGGCGTGGTCTCCATTCTTCTCTTCGGAACTGCCAGATTAGAGGGTTGAAGATTTCCTGGCTTTACAAGTGGATTTGGCACGGATCAAGGGTCCGACGAGTGGTAGGGATCACTTTATGTGAGGAGTGGTGGACATGCGAGCCCACGACGAGCCATTATGCGATAAATGTTATTGCAATTCACTCCTTAATCTGAAAGGAAGAATAACTAATTTGCATAATAGGTCTCTTAGTACAATTAGGGTTATGTACCTTGACCATCTTAATGATCATACAGCTGTTGATTCAATTATTGAATCATAGAGGCTGGTGCTTGGATGAATACCTAAAGAGTTAGATCGAGGACTCATCAAGCACCGTCAAGTGATTGTTAAGATGCGATCTCCAACCTGAGTAGGAGATGACAATCCTTATCTCTAAAGGTTGATATCTGACCGACCTCTTGATGCAGGTCCTCTGCATAGAAATAGAGATTCGGAGATGTCAGATTAGTTACGTCAAAGAGTTGACTTAACGAGATCGAGATAACCAAAGATCTATGTCGTATGCTGTCACGGTATAGGCACGCATCCTCTGATCGGAGGCAGATGTGTTACTATATGTCTGAGTATGTGCATTTGGTAGACCGATAGGTTGATGGCCTAATCAAGGTCTATATACTGGCGAGCTGGTGTGCATATAAGGGCATATAAGTAATACGATCTCTCAAAGGGATCATACAAGTTCATTACTGAATCGAAAGACATGAACTCACTCATGAGATATTGGGAAGATCAAATTCCGTGCACGGTCGTCTTGCTTTGGAAGCTTGACTGAGTTTATAGGTTTGATATATACTTTGGGAAAGTATATGATCAACACCTGGGTATGATATATGCTTTTGGAAAGTATATGATTGATACCAACTCCCAATGATCGAATGAAAAAACTTAATGATAAAGCCTTGAAGGAGACAGTCTAAAAGAGATCTAAAACTTCGGGTTTAATCTAAGTCTTCCAGTATGCAGGATGTACATGTATTGGGAATACCTGAGGGTGATGTGATCATAAACGATAGTATAACCATGACGCTTCCACTCCTAGGGAGTGATAAAACGGGTCTGAATTTTAGTGACTCCTCTCCTGGAGAGGGGTACCGGATCCCCCGCCCAAAAGCTTAATCTTAGTCCAAATGTTGGACATTGATCTGAATGTGATTCAGATACAATGAGAAGATTAGATCTATGGTCTTGATTTAATCAAGCATGTATGGGAGGTCCGCAAGATCTGGATTTAAGATTTGATCTCCATATCCAAGTCACTATATGTGGAACAATATAATCGCCCTATCCTTATCTCCAAGTATTCGCGGAGAAAGCGCATTATCCTTGAAAGAGTTCATGGATAATTTCATTGTTGATATATGTACCCGAGCATCAAGAAAATTGATAATTAAATGTGATTTAATTATCATGGATAATATGAATTTGATTCATATTATAAGGAGAGTTATCTGAGATAATTAAATGCGATTTAATTATCAAAGATGTGAATAATGTGAATGTGATTCATATTATTTTGACACATGAGAATAGAGATCCAAGATGATTAAATACGATTTAATTATCATAGATATGAATAATGTGGATAACACTATCCATATTAATCAGGTATATTATAAATATGATTTATAATATATTAGAGAGAGCATATTGTGATTGATATTTATCGATTAATTGTTAATGTAAATTGGATTCACATTGAATGATTAATTGAAAATATAATTACATTTAGTTTTGGGTTGTGAATGAGATTCACGTAATTTCAATGGCATGGTTGATATTTTTCCATAAGATAATTTGGAATTATTTTTGGTGAAAATATTGTCGACAAAAAATGATGATATATATCATGAGATAACAAGATCTCATGATAATTGGAAGAGATGGACCAAGTCCACCAAAGAGAAGTGGACGTCTACAACTCTCCATGAGGAGAAGAGTAGTCGTCCCCTCTTTTTAGGAGATTGGTTTATTCTCTTCATTATCTTTTCTTTTATCAAAGATGATATAATTTGAAATTAATTTTGTTGATTTATCAATGAAGATTAATTTAAATTAAATCATTAGTTCTGTTTTTACAACAACATCTTAGCCATTGAAAGAAATACAAATCAATCTTATCCATTGATTATGTGTTGTCCATGGATTGGGATCCATGGGTTCCCAAAATCCTATAGAAAAAGAGGCATCCATTGCTCTTTGTGTGACACGTTTACAACGTAAACTAATGCTCTCTTCTCTCTCTCTGCACGTTATGTGCATCTCTCCCTCTCTCTCTTATGGCCGTCCACCATGGAGCCATTGAGAGAGTCGACATCGCCACAGCATCGTCGTTATGCTGCTGGAGTTCTTACTCATGGATCTCCGTCTCCTTCGACGCACCTCGCTCATGAAGAAGACGTCGGATCTCATGTGATGAGATCAAGAGATTTATCGCTTGGATCATCAACTTGGATGAGAAGGACGCGTCTCATCAATGCGTTCGCAAGCGTCTCCTCTGTCGGATCGGACTTGAGACAGGAGGTCTCTTAGTTTAGAGACTCGATCGCAACCACGCTTCAAGAGATAACACTAGTACCTATTTGTGGTTTAAATGAAACGATCCAAGAAGTGTTCTTGGATCATGTGGTTTCATCATTTAAAATTTTTTTAAATTCCGTTGCCCGGAGCAACTAGTGCGACTAGTCGCTCCCGATCGCATACAATGTGATCCTCACGCTTCCGTGAGCGCTTGAGGACTTTCCCTTATCCTTCAAGTGCTATCAAAGTCAGGTTGTCGAAGGTTTTGGATCCATGAACCTACGAAGATTTGGGCTCGTCGGGATTCGTGAAATTTTTTGTCGCATTTCAACTTTTGCAGCCATGTTTTGTGATATTTTTTCGGTCTTATTTAAAATGTTTAAACATGACTTTATTATATGGATAATGTTCCCCATTAAACGAGAAAAATGTGGAATTTTAGGTTGCGTAATTTGGATTTCGTTTGCTCAAGATATGATCGTTTTAATGACCATATGTCCACTATTTCAGGGATGGTGGTTAGTGACGTAATTAAGATGTTAATTACTATTTTAAAACGCCTAAAAATGCGTGCTAATCACATGATTTCTGTTTTAAATCAAATTACCAAACTCTGTAAATTGATTTTGCTTAATTTGGATTTAAAATAAGTGAGATATGTTAATTTTAGTGAGTAGGGGTCACTGCTAAAAATTACATACCCAACCATGAACCTTGTGATTGTCATTTAAGAATCTTGTGAAATTAATGGTTAATTTCCTGTAATAATTATGAATAATATTTGGTAAATATTAGAATAGTAATTATTCCCTTAAATGACATTGCCTCAACTAATGAATGATTAGATTAGATCTAGATCACCAATTGGTTACTTGATACACTTTCATCAAGCTTGTTACTTGAATAGGTTTTGGGAATTTGTCTAGCAAATTTCCTTATAATCAAAATGGTTTTGATTATTACTATATGGTATAATTTCAGTTGAAAAACCGATGAACATCTCAAGTACAAAGTGATTGATTCGACATTCTTTTTTCCTGAGACGGATATGGTGCCTAGTCGGGGAGCGTTGGGGTAGCAGGTTGCACCGTGTGTGGTCTGTCCTACTCCCGTCGATATCGGCTCCCACTCCCGTCGGTATCGGCCATGACAGCGGGTAGGGAATGAATGATGCTTGAGGGATCATGCTGTATTTTCTAATTATTAAAATTTGAATAATACGTACTTTGAGATAATACCACTATTTCAAGTATCAATCAAGTTTGTTGATTGAATTGGTTTGATAATTGTTTTAATGAGATTAAATTAGTTATATCCAATTAAAATACTCTATTATGAATAGAGTTATATTTCCCTTGGAAGAATTAATTATATGAGTGTTATTCATGATAATTAATTAAATTTGAATATGAGGTGGATGATCACATAAGTGACATCCATGGTCTCCCGTCAAGGTGAAGGGTTCCGTCACCAGGGATTGTATGTAGGAGACACATGTCCGAAGTGATAGCTTCTGTATGCAAGCGCATCTGGATCAGAATCTTTGCTTCTCGAAAGAGTAAGGCCGTATGCGTAGTGACCCTAATATCGGTTCCTCATATTATTGGGGAGATATTGGATTGCACATAACGAGTTCCATTCCTGTTGAGGATTGGTTCAATTAACAACGGGTCAACGTCACCTTAGGGGTGGTGGGCTCGAGTGTTAAAGACCGAATTGGGAAATGCAAGTTGGACTTGCAAGGCGGAATGAGTTCCCGCTTCTTTTTATCTGAGTTGTAGTTTCTCATATTATTGGGATGCAACAAAGATAGGAAAGGAGATCCCAGATCTTGCTAGAGATATAATGGTAAGGATATCTCTTACGTTGAAAGTGTAAGTGTAGTTTACATGGATTTTTTTATTAAACATATATAATTTGGGTCATACTTTGGTTAGATCTGAAAAAGTCTTCCTCATTAATAGTTGCCTTCCAACATTTTTCGCTCTTCCATATCCAATCTTACAAGGCTATTCTTCTGACTTCTTACATCTTCATATTTAACCAGTAAAAGGCCTTTGCATATGTCCAAACCACCTTCAAAAAGTTCATCTTATTTTACCTTTAGATGTCGGTACAACCTTTTATCCGTTTTTTCAATGAGTTCGATCTTTTTGCAACAGAGCTCCTTCATTTCGGTTATATATTGGATGACTCTTTAAAGAAGACCCATCCCATCTTTAAAAAAATCATATATATTCGATATTTGACATTCGACAAGACTTAAGAGTGACCAAATATGATTAAATTATATCTGATCACTCCTCTCTTGAATTTCATAGTCAAGTCAACTAGTTGACCATCTATTACAAGCTTGGCATCCACTAGTCCCATCACAATGATTGTCAATGATGTTTTCTTGTTCGACGAAAAAATTGGGAGTTAGGGATCTTGCTATAAAACCTATGTAGAAAAATCAAGTAAGATCATTAAGGCTTGCAAGTGAATGGATACGAAGAATTCATCTTTTTTGTGCGAAGAATGTGACCGAATGAGAGTTACTTTTGAAAGTATTAATTATTGTTTTTTGATTGCTCTATGTGTCAACATCTATAGTCGAATTTTAAAGTCTAACTACTCACATCTACCTTTAGTGGTTGCCTTCTTTGGTTAAATTGATTGGCATCTTTTATAGTTCCTAAGCCATGACTGGTGTTTATGTATAGGACATGTGCTTGATATCTTTGTGGCCATCGTTTTCCCTATGTTGAGATGATCAATGACCTTAACATGGAAGTTGCATCCAATAGTTTTGGTCAGATGTCCTTTCGGGGGGAAATGTGCGAAGAATTTTAATTCTTTGGAATTCATAATTTCTTTCATTAATAAAATCAGTTTTTTTAAATAGTTCAATGTTGTTTCCTTGATGATAAACAATCGTACCATATTCCTCCTTATACAAGATGACGCTTGGGTTAGGGTTACATAGTGGCATCGCAAAGAGAAAAGTGAAGATGGTAGAATCCTTGATTGGGGGGTTACAATCTATTTATTAGAGTGGGATTACACTCTATTTATTAGGGGGTTACAATCTATTTATTACTCACCACTCTCCATCAAGTTGGAGCATATATGCCAGCCATGCTTAGCTTATTACAACACCTTCGAACTGAGCACGAGTAAGTTGCTTGATAAATATATCTGCACTGTGATCATTGGACACCACACTAGTGTTTTGTAGAAACCCTCTTTGTATCATATCTTGGGTGTAGCGATAGTCCACATCACTTGTTTTGTTCGCTCTTGAAATGTTGGGTCGTTGATTATATGTTGGACTGGTTTGTTATCAGATATGAGCTCCATATTTCCATTGGGAGTGACTTGCAGGTCTGTGAGTACAGATTGAATCCAAACCAACTTTATCGATGCATGTGCCATTGCCATATATCCACTCTCTACGTTGGAGTGTGATACCGCAATATGCTTTTTTACTTCTCCTGGTAATCAGGTGCCTGCTAAGTATGTGTAGAAGTAAATAATAGACTTCATATCCTGTAGATTTCCTCCATAGTTAGCATTAGAGTAGGCTATTATACTCACGGTGCTTCCTTTAGTAAAAATCGATCTTTTTTCAGTAGAGGACTTGATATACCTTGGGTCATCATGCATGCATCAAAGTGGGATTGAGTAGGACTGTCCATGATGATCGAGCTTGCCAACTGCCAGTGAGATGTCATGTCTAGACTTCCCTATAATCTTCTTGTCTAGATCAGCTCAAAGCGCTTGGGTAAGAAAGGTGTGTGGTCAGTCCCAACTAGGTGTCTTGTGTCTTTAGTATCTCCAAGATAATAGATATGTGCCTTGGGTTCTATTTGGATCTGAGTCGGTTTGGATCCCAACATTATCGCTACTTGTAGTAAATCAATAGCATACTTTCTTTGGGACACAATTAGACCACGTCTGGAATGGGCAATCTCAATGTCAAGAAAGTATTGCAGATGTCCGAGTTTTTTGACAATGAACTGGTCTGCAAGAGGTTTTTTTTTACTTCTACAATGGCATATGAATCGTCTCCATGGGAATAATGTCATTGACATAGACTAACATGGGCCTAGTACCTTTATCTGTCTTTTGTACAGATAAGGAGTGATCTCATAAGGATCTAGATAGTCTAATACTCTCAAGTACTTTTGATTGCTTCTAAAACCATGCATGAGAGCTTTGTTTAAGGTTGTAAATGGCTTTCTTCAATAAACACACCATCTGACACTCTCCATGAGCTTCAAGTCAAGGTGGTTGCTGCATGTATACTGTTGAGATATTTGTTATCTTTTATATTGCTTATGTATTTTATATTCTCTTTATCTTCTTGTAATTTGGCTAACATGTTTCTCTCCTATATAAGAGAACCCTAGGGCCTCTCACTAATGCAATTCTTTCTTTTCATCTCCACATGGTATCAGAGCGACGGTCTTAGATTGAAGCCCTGACCCAATTCCATATCCCACCACCATCCCTAGCTGTTGCCACCCTCCGCAGTTGTGGCATCCGCGTGGCATCGTCGCCGCCCTCCATAGACGCAAAAGCGGTACTGCTGCACCACCACAGCCGCCACACAGCAGCAACGCGACGCCACAACACTGTTGTTGCTCTTCGAGTGGCATCCAGGGCAACCGCCAGCGATAACGTCACATCCGACACTCCGAATCACCGTAGAGGGGCTCCGCAAGCCCCCAGTGCCGCTGCCTGGGCCTCCTCCTAGTTGTTGCGGTGAGTCGAGGGCACTGCCAGCCCTTCTTCCGGTTTTGCGCAACTCCCTATAGTCTGATTTGATACTAAACTAATCTGATTCTAACAGGAAAACATGATTTCAGACCTATAAATCATGTTTTCCGATCCTAGCACGCACCAAGGATTGACGAGGATGGTTGTATGAGTCTACACATACAACCAATCCTCCATATGATCATGTAGACTTGCTAAGATTTGTTTACTTCCTAGTCGAGTTCTGTTTTCGGCCATTCTTCTATTATGTCAAAGAATAAGGATGATATTTTTCTTCGTCTGGTGCCTTTAAGGATATTATGTTAGAGACTTGGCATGAGGCGTCCGAGGCACGAGGCGCTCTGAGGCGATATAGAGGCGTAAGCCTCGGGTACATGACTTTTATTTATCTTTTTGGTTATGTTCTTTGCACATGATCCTATTTTTCCATAAGCATTATATATTTTTTTATGTTTGTGTTTTTTGTTTTCATGTTAATCCTTGCATATTTCTATATATAGCTCCATGCAAAGAGAAGAGATTGCTTGAAACAAACGAAGCTCCATGATCTTATATATATTGTGAAGAAGAGAGACAGAATGGGATGTCTATTCCATAGGGTAGGGTCTCTTATATAGAGAGAAAACCCTACAGAGTACAAGAGTAAAAATACATAAATACCCCCGAGGGGTTACGGAACCCGAAGAGTTAAAGGTTACGGAACCCGAAGGGTTAAGGGTTACGGAACCCGAAAGGTTACAAATATAATTGTAATATAATGATTCTAACACTCCCCCTCAAGTTGGAGCATATCTATCGATCATGTCCAACTTGGATACTAAGTACATTAGGCGCTTCCTTGGAAGAGCCTTCGTAAGGATGTCTGCAAGTTGAAGTTCAGTGGAGATGTGTGGAGTGCTGATTCATCCTTCTCATACTGCATCACGAATAAAATGGCAATCAACTTCAATGTGTTTTGTCCTCTCATGGAAAACTGGATTGGTGGCGATGTATGTGGCGGACTTGTTGTCGCAGTATAAGGGTACAGGAGTGACTACTGACATGCCAAGTTCTGTTAAGAAAGAAATAAGCCATGTGATTTCACATGTGGCTTGAGCCATTGCCCTGTATTCTGCTTCCGCACTAGATCTGGATACCACTTTCTGCTTCTTGCTTCGCCAAGTGACAAGGTTATCCCCAATAAACATGGCGTATCATGTAGTGGATCGGCGGTCCTCAGGAGAGCTAGCATAGTCAGAATTTGTATAGGCAGAGATATTAGTGTGTCCACTCACCCCATAGAAAAGTCCACGTCCGGGAGATTCCTTCAAATATCGAAGGATCAAAAGAACATCCTGCCAGTGACTGTAAAGAGGCTTCTCCATATATTGACTGGCTCTTCTCACAGCATATGATATATCTGGCCTCGTAGTTGTGAGATAGAGTAATTTTCCCACTAAGCTTCTGTATCGTGTTGCATCCTCAAATGCTGGATCAGTAGATGCTGAATATTTTCTTACTTCTGCAGGGATGCCAGATGGCTTGCATCCAAGAAGTCCTGCCTCAGTCAGAATATCGAGGCAATACTTTCTCTATGAAAGATGGAGCCCCTCTGTAGTGCGTATTACTTCGATGCCAAGAAAATAACGAAGTTGGCCGAGATCTTTCGTGATAAAGACCTTCTTGAGGAAGGCCTTGGTCTCCTGAATACCATCTACATTATCTCCTGTGATAACCATATCATCAACATAGACAGCAAGGATAATCGTGCCAGTAGACCGTCATCTAACAAAGATAGAGTAGTCAGATGTTGTCCTCTGAAAACCAAGTGTGTTGATCTCCGTAGTGAGCCTGTCAAACCATGCCCTTGGGCTCTGCTTCAGGCCATAAATGGCCTTGCGTAGTCGACATACATGCTCCCCCTCGACTACATACCCCGGCGGTTGCATCATGTAGACCTCCTCCTCAAGATCACCATAAAGAAAGGCATTCTTCACATCAAGTTGATAAATAGGCCAAGCCTTGTTGGCAGCAACAGAAAGAATGGTACGTATCGACCCCATTTTGGCAACAGGCGAGAAGGTCTCAAAATAATCAACTCCAAAGGTTTGTGTAAAACCTTTTGCAACAAGTCTGGCTTTCAACCTGTCAATACCATCAGGCGACTGTTTGGTCGTGAAGACCCATCGACATGCCACAGGGCGAACTCCCGGTGGGCACGGCACAAGATCCCACGTACCCCGGGAGGTAAGTGCATCCATCTCCTCATCCATAGCCTGTCGCCAACCTTGATCTTGCATTGCACTGAAATAATCTCTTGGAACGGTAATAGCATTAAGAGCATCTGCAAATCTCTTGTCACAGCTAGATAAACCATCTGTAGAAGTAAAATGTGACATGGGGTAATACGTACATTTCCTTTTTTGCTTGTATAGAGCTATAGGAAGTTCCCCAGGTACATCCGGGACAGCAATGGTGGGAGCACTTGAAGTGGTTATATCATCCTGCATAAAAGGGACAGGCAAAGGTACAGACACTGGTGTAGGAGGTATAGAGGTACGCTGGCGAGTATAGACGATTGGTGGAGGAGGGGAGTCCAGAGGAATGTCACATACAGTCTGTGTGAAATAACTTGTTTGCTCAAAGAAAGTGACATCAACAGATACATAGTATCGACGTCCAACAGGATCATAGTAGCGATAGCCTTTTTGGGTACGAGAGTACCCAAGAAAGACGCATTTAATGGCACGAGAGGATAATTTGTCAGCTGCATGAAAGTTATGAACAAAGGCAATACAACTAAAAATTCGCAGAGGTATGGGAAAAGGAGACTCGGTAGGATAAAGTAAGGAAAATGGAGTTGCCCCTTTGAGAACTGATGAAGGAACACGGTTGATGAGGTACACTGCAGTAAGGATAGCATCTCCCCAATATTGTTTAGGAACATTCATTTGACTAAGAAGAGATCTGGCAACATTTAGCAAGTGTCGGAGTTTCCTCTCAGCTATACCATTCTGTTGTGAGGTATATGGACATGATGTTTGGTGAACAGTTCCCTGGGATGCAAAGAAAGAGGTCAAGTCATGTTGGGTTAACTCAAGAGCATTGTCGGTACGAATGATCTTAACAATGCTAGAAAAGTAAGTTTTAACATATTGAAAGAAATTTCTGACAATCTGATTAATCTCCGAACGCTCCTTTATTAGACAGACCCAAGAAGATCGACTATAATCATCAACGAAAACTATAAAGTAGCGATGACCACTTAATGTGCGGATCGGACAAGGTCCCCAAACATCACAGTGAGCAAGATGAAAAGCAACAGTACTACGAGACTCAGTACGGACAGGAAACAAAGTTCTATGGTGTTTCCCGAACTCACATGCCTCGCACTGAAAGGGCTTCAGAGCAGAGAGTTCAGGAAACATCATGGAGATGGCCTTGGCAGAGGGATGCCCATGGCGTCGATGCCATAGGAGCGGATCTTCGGAGATAGATGCAGCACCAATATAATTGGAGTCTGAGGGTATGTCAAGGTAATATAGGTCATTCTTCTCATGACCCCCACTAAAAATCTGCCTCGTCCGAATGTCCTGAAAATAGCAAGACTCATCAAATATCACACGACAATGAAGCTCAACACAAAGCTTGTGAACTGACAACAAGCTAAGAGGAAAATCAGGAGCACAGTGAACCCCCGAAAGTCGGAGTTTGGAAGAGAATTCCATAGTTCCGACACTAGTAATATGTGATTGAGTCCCATTAGCAACTCGAACTGACTTCACAGAGGTAGATGGTATGGAAGAGGTGAGCTGACTACCTTCTCCAGTGAGATGAGTAGAGGCGTCGGAATCAATAATCCAAGATGGAGTAGAAGTGATAGCAGAGTTGGCTATAGTACCTGAAGGAGTGGCCAGAGCAATAGTTGTAGTGTTACTAGTGGTGGTAGGCCCTGGAGTCTGAAGGATATATATTAGGCAGGAGTAATCTGCATCATTAAGATGAACAGTCTTGCCACTGGAGGTAGGCGATGCTTCTTCTACATCATAGGCATCCTCATAAGCATTATTGGCGTGATAAGAAGGTATGCCAAACTTCTGCCAGCATCGTTCAGCCGGGTGGTTCCACCTATCACAGTGAGTGCATGGGGAAATAGAGTCTCGCCCACGACCACGACCAAAGTCACGGCCTCGTCCAGATTCCCGTCCATGGCCACGACTTGGATCGCGACCGCGTCCTCCTCGCAAGCCGTATCTGCCTCCTCGCCCAGATGAGGCGATGTGTGCAAAGTTCTCTGTTGAAGGCAAGACAGGAGGCCGGGCAACGGATGTCTCGAGCTCCTCAAGTCGGCCAAAGATGGCCTTCATTGTTGGCAGTGTGTCTGATATAAGAAATTGCTCCTTCGCTGCATGGTACCTAGAATGCAGGCCATCAAGGAAGCGGTATCCCTGCCAGTCAGAACGCTCTTGTATCTGTTTGGTGCAACATGAGGGCTGGAATATTGCAAGCTCCTCATACAGACTGGATAGATGCCTATAGTACTCGATGAGGGTGGAATCACCCTGAGATGCCGACCAGATTCGCCTGTAAATATCTGCAAGGCATGACTTTATCTTCTTTTGGGAGTATGTTTGCTCGAGATCCTCCCACATTTCCTTGGCCGTATTTTTTTAAAGAAGATTTGAGGCAATATGAGCCTCAACACTGTTGGTCATCCAGTTGATAACCAAATAGTTATCAGTTTGCCAGTTGTCGTACTCTTTGTCCTTTTCATCTAAAGGATCTTTAGTCAAAATGTAAAGTTTCCTCTGACCACCAATGAATACCATAAAAGATCGAGACCAGAGCACGTAATTTTCTGCGCCCTTGAGTTTGATATTAGTGCCTTGTGCCATAATATTTGTGGCCAAAGACTTTGTCTCGGTAGAAGAAGACGCCATGGTGGTCTTAAAATAGAAAGACGATCCTGTGATCAACTAAGGATGCATATAAGAGCTAAAAAATGCCCTAAAACTCACGTTTGCCCTTGACGAAGGGCTGAAAACCCCCAATGGACAGCATATCTGGATTCTTAGAAGCGATCGGTGATGAGTTTTGGATCTCCAAAGAGTCCTACGGTACCCGTGGAGGGTAGCTGTGGGGCTGACAACCTTCGTAGGAGGTCCTGAAAGTGTCGGGTAGCGCTAGCGGGAGGGCTGCTGCACTAGAGGCGATTGGAAGGCCTTGCGCGGGGCCCTAATTCGGGGAAGAGGGCCCCGCACAGGCTTTTGCGAGGCTTGAAGGTGGCGGTGGGGATTTTAGATCAGAAACCCGGTCTAGGACCGTTGCTTTGATACCATGTGAAGAAGAGAGACAGAATGGGATGTCTATTCCATAGGACTAGGGTCTCCTATATAGAGAGAAAACCCTAGAGAGTACAAGAGTAAAAATACATAAATACCCCCGAGGGGTTACGGAACCCGAAGAGTTAAAGGTTACGGAACCCGAAGGGTTAAGGGTTACGGAACCCGAAAGGTTACAAATATAATTGTAATATAATAATTCTAACATATATCATATTCAATTTATCATACATCTACACATACTAGTTCTATTGCACACAAATTTGAGTTTGAATTGTAATAAATGTTTTATATTAGTTGCAAGTTTGTAACTTGATGTTGTTATTTGGTTGCATAAGCTGTGAATCTTAGAATAGTTATTACATATATGAAGAAGCAAGGTAGAACATAAACACGTAAAGTAAAATAATTATTACATTTTATTGTGAATAGTTGAATACAAATAATATTGTTAGGCTCCCCACAGTGGCCATGCTCCCCCTAGACTCCCCACACCCCTGCAGGGGGGAGCGCACCTTCTCAGTCGGGGAGCGCGACCCTCGTCTTGTTGAGGTATGATATGGCATGAGGGAATGCATATAACAGTTCTTTAACTACGTACAACAAGACAACTGGTTAGTATTCAAGTCATATTAATATTTTTTTACTTTGAACACTAAAAATTATGATTCCTATTGTACTTTAGTATTAAATATAGACTTTAGTTCAATTCTTATATAGAGTTATTGAGTTGGAGTTGGAACTTGATATTCAGTATACTTGTGGCTTACTATTAGTTTTTTTAACTTCAATACAGTCATCGCTTATGTATTATATCTTTTACTAGTGTTAAATTATTCTTAATATTATGTTTTTGACAAAACTTAATATTATTATATATTTTTCAATGTATTTTGCTTTAGTTGTATTTTTTTTCCAAAAAATTGAGGCTTACGCCTTGACCGCCTCGAGGCTTACGCCTCACCTTAATTTTGGAAAAAACGCCTCGAACCGCCTCACACTTTTTTAAACCTTGCTAGAGATCTATATTATTATGCAATTTGACCATTCATCTCTTGTGTTTTAGGACATACTCATGGGTAGGGTTATTGGATGCAGCCGTGAGCAACGGGGGTTCTATAGATTGGTCCAGCCTCCTCATGCTAGTTTCTCCACTATTCCTACTGGACCATCCTCACCGTATCCATGACACCTTTGGTTTGGCCACGTTCCTCTGCAGAAGCTATGTCATGTCCTTCCGTAGATTTCCACGCGAACATCCTTTCAGTGTGAGGTATGCCAACTTGGGAAGCACCATTGTTCTTCCTTTCCATCTCGTCAGTGTTGGAGCAGTTCTCACTGAAAGTGTGGGCTGGTGCAGAGTTATCACAAGTTGATCTTTCATTTTGGTAGACTTTTTGAACTTCTTTCAAGGGGGGCAGATAGGGATAAGCATTGGGCCTCTTTGGGGTAAGATTATATGGCCTAAGATCCATTTATCCTAATAAACATGAGCTTGGATTTGGGCCGGACTGACCCATTTTTTAATGGGATGACTTTTGCGGTTGAAACCTAGCTGTCTACAAATTGGCCTTGTGTTTTGGTTTGTCCGGCTGACACAACACGGTGTTCATCCTAGGAATTATAAAAACTTCTTGCCCATTCATTTAATGGGATGAAATTATGGTAGAAGCCTATCCGGCTACAAATTAGCCTTGGGTTTTGTTTGGTTGGGCTTGTCGGTTGGGTCGGATTGAGCCTACCCAATGCTGATTGTAGGAATCTTAAAAACTTCTTCTTAGACATGTCTACAAGAGTCAGTCCCAGATTGCATTCGATTAATTAATATATTGTTTTACTCAAATACTTTTTTGCAAGAGCATCAGTAATTTAATTTTAAAAATTGCGTGCATGCTGGAAAGTGGCTATCATAAAAATCAGATGATTCTAAACTCAGGTATTTATCAAGCTCCTACCAAGGTTTTAGGCGAGGCGTAGCTGCAGTAATTTAATTTTAAAAATTGCGTGCATGCTGGAAAGTGGCTATCATAAAAATCAGATGATTCTAAACTCAGGTATTTATCAAGCTCCTACCAAGGTTTTAGGCGAGGCGTAGCTGCAGGCATAAGCCTCGTTCTTCTTCAAAATTGCAATTTAACCAAAAATATGATATAATATTAAGAAGCTATATTACAACACAATCTTCATACATTTACAACAATTAAAGGATTTTCAGTGTAATTCTACAATGTCAAAGAAGAATAAAAGGTTAGATACATTATGCTTGGGGAGCTTTTCATATGACCTTTAATACTCTCATTTGAAAATATCTTCGGGGTTTTTTGACTTAAAAAAATATTTGTATGATCAATTGTGCAGTTTAGTGGAATCCTTAAAGTTCATTTTCAATTATCAGCTCTTCTTTATCGTATTGTATATCATTTGATTCTTGCGACAAGCTAATAACTTAAATTTTTAAATATTTTCTACAAAGGACTTTGTTAGTTCAATTGGGAATTCATGTTAAGTTTTCCCCCAAAGAATCACATGCTATCTTTAAAGTGGGAACACAGAAAGGGAAAATGCAAAAGTATGGTGATCGAAATATCTTGATATACCGTCGATATATCCATATCACCGAGTGAACGATATTGAAATCAACCTGGATATCGATATCGAGCGATATATCAATGATATATCATCTCATAACATCTGCATCAACAAAATTTGAAGTATTTATTCCATTTCGATCGATAATGTCGATACCTTGTTGATATCAATACTATCTCAATGATATCAACCTTGTTGCTTGATTTTACTCTTTGTTTGTATGCTCATTTGCTTATTTATTTGATATCCAATATAGCTCAACATTTTATTTAATAGATAATATGTGATGCGATGTAAAGTTAATGTAATAAATACATGTCCTTCAAGTAACGCCCCGCCACGGCGGGAGCGCATCTCAATGCCCATTCACAAAATTTACCCAACAACAATTGTAAATAACCTGCATGATAGACTATTCATACAAAATTGGCAAAAGAAGAAATATTCCATTCATAGAGAAAAAATCCACAACTTAAGATGACAATAAGAATTCAAGATCTTATTATTACATCACAAAAGGGTAAAAGTAGACTGCCGAACTAGGTAACAACCTCCGAAATGGTTCTCAACTGCTGCTAAAAACTCTCGCCTCGGTCTCCTGCTCAAGATTTCCTGTTGGATTTCCAAGAGGGTAACTTATGAGTCAAATGACCCAGTAAGGATATAACAATAATTTATAAATAAAAGCAAAATTCAGGTAGGCAATGCAAGTGCAGTAACTATAAGGATATAAAGAAAATATTCTAAGAAACTCAACTAGAAAGTCTCCGAATAATTACAAGCAATGAGTAGATTTTTGACAATTTACACAATTATTCCACCTCTTAAAGTCCTTTTATTCGTAGATTACTTCTTTATTAATTTATTAATTTATTCATTCCGGACTCACCCGTCAAAGGAGAAAGTCTACACTAAAAATGAAACCTGCATCGTTCCATTCAAAGAGCAGACTAAGACCTGTGTGCAAGTGCGATCCTTCAGCTAGTCTGGTAGTAGTACTCTGACACTCGAGATGTCTGTCAATCGAGTCTGCCGGAGGAGTCTTGCTCGCTCCAAAATTTATAGTCACATAACAGATCTACATGGTGTGATGCACGTGTGCACCCACCCAAACTCTCCAGAGTACCCACCACCACCCCACTCTGTGATGCCCCTCGAGTGGGGGTGACTGACTGTCGGCTCAACCGGACTACAAGAGTGCACCCATCTGGTAGTATTTATCTTTCATCCCCTTACATAAATGTTACTCAAAATTATCAATTGAGACTTGATAACTAATTCCATCAATATTAGACCAAAAATTCAGTGTTGTAGTCCTTCAGATCACAAACTATCTCATTAATCATTTTCCCAAAGCATAACCACAAATGGCATGTAAAGATTTTAATTGTAGTATGTCCACAAGCATTAACACTAAAACCGATCATTGGAGTTCTCATAACCATAGAGATCTGCATGGAAAACATGTGCAGTCTGATCCATATAACTAGCATATAAGCTGCCATAAAAAAACCAACCTGATGATAATCCACCATACCACAAATATACAGATTTTTATAGGCTAATATATCGCTGATTTATAGAGGGTTCAACTGATCTTCAACCTCAAAAAGTTAACTTCATAATATTACAAGGGATATAGGAATCTACAGTGACCGACTATCCTACTCTGTCCGTGTGATAATATCCCAAAATTAGAAAGTATATACATGCAACAATGTGCCATGAATGTTACATGTACCATACGCAATACTATAACAACTTGGTAGGTCTTACGTATTTCAAAACAGTAGAGCCTACGGTAATATCTTATAGAAGTTTAAGTAGTAAATCTTAATTAGGGGTGTGCATGGACGGGTACCCGATCCGTTCAACCGTGATCCGTCTCGACCCGTCGTTATCGGGTTGACGGGTCGACCCGATCCATTGCAACGGGTAACCATAATAACGGATACCCGAATTATATGAACGGGTCTCGGTTACCCGCGGGTACCCGCGGATCACTAAAACACATCAATCCATGATATGATTGAGATGTGATTTCTAACTTGGGAATTTTAAGAAAAAATTCAACGTTAATAAATCCTTTATACGTGAACAAACATTACTTATATATTCGCACAACTTTTGATTGAAAAGATCACGATGAACACAAAATTAAAATAACAAAAAAGAAAACGTGGTTCGATAAACCGGCTTCATATGCGTATGCTTTTTCAAAGCAAGTATAGTATGTTTATCTTCGAATTTTAAATGATCGACACTTGATAAATAAATACTTGTTTTGTTGCTATGAGTCGAATTAAAATTCACTCGAATTAGAATATTGCATGATCCAAATTATCGATTTCAATCAACGATCTCAATCGCAAGCAATTTCGAAGTCGAGAAGGACAAGGAGATTGCCAAGTCCATGGATAAGATCCGTCAACCCATGGTTATTGTCCAGGTTGGAGAGACAATCAAATGGATCGACCCGTGGGTATCCGTGGATCATAGGGTCGGAACTCCATATATCTTGGATCAAACAGGGTCGGGTACCCGATCCAGAATAGTTTGTTGGATACTCATGGGTTTAGGGTTGATCCATACGGATCGGATCGGATACCCGTCTAATCCGTAACCCGTGCACAGCCCTAATCTTAATGGCAAGGGCACAACGTCGCATGATGACTTAACAATACACCTAACTTCTGCTCCATACACTCACAACAGAGTTCTAAAGTATATATAAAAAAAGATCCTGACTTTATTTTCACATGTAGAGAGTTCGATTTCCAGAACTGGAAATACGATATGAAATCCTATTCTGTATAGATATTGCAATAACTCATATGATGTGTATCCTTAGATCATAGGAAACTGCCTTATATAAAATATTATAACTAATTGTATATTAATTTAGCTCCATGTAAAACCATGCCTTAATTAATTTCCTAAGATAACAAGTTTTAAAAAAACGAAAAGGTGTAATAAACAAATGTTTTAGAAAAGCAAGATTTACGGACATGCAATAATGATAATTTATGTGAAAAGCTTAACGGCAAGGATTTAAGGAATATATTTATTTAAAGAATATTTCCAACATTATCAGCCATCAAGGTTGCAGAAAGCGGTAGTCGGTACTCGGTCGGTAGGGTCACTGACTAAGGATTAATCGGCAGTCGGGCGACTAATCGGATTTAGTCGGCTATTAGTCGGTTTTGAATTTTTTATTTATTTTAAATATATAAATCAATTTTTATACACATATTCTTATGTATTTATATTGATTTGTATATTTTCTATACTATCATAATGAAATAAAAGAAGTAATCGTCTTTAAATATAACATTAAACATACTAGAATAAGTTTGCTTTTAAAAAAATTGAAAAACCAAAAAAATTAGAAAATCTCTATGTAAAAGTCGGCCTTGTAGTCGGACGACTAGGCGGACTAGTCGGCCCTATTAGTCGGGTTGACCGACTAAGGGCCGACTAGGCCTAGTCGAGTCGGCTACCCCACCTACTCGACTAGTCGGGCCGACTAATCGGCCTAGTCGGCCGACTTTTACAACAGTGTCAGCCATAATCATAGCATGGAAGTCAACCCTGATAAGCAAATCCCAGGGCAAGGTTTTGATCATAACCCTCTAATACCAGAAGTCCAACAAAATTTTTCATTTGATTATAAGGATATAATATGTCAAGAATGATCACGGATATAAACAAGGATTAATAACACAGATTTACATTTGTTATTGATTAATCCAAGACTCTTTTCTTAACATGATCCGCAATCTCATCTTCATACAATACTCTCTAACAAACAACACATTTTAAGATATCCGATTCATTCTTGCTGTCAAGATAAATCAATTAGAAATGGGGTGACTCATACTAGTTATCGCATGAAACCACAACGAAGCAATCTAAAAGAAAATGCGATAAACCAACAGCAAGAGGAGATCGCGGGGGTTGGATCAATTCGAATAATCATCCCCTTACATCACATTCTCCAATATCACAAGATATGTGAAGGAAAAGGGAGAAGGTGGAATCCATTACCTAACGAGAACCTTCGATCCGTGCACGCGGTCAACGACTTAAAACTCGTGCGCCTTTCCCTTGCGACGACGTTCTTCTTCCTCTCCTTGTAACGAATCTCCGAAGCCTCACAATTCGTCTACGGGGAGACACTCCTCCTCTTGACTCTCTAAGGGGGAAGAAGAAGAAGAAATCAACTTTGATAGGAAGCACAAGATGGAAAGAGATCAATAGGTACTTAAAGATCATTCAATGGGTGAAAAAGGAAACAAGGTTGTCAAAAAATGAGGTAGAATATCCTCCAAAATATCTCCCCAACGTGTATAATAAAACCAAAATCCGTGGGTAATATTTCCATAAAAGTCCTTGACTATGGTTCACTAAAAATGGCATAACTTCCTCATACGATCTCGGATTCGCGCATTCTTGGTCTCGTTGGAAAGCTTGCGACGAGACGCTTCTTTTAAGTATGATATTGTATATGTTTTAATATTTTGGAAAAAGCCAAAATTTTCGGGGCGTTACATCATAACAACCTTAAAAACAGTCTCGTCCTCGAGACTTAAGATGCATGGGATGTAACATAACAACCTTAAAAGGTTGAGCCCAATCGATTGGCTGCTAAAAATATAAATAATAATTATAGATTACCTTCAAAAAGATGTGGGTAGTCCCGTCGCATATCTGCCTCAGGCTCCCAAGTGGCCTCCTCGGAGTTATGTCGTTGCCAGAGGACCTTTACCAATGGTATCTCCTTATGCCTCAACCTCTTCACTGAGCGATCGATGATCCGGACCGGCTCCTCAGGGTAGCTTAGGTCTGTGTCCACCTGAAGATCGTCGTAGCTGATCACGTGCGATGGGTCATGCACATATTTCCTTAGGTTGGAAATGTGAAAAATATCATGTACTCCTGATAGGTGAGGGGGAAGTGCCAACCTATAAGCAACACTGCCAATTCTGTCAAGGACCTCAAAAGGTCCAACAAACCGTGGGGCTAACTTCCCCTTTACTCCAAACCGTTGCACTCCCTTGGTTGGAGATACTCTCAGGAAGACGGAATCTCCAACTTCAAAGCTAAGATCGGTGCGTCGTTTATCACTGTAGCTCTTCTGTCTACTTTGTGCAGTAAGAAGCTTTTCCCGCGCTGTTTTAATGGCCTTAGTAGTTTCCTCCAAGTATTCCACCTTATGCAGCTGGTTATGCTCGACCTCCCGCCAACTCAAAGGTGTAGTACATCGTCTCCCATATAATGCTTCAAAAGGGGCCATGCCTATGCTGGCATGGTAACTGTTATTATACGTAAACTCTGCTAACGGCAAATGGTCCTTCCACGACCCTTTCCACTCCAGTACACATGCTCGAAGAAGATCCTCTAGTGTCTGAATCGTCCTCTCAGATTGTCCGTCGGTCTGTGGATGGTAAGCAGAACTGAGACATAGTTGCACTTCTAAAGAACTCATGAATTCCCTCCAGTAGTGAGAGGTAAACCTTGGATCACGATCATATACAATCTGCTTCGTCTACCCATGAAGTCTGACAATCTCCTTAATAAAGATCACTGCAAGCTGTAAGGGAGTGCATGCCATACTCACAGGTATGAAATGTGCTGACTTAGTAATCCTATCAACCACGACCCAGATGGCATCATGACTACTAGTGGTCTTAGGAAGACCCGTCACAAAATCCATAGCTATACCCTCCCACTTCCACTCAGGAATTGGAAGGGACTGCAGAAGTCCAGGTGGCCGCTTATGCTCAGCCTTAATCTGTTGGCATGTCATACACCTTGCCACGAAGTCAGCCACATCTCTTCTCATTTGCTTCCACCAGAAATTTTTCTTTAAATCCTTATACATCTTGGCGCCACCAGGATGTATCGATAATCGAGAGCTATGTGCCTCACGTATGATCTCATTTTTTAGTTCCATATCTGCCGGAACACACAAACGGTTGCCATTTCGTAGCACACCATCTTCATATGAAAAGCCAACCAAAATCCCTGCAAGGGCCTTGTCCTCATCTGCAAGCTGTCCTCGAATGATCCTCTTTACTAGTTCAGGACGGGAAGGGGAGGGAATTATAACCGTCTCTCGACTACTCTGGAAGGGGCGCCACTCACTAAAAGATGCGAGGAGATCCCATGTCTTGAGTTGGGGATGGGATTCACTCGAGCGTGGCCTACGACTAAGTGCATCTGCTACCACATTTGCCTTGCCAGGGTGATATGATATAGTGCATTCGTAATCCTTCAAGAGATCCATCCACCGTCGTTGCCTCATATTTAGCTCTTTCTGATCAAACAAATGCTTAAGACTCTTATGATCTGTGAAGATCTCGAAAGCCACCCCATATAGATAGTGCCTTCACATCTTGAGAGCAAAAACAACTGTTGCAAGCTCCATATCATGGGTTGGATAATTCTTCTCATGAGGCTTCAACTGACGAGATGCATACGCAACAACTTTGCCATATTGCATCAGAACGACACCCAATCCATCTTTTGATGCATCAGTGTATACTGTGAATCCGTTAGTTCCTGATGGAATTACTAAGATGGGAGCTGTAGTAAGTTTATCCTTCAATGTCTGGAAGCTTTCCTCACACTTGTCTGTCCAAGTGTACATCGCCTCCTTCTTGGTTAGCTGAGTAAGGGGAAGGGCAATCTGAGAAAACCCCTTCACGAATCTTCTATAATATCCGGCTAAGCCAAGAAAACTACGGACCTATGACACGTTCTTTGGTTGTACCCAGTTAAGAACTGCTTCAATCTTTGCAGGATCCACAACAACTCCTGCACCTGAGATGACGTGGCCCAAGAATGCCACTTGTCGAAACCAGGACTCACACTTACTATACTTCGCATATAGCTTGTGTTTCCTCAGTGTCTCTAGCACTGTTTGTAAATATATTCGGTGTTGTTCCTCATTGCTCGAGTAAATAAGGACATCATCAATGAAGACCACCGCAAAGTTATCAAGAAATGGCCTGAACACCCGATTCATCATATCCATGAATGCAGCTGGGGCATTTGTCAGGCCAAATTGCATTACCATGAACTCATAATGTCCGTACCTGGTCCGAAATGCAGACTTAGGTATATCAACATCTTTAATCCGCAGCTGATGATAACCAGACCGAAGATCAATCTTGGAGAAGACAGATGACCCCTGTAATTGGTCAAAGAGATCATCAATCCGCGGTAAAGGATAACGATTCTTAATAGTCACCTTATTTAATTGCCGGTAATCTATACATATGCGCATAGATCCATCCTTCTTTTTAACAAATAAGACCGGTGCCCCCCATGGAGATGTACTGGGGCGTATGAAGCCCTTCTCCAATAATTCCTGCAGCTGCACCTTAAGTTCTTTTAGTTCAGCTGGTGCCATCCGGTATGGCGCAATAGAAATTGGTTGAGTTCCCTGCATAAGAGTTATTTCAAACTCTACTTCCCTTTGTGGAGGAAGTCTAGGCAATTCATCTGGAAAAACATCTGGAAAGTTCTTAACAATTTCTACATTAGAAATCTCCTTGTGCTGCACTTGATCCCCAATGACATGGGCAATGTATCCTTCACCCCCCTGATCAAGCAAGCGATGTGCTTGCAATGCTGATATGCATACTACTCCCCTAGAGGAGGTACTCCCATCAAATACGAATTCCTGTAAATCAGGAATCTTAAAAATGATTTGTTTCTGGAAGCAATCAAGGCATGCATGGTGATTCTCGAACCAATCCATACCAAGAATAACATCAAAATCTTCCATCTGTAATAGTAATAGGTATGCTTCTAGCATATAACCTCCGATGTATACTGGACAATCAGGAAACACCCGGTGGACCACAAACAACTGACCTCCAGGTCCCTTAATAAGATAAGGGTCTGCAACTGTGGTAGGCTCTTGGTCTAAGATATTCGCAAAGCTCAACGATACAAAAGAATGTGATGCACCAGAGTCAAAGAGAGCATGAGCAGTAAAGTCGCCTACAGAAATCATACCTCGCACTACTGATCCTGAGGCGTGCGCTTGTCCGTCAGTAATAGCATTCAATTGTCCCTCTCTTTGCGGTCTACTTGAACCTGCCGTGCTCCGAGTTTGGTAAGGTTGTCCTCCACCTCCCCGAGATGTAAAACCGCGCCCCCATTGCTGGGGACGTCCTCCTCGTACTATAACTCCAGACTGTGAAGATCCTAAGGGAAAATTGGACCGGATGTGACATTTCTGCTTGCATCGATAGCAGACCCGATCCTCCATACGAGCATCTTTAAAAGTACTCAAAATCGGACGAGATGTCCCTGCTGGCTCAGAAAATGCTTGCCCCAAGGTAGGAGCCCCTCTGTGAGTAAACCTATTCGACAATCCAGAACGGTAAGGGTGGAAGCGTTGTCCTGCACGTGCTCCTGCTCTATCATTGCGAGCTATCCTGCCAGAAAAGTTCGATCTCATCTGTATTGATTTACTCTCACGTAAGTCTTGCTCCACCCGAGCAGCAGCATCAATCACTTCCTTCATTGTGACCAAACGAAAGGGCACCAATCTCTTACGAATCTCCTTGCGAAGCCCACGGAAGAACTTGAATGCCTTGTCAGACTCAGTTGGCACAGTGCTAGCAGCATACTTCAACAATTCTGTAAATCTGTTCAGATAAGCAGTCACAATTCTGTTCCCCTGCTCCAGTAGCGTGAAATCTATGCGTCGCTGCTCTATCCAGTATTCCAGGTAGAAATGCCCTCGGAAGGCCTCAGTAAACGACTCCCAAGTAGCTGGCGTTGCAATCTGTGGCTCCATAGAGGTCCACCATTCCTCAGCATATCCAGCTAAAGAGTAAGTAGCTAGGGTTACCTTCTCTTCATCTGGCACATGTAAGGTACGAAAGACCTTCTCTACTCGCTTCAGCCACCTCTCCGCCTCCTCGGGGCTTGAGTTTCCCAAGAATTCCGGAACCTTCTCCTTACGGTATTTTGAAAAGACATCTTCCTGTCGTGGTGGTGGTGGAGGTGGAGGAGGGGGTGGTGGAAGATCAGCACCTCCCCCACCCATGTCAGACCCACCCTCGGATACAGATCTGGTGAACCGCTCTTCAAGAGCGAGCTGTCTTTGCTGCACATCTTGCAGCAATGCCATCATTGCATCTAATTGTTGCGTGGCCTGATTTCTACGAGGCGGCATGATCAGCAGTAGGAGAAGGGAAAAATGTTATACAGACGCGAGATTCGGTGATTAGTGGACTATGCCATTTTCAGACGTGAGTCAGGGGACTACTAGTCTAATGTATGAACTTTTCTTACTATCATACAATTGTCTACAACTGATGGGGTAATTGGGCTCTGATACCAAAAGTAACACCCCGCCACGGCGGGAGCGCATCTCAATGCCCATTCACAAAATTTACCCAACAACAATTGTAAACAACCTGCATGATAGATTATTCATACAAAATTGGCAAAAGAAGATTCATAGAGAAAAAATCCACAACTTAAGATGACAATAAGAATTCAAGATCTTATTATTACATCACAAAAAAAGGGTAAAAGTAGACTGCCGAACTAGGTAACAACCTCCGAAATGGTTCTCAACTGCTGCCAAAAACTCTCGCCTCGGTCTCCTGCTCAAGATTTCCTGTTGGATTTCCAAGAGGGTAACTTATGAGTCAAATGACCCAGTAAGGATATAACAATAATTTATAAATAAAAGCAAAATTCAGGTAGGCAATGCAAGTGCAGTAACTATAAGGATATAAAGAAAATATTCTAAGAAACTCAACTAAAAAGTCTTTGAATAATTACAAGCAATGAGTAGATTTTTGACAATTTACACAATTATTCCACCTCTTAAAGTCCTTTTATTCGTAGATTACTTCTTTATTAATTTATTAATTTATTCATTCCGGACTCACCCGTCAAAGGAGAAAGTCTACACTAAAAATGAAACCTGCATCGTTCCATTCAAAGAGCAGACTAAGACCTGTGTGCAAGTGCGATCCTTCAGCTAGTCTGGTAGTAGTACTCTGACACTCGAGATGTCTGTCAATCGAGTCTGCCGGAGGAGTCTTGCTCGCTCCAAAATTTATAGTCACATAACAGATCTACATGGTGTGATGCACGTGTGCACCCACCCAAACTCTCCAGAGTACCCACCACCACCCCACTCTGTGATGCCCCTCGAGTGGGGGTGACTGACTGTCGGCTCAACCGGACTACAAGAGTGCACCCATCTGGTAGTATTTATCTTTCATCCCCTTACATAAATGTTACTCAAAATTATCAATTGAGACTTGATAACTAATTCCATCAATATTAGACCAAAAATTCAGTGTTGTAGTCCTTCAGATCACAAACTATCTCATTAATCATTTTCCCAAAGCATAACCACAAATGGCATGTAAAGATTTTAATTGTAGTATGTCCACAAGCATTAACACTAAAACCGATCATTGGAGTTCTCATAACCATAGAGATCTGCATGGAAAACATGTGCAGTCTGATCCATATAACTAGCATATAAGCTGCCATAAAAAAAACCAACCTGATGATAATCCACCATACCACAAATATACAGATTTTTATAGGCTAATATATCGCTGATTTATAGAGGGTTCAACTGATCTTCAACCTCAAAAAGTTAACTTCATAATATTACAAGGGATATAGGAATCTACAGTGACCGACTATCCTACTCTGTCCGTGTGATAATATCCCAAAATTAGAAAGTATATACATGCAACAATGTGCCATGAATGTTACATGTGCCATACGCAATACTATAACAACTTGGTAGGTCTTACGTATTTCAAAACAGTAGAGCCTACGGTAATATCTTATAGAAGTTTAAGTAGTAAATCTTAATGGCAAGGGCACAACGTCGCATGATGACTTAACAATACACCTAACTTCTGCTCCATACACTCACAACAGAGTTCTAAAGTATATATAAAAAAAAAGATCCTGACTTTATTTTCACATGTAGAGAGTTCGATTTCCAGAACTGGAAATACGATATGAAATCCTATTCTGTATAGATATTGCAATAACTCATATGACGTGTATCCTTAGATCATAGGAAACTTCCTTATATAAAATATTATAACTAATTGTATATTAATTTAGCTCCATGTAAAACCATGCCTTAATTAATTTCCTAAGATAACAAGTTTTAAAAAAACGAAAAGGTGTAATAAACAAATGTTTTAGAAAAGCAAGATTTACAGACATGCAATAATGATAATTTATGTGAAAAGCTTAACGGCAAGGATTTAAGGAATATATTTATTTAAAGAATATTTCCAACATTATCAGCCATAATCATAGCATGGAAGTCAACCCTCATAAGCAAATCCCAGGGCAAGGTTTTGATCATAACCCTCTAATACCAGAAGTCCAACAAAATTTTTCATTTGATTATAAGGATATAATATGTCAAGAATGATCACGGATATAAACAAGGATTAATAACACAGATTTACATTTGTTACTGATTAATCCAAGACTCTTTTCTTAACATGATCCGCAATCTCATCTTCATACAATACTCTCTAACAAACAACACATTTTAAGATATCCGATTCATTCTTGCTGTCAAGATAAATCAATTAGAAATGGGGTGACTCATACTAGTTATCGCATGAAACCACAACGAAGCAATCTAAAAGAAAATGCGATAAACCAACAGCAAGAGGAGATCGCGGGGGTTGGATCAATTCGAATAATCATCCCCTTACACCACATTCTCCAATATCACAAGATATGTGAAGGAAAAGGGAGAAGGCGGAATCCATTACCTATCGAGAACCTTCGATCCGTGCACGCGGTCAACGACTTAAAACTCTTGCGCCTTTCCCTTGCGTCGACGTTCTTCTTCCTCTCCTTGTAACGAATCTCCGAAGCCTCGCAATTCGTCTACGGGGAGACACTCCTCCTCTTGACTCTCTAAGGGGGAAGAAGAAGAAGAAATCAACTTTGATAGGAAGCACAAGATGGAAAGAGATCAATAGGTACTTAAAGATCATTCAATGGGTGAAAAAGGAAACAAGGTTGTCAAAAAATGAGGTAGAATATCCTCCAAAATATCTCCCCAACGTGTATAATAAAACCAAAATCCGTGGGTAATATTTCCATAAAAGTCCTTGACTATGGTTCACTAAAAAGGGCATAACTTCCTCATACGATCTCGGATTCGCGCATTCTTGGTCTCGTTGGAAAGCTTGCGACGAGACGCTTCTTTTGAGTATGATATTGTATATGTTTTAATATTTTGGAAAAAGCCAAAATTTTCGGGGCGTTACACTTCATGTCTTAAAGTTGTTATTGTTCGAATGCCATCATTTCCTTTCGAATACCTCTCAACAGTCAACAATGATATATGTGATATCAAAGTGATATATGTGATATAATGACTATTGGTACTGTACATACACATCACTATTACATGAAAGTGTGTATTTCTATGTTATTTATTGTTTTAAGAACTGTTGCGATCTTAATTACGAAAAAAATCGTTTTTGCACTATTTTGAGATTTCCACCGATATTGTCGATATATCCCTGATATATTCTTTTTTGGGCTGACCGATACAATATCGATTTTTCGAACCATGGCCTCACCTCAGCGCCTCAAGACCACCTCGGTCATCTGAGGCGCACATCTTGTCAAGACTAATTGAGACGTTCGCCTTGAGGTTAAAAAGGTCCTCCTTGTCTTGAGGCCTACGTCTCAACCGCCCCAAGGTTAGCCTTTTCAAACCATGCTCCTGTCACACTAGATGGCACATTAACAAGAGTACCTTGAAGGTTAGCAAGGCATTAGTTATGGCAAGTTTTGAGCATGTCAAAGGAGCAGTTAGGATAAGCATGTTCAGAGGTGATAAGTCTATATGCCTAGCTATTTTTTATTCCCATTACAACTTTCTTATATCTGGACCTGAACACGATTTTAAACTTTCCATGTCTCCATCTGCTCAAGAGCATTTGTATGAACTTTAATTTTGTGCCCACGTCCGTTTTTCTTTTATTTTGTAATTATTTATATTGCAGAACAATGCAGACTGCGGTAGGAGTATTTGGTGGAGAGGGATATGGTGATGGGATTAATGTGCTTCCTCTGATGGTTGCAAATGCTGGAAATAGTAACCGTTCAGCAATATCAAGTCTCAATTCTCCACCATTCTTAGCTGTTGAACAATGCCGAGAGCACTTGGTAACCATGAATTGCATTTTCTCTGCATAGTGATTCTAGTTTATTGTGGTCATCTTGTGGTCCCAAATATTATTTTTTGATCTTCAACATGATAATGGTACGAAATACATTCTAAAGTATCATTAATAAAATGAATACATTGCAGTTTCATCATGATCACAATAAGACATCCAAGCCTACATATGGTACAAAATATGTATGCTTGTTCTATTTGGGCCGTGAAAAATCCCCACGAACTAATAGCAACTCTTGAAATGGCAGGGAAGACTTTTATTCGAAAATTTATATGGGATTGATGATTGAACTTAGCCTCCAGGAACAGGGAGGTTGGGACAACTTTAGGGAAGTTAGCCTGCTCATGGTTATCAACAATCAATAGGGAAGTTGGAGATTTTGAATATTATGAATAAGAAAGGCTATGGAATTTATGATGGTTGAAAATTTAGTTATTCTTTTACTCTATTATTTATTATTTGTTCTTTCTGTCTTCTTTATGTAATTTGTCCAACAAGTTTCTCCTCTATATAAGAGAACTCTAGGGCCTTATAAATTAACAAGTTATTGTTTTCTTCCAATATGGTATCAGAGCGACGTTCCTAGACTGGAATTCTCGTACTCCACTCGTGCCCTAGCCCCTATCTAAAGTCTCTCTCGAACCACATGCCGCCGCCACCTCTCACGTGGCCTCTGGTCATCGTTGGCAGCACCTGCAATGCACCAACGACTATAACTGCGGCAACGACAACCCTCTGAAGGGTCAATTACTGTCGTAGGCAGCACTTGCGGCACTCGTAGTCACTCCAATGGCCTCTGCACGGCTCCCAGCTGCTGCAGGAGCCCGTTGTGCGGCACCTAGCTGCCTCCGGCACCATTTGCGGCCTTCTTCGCTCCACCAACGGCCCTTGGGGTTGGTTTCGCTCCCATCTGTCACAAAATTGCAGTTTGAAACAACCTGATCTTGACCAAAAAACATGATTTCAGACCTATAAATCACGTTTTCTGGCCCTATCGCGAATCGATGATTGGCGCGATGGTTGTATGATACTACACATATCAATCCTCTATATGATTGTGTAGACTCGCCTGGATCGATCTACTCTCCAGTCAAGTTTTGTTTCGGCGTTTTTTATCATGTCAAAGAATAAGGGTGACGTCTTCTCTTCGTCCGGTGTCTTCAAGGGTCCAGCTTCCATCGTGAAGATGGATGTGACCAACTACGAGTTGTGGTCCATGCAATTTTTAACTCTCATGCAGTGCAATAATAAGGAGCATATTCTGATAAAGCCTGAGCTGGCGGATAAAACTGGGGACAATGCTTCGTGGAAGTAAGATGACTCTTACGCACGAATTTAGTTCTTGGGACCCTCACCACAGAGATTACCAACGGCAATGTGAACCAGCCCACTGCCAAGCGATGTAAGATATTCTGGATATGCCCAAGCGAAGAACGGGGTCAAGATTCTTTAGCTTCACTTTGATATATACAAGGTCAGGTATAATATATGTCCTCTACATACTTTCCGCTCTTCGCTTCGAGGCATGTTTGAGACGCTTCACAGCTTCATATCTATTACTACTTCAATGGAACAATTGATGGCCCACAGAAACTCCACGATGGTTGGAGTTTTCTTGACAACATTGGATCCATAGTATGAGACAATATGCCCAAAGCTCTTTACATGCGCGACCAGATCTCCCATGAAGGAGGCCTACAGTTGCCTCATCATGCTTCTTATCTCCCATGTTGCCCCCATACAGAACACCTCAACGATGGTTGCATCTCGCGGTAGGGGCGATTGTACACAATTAAGAAAGTGTGGTCCTCGTGGCAGGGTAGGTGAAAGTCAGTGTGGCCCCTGCACCTACTGTCGTCGTTCAGGTCACTCTGAGGATACATGCTATCAGAAGCACGTATACCTTGCATTTGCTCGTGTGGCCGAGGAAATTGTGCCTTCAAACATCTCGTCTCCTCAGGCAGATCCACACTTTGATGATATTGTCTCTCGTCTGAGAGAGATAATGATTCCTGTTGTCGGCACTACTACAGGTTCCTCGAATATAGCAGCCACTGCTAGAGCCTCTTCGAGCTCCTCAGGTATAGCCTATGCTTTTACCAATTGTAGCAGAGCATATATTACCGAGTAGATCATGGACTTCGGTGCTTCCCACCATTTGTGTGGAAACAGAGCCTGGTTCAGTTCTTACATGTCTATATCTCCCGGTAGAAGGGTTGTCGTTGTGAATGGGGTTTCCTTACCCATCACAAAACAGGGGGAGATGCATTTGACGCTATCCATGCGCTTGCATAATGTTTCATATGCTCTTGATTTTCAGATGAACTTTTATCCTATTAGTCAAATCACGAAGGATATGTATTGTCATGTCATTTCTGACCACTCTTCTCTTGTGTTTCAGGACATACTCACGATCAGGGTGATTGGATGTGGTCGCAAGTAGTCAGGGCTCTACAGATTGGTCCCTCCTCCTCATGCCGGTGCCTCTACTATTCCTACGGGACCAGTCTCACCATACTTGTGGCATCTTTATTTTAGACACCTTCCTATGCAAAAGTTGCATCATGACCTCCCATAGATTCAGTACGATCTTCCTTCCAATGTGAGACTTTTTTTATTGAAAAGTGGGTGATCCCCCGTGATGGGAGTCACCGCAAGTCAAATTTCATTACTAAAAAATAACTTATACATACATTATAGCAGTAGCCATGAATTATAAAGGGTATTACAACATGATATTATATTTTCACATCGAAGTCTCTTGTTGTTGAATATCGAATCATTCCTTTCTAGCCAAATGGACCAAAGGACGACAAAAGGCTTGGAGCAGTAGTCTGTTGAGGAATAACCAATCACATGAACCGACCTCCAAAACTCCTCTGCGTCGTTACTCACAACCCAGGGAATTCCTGCTGCCCTCCAGACCTGTTCAAATGTTGTGCACTCAAAGAACAAATGCTCCGAGTCTTCCTCTATTTCTTCGCACCCAGTGCACTGCGTGTCTGCCACTCCCGTCACCCGTCCCCTCCGGACTTTGTCGCACAATCATTTCTTCTTAACCACCAAAGAAAGACTTTGATTCTGCACGGTATCCTCGTCTTCCAAACCACCTTCATGTCTTAGCAAAGCTCAGTGTCTTGCCCCTCTGTAGACTGTCTCAAGGCCTTATATGCTTTCTTCATGGAGAACTTCACACCCCCTATACAAAGTGATCTTTAAACCATCGGAAATTCTTCTGGAGGTGGGATGTCAGCCTGCAGCTTAATGAACTCTTCCATGCTTTGATCTAGACAGATTAGTCAGGAATGGCACCGTCCATGAGCTTGCTTTCGCCACTTGTGCAAGCGTGCTCTCCTTCAAAGTTGTCAAAGCATAAAGTCTATGGAATCTATTCTGCAAAGTGCCCTCCTCCATCTGATCGTCGTGCGAAAATTCGAAAAGTTGTCCGTTACCAATCTTCGGCTGAAGATGCGGCGCGATCAACGTTAGGACCTCCCGTATACCTGCCCATAACGGTAGGGGTGCTAATCGAATCGAATACCTTCGAATCCACCTGGATTCATATTCGATTCATTTTAAAATTTTCGAATCCAAACTCGAATCGAATTTTAAACAAATTTGCCAACTTGAATTCATATTCGATTCATTATGAGTTTTGAATATTCAAATTCGATTCATTTTGGTTCGAACTTGAAATGTCAACTCAAATATAATTATTTATATAAATAATAATTTTAAAGGCTATATTTATATTTTTCTTTCAAAAAAATATTTCTTTTTTTACTACATATTTTCAAGATCAGTTGAAAAGCTATATAATAAACGAGGATACCCAAGAGATAATATATAATGAATAAAAATACCTAAGTTTTACAGATAAATTTGCTCTTTTTTCTATGATGAAAGAAATATATAAATAAAATATAATTATATAAATCTCATTAAAGGTATATAATATTATTGACAAAAAAGTTAAATACATTATATTTACCATTGTACATTGAAGCAAAATAAGACCGAGCTCTTATAGAAAATGAATACATACCGGTCTTGTTATTTGAAACAACAAGAGTAACAACAAATAACTTAGTATGATAAAATCAATTCATGCATCATGGTGATCAATATTATCTTAAAACAAAAGTCATGAATCATACACGATTTTAAAAAAGATACGAGTGAATATTTAAGACAAGAAATGAACCCTAATTTTCAAATTATCAACCCCAACATTCCAGTCTATTTAATGTCCTTTTCGTGGTCTAGAGGAAATGCATATCATGTGCACTAATTAGAAGGAATGAGAGGATTAATGTTCGACCTGCAAGGACAAATGATTTATTTACCAATTCAAAGCAACTTATGCGTGGGGCTTTCGTTAGCTGAATGTATAGTTTCCTGGTATGTAGCATGTAAAGGGATTGGGATGTAGATATTGTTGTATGGACATCAAATGCCAGATACCTCACACATAGGCTTGTTGCAGTAGTTCAATACATTATTGTACGTAGAACAGATAGTGGTACTATCTGAGGTATTTCTATGTCCTTAAAATGGGATGATTGAATTTTTTTATCACAATAACAACTAACATGATGGTGAGAAGAACTTGTAAATCATTTAGGTTATTATCAGTGTCATTTTGACAATGCTAGTCATCATTGTGAATTGTCTTGCGAGGATAGCCAATAGATTAAGGAGGCATACTTTGATATATCACAAATCGCAACAAACTTAAAGGGGGAATTCAACGTAACATGGCTATCATGTTCATGTGCAACAAAAGGGAGTATTACAATCTACCTTATAGTTGATGATCTTTGATAAAGAATGAAAAGGAGGATGGAAAAGATATGGCAGGGAATGTGGAAAGATGGAAATAAATGTAAGGTAGGGAAATGTATAAAACCCTTAAATATATGTTCCTTCCTACTAGTCTCTATGGTTATTTACTATTGTATATTGAAGCAACATAAGACCAAGCTCATATAGAAAACTAAGACAAACGGATCTTGTTATTTAAAACAATGAGGATAACAACAAATAACTTAGTGCGATAAAATTACCTCATGCATCGTGGTGATCTTTATTATCTTAGAACAAATGTCATGAATCACACATGATTTTCAATATACACAGGAATAACTAATATGATGGTGAGAAGAACTTGTAATGTGTAAATTATTCAAGTGATGATCAATGACTTTATAATGATAGTCCTCACTTATGGATTGTCTTGTAAGGATAACTAACAAAAAAAAGGCGGAGGAAGAATATTTTGATATACCACAAACCATGGCAGACGTGAAGGAGAGTGCTAATTGCTAAAAAAGGGGTGGGCAGGGGGGGAGGGGGAGTTCGTTTACATTAGAAAGAAAATGAGAAGATGCAGATCTAGGTATTCTTTCTTTCTCATCTGAGGAATGAATCAAGTCGATCCATTTTTGGCTCAGTCATATTGACGCATAAGAAGATGGATCACCACTATCTTCCTTATGAGTGATAGATCTTTGAAAAGAATGAAAAAGAGAAGGAAAAAATATGCCGTAGAGAACGTGAGAACATGAAAACAAATGTAAGATGAGGAATTGGGATAAAAATCTTAAACATATTTTCTTTCATATTAGATATCATGACTAATATTCTACTCTATCTTGTAATATTGATATTTCGTCATTAACTGATAAAATTATATGCACATGCACACATGCATGCATACACGTATGTTTGTATGCATACATGTTTTTGTATGTATGTATGTATATAATATGTAAATGCAAATGTATGTGTACATATGCATGCATGTATATATGTATATAAGTATCGAATCGAATCGAATTATTATCGAACAAATCCATGTTAATTCAAATTCGATTCATTTGGGAATCGTATCCACAACTCAAATTCATATTCGATTCATTTTACTTCGAATCGAACTTTTTTCGATTTTTTATCGAACGAATCACAATCGAATTCGAATGATTCAATTCAATTAGCACCCCTACATAAGGTCAGCCATAACACCATAAAGCTTCCTGACGAGTCTGGCGACCAGGGAGGTGGACGAACCCCAAAAGTGTGTTATCCATTTTGCTATAAGTGCTTTATTCATGCATTCAATATCACCAACACCAAGACCATTGTCTTTGCATTCTTTCGTAACCTCTGCCCAACTGACCATGTGTAATCCATGTCCATGTTGCTTCCCATTCGATCAGAAGAATCTACTCATTATTGTCTCTATTTTTTTATTACTCCCATCGGCATAAGTTTGCTGGAGTAGAAGAATATGGGAATGGTTGAGAGAACATGCTTCAACAGGATCAATTTTCCCCTTTTGGATAATGTGATCACCTTCCAACCTACCAACCTCTGCTCTATTCTTTGAATGACATCATCCCAGTCAGATTTTTTCAGTTTCCTCGCTACCAGAGGCAAGCCCTAGTTGGAAATAGGGAGATTTCCCAGGGGGCATTCAGTCAACTCTGTCACTCTGTTACTCTCCAAATCACTCGAGCCGAAAGTAATTCCTGTTGACTTTTGCTTGTTGATCTTTAGATCGGAGATACTGCCAAAAATTTCAACCAGTTGTACGACGTTAGCATTCTGATCATCGATCCCTCCAAGCAAAAGGATCGTGTCATCAACATATTGCAACAACGAGATGATGATATCATCCTTGCGGAACTCCTCACACCAACCCACCTTAATAGCCTACTTGAAGAGCACACCAAGCGCATAACAAGAGGCATGTGAGCCAACGGGCACCCCTGTCGGACCCCGCGTTGTGGCTGAAAGTAGCCTCCCTCGGGTTTACCATTCACCAGGATCGAGTATGAGGATGTAGTGACCCATATCTTCACCCAGTCAATCCATAGTTCAGTGAAGCCTCTCCTCCTTCGAGACACCTACGGGAATCTCCAGTCCATACAGTCATAGGCCTTAGCATAGTCGATTTTCCAGAAAGCCCCTCTCGCTTTCATCCTCTTCCGATCAAGACAAATCTCCGATGCCATCAATAAACCATCTGCCATCTGTCTCCCAGGTATGAAAGCCGACTGTCCAGGTAGCACAATTGCATCCGGAATACCTTTAAGTCGATTTGCTAGAATCTTAGCCACAATGAGATAGATTGCATTAGATAGAGCTAGAGGTTTGAAGTCCTCCACCGTGACAGGGTGTCTTTCTTTGCTAGTAGAAAAAGCATCGCCGGTTGACCTTCTCGAAACCTCGATTACCCTCTCTGAATTTATCTATCAATTCCAGCACTTCCTCCTTCAGGGGTTCCAGTGCGAGACTTACCATCTTAGGAAGCATCATCGATCTTCTTTTCATGGTCGTAGCAATACTCAGTTATTTGAGCTTATTCACTTAGATATTTGGGGTCCCAATCGTGTTCATGATTACCAGGGACATCATTTTTATCTTGTTGTTGATGATTATTCTAGACTTTGTTGGGTCTTTTTGTTAAAAAAATAAGTATGAGGTTGGGTCTATTATTAAAATCCTTATTAATGAAATAAAGAATATTTTATCTACTACTATCAAGTATTTGTGATCTGACAACGCCTTAGAGTTTTGCACTTTACAGCTACCTGAGTTCTTCAGGTCTCTTAGAATCGTACACTAGACCTCGTGACCATGGCTTCAAATTTCAATGAAATTCCATCGAAATTCTCTGAAATTTCCATTTCTTTAGGCCACCAAAACCGAAACGCTGCCTTATTTCTTTTGTGTGTTATGCATTTCTCTCTTATAGGTGACATGTTGACTCCATTTGACTTTGGTGAGGAGGTATACATGCCTTCTATGGATACACCATCTCTAGTACCTACTCTGCCTCCACCGCCTTCATCACCACCACCATCTCTACTACCTATACATACTCCTATGGTTGCCCTTGGATCGTCACCCTCTACCTGAACTTAGTTTTTGCCATGCGTGTTTACTCGCAGGTCTCACACTGTCCTCCCTGCTCATGGGCCTTCCCCATCATCTAGAACGTCCTAGGTATGTAATGAGCACATTGTTTCTACTTATGACACTATTGAGTTGTCTATTCAGCATGATTCTTTATAGTATGAACAAGTGCCCTCTCAGGAGGTAGGTTACAGGTTCAGGAGGTGGCATACGATCAATATGTGTCTATTACTCTGCGGAAGCAGAGACGTACTTGTAGTACATATCCTCTTGCCACATGTCTCCTTAAGGAGACTCTTAAAGAACTTCTGGAGATTTTCCATGACGCTATCAACCGTGGATATTCCACGAACATATCAGGATTCCATATAGGACGGTCAATGGCATCTTGCTATAGAAGAGGAGATGGTCGCTCTACAATTGTGTGATTCTTGGAACATTGTTACAACTCCTTCATGAACATATGTTGTTGGATGCAAGTGGGTGTTTACGGTGAAGCATCGAGCAGATGGCAGCGTAGATCGCTACAAGGCGAAACTTGTGGCACGTGGGTTCACTCAAACATATGAGGTGGACTATCAAGATACCTTCTCTAGTGGCTATGCATTCTACACTCCGCATTCTTCGTTCTGTTGCAGTGACACGTGATTGACCCCTATATCAGCTAGACGTGAGTAATGCATTTCTCTATGGTGACCTACATGAGGAGATCTACATGTAACTGCCACATGGGTTCGTTGCTGAGGGGAGTTCCAGAAGGTCTGCAGGCTTCACAAGGGGATCTATGGCCTTAGGTAGAGTCCAAGGCATTGGTTTCAGAAGTTCTCGGACTTGATAGAGCAACAAGAGTTTGTGATACATGGAGCTTGTTGGGAAGCTTCTATATGTAACCATCACTGAGTTAGATATATCATTTACAGTAAGCAAAGTGAGTCAGTTCATGGAGCAGCCTAGACATACACATATGTATGAAGTCCATATGATTCTGAAGCATCTGAAGGCCTCTCCTAGCACTGGTCTTCTATTCAGAAGAGGTACATATCTTGCTGTTACAACTTGTGCAGATGCAGATTATGCGGGGTGTCCCAAGGGCAGTAAGTCTACCTTTGGTTTTGCAGTGTTCATAGAAAGTTCCTTGGTGTCATGGAAGGGCGACACAAACAATGATTGCCAGATCTAGTGTAGAATCATAATACAGACCATGGCACAGGCTAGTACAGAGACGATGTGGATCGGAATTGTTCTTACTGAACTAATAGTTGAGGTGCCTCTTCCCATGTACCTCCAATGCGACAACCAAGTTCTCTTCATCGCCAACAATCTAGCCTTCCATGAGAGGACCAAGCACATTAGAGTAGACCGTCACTACACTCGAGACATGATATAGAAGGGCCTCATATCCACTACTTATGTTACCTTTGGAGATCACATAGTAGATACTTACCAAGGCCCTTGCTAGAGGGCCTTACTGGAGATGTTGTTCCAAGCTAAGGTGGTTGATATCTATGCTCCGGTTTGAGGGGAGTGTTGAGATATTAGTTATCCTTTTATTCTATTATGTATTCTTTATTCTTTCGATCCTCTTTATATTATTTTATATAGGAGAATCTTGGGGCATCATGACTAAGCAAGTTGTTGTTTTCTTCCAACAATGACTTTAGGTGGATTAAGGAAAAAGATATTGGAGGGTATCCTAAAGGGTGAAAAATGCTAGAGGAATGGTAAAAAGGATATGATGATACTCCTATTCTCAAATGTTGAAGACATACGAGTGTTAGGTCTAAGAGCAATCTCTTATGAAGCTTGACAGAGAGGTTGCGAAAGTTTGTACTGTGATGGAGAAGTTGATTTTCCTCGTGATGATACACATATTAAGGTCGTCTGGACGTGAAGAATGCATTTCTCTATGGTGACCTACAGGAGGAGATCTACATGTAACTGCCACATGGGTTCGTTGCTAAGGGGGAGTTCCAAAAGGTCTGCAGGCTTCACAAGGCGATCTATGGCCTTAAGTAGAGTCCAAGGCATTGGTTTCATACGCTCTCGAACTTGATAGAGCAACAAGAGTTCGTGATATCGACTGCCGATTATTCACTATTTGTTGAGAGGACTCAAAGAGGTACAATTGCCATACTTGTTTATGTTGTCGATATCATTATTTCAGGGGATGATGAGCATGGCATCCAGGCTACTAAGGATTTCCTAGATCAACAGTTTGTGACCAAAGACCTTGGCAGTCTGCTCTACTTCCTTGGATTGGAGTTTGCCAGGAACCAACGGGTCTTGTGATGACCCAGAGGAAGTACGTTACGTATCTTATCTCTGAGATAGACATGGCAGATTGTAGACTTTCCACTACTCCCATGGACATGAGCATGAAGCTGTACGATGATGACAATGAGGAGGTAGACAAAAAGAGGTACATGGAGCTTGTTGGGAAGCTTCTATATGTGACCATCACTGGGATAGATATATTATTTACAGTAAGCAAAGTGAGTCAGTTCATGGAGTAGCCTAGACAGACACATATGAATGAAGTCCATATGATTCTGAGGTATCTGAAGGCCTCACCTAGCACTGGTCTTCTATTCAGAAGAGGTACATATGTTGATGTTACAACTTGTGCAGATGCAAATTATGCGGGGTGTCCCACGGGCAATAAGTCTACCTCTGATTTTGTAGTGTTCATAGAAAGTTTCTTGGTGTCATGGAAGGGCAAGATGCAGACAATGATTGTCAGATCCAGTGCAGAATCAGAATACATGCCATGACACAGGCTAGTACAAAGATGATGTGTATCGGAATTGTTCTTACTGAACTAACGATTGAGGTGCCTCTTCCCATGTGCCTCCAATGTGACAACCAAGTTCTCTTCATCGCCAACAATCCAGCCTTCCATGAGAGGACCAGGCACATTAGGGTAGACCGTCACTACACTCGAGACATGATATAGAAGGGTCTCATATCCACTACTTATGTTACCTCTGGAGATCATATAGTAAATACTTACCAAGGCCCTAAGCAAGTTATTGTTTTCTCCAACAATGATTTTAGGTCAAGGTTGCGAAAGCGATAGTCAGTACTCGATCGGCGGGGTCACTGACTAAAGATTAATTGGCAGTCGGGAGACTAATCTGATTTAGTTGGCCATTAGTCGGTTTTGAATTTTTTAATTATTTTAAATATATAAATCAATTTTTATACACACATTCTTATATATTTACATTGATTTGTACACTTTTTATACTATTGTAATGAAATAAAAGAAGTAATTATCTTTAAATATAACATTAAGCATATTAGAGTAAGATTGCTTTTAAGAAAATCGAAAAACTAAAAAAATTAAAAATTCTCTATGTCGGCCTTGTAGTCGACCGACTAAAGCCGATTAGTCGGGTTGATCGACTAATGACTGACTAGGCCTAGTCGAGATGGCTACCCCACCGACTCGACTAGTCGGGCCGACTAATCGACGTAGTCGGCCGACTTTTACAACAATGCTTTAGGTGGATTAAGGAAAAAGATATTGGAGGGTATCCCTAAAGGGTGAAAAATGCTTGAGGAATGGTAAAAAGGATATGATAATACTCTTATTCTCAAATGTTGAAGACATACGAGTGTTAGGTCGAAGAGCAATCTCTTATGAAGCTTAACAGAGGTTGCGAAAAGTTTGTGCTGTGATGGAGGAGTTGATTTCCCTCGTGATGATATACATATTAAGGTGCATCATCTATTTAGGTGTCACATGTGTTGGTAATAAAGACAACCTCTCATACAGGATTATGTGTATTTAATATATGCTATAATGGTCCAATCCTTATCCGAACTCCACTCATTGGATTGGCTATTATTTTGGAGAAAGCTCATGCTTCTATCCTGAGGGATTTCACAGAATTTTGGAAACGAGAGAAATGCTAGTTTTGGGTATCTATATACTTATTTTAATGTTCAGTTTTTCCCAGATTGGTTGACACGTGGAAGTCTCTCCGGAGAGCTCTCTTCATTTCTCAACTCCTATCACTTCTCATGCCCACGATCTCTCTCCCTCTTTCTCTCCTAAGAGAGCTCTCTTTATACCTACGACCGATCTCCCTCTTTCTCTCCCTCTTTCTCTTTTAAGCTGTAGTTGCACGATTGTTAACGATTGTGCTTCCAATGGTCTTGAGGATCTCTTCAATTATAGTCCTCTTGGAGGTTGTCCAAACCCTCATGGACCTCGACCTTTGGATCCGAAAGGGGTACATATCATTCGACGGTCAGTGGTTCATGGACGTCTTGCACGTCACCGACATCCATGACCGGAAGCTCACTGACAACGTCACCTTAGGCGGGCTCACCGTACTGGAGGTCGCAGGCATCGAACGTCCCGGGCTTCTCTCTCTGAGGTGTTTGTGATGCTCACCGACTTATAGTGTGGCGTCGTTGACTCTACCGTTTGGATGCACAACCATCGCATCGCGGTAGTTGTGTCCATCCATGAGGAGGATACAAACAAGATTCTCTGACACCTCCGAGACATCCTCCAGTGTGACTGAGGCAGTGGCGCGAAAGTCGTGGTATCGACCTTCCCGCCATCAAAGACATATCAGAGGCTCCATCAATTATTGCTCGAGGACCACGACTACGGTCGCTCTTCATCGTCGGCATCTGCATCAGTCTCCGTTCAGAATTGGGTCGATCACAGGTACTCCATCGTGAACTTGCAGTGCCTCGATCGACCCAAGTTGCTATTCGACATCGTGTGCACGCTTACGGACCTTGATTACGCCGTCTTCCACGACACCATCGCACCTACGGCAACCGTGCCTGGCAGTTTTGTTGCAATCGAACATAATTTCTCTGATCCTATTCGTGGAAGAATGTGATTCTTTGATTCTTGATGTCGATTTTGTTGGGTTGCAGGAGTTCTACATTCAGCACGCCGAGGGATCTCGATAAGCTCGAAGGCAGAATGACAAAGCATAATCCAGTGCTTCCATGCCGCGATCGAGCGACGGTCAACAGAGATGATGCTTTGCCCAGCCTGGTCATGCCCAATTTCCTCAGATCCCAAAATATTTTATTCTGATTGTTTGTGAATTGCGTAGGGTGTGAGACTGGATCTCTACATGGTGGACCGCCCTGGTCTGCTCACCGACGGGACGAGGATGTTTTGCGAGAATGATCTCCTCATCATTAGAGCCGACATCGCGGCGAGGGATGAGATGGCGATGGACGTGTTCTATGTAAGGCACGCAGGAGGCAACACAACTGACGAGAAGGTCATTGAGGTGGTGAGGGAGATGATTGGGATGAATTACTTGAAGGTGTGACAGCCGCCGCTCGAGGCATGCCACAAGGCATCGTCGAACGGTGCGGCGGCCGACTATCTGTTCTCGATCGGGAACTTGATTAGGAGGAATCTTTACGATTGGGGGCTGATCAGATTCTGCTCTTAGGGAATGTATAGATTTAGTTTGCATGTATTTGTATTGTTCCGCCACGAAGCACGCGGTACATCCTAGTTAGCTTAATAAATGACTGGTGGATAGTTAACCTGCCAGAAACTTCTAAGGGGTTGATGTAATATTGATAATACTAATGTGTCATCCAACAATTATGAACTTTCGTATCACCATTTTTATTGTATTTTTGCTGGAAACTTCATGCTAATATATAAGCGTGCAGAAGGAGAAATTTGAATCTTTCTTTTTGGAAAGAGGACTTGGAATATGATGTATATTGACCATGTTGAATCTTTTGGAGAAAGCTCCCCCTACTACTTTGTCTAAATCTTACGATTTCTATTTTCAGGAAAAAAGAGTAACCATGTAGAGGCCATGCTTATGATAACATGTGATATAGATAGGGTGAAAATTGGAATAATAGGGCATATGGGTAATGAAAATTGAAACAGTAGTATGCCATAAAAAATGTTTTTAATGAAATATTCTGTTCATCTATAATGTAATATTACGTATTTAATTAATGACAGTTGAAGTGCATCGAGTTTCATGAAACAAGAATAAATCAACCAAAGTAAATGGTTGGTGCATTAGCAGAAGAGTCAGTAATGTTTTTCTTAGGCGTCTATCACATGTTTCATCAGGTTTAACTTGGCACTCATGGGATGCTAATCCCTCGTGTAAATGATGTCTGTGGTAGTAACAAAAATTTTAGGTAAAGGCTTGGAATCAAGGTCAAGTACACAATTCACATCAAGAATATTATGGACAACACCTGTTTGAGGTGATTAATGCCTCTCTGGAGAAGGTCAATCCATGGCTAATGGTAGGGAAAGATAAAATAGTTGTTTGAAGAAAAGGATAAGTGTGATCTTGCATTTAGAGTTTAAGAGTGGGATATCCAAGATAAATGAGATGACAAAAAAGTTATCGCAGTTGACCGAACTATATGCACTAGAGGCATGGTTTGAAGGCTTTCTTCCATATATTTTGAGTTTTATAATTAGGAATTGGATATATAACAGGCTTTTATTTTACATGATTAGTGATGCAAGGGTCTTGATTTTGACTCCAACTAAATCATCATTTTGGATAATTTAGAAGCATTTTTTTAATTTTAGTTTTTTTCGAAGTTATTAGGGCTAAGGTTATGGCATAATTTCAAAGAACATTATGTGGAGATGGAAAAAAGAGTGCTTTGTTTTCATGAATAACTGGAGATCAGTAGATGGGTTGAAGATTCTGCACTGGAATTGTAAAGGGACTTTTATGCCCATAACCCTGTATAATTTCAATATCACACGCATAACCCTTCATAATCACGAATGACACCTAGAACCCCGAATAAGGCTTAACTCTTACATGACAAAACCCCGTGTTAACTTCCATCCATTTTTCTGTTAACTACGACGGAATCTGTCAAATATCTACATATTCGTCCGTTTGAGTTCACATTATTTACAAATGCTGCACTCCTCCTCCTCCCCCTCATGGAGGTCACACAACTGAACCGCCATGGCCATCAGTTGATCACTGCCTCATCTTGAACCCCTTCCCATTCTTCTTCACTTCCTAGTTCCTACTGTCTGCTGTGGCACACATGGATGGGTAGGAGAGACCCCTCTCTCCTTCATTAGGATTGAAGGGCTACAATAGGCAGATCGATGCTTTGGATGCGTGATCTTGCTGCCTCAACGGTGGCTAGGACTGATGGATTAGCAACAGGCTTCACACGAGGAGAGAATCCATTGATTAGCTTCTCTGCTGCTAATGTTAGGTAGTTCGATGTAGATCTGGTTGAGTGGCGGCTCCTCCATTGATGGGTGCTTCTACATTGATAAGGACCTGCAATGAGATGTGCGCTCGGATGATTGCTCGGCCTTTAGTTATTAGGGCTCAGATTCATTAAAAGGCGTACGAAGGAAGATGGACAGATCGCCAAACAAAGTTCATCTAGAGTATCTGGTTGATGGAGGAGCTGAAGGATGGAGGAAGGAGGTGTCTGTGAAGGTCGGGAGAGGAGGAGGTGCTGGAGTAGAGAGTGAGGCGGTAACGGCGGCAGGGGTGGAGGTGTTGAAGGAAGGAGGGGACATAGGGTGAGGGAGGGAGGAGGATGCAGGCTGGGGGATGGATCTCAACCATTGGATTTAATCGGAGTTTGGTTAACTTAAAGGTATGGCTGAGATTGTGTTGTCAATTAACGAAGGATTCTACATGTAAGATGGAGCGACTATTCGGGGGTTTTGACTGTAATTCATGATTATGGAGGGTTATGCACGTAATATCGAAACTGTACATGGTTATGGATGTAAAAATCCCAATTGTAAAATACTAAAATGTTTATGTGTGCTCTGGATTTTGATCTCTTTGATTGGAGATCTTGAATGCTTTGGATTCTTTTTCTGACAACCATTAAGTTGTCTTCCGGCTAGAAACAAATGCAAGTTGCTATGTAACTAGAATACTTATGCGCCTATTTATAATTTTCCTATTTAATTATGCATGGCATTAGGAAATTTTAAAGCATACACTATAATGTTCGTGCTTTGTGATGAAATTGCATCACAGTGATTTAGAAGCCATTGTATTTTGTAGGGTGTCCACCCATGCGATAAAAGGAGAAGTATAAGCGAGTACCAACAACTTTTCCCTGCAATTGACTTCTCACTGGCAAGTCCTTGATGCTTGTACAGAGCACATGCATGTTTATGTAACATTACTAAAGATTTTTTATATGCATTTTTTAGAAATCCGAGATCTTATATTTGAATTTCTTTGGAGGCCCAGATTGAAAATGATGAGGATGTCCTCTGGGAGCCAGATATTAGAGAGCCAAATGAAGAACTTGCAGCCAGGGGAATGAGGTTCCTTGACTGGTACATTTATCAATTCTTAGATTTTTTGACAATATCCTTAAGTTGTAATCATCCATTTAGTCTGCAGGCAGTTGTATGTTATGAGATTCAAATAGAATTTACATTTGAAAATGTGAAATGTGCGCAAGTACAATAAAATTTCCCATTGTCAATTTTGAGATGTAAATGCACATTTAATTGGTTGTTGGTCATTGATTACAGAAACAAAAGAACTTGCATTTTGAGGACTAGGGAAAGTAACCCTTGAATTCTACAGAAGCTAAAGATTAGCTGCTCTTTTAGTTGAAGTAATTTAACTCTCTTTGATTATAGTTTTCTCTTAAATAAGTTCAACTACCAGGAGTTTTCTTCATGAATAATTATTAAGCAAATATATTTAGAAAAAGACAGCAAATGTGTCAGTAAGAAGATTAGCTGGTTTGATGATGAACTTATTTTTTGAGAAAAACTATGGGTGTGGTCCCAAGGCTGGGCACACCAAAAGTAATTTTATAAAAATTAAAAATAGGTCACATCATCAAATCAACCAGGTTGAGAACGTTTTTGCCTATTCTATAAGACTTCCAACATTCCGTCTTACTTTCAACATAGCGTCATTTGAGGATGTACTTTGGAAGTCAATACTTACTAGTGGAAGTTGTGAAAATTCCCTACATTCTGGCATAGTGAGCCACACTCAGCTTCTCTTTGTTGCATGTTTTTGGGCTGTAACATCTCTTTACATCATGTAAAAAGTAGACTTCTCTGTGTAATTTATGAAGCTACTCTATTCAATCCATACAGTGGGTTTCCCAACCAAATTGAATAGATGATTGTATCCCATGGAAGTATGTGGACATTTATTTGGCACAAAATAGAATGAGTGGATGTACTAACAATTGGATTGAAATAGATAGTGCACTATAGCTATGGTTAAATGCACTCTGTCGTAACTGATTAAAATCCTTATTCATGAAAGAAAAAAGGCCTCCACCGTATAGGTGTATGCCCAAAATTTTCACCATTTAATCACTAAAAAATGTACATGGCTTTAAGAGGGGGGAAAGGTGCAAAATTACACACTCCAACTCTTAGTCAACACCTTTGCATGAATCACCACACTTTCACCATAAAGTGCTCCTAAAGAACACCCCATTTCTAGCTAACCTGTTAACACAAATCATTGTCACTTAGGTGGTTCGCTCCTTATTAGTACCATACCAATCAGCACCAATAGACTCCGAGTATCCCAAACTACACCAATAGACTCCCAATATCCCAAACTATCATTCGTTGAGACTAAAGGGACATCCAAGAAGCCCCTGGGCCTTGACGGAGGTCCTTTACCTTGTGAAGAGATGATCCACACTCTCAGCATCCTCCAGACATTGACAGCAAGACAGTTTTGTCGCTTGATCGAACTGCACAAATCTGTCGCGTATCAGCAGTCTCCCTCCTCCGGAACAACCACATGAACACCTTCACACGAGTGGGAATTTTCCATCACCAAATTCTTTTGTAGTCCACCACACATCCCTAGGATAAAATATCATTGGACCTTTCAGAGCTTGGTATGCCTTGCCCACCGAGAAGGTACCATTGTACCAATTCCCATAGTCATGCCCCTCCGTGGTCCCCTCCACGACCTCTAGCTCCTATAACATCTCCAAAAGCTCACTCATCTATTGGTCAGACATATCATATTTGAACCAAGGGTAAAAAGAGTGCCCATCCCAAACTTCAGCAACAGAGCAAACATAATCCACAGCCAAGGCCATCAGCCGAGGATATCTCACCCTAGGTGTCGCGCCCTCGCTCCAATCATTTGTCCAAAACCTGAAACTAATACCATTATCAACAATCGATCTCAAAAAAAGGATGGATCTCCTACACCACACGACAAATTCCATGCAAAAAAATATGGAGGGGGGCCAACCACCCTAGAACCCAGTAAGGAACATCCCACACCATATGACTTTTGCATCAGAACACGTATCAAACTATCACTCTCCCCAAATCCGAGCAATCCACTTATTGAGCAGGGTCATGTTCACCTCTGCCAGACTACGCACCCCAAGGCCACCACCATCCTTTGAACAGGAGACCGTACCCTAGTCAACCAAGGGTAATCTATTCAATCTCTTGGAAGAAGACCAGAAGATCTGTCTCATCATGTTCCTAAGCCGCTTCCTTACACCAATCGGGAGGAGCCTAGGTGAAAGAAAGAAGATGGGGATTGTCAAGGGAATCGACTTCAACAACACCAATTTGCCACCCCGGGACAAGCAAACCAACTTCCAACCTGCCCATCTCTGTTCCATCTTATCAACCACAGATAGCCAATTCGCTAGTTGCATCCTCTCCCCAACCAGTGGCACACCAAGATACCACAATGGCAGAGTGCATGGGGTGATCTCAACCAACCAGCACATACATCAGCATCCTCCACCAGACCAAAAGGCATAATTTTAGACTTTTCCCTGTTGAGTCTCAAACCAGACATGGCACTGAATATGTCAAGGACTGCAGACATTCCCCTACAACATCCTCCCCGCAAAAAGGATAGTGTCATTTGCATATTGAAGGATGGGTACTGCGATCTCCTCTCTACTGTAATTACTATAGAAACCACCAGATATTGTTCGCTCCACCATAACTGACACAGTATCCGCCACGAAAACAAACAACAGGGGTTCTAGTGGGCAGCCTTGATGCACTCTCGTCACGGTTGGAAGTGACACCTCCCTCCCCTCGGCTGTCCATTCACAAGAACAACGCATGAATCAGTCATGATGCACCTTTTCATCCACACGATCCACTGATTCAGAAACCCTCTTCTAATTAGCAAGGCTCACAGGAAACACCAATCCACACAATCATTAGCCTTCGAAAAATTAACTTTCCTCATAATTCCCCTAACCTTCCTCCTCCTCCAGTCTGCCCCAATCTTAGAAGCCAGGATCACACCCTCCTCCAACCATTACTGATTCGACCTCTGCCTCCATTTCCACTCGTGCTTTTGATCTTCCTCCTCAAGGATCTCTTGCACATTATCGCGGCTCGCCAGCTCTTCCTATTCAAGCTCCTTGCATTCCTCCAACATGTATGACCTTATCATTTCGTCCAATGCTTTGGCCTTCTATGATCCCTCGCGGCACATGATTCATGTCTGAAGGTAATCAATCTTTGATGTAAAGTAGCCAACTTCCTAAATAATCTCATGGTAGCAGAGCCCTCCACCTCCAGATTGCTCCAGAAAGAGACGACAATATCTCTAAACCCCTCATCAAATATCCAACACCTCTCAAATCTGAAATAAATAGAACTTCTGCCGTTGAATGTATCCAAGCATAAGGGCATATGGTCTGACCTAGACCTCGGAAGCGAAGTCATGCAAGCGAAGGAAAGCATCTCCAAAACCTCAACCGCAAGCATGAAACGGTCAAGCCGCGATTGAATTCGTCTAATAAATATTTAAAAACTCAAAGTTCATAATTACAAGTAAATTGATTCAGAAGTTAACACTCATCGGCAGGCACTGATTTAATATGGAAACCATTTTATGAGGGAAAACTATGGGGGTCACATGTCTCTAGACCTCTCAAAAAGGCTAGGTTTCTTTTTCTTTGTAAACTTGAAAAAGGGGGTTGGGGGCTTACACGTATACCTCATTGTTAAATGGATTATCATCCATGACTCATTGAGCTAACACAACTAAACACTTCCTCGTATGCTTGGCAGATAGTAAACATACCCTTGCTAATGTTTGCCACCCGATCTTTAGTCTTTGTGTATGCAGATTCAAATCTTTGAAGTCAGATGCTCTCTGATGAAATGATGGTCAATTTCCACTTTACTTTATTTGTTCATGCAAATTGGATTCGTTGCAAGATTGATGGCAGATTTGGTACCTATTCAACTGTATATGAAGTTAGATAGGATTACCCTAATCAATTAAATATGGTTTTAGCCGTAACATCTCTGGTAAGCATGTAGAAACTTTCATATATTCAACTTTTACAAGACCTTCAGCAAATGAATTCTTCCTTGCTCCTCCATATCACACAGTTGCCTCACAAGTGCAGTAATAATTATTTGGCCATCTAGTATTGGAGATCACAACATCGATTTATCTTTCAATGTCATTTCCACCCCGTTGATAAAAATTAGTGCCTTTTGGATTCTTCTTGATATAACACAGAATAAAAAAAACTAAAGCAGAATGAGGCATTTTCCTCGGAATTGAGACGAGATGTAGCCTCGAGGCGGTCGAGGCATAAGCCTCAGTTTATAGAGAAAACTATGTATAAAACTATAATTATATATATATGTCAATGTAACTATATGTTCTCTGCCCAACATATAATACTTAACTCTATAAGATATAATGAAATAAGATAGGAATACATCATTATCTCTTTCTACACATTTTCATCCAATCAAAAAAAGGAATTCGTTGTCATTGTGAAGAACTAAACAATACGTATCTATTTGAAATACTATTGTAATTAAAAGTACGATTAAATATATGCTGAAGAAATTTATGTTATATGTCTAACATATAATATATGATCGCGAGAGAAATCGTGAATCCTATCCATTTCGAACAAATCTTTGAAATATTATTGTAATAAAAAGTACGATTAAATATATATCGAATTGTTGATATGCCTTGAATCCTAACCATTTGACCATTATTGTTGAAGAATTGTGTATATCCTAACCATTTGACCATTATTGTTGAAGAATTGTATATACATCCCTCCTGCCGTATCATACCTAATAAGACGAGGTTCTCATTGGACATAATTAATAGTTAGACATAATTAATAGTAAATATGAAGCATTTTGCTGAAATAGTTAGACATAATTAATAGTAAATATAAAGTTATGGGCACGAAAGAAACATTAGATTTAGGCATTTAACTTGTATAATCATTATCCTAAACAAGTATATATTTATAAGCTTCTCAAATCACCATGTAAACCATTAAAATCATAAAAAAAATACTTCAAAAAAATGTAAAAACGCCTTCGAAAATGCCTCGACCGTCTCGAGGCGGAACGCCTCGAGGCTACGCCTCACTGGACAGGGTCGAGGCGCACGCCTCGAGGCTAAAAAGGACCGCCTCGCCTCGAGGCATACCCCTCGACTGCCTCGAGGTGCTTTTTTTAATTGCATGGTTGATAGCACCGCCAATCGATGACAAATTCATCATGACAACTACTACCTTATTTTAGAGTGCCAGTAAGCACGATTGTCTGCAGGTTTCATTGTGGGTGTATCTTTTGCTAAGATAAGCATAAAAGTCTTGGATTGTCTCTGGATTAGCTATCTATCTCTCCTCTAGGTGTCAGAGCCAATTGCTGTAAACTCCTTGAACCCTTGATTTCAATTCCATCGATCGTCTCTTCCCTTGGTATGATGCTTTTCTGAACATAACACCCATTAGAAGTCCACTACGTGACCAATCTTCTAGCCTCTATTACATTTACTGTCATGTTTCTTTGATGTTATGGTCTTTCCTCGTTATTGCCGTCATGGTCAATTGTCATGACTATCATTTGTTGTACGTTAATCTTATTCTAATAATATTCTTTCTCAATGACAGAGTAAGTCCCGGAATTCAGGATTTTGCTCCTGATTTTTTTTTTGAAAAAGATGGGATGGAAATCCTATAGAAACCCATCCAAAGAATACACATATATATAAGGAAAAAATGGGCTGCCCCCTGGGGGCAGCCAACATGGCTGCCCCTGCCCCATTTTTCGACATTTTTTTATTTTTTTTGAAAAATAAAATCATATATATTCATCCATATATCCCTCCTATATGCCATTCGAATTTCGTCAGAAACAGAGACTCCTATGGCCTCCATCTCGATGGTATCGATTTAAAAAAATCCTGTTACCGTTAAAAAATTACTGTCCGGATGGAGGCCGTAGGAGTCTCTGTTTCTGACGAAATTCGAATGGTATATAGGAGGGATACATGGATGAATATATATGGTGTTATTTTTCAAAAAAATAAAAAAAATTGCCTAAATAAGGTGGGGCAGCCACATATGACCCTATATATAATATACAAAATTACATATATATAAAAAAGAAAAATGGGGCTTCCCCCGCCCCATTTTTCGGCGTTTTTTTTTTAAAAAATAAAACCATGTATATTCATCCATATATCCCTCCTATATGCCATTCGAATTTCGTCAGAAACAGAGACTCCTACGGCCTCCATCTCGATGGTATCGATTTAAAAAAGTCATGTTACCGTTAAAAAATTACTGTCCGGATGGAGGCCGTAGGAGTCTCTGTTTCTGACGAAATTCGAATGGTATATAGGAGGGATATAGGGATGAATGTACATGGTGTTATTTTTCAAAAAAAATAAAAAAATTTGCCCAAATAAGGCGGGGGCAGCCATGTTGGCTGCCCCTAGGGGGCAGCCACATATGACCCATATAAAAAACGTCGACTTTCACATAGAGCTCTAGCATGCTCAAAAACATTCTCGGAATAACCTCTCCTCGAAGATAAAATTGTTTCTATCCAACCAAATGGCCCACATGGGCACACAAACTCTAATTCTTCCTTCAACCGAACCTGTCCATTCTGAACAAATGGATCTCCGGAAACACTCCACGCCATCCCAATGCACACGTGGCAGCTCTGCCCTCTCCCAGACCTCCCTAGATGATTTTGCTCCTGTTATTTAGAACTCAGTATTCAGTTCTCCCAGAAATTTTATCTTGTTCTTCAATCTTCTGTTATAAAAAATTTTCCCAGCAGAACTACAGTTTAAGAATTTTGCAGGATGATAATCTAGGTCCTCTTATTTCGACTTGAGAGCATTGTAGTAGGCGCGTCTTACATTTTGACATAATTCTGTGAGATTTTACTTTAAATTTCGTTTCTCCATCTTTTCCATTTGATATCCCCCATGCTTTTCGTTTTCATAGTATCTCTCCATATATTACTGATAGCGGTAAAATATTGGTAAAAATTCAGTCAAATGTATGTTTCCAAATTTCATTTGATAGATGCAAAAAAGTTATATCAATTCGTCATATCTTTATTTTTTTGAGAGAGTTGTTTATCCTGTTTCTTTGGCGAGTCTTCTTGTTATAATAAGAAGCTTGAGATTTAAGTTTCTTTGTATTCTCGTATATTACTATTTTATAGGTGATTGTTTGTGATAATCCTATAACTTATAAACATAAGATTACGCTTGTATTTTTTTGCACTTATGCCATTGTCCTTTTTTGCAGATTACACTGGTATTTAGATAACTACACTTATGCCCTTGTCTTTTTTGCAGAGGAGGATAGCTAATTACACTTATACCCTTGTCTTTTTTTTCAGATTACGCTTGTATTTAGAATTTTGTCCATTTGGGAGGGGGAAATACAACAACTAAACAGTGGCATAAGTATTATTTTGTAGTTTTGTTAAGGACACATGCGTAATTGCAAAAAAGACAGGGACATAAGTTTAATTGGTAAAATGAGGAAATGAACACGTGTAACATCCTTTAAAGTTATAGTGCGCTATAATTTCTCCTTGTAGTTGTATGTTTTATTTTCTAAGACACCCCTATTTTAGCTAAAAAAAGCGCGTCTTAATTATTATTTAAAGATCATTGGAAAGTTTTTTTTCCTAAAATTAGTTTTTGGGTCAAGTCCACGATTTCCAATGACATCAATGACATTGTTGAAATTTACCAAAATTTTCCTTTCCGGGCTTTTATTGAAACGATACCAAAATCGGCATTTGAGGCCATAATAGTAACATATATCTCCCCTGGTCAAGGCATATGACTATCCTTGGCCAATTGATAGACTTGTATGTACTTTTTCTAGTTGTTGATGCTCTTGAGAAACATCCAATTATGACGAGTAATCTTTTTTTTTTTGAAGCATGAGAGGCATGGTGTCCGCATACACAGTATTAACTAGCCAAGTCTTAACTTGGCTGCTCCCCAAGACTTGCCATCTTTTTGGTTTAGAGTTTCTTCCATCATTATTATGATTGATTCTATCGTACCAAGAAGCAACAAGTCCACAATAATGCGTCGCTAAAGATAGTTCTCCTTGATCAACTTGAGGGTGGTGATGATATGCACAGGATGCCTACCTATTTTCACTTGATCTCCAATCTCCACCTTGTTTACCTTTGCTTGCTATTGAACGTGAATTAGCAATGGCATATTAAAGTAATCGTGCAACCTCAAAAAGAGTATCCATCAGAGAAGTATGATCTCACCAAAGATGATGCTCAGTCGTTGATTGACCTGGGATGGGAAAATGATTGATTGCATCAAAAACAAAAAAAAACTGGTTGGGATAACGAATGGGAAATCGATGATCACAAGAGGGTTTGTTACCTCTAAAGAGCTACTGTGATCGATCACATGCATCTCTGTGATTGATCGCAATAAATCCACTGAGCACGCGCAATCAATGTCTGTGATGGTTGATTGATCAACACATCGTATCAGAGAGCAACCTCTTAGAATCAAAAGTGAGCGATCAGTCTGATACCATGGTGGTGAGAAATTGTTGAAGGAGGTGATCTGCATCCCTCGTTCGTGCCAATGAAAGCGATCACACGCTCATTACCACACATTTAATTGCAGGCGAGTGTGGGGGATCTTAGTGCATCCACAACAGCTGTCGACTAGACCAAAGGTGTATGGAATGAAAATACGCTTGACTCAAAAAAAACCCTCAACATTTGTTGTATATACGGAGAACCTCCATGGGGATGACAACTCTCGATCAAGCTTGCTCTAATACCATGTGGAAAAGCAATCACTAATCAACATGCACGGATTTATTATGGAAATCCTAAAAACCATGGGACATCATGAGTCCCTAGACCTCTAGAAGCCATAGTTCTTTTTCTTTGTTAATAAAAAAAAGTATGGGGACATGTTATGTACTTCTATATTATAAGGATCCTCGTCCACAACCTGTTAACCCGAAAATACAACTTAACAAGGCACGCGTGGGCAAATGATTCATTTTTTACTTTATGCGGAATCTTTGTCTTGCTAAATGTTTGGTTGTCTATATATACTTGATATTCACTTGTACTGATCCTGCAGGTTGTGGACAAGGGAAGAGAAAGAAATAGCGGTCGTTACCCACAGCGGATTCTTGTTCCACACGTTGAAGAAGTATGGAAAAGATTGTCATCCTGCAGTGAAAGAGATCAGTAAACAGTAAGTTCTCACTTTCTGCAGAATTAATGTTTTCCGCCTTGTAACATTGTAAGTTTTTGTGCTCTGGTATCCTTCTCCATGCAATTGGCATTAGGGACTCAACTTTAAAATCATGCATTAGGTACTTAACTGGGCATTTGTTTCTGTTTCTGCAGCTTTGCTAATTGCGAACTGCGATCGATGGTCTTGATAGATAGAAGGTATGAACTTAAAAATATAATTACTTAAAAGAATTTACGCTTCTCGCTTATCCACATCTTCAAGTGATTCCTGTTTATCTTGGATCAAAGTCAGTGTTTTATGAATTTATAATTGTGGCAGTATGCTCGGATCAGACCCTGCTCCAACTAACTACCCCGGCAAGATTCCACGCGGACCCAGCCTCCCCAGTGATCTGGACTCTGCAGGGAACGGGAAGACCTAGGTATGAACCGTGTAATCCGAACCGCGGGAGAAATTCGGCTTTTACTTTCGGAATTCCTGAGCATCCAATTCATGCAAGTATACCTGTTTGTTGGCCAATTCCTTTGTAGTTGGACCTTGCCTATTCTTTTCCTCAAAGTCAAAATATCGTTACGAGTGCCCATACAACCTGATAATTTTCTGCTTTCGAATACCTGAAGCTTTTTCTACATGGAAAAGTCTTTTCTGGATCTCCCCTTCTGTATGGTTCTCTTGTTTTGTTATTGCTGGTGTTCTTGGTGTTCTTGTTTTGTCTGGGAATTATGGTGCATACCCCCATTTATAGTTAGTTCATAGGGGCACTTGGATCATTTTTTCCTTGAATATTTCTCCAAGTTTTTTTTAAAACATTTGGATTGTGTATTGGAGTGTTTAGCTGTTAATGTCGCAACAGGCTTTTGTCGCTCTTACTCCTGGAACAGAACAATTCTGGTGGCTCGTCACGAACTACTTTAACGCCATTATCTGCGTAGTTTTACAGCCTCTAAAACTAGGTAATCTGTTACAGACTGATGAAGTCTTTGGTTGAAATATCCATACATATTGTTAGTTGTCCCTACTCATTCTTTTTTTTATTTCGTTTTCCCCTTCTATTTTTGCATATTCTTGCAAATATTTTATGTGAACCCCTCTAGATCCGGGTACCCGTTTACGCGCAATTCGCAAGATATCATTCACAATTATATCGCACAAGTTATGAAAATACAGGGAAAATTTTTTTTTCACGACTATGACATTCATTCTCAACACATGACCACAAGTAAAAGAGACAGACATCACCAAAATTTCTTTTCATTAATATTCATATCCATTTACAACATGTACAGGCATATTCCATGTTACAACATATATCCCAAAATGTGACAAAAGAGATAGCATTTACATCATCATCTGTACAAAAACTAAGACAAAGTAAATCATACCGTCGGGTGTACACTATATCTCCTGGAAGCATGTATATACTGAGCGGCTACTAAACTGCAGGCTGTTTGCCTGCCACACACAATAGGAAGAAAAGGCGTCAGCGGTTGCTGGTACCTCCCAAAAACTTATATAAAATAACGGGCATTTATTATTTACAAAAGAAACAAGCAGAAAGGCGAGAGCAACTCAAAATAAGATTTAATTCTACTTGCAAATGAAAACGGCTTTTCAGGTTACTTGTAAGCATCTCAAATGTTTGTCCCATCACCTGGCATTTCCCACATGTGACATATGTATAACTAGTTGCGTATTCATGAGTGTATGAGTGTAAGCACATATATCATTTTCTTTAGAGATCCCGTTGGTAAGTAAAAATGGAAAAGTTAAGATTGGAAAGATTTATTAATTTAATTAAATTCTTGGGTAGAGAGAGAATAGTCTTTTGATCGTAACTTCTCCAATTCTTAACTTCAATGATTCAGATATAACTCCAGGTAATTTAGATATAGATATGAATGATCTAGATATATAATCGTCAAGTCTGTTGGCGAAGTAACTCAAGCGGTGAAGAAGCCTGCAAATGGCTCTTCCGTCTCGCCCTCTAATCGGAAGTGCGGTCCAATAGAGGGATAGGTCTATTCCCCAACTACGCCACTGAGACGGGTGAGAGAGACTCCTTAGGAAAAGTCGCTCTAGAAACACAGCCCGACTAGTACGGGCAACCGAGCTCGTACGTAAAGCTGAAAAACCAGGATCCCCCGCCTGGGCATCCTAAAACAGGGTCAGCGGAACTGGTCCAAAGTCTGGATCCCAACGAGGCGTAAAAACACTGCGAGCTCGCGTAAAAACCGAAAAGGGACTGGGATCCTAGACCCGCGCACTTGGCGGCCGCTGCCCAAACCGGGCTTCCTTTCTTCCGCCCAGCTGAGGGTCACCGCGCCCTCGCACGGTCAAGTGTAAAAGGTCATCATGACCGGCCAATATCTGATATCACTGATCCACCATCATACATGTTTGATTCCTCAATCCCTCTTTAATCTTCTATATGTAGAGTCACAACTCATAATGTTCTTAGAATCACTTGATGACTAAAAATAGTAGTCATGAGTAATTTAATCTGATACTGATTTGATTGCGACATCTATGGGAAAACGACGCTTCACTCATGATCTTCTGTGGAGAATTATCATACTAGTTGATTGGTTATAGTGGCATTGCCCATAGTTTATAGTGTTTGTGAACTAATTAATACATTCATGAGGTGAATTTCTATAAATCAGATATCAGTAAATTCATACTTATCTTAGTGAAGGGCAGGTATTTAGAGTTAAGATTTTTGTCCAAACCTACCTTGCAAAATTGTGCTTGCAAACTCAGCTCGGAAAAATAACGGTGAAGGTATTACTAACGATAAGGAGGAATAAATTTCAACCGTACATTAGCTATGAGATTGGGACACCTAACTCCCTTGGAGCAGATAAATTAAATCTGAAATCTCCAATATCTACTATACGTGTTTTTGTTGCTTATCATGAATCTATTCTGGAGCTGTTTTCTGCAGGAAGTAACTTTGATCCCATGATAACCTTATACTTAAGAAATTGTACAAAGAAAGGAAATCAAGCTTGCACGTGCATATAATGCCTTTATTTCTACTGCTTATATATACATAATATATATATATATTAACTTTTCATTTCAATATAATCTTATACCCATTTGCATTTAGATCTATCCTTTAATACCAACCTGGAACCTTTATTTTCCACCTCAAATTTCAGGGAGGTTTTGATGATTAATATTGTATTATATATAATAACTCATATATTTTCAGTCAGAATGAAATTTCAGATGATTACTTCTATAGTTCTATATGAAAGTATAAGTCTATAGTTCAAGGAATTAATCCAGAAATTTATCGTTTTTGTACTCGTATTCAAAACTTATGCATTCACACCCGACAAGAAAATCCAACGTCATTTCACTGTAACATTCTTAAATTCTCAGATCCAAAATTTGTCATGCAAAATCATCTTGGTCCATTAATCAGGTCAAGCATAACACTCAACATTTCCAAGTATAAGGTGACGGGTCAGGCAAACAGGAAGGATTAGCATGTCGATATGAGAAAGATTAAACCTATCACGTTTATGAAACTTGACTGCATTAGCATATCCAACACCAAACTTTAGTGTCCAAGAAAATGATCAAATCCTTCATGACATCAAACAAAAGAGGATAGTTTGGTTTCACATTCTTGGCAACAAAAGAGGGGCTAGGGATTTATACATATGATTAGTCTAATGCACATGCATGGCAGCAAATGGAGGATAATGGAGTGTACCTTAAATTGCTTCTAGATTAGATGAAGGGACTGATCTGGTATGCAGCAGAAAACTGGTGCTTTGGAGCAACAGCAGTCGAAGGAGAGGGGCTGAAGCAGCTTCAAAGGAAAGAGACGTTGGCTGTTTTGGCTGAAATTTATGTTGGGATTTTGGGAGAAGAAGCGTTAGTGGCTTGGAGTTATAAATAAGGGAGGATGGGATTCAAAAATTGGACATGTGGAGAAGGATGTGCCAGGTGGAATAAGAGGAGAGAGGGGGAAAAAAAAACAAAAAGGAGAAGAGGAGTATAAGTCACGGCTCTGCAGTCTGGACAGCAGCCAGTAATTAAAGAAAATTTTCAGTTTATTTTAATTCATTTATTTGAAAGGTTAAAATATGACCGTATTCACGCCTCGGACCTCGGATTTCGACGCGAAATGACTTGATTTGATCGTCTTTCAACGATGATCAAAATGAGTATAATGTTGATATACTTTCGGTCGAGTTTCGAATACCCGAAATTTTCGGATACGTTTTTTGTTTGAGATCAAATTTTGTGATTTAAAATTATCAAACGACCTCCGATTGACGAACGGTCAATTCCGTTGGTTTCGTATCGTCGAATCGGACCTCATGATGGTCTCGGTTTATTCCGCGGCTTCCGAATTTGCGTCGCGGCTTTTCACGGCACGCATTACGAAACGACCGATTTTTGATCGATTTCACCCGAACAACTTTTGATTCACTACCAATTGGTCGTTTTAGGTTGGTTTGTATTGACCGACAATGTTTTTGGGTTCGTTAGACCCAAAATCGGACGACTTCGGGTTTGATTAGAAACCGGATGCTACATTTTAGTTATCAGATAGAGTGTTTACATGAGGGTGTTTGTTTGATTTATTCAAATGTCTGTGTTTCCTTAGCAACCGATGCTGCGTGTGAAGAGATGCCGCAGCAGCAAATCCAGTTACATGGATTGCGATCGACTAGTAAAATCGATAACATGGACGGCTAGCATAGTGAGTGATCCAACTTCTGCTTGGTACTTGGGGTAGTAGGTACACTTCGAATGTGTGCGCATCTTCATGTATAGTTTGGATGGAAATTGCCAACATTTGGCCTATATTGCAGCGAAATGAAGAGCTGTTGTTAGGAGAAGAGGAGGTGGATGCTTGTTAGGTCTTTGGACCATCCTCTTTGGATGATCAAGGAGATGCCGAAGATGATCTGAACATGCAATCAACTACAAGCAATCAATCACGAAAAACGCATATGATTTTACATGAAAAAATCCCACCGGTGTAGCAGGGAAAAAATCATGGGCAAAGAGAGATTCTACTATTAAAGAAAAAACAGGAGCACATATACAAGAACCTTACGAGATAACAGTTCTTTTGGAACGAGACTCTGATAACATACACCTTAACACTATAATACTTTTATATATAGTGGTAATCGATAAATAGGTCCTAATCGAATCCAAAAGGCTATACTTAGGTCTGTCAAAATCCATTTACGAAATGTAATCGGATTGCAATTGGGTCGGTGCTTCAAGGCATATTTCTACAAATCTTCATCTTGACATGAATGCCACCTGGAATGTTGCATGGGAACTCTATCTTTGTCGAACATGGCCTTTATACCCTAGAAAGACCAATCAAGTCCATGTAAGTTGCGAGTGGCACATGCTTCGTCATCATGTCTACTAGCTTGCCCGCAGTAGCGATCTTCATCTGGATGTTATCATCTATGAGTACGTCTTTGATGAATCTGTAGCTGGCATCAATATGCTTTGTTCTTTCATGGTGCATATGATCTTTTGTCGGATGTAAAACACCCTGGCTATTACAGTGGATGATGATTGTCTTCCGATCGGGACTAAGCTTGTCGAATAATCCTCTCAACCAAATTGCTTCCTTGATTCCTTTGGTTGTTGCCATGTACCCGACCTCTATAGTAAATAAGGTCACGATGTGCTGCAAAGTTGCCTTCCATGAAATTGCACATATTCCATTAGTGAATACATAGCATGTCATAGATCTTCTCTTGTCACGATCACCTGCAAAGTCAATCAACAAAGTCAAGTACTCCATCCTTCTCTCAAACTCAAGACAAAATCCAGTGGTACCTCGAAGGTATCTCAGAATCCACTTCAATGCAATCAAATGGCCTTTTCCTAGATTTGACGTATACCTACTCACAACACTAACTGCTTGGGTGATGTCTGGATGCGTGCATATTATGACATACATGATGCTCCTATTGACATTAGTGTAAGGAACTCGTAACATGTACTCCTACTCGTCATCTGTTTATGGTGACAAGTATATGATAGCTTGAAATGAGAGCCAAGTGGTATTTTCTCTGGGTTGGCATTTGACATGCCAAAACGCTCCAAGACCTTTTGCAAGTAGCTCTTCTGAGTCAAATATAGCTTCCCAGCCTTGTGTTTCCTATGTATCTCCATGTCAAGTATCGTCTTGGTTGCACCAAGATCCTTCATCTCGAACTCTCCATCGAGTAGAGCCTTCAATCGACTTGCCTCATATTTATTTTTGGGTGCTATCAACATGTCATCAACATGTAACTGCTAAAAAATAAAAAAGCCATCAAGGCTTCTAAACTAGACACACACATCATAACTGCTCCTGGTAAAATCATGTGCAAGCATGAACGAGTTGAAGCGTTTGTACTACTATCTCGATGATTGCTTCAACCCATAAAGGAATTTATGCAATAGATATGCATGATCTTCCTTTTCTTGCACTGCAAATCCTTTAGTTTGACGCATGTAAATCTGCTCTTCAAGGTCTCTATGTAAGAATGTTGTTTACACATCTATCTATTCCAACTCCAAGTCATTCATGGTAACAATAGTTAGTAGAACTCATATAGAGGTGTGCTTTACCACTGGTGAGAAGATATCATTGTAGTCGATACCCTCCATCAAGCTCAGACTTGGGTGACTAATCTTACCTTGTATTTCGCATAAACAGATCTAGGAATGCTTTCTTTCTTCTTGTAAATCCGCGTACAACTGATCACCTTCTATCAACGTGGTGGCAGAACAAGGGTTTAAGTTTGATTTTTACGAAGAGATCCAATTTCCTCATTCATCGTTGTAGGCCATTCTGCAGAGTATTGTGATGAAATAGCTTCTAAAAAACTGATCGGCTCTCCTGCATCACATGTTTCCTCCGTGGAGGATAGTGCATATGCAAAGTGGAATCTACATATCTGGAGGGTGGCTTGATCTGCCTTCGTCCTCGCCTATTTACGATGCACTCTTCTTCTTCGTCAATTGAACTCTCATCTTCTTCTGATTCAGATAGGTGACCATGATGTGGTTGGACTTGCTCAAACTCAAGCTCCACATGGTTATCGGTACTTGCATCTATATCTTCATCAGAAGAACGTACAACAAAACTATGATCATGAGATAAAATAGCACACAAATACAATATTTTTCTCAATCATCAACTTCAGCGACATCGGATCAAGATCACAATCTATGTCCATTCTCTTCATACACATATTTAAGAAATATGCACTTAACGGATCTAGTTCCATCTTTGCTTGACTAACATATGCATATGCAGGACAACCAAAAAAATTCAAATCAGAATAATAAGGGGGATGTCCAGACCATACCTCCTATGGTGTCAGGTTGCCCAGAAACGATGATGGAGATCGGTTCACAAGGAAAGTTGTTGTCGCAACGACTTTATCCCAAAAATCCTTCGTCGATCCAACATTCAACAACATGTATCTGGCTCTCTCTAACAAGGTTCTATTCATGTGTTATGTGGCTCCATTCTGTTTAGGAGCATGTCTGACTCTACGGTGTCTAGCGATGCCTTCAGTCTTGCAGAAGTCATTGAATTCCATTGAACGGAATTCCAGACCATTATTTGTCTGCAGCCTCTTGATGCTTTTCCCAAGAAGTAGTGCTTTCCGCTGCTTGAAGTGTGTAAACACCTCGTCTTTGGATTTAAGTAGGAGTGTTCACGGTAAACGGATCAGACAGATATCTGATCCGAACAATTTGGAGTTGACCCTAAGCTATCAAGCATCCGTTTGCACAAGCATGGTTCAGGTACAAGTTGGGTTTGATCTGACTATCAACTGGGAACCACCTGGAATTCCAACTAGCATAATGACGAGCATTAATCATAAACTCGATCAAGTTTAAATAAATATAAAAAATGAAAACAAAAAATTAAGCCTAATAAAATAACTACGAACTAAACATTATATGCTAGATGATAATTAATTCTAAGGTTAATTATAAAAAGGCTCCGAGTATATGTCGATTCTCAATCAGGGAGCTCATTTGCGAATGTAACAAAGAGGGGATTGAACTTTCAACTTCAAGCTTTAATGTTACATAAAATAACCGTGAATGAAACATTATACGCTAGATGATAATTAATTTTAAGGTAAGTTATAAAAAAGCTCCAACTATACGTCGATTCTCAATCAGGGACCTCATTATTGAATGTAACAAAGAGGGGATTGAGCTTTCAACTTCTGGGTTTAATGTCTACATAGGAGGCATGTATTTGAGATAAAAAAGAAAATCAGACCCTCCTTTATTACATTTGAAAAATGAGACTTCTAATTGAAAATCCACAAATAGGTAAGGCTTTTTTGTAATTTTCCTTAATTTTATATTGTTTAAAATTTCCACTTTCAAAATAAGATTCTTTGACCTGATTTTAAATTAAATCTACTAACAACTCCAAGTGTTAAAATAACAGTAAATACATATGAATGAACATATATCAATATTTTAAAGGTAAGTAGGAATCTAAATTTCATGATGGTTGTTTTTTTATCTAAGAAAAGGTCATCACATCCTGCCCGTCTTGTTTATAAGGCATGCTCTTAATGCACGTGTTCTACGGTATATTAATTTATATATATATGAATATTTCAAGTGAACGCTGAAGAATACATAACATGTAAATGATGCAGAACTATTTTTAATGTTACACAAATAATGAAAATGTTGAAAACACCACAAAAATAATATAATAAAATTAAGTATCTATCCAATATAAGTGAATGCAAAAGAATGCATAAGATGTAAATGTGTGATTGTTTTGAACATAGTAAAAGTAATAAAAATGTTAAACAACACTAAAAAAATTAACATAAAAAATCAAGTATCTATCCATATGATGTATGTTTAATAATATTTAGGTTTTTGGGATTTATTTTCATTTTTTGTGTTTGATTTTATGTGATGTTGTATTAAGCAAGTGAACAATACCACTTAAAACTATCAACATTTGAAAATGTTTAGTTTCAATAAAGTTTAATTGGGTATATTGACAACTCTCTTCTAACCCTACCTAGTACTGACATTCATCAAAAGGCACAAAGTGTCATGAGAAACATTTCCTACCCTGTAAAATGTAGGACCCCAATAAAGATGCGTAATATAAAAATATTATATGAAGGGAGAATCAATTACCAACATGTGCAGCACACACCAACCAATCTTCAGCTCCTAAGTATCCAATGTGAAGGGACACACTGTGTGGATGAAGTTCTGCACTAGTTTTGTTGAACTCCCTAATATAAAGTCTAAATGCTAGGCCAATGTAGCAATTATTATTACGTGTAATAAAAGAATATATTATAATTATCACATAAATAATAAAAATAAAGACAAATGATTGTCTTATTCACGCGTAAATAATATAACATAATGACATCTAACAACATACAATATAAATTGTTAACATTAAAAAATATACCTTGATTTATATATTATGAGTGGAGATCTAAAAAATACAAGTGAGCTGGAGATGATATGAGAGTCAGTTCAAAAGATGCCTAGTCGAAGGAGCTGCATCAATAGAGCAGGAGGAGAATATGAAGGAGGGGGTGGTAGTGTTGATGCTTGATGGCGATTTGGAAGGAGAAAGGGGTGGTGGTGATGTAGGAGGTGGAAGAGTAAGTTGATTGGTGGAGGAGGAGGAAGCGGTGGATGAACATATGGTAGTGGTGGAAGTGATTGAGGAGTATAAGAAGGGAGTTTGGGGTTTGAGGTTGAAGCCCTTAAAAACATTCAAGAAGATGTGGATTTGGGACTTTTATTATCGGAAAGCAAAAATACGTCATGTCTAGAAATGTTATACAGGAACGGAACTACATTGTGGTCGCATTATGGTCACAATATAGTTGCAACTACAAATGCAAGCAGAAGTAGTTGCATATAGCAACTAAAATATAAACCACCACATGGTGTCCGAATGTGGTGCCAATATGATCGCATCAAGCAATGCGACTATATTGGCACCAATTGCAGTTGTGTGATGGCGAGTATTTAATTCTCTTGTAGCAGCGGAGAGCTGGGTTCGGGCATGCCAGACACCAAGATCACCTTTCTCTCCATCCATAAGCAATGCTAGCAAGGTCTAACTGCTTTCTTAAATGATCATAAGCATATGCCAAAGCCATTCCACCCTTCCCCTGTTGCTTCCTCACAAATTTCTAATCAAGGTCAACCCCTCACATGGAAAGGGAACACCTTCTCCCCCCATATCCTCCCCCTATATTTTGATGCAAACTTTGCCCGTCGACGATGAGGGAGAGAACACATTATGAGCCATGCAATGCTTCGAATTGAATAGATGAGTTAGAATTCAAGGCATCTCAAGAGATGAATGCCTCTTTTCATTGGTGGAAAGATGATAGGACCACATCAACAACCAATGTAAAGATTAGTTATCAAAGTGAAACATTTATATCGTGTTTGAAAATATAGATATCTCAATAGAGACATCCCACTTCCATTCCTCATTAGGGAACAAAGGTTAGGCTCTTGTCCAACATCTAAAAGCATCCATAAGACATCTACAATTAAATCACATGTACTAATGGCTAGTTATCAAATTGAGACATTTATATCGTTTTTGGAAAATCATCCACGAGGCATTTTTTCAAAATCGCAAAAATCAAACATCACATTATACTAAAATCAAATCCGATGTCAAGTACAACTCAAGGAAATACCATGTTTAGCTCATCGAATTCATATTTCAAACTCATATAAGCATCATATCACAAGTTATCCTCGACTCTCGGATCAGTCGCAAAATTCAAATACACCACCATTTATAGAAGTTAACCTCATTCATAAGCTATCTATCTCACTGAAAGATATCCTTATTTCTAAATGCACTTATAAAAGGTGAAGAATGCATTTAAGTTGGATGTCAAATTCAATTTATTTTATATGTAAACTTGTAATACATTGATTACATCATGAAGTTAAATAGAAAAGAAGAAGCCATTGCATAATGAGATAAGAAGAATGGGATGTCAAAGGCAACAACTCCACTTTGAGAGCACCAACTCCACGTTGGTTAGAAAAAAATAGATATATAGGTCATCTAGAAGAAGACCGGTCATGTACAAGGAAAAGAGTGTTTTAACCAATACATATGACTTATATATGTGGATGTTTGAGTAGGTCGACCATTCCAATATCTACCCATTCTTGCTTGTGTGAATCTTGAGGGACTTGTCACACACACACACATCGCGAGATAGGAGGTGTGCAGCCTTCAACAAATCGCGAGAGAGGGGGCGTCCATGAATAGAGAGAGTATAGGTCAAATAGTTGTCACGTTCTATATTTAGAATGTGATAAAATGAGCAAAATAGATTTTCTGCTATTAAATTAATTTAATTAATGCATCATTAAATACAATCATTGGATCAAAAATAGAAGGAAGAGATTGATGGCTCGCCACAATATTAGTGAGTCCCCGTCTTATTTGAAGTTCCTCATATATGTGTGTGCATATATATACATAGGGAAAAATGGGGTTGCCCCTTGGGGGAGCTTACTTGGCTTTTATTTTTTAAATAATGAATCTATGAAAATTCATCACATATCATTATATTATGCCATTCAAGTTTCGTGTGAAGTATAGACTCTTACGACCTCCATCTAAACAGGGTCGATTTCGACAATTCTACGATCTTTAAAACATGATGGTTTAGATGGAGGCCGTAGGAGTCTCCATTTTGCATGAAACTTGAATGAGATAGTATAGAGATATATGATGATTTTTCACACATTCATTTTTTAAAAAACAAAAAATAGAAAAAATGGGACGAGGGAGCCAAGTTCGATCTCCCTAGGGACATTTTACCCATATATATAATATACATATATATGTGTATATATATATATATGAGTTATGTAATGAGCCATGTGTCCATTAGAGTCATGCTGAGCACCAATTCTAGGTCATGCATGTAACAATTACTGTATTTCCAATTATATAGTGTCAGTAAAAATGGAATTTGGTTTTGGAAAGAAAAGTTTTAAATCAGTGATTTCGTGCCGAAGATTGAAATCCAAACACTCAAATCAGTAATATATGTACATCGATCAAGTAAATGATTGTTGTGAGATCAGTAATATCAAAACAATGATCAATAATTTACATTCGAATTATTACCTTGTACAGAATTCAGTAATATATATATATATATATATATACATACATACATACATTGATCCAGTAAATGCATGTTGCGAGATCACTAATGAGCATTGCATTCATTTATGTAATATCTTTCCCTTTTTTCGTCAACAAAGCATTCTATTTATTTTACTTGTTCATTTTTTCTTATGTGCATGTGTTTTATAACTTCTTTTTCAAAGTACCACTTCCGTATTAATCGTATATAAGGAGAATATATTATTGATTGCATGTTAATCTCTTACTTGATCAATGTCCTTGTCTTACCGACTATTATTTTGTTATTATTGTTCTCGTAATAGTCATGTACTTGAGTATTGTATATATATTGTTGAACCTGTGATAAAGACATAGATATATACATATTGAACTCACAATAATAATTTACATAAGAACTAGATATATATTGCTTGAGTATTGTCCCTAAATTACTGAATTTTGTTCAAAGTAATATTACTTATGGAAATTACTGACCATGTGTTATGATATTACTGACTTCACAACAAACACTTGATCAATGTGTGTGTTTGTGTATTACTGAATTATGAATGTAAATTACTTATTGTTATTCTCGCAACAACCTTTTACTTGACTATTGTTTGCGATTATCCTAAACCCTCCATCAAAGACCCATTTCTTTCTGATAATAATGTGCATCCACTGATAAAAAAAATATGCATCGCATTGTAATGTTATATTTTTTATGGCAGCAAAATATACAAATTGGTAAAAAAAAGTTGTCCATATCATTAGATAACTTAATGTCAAAGTGAGGTAAAATGGTGCAAACAACTGAAATCATATTCTATGTTGCCCCAAACAATCTCATCTCGTGGATCTTTGATGGACGATGGTGATAAAGAGACTCCCAACTCCTCATTATGTTATTTTTGTATGGGATTTTTACATCACAACCCTTCTAAACTTTGTTGAATACATCACGACCTCTGACTTCTTCATAACTATCCTACAACTCCCGAAAACTTACTAACTCTTAAACCACAACCCATATAGTTTGACTCTCATTTGCATTAATCATTAAAATGAGTGAAAACCATCAAAAATATATCATACTAATCCATCAATTTATCTAAATTACATATCAATATCATTCTCCGATGCCTCCAACCCCCGCCTTCGACACCGCCGCCTCCTATGCATCACTTCCTCCTCATCCTCCCTCGCATTCTGCAGAAAATTTCGAAAGATCTACATCATTGGTTCCCTTTTAAGCCAAGAAGAGTTAAATTGACTACATGGATTGTGGTATAAGACATAGCACGATTACTTGAGTCGTGGAGTAAACATGAAGTTTACCAGGATCGTGATGTAGCTAACAAAGTTTATAGGGATCGTGGTGTAAAAATCCTTTTTTTTACATGCAACAAACAATATCAACATCTCTTGTACCCCCTCTTTTTGTTTCAGTTTTTGCATGGAATCTCATTCCCCTGTTCCATTTTGATAGTTTTAACTAATTTATGTAGTTTTTGACTTTCTAAAAAAATATTAATAATGGTGCTTGAGATATAATACCTCCAAATAGTAACAAAAAAAGAGTTGCTGGCACGTTGCATCCACATTGACTATTATTTTTCTCCCTTCGAATAAATAAGTTCAGACCTAAAATATTACTACCAGTACCACAAAATAAAATATATCATTCAAATTTCATTAGAAATAGAGACTCTTATACCTTCCATCCAGAATATCTAGTTTTAACCATCTTAGAATTGTTGTAATCGGCTTGTTTTAGATGGAGGGAATAGGAGTCTATATTTCTGATGAAAATAGAATGACATATTAAAGGAATATAGTGATGAAAATATATAACGATATTTTCTTAAAAATATTAAAAAACGATAAAAATAGACATGGAGTAGCTAAGGTTGACTGCTTCATATCCTCATGTATATGTGGTAAAACCCTCGGGTGACTTCTTGGCTCCCCTCTATCCCATTTCCCTCACATTTTTCTATTTTTTTGAAAAATAAACCCACAGAAATTCATCACTGTATCATTATATTATGTCATTCAAGTTCCTGAGAAGCAGACGCTAATACGGCATCCATCTAGACGGTCATTTTTTAACAAAATTGTGGAAATGGACCTTGTTTGGATGAAGGTCGTAGGGGTCTTTGTTTCTTACGAAATTTGAATGATATAATATAGGGATATACTTATAAAATTCACGGAAGCATTTTTCAAAAAAATAAAAGATAAAATTATGATGGGGGAGCTAAGTTGGCTCCCCCCAAGGGGCAACCCCATTTTACCCAATATATATGAGTTTAATGTGGTTGCCTCTTGGGAGCAGCCAACTGGTTGCCCCCACGTCATATTTAGACGTATTTTTTCTATTTTTGTGAAAACTACCGTCACGTATTTTTATCACTTTATCCATGTTATATATCATTCAAATTTCATCAGAAACAGAGACTCGTATGCCCTAGAACAGGTCGATTACAATAATTTTAAAATGTTAAAATTACTTATTTTAGATGGAAGGCATATGAATCTCCGTTTATGAAGAAATTAGAATATCATATTGGAGAGATACAGTGATGAAAATACACCACGATGTTTTTGAAAAAAAATAAAAAAAATCACCCGAAAATAAAGGTGGGACCGCCAACGGGGCAGCCCCATTTTCCACTGTATATAATATATATTCCAAGGCACATAGAAATCCCATTGGCAGCAACAGTCCCATCATCCTTTTTTTGTGATAACAATAATAGAAAAGATAAAAGAAGGCATTGGAGCAGTGGAGTGGTTGAAATATCTTTGTATGGGCCTTTGTTCTTATTCCAATGGAGAAGATTTAATCACACAGAAGGAATAGCTGATGGAATCTGAAAGCAACAGAGCAATAACTACACATCCTCAGCTTCATATACATGCATTCCAGAAAGAGATAGAAAGAGAGAGAGAGATGAGTGATCCCAAGTATGCATATCCTTACCCTGCTCAAGGTATGTTCATAATTTCACTCTTATTTTTCTTTAGGATTCCTATCTTAATTTAATAAATATATAACAAGATCATAATTAGTATCCTGATGAATACATATTAGTGCATGTGATTGGGTATTACTACTGTGTAGGGTATTACCAAGGGCCTCCAGTAATGCCACCACCTCAGTACTATTATGGAGCTCCACCACCCCAACCTCAGAGGCAGATCGGTTTCCTCGAGGGATGGTATGTCCTCCATCGTTGTCGTTGTCATCGTTGTTGTTGTTGTGGTTTTACTCAAGATCTTAATATCCCGATTATCATGACATCGTGGGAGCAGATCACTGCCCTTATTTTACCCACAACAGGGAGAGCGAGTATTGTGCCCCTTCTTTTTCGAAAATTGATTTCAAAAAATCAACTATATATTGATTTTGCAGTTATTGTTCTACTTACCTATCAGATTTAGACAAAATCGGATATTTTTGGCTTTTTTATCTTAACAGTCAAAGAAAAAAAACACTTAAGGAACTTAAAATCCATTTAAAAAAGACCGGAACCGGACATATGACCATTACGATAAAATAGCTAGAAATGTCGGATTTAGGAGAATTTTCGTAGATGTGTAGAGCAATAATCATAGAATCCATCTATGCGGTTGGATTTTTAAAACCAATTTTGCAACGAAAAAAAGTGGGCACAAGAAACCCTGCTCCTGAAATCGGGGATCACTTGAAATCCGATTCTCGTTTTGCTTTGATCACTTGAAATCAGTATCAAGCATCATGTCAGATAAGCGCAATTCAAGTTAAGCCTTTCATCAGTTGTTAACAAAATGATCGAACTCAAATGATAGAATATCCGAGCAAACTATAACTCAACTGTAGGTGAATGCATAGACTCATTCGTTATGGTTCAGTTCGATTAGCAGCCTTTTTATATTCATACATTCAGTGGCTGATGCCAATTTTTCCCATTAAAATTAAGGATTGTGTGCAACAGTGAGAATGTTTCACATGGATGTAAACATTACTTAAAGAAGATGGAGTTTCTTTAACTGGCGTGGATGTTTTTTGTTGCGACTGATTGCAGCCTGGCGGCGATCTGCTGCTGTTGCCTGATCGATGAGTGCTGCTGCGATCCTTCCATTTTCTGCTACTGTTGATTAATCTGCGCACTAGTCATCCGTGTCGTCTATCGTATCAATCTGTATCAGTTGCTGTCATGTGGTGCGTTGTATCTGTATTACTTTTGCAAGATGATTATCATATGATTTAGGGAAGTTAATGAAGCAGTCTGATCGACATCGACGAACAACGGAATTGGTGACTGACGAGCTGTTGTTCATCCTTTCTGTTTTGAGCTTGAAATGATAGCAGATATAAACACCATATTAAGAATGCAGGTGCTGAGGATAGGTGTGGGTTTGCTTAATTACTGTCACCTTTACTTGTTTGCAGTAGGAGCATGCATAGTTGTAATTATAAGCTTGGATAAACATCTCTCTGTTACGTGTTCGGTTGGAGAATAGGCCCTGGAATAAGGGGTCAATTCTCTTCCCGACACGGTTCCCAATGGTACGACTATTCCCCATTATTCCATCTTATTTCACTCTTATTTCTATCTTTATCTCACCTTACCTACCTTTATTTCACCTTATTCTCCTTATTCCTATCCTCTAGCCGAACAAAGAATAGACTCTTATTCTCCTTATTCCCCATCCTTATTCCTGCTTATTCCCGAACCGAACGCACCCTTAGAGTTGCTTGGCTGAGTTTTCAGTGGTTTCGTCATTACACTGCGTGCTCATCTGAATGTTTCAGCCATGCAGTTTGTAAATGATGTTTTGGTTGGAAATTTTTGGAACTAGATTTACGTTACAATCACTTTTAAATTTTTCATCATTTGTATCCCTCTGAGATATTGCAATATCAGTTGTGCCCCACCCTTTTTAGGAATATCATTTTCGCCTCTAACTCCTTTCACAATGATCACTTGTGCTCCCCGGGTTAGTTGTTGTTCATCTCCAACGCAAAGGATGTTAACTTTGGGGACATAAGAGGAATTAGATAAAAAATAAGGGTTAAACGGTCTTCCTCCCACTCCAGTTCCTAATGCTAAACCTTATTTGCAAATCATGCCCTATAGCTCTCTTCCTTGATGTGTCGATGCCCTTCTCATCTCATCAGCATGGTTTAAAAAAACGCGCCTCGAGGCGCAAAGGCTCTCGAGGTGAAACGGGGCATCGAGAAAACGCCCTGAGGCGACCGCCTTAGACCCCCTGGCTGAGGCGTGCGCCTCAGATGCTTGAGGCGGTCGAGGTGAGGCAAGGCGTTGAGGCGGGGCGAGGCGCTAGGTGAGGCGTGAGGGCCTTTTTCAAGTATTTTTTTAAAGGATAAAATTATTCCTATTCGTATTTTCATATGTTTATAAAGGTCTTGTTGTTGACTATATATTTATGCAAGATGAATGCTTAAATTTGACCTCTTTCATATTTATATGCTTAATTTTGACCTCTTTCATATTCATATTTACCACTAACATGCCAAATTATTTCATTGAACTCTTACTATTACATCCTTAAACATATAAAAAAGTGTATACTAATTTGAATATTCATATAAGAAAAAAAATCAACGAGACCCTCGTACTGGTCGGGTATGGTGGCACAGGAAGGACATCAGACCGTTCTTCTGAGTGCAATAGAACATATAGTTAGGATTCAAATCATATGATTCATATCAACAGGTTGGATATCTATAATGACAACTATAGCCAATCCCCTTTAGATAAAAATTTTAGCAATAGTTACACCCAATGATTTCCTTTTGGTAGGGTATAAATTCAGTAGAAAGATTTATGGCATTGACATATTCTTTTTTCATGTTCTTATCTTCGTAATATCATTATATATTACATTGTTATATACTATATGTTTGTCAGATTATATTATTTCACCAATAAATATATTTATTATATATTTTATAATTATTTTTCTATACAAACTGAGGCTTACACCTCGACCGCCTCGAGGCTACGCCTCGCCTAGCTTTCAGGAAAAACGTCTTGTTCCGCCTTTCGTTTTTTTCGAACGAGGAGGGGCTTGGAACGAGCGGCGGAGGAGACGGGGAGGAGGAGGGAGGGGTGTGCTTGACGAGGAGGATGGAGAGAGGGATGCAGGGTCGGATTGGGGGCTAGAGGAGGAGCTTGGAAGGGGCGACCGTTGCTCATAGGGGAGCTAGAGGGGGCTGGAGGAGGGGGTCTCGGAGGGGACGGTGGAGCTGGAGAAGGGGGTAGCATGGAGGAGGTCGTGGCTGGAGAAGAGGGGGTGGGGCAGAGGAGGGGGAGGTGGTCCGCAAGCTTGGAGGAGGAGGGAGTGGACCTGGAGGAAGGGGGAGGCTACGACGGCTGGCCTGCGGGAGGCTGGACTGGAGGGGGAGGTTGTGGCAAACCCTTCAACATCTATGTCCCCGACCTGTGTTTGTCATTGCTTGGGCCTGGCAGGATTGCGCCTTATGCGACGAGCTCGATCGTGATCCCAGCACGAATTAATTTCATGAGTACTCCACGTCTATATAGAGCTCCATTCTTCGTCTGTTATCTCAACCGAGATTCTTCGAATCAAAGACTATTACTTCAATTTCCCCATGTTCTCTTGAAGTTTTTGCATAGCATGCGTACAATTCTTAAGAAGTAAGATTGATTGAGTGGTTTTATGTAAACATAAGTTGAACTGTGAATGTGCAAGATCTTCCCGGGAAATGAGAAGTTTGTTTTTGCCTAAAAGAAAAGAATAACATAATTTTGTATCAACTATAACTTTTCATTTTTTTTTGTGTTCAATCTATAGTATAAAAAGGTTCTTGCAAGAATTTTGGTTGCATATAAGATGAGAATAACTCATCAGAAGTTAAGTTCCACTCAAGATTCTTGCCTTAGATCTGATCAAAAATAATGAAGAGACTCGGAACCCCATCCGGAACTATGTTCTTTGCTTCCAAGTGCCCAATCTGAAGTCTTGTGTGTACATTTGTGCCGTTATCGACCTCTGGATCCATCGTTGAGAAATTCTAGCACATTTGTGCCGATCTCCCCCACGGTGCTCCCGTCTTTCACCTTGTGCGCACAACGCATCACCGCCTTCCTTTCGACGGCGTTGCAACTGCACGGCGGCAGGATGGACACATTCTGGCCCATGTCGATGAGATCCGGGTTGCGGATGCCATTGAAGGCGGTGAGCACCTTGAAGGTGACGAAGCCATCGAAGATGTTCTACGAGATATGAAGTCGATGTCATCATTCTTCTGGACGGTGTTGATGGGACCGCCCTTGGAGGTGCCGGTGTCGATGGAGCAGTGGATGGGGATGTGGATAGCCATGGAAGCACGGACGGTGTCGTTGGGGGAGGGTGGAGGTGGGGAGGTTGATGTTGGCGGCGATGAGTTCGCGGTGGGACTTGACGTGGAAGAGGGATTGAGGGCGACGGGTAGAGGCGGATGGGCGGGAGTGAGGGGGAGGGTGTCGGGGTGTTAGAGAAGGAAAGGGGAGGGGTTAGGGGGTTTTGTTTTTTTTTATTTTTAAATTGTCATTGGATAGACTATGGTTAGATTAACTCAGTGACATGGTTGGATTAACGTGAATACTAACGAAGGGTTATGGATGTGAGATGGAGTGAATATCCAAGATTTTTTGTGTAATTCACGATTACGTGGGTTTATGATTGTAATTACGAAATTCTCATGGTTATATGTGTAAATATCCCTTTACTTAAATACATGTGTTATATTTTACAAAATTATTTTTTTTACAATGTGCAGTTTATACTTTTATAAAATTGTTAAAGTTTTTACGAATTTGATAGTGGATTTTAAAAATCTCGGGAAAGACCCACCTCGTTTGAAAGGTCCGCATATATAGGAGAAGCTTCAAATGAGGTGGGGTCTCACCATATCTATGGTGAGCCACGGTCGATTTATTCGTCTTTTTCATGCATTTTACAAATTTTTATTCCAAAAATTTAAATATAAATATAACATGTATAGTGAAATATAATTATGAAAATATTACAGAACTATTATACAGTTTTTACTAAAATGATTATAAAGTTTTTACTAAAATGATAGTAGCTTAATCTCAAGAAAAGACCCACCATGATATTTTCCTTATTTTTAACAGAGTTTGGACAAAAATGAACCATTGTTAGCGGCTAACGTCATGAATAACTAAGGGCAATGGTCGGTTCAAAGGTTAGGCAGATTTTCATCCAAAAATCATCAATCAAATACTTATGATAAAAAACAATTGTCGTGATTGATGAATTAATCTAGGAACCTCATCCTAAAGGAATATCTACTACCAAGTCAGCATGTCAACTCATTGTAATGGAAGGAAGAACTCCAGATCTCCATCACATTACTCTCTTCAAGTCTATATGGAATTCTAAGGATCTATCCTCTAGAATAAAATTGTTCTCATAGAAAAAGATTCAAGTTCATTCATCTGAAAAAGTTCAGTATACAAAATGTAAGGACCAACTACAGTAGCATAAGACCAGAGACGATTAACCAATTAAAGAAGAAGAAAATAAAATAAAAACTACCAGAAGGTTTCTCGCCAACAAAAAACCAACACCATAGTAGCTGAATGTGCCTTTCGTTTCAATTAGGTGTGCCAAAAAATCTCAAGTTCGATATTTGCTTAGATTCATCTCGCTAAAAATTATATTCAGATTCAGTTCAGAAATAAACGAAACGAACATGAACACAAGTTTAGGCTCGATTAAATAGACGAACAGAACCTTAAAATCATATATTTGCTTAGGTTAAATTCGTTAAAAGCTCGATAAACACACATATATACACATTTACACATTATTTTCGGTATAAGTGGACCTTATTTTGAGATAGGTGGATTTTATCCCATGATAAGTGGACTTTGTCTGGAGATAAGTCACTATTTACGAGATAAGTATGTTTTATCTCAGTATAAACTATTTCAAAATAAATAATCACATCATGGTTACAACATCCATCATCGTTGTCCAGTACTTTTCCCTTCTTATCCTCAAATCAAAAGAACAAGTATAAACCTAACTTATTGCAATCCCTACATTATTCATTATCTTCATCTGAATGGATATAAAATATATTATAATTATACTTTTTAAAAAAAGATGAATTAATCTATTTTTTTCAAAAGATGAAGAGTAGTTAGACAAAGGAAAAAGTGCATGAATGTTTATTCTAATTACACGCACACATATATTTCTATTTCTTTTATTTTCGTTCTTGTTAGAGAATTCCCAAGTTCAATATTCGCTTAGGTTCGATTCAATTAAAAAGATGTTCGGTTCAGATTCGGTTCGAAAATAAACGAACCGAACCTGAACACAAGTTTATGCTCGATTAAATAAACAAACCGAACTTAAGAAATGTAGGTTGGCTCAAGTTCGATTCATTTATACCCCTAGTAGCAATAATATTTTTCCAACAGTTGATTCTCCAATCCACAAAATATGATTGGAAAGATGCAATATGAACTCCACTCCAGGAACCGGATGCCTATCTTCAACAGGATAGCGAAACTCTCCATATCCATGATTTCTGCAGTTTCTCATTTACCAAAGCATCCAAATTATGAAGTCAATAACCGAAGCGGAAGCGGCTGATACCGCAAGGTTCTCTTTATTCAGATTTGTTTCTTCTGTTACTAAACACGAACCCGCTTAATGATCTGGTGGTAGAAGCAATGAGCTCCAACATCAAAGATTAGGGTTCAACCGCACCCTCCACGTTATTGATTCGACCTCGGGCGTTACATCAGATGATGGGAAATAGAAAGTAGAAACCCCCCAAGTCAAAGCGAGCCCAAAACGATACTTAACTCCATCCAACCCAAATGGTCAATGGACTTCGTAATGGACGACGAGATCTTCCACATGAAAAGGCCCCAGAGCAGCGAAGCGGCCTCGGGTTACTATTCAAGTCCCCACGACCAATCAGATCCACACGTGCCAGAGGCGCGTGCGCAACTCCGGTGATGGCGAGATGAGAGTGTGTGGGGTTTGTCTTCGGTGTTTGTTATCCACACGTAACGGGAGTCGTTGTTAAGGTAATCTGCCCATCCTTTTCGTGTGCAATAAAAAGAAAATTCGATTTATATTTTTTATTTATCAAAATTTATGTCCATGTATACGTTGGCATCCAATCCTCGAGCAATGCTTCAAATTGACGGCAACGTACGAACAGAAGGTTGCCATCACTTCCTATTTGGGAAGCTGTTTATTTCCTGAATGATTATAATATAACTCGATGATTAATGTTTGTAATGATCTGGGACAAATGCAGGAGTCGGGAAGGGGTATGGGTGTAATTTTACATCGCAATTTCGCGTGGAAAAAATCAAGGTTTTAAAAACCGGTCCGGACATTGAATCGGTTAGTCTTCGGTTTGGTCCAACCGGGTCAGACCGTCAGTTCAAACCGGTCGGACCGGTGATGATGTCATCTTGGCGTCATCATTCATATCGACTCGGAAAAAATCGGATCGGGCTTAATTTACTAATCCGACCGATCGAACTGGTTTTTTGAACCAATAAAACATGATAAATATATGTAAATATGTACATATTTACATATCAATGAAATAATCATTTAAAATGTCAAATCTTTCAACATAAAAACATGATTGTCTATTTCGAATAAAACTCTATAAAAGGTAGTCACATTCTCTAGCATTATATATGAATATAATATTGTAATGATTTATTTATAGTTGCTTCTAGAAAATTACCCCAAGAAAGTAGTGGTACAAGTTATGGATGAGCATTGGGCTGGGTCGGCCCGACCCAGCCCAAAAAGCCCGGCCCGGCCCAATCCCAAACGAACATTGGGCTGGGCTTGGGCTTAATTTTTAGGCCCGAAATTTTTTTGGGCCGGGCACGGGCTTGGCTTGGCCCAGCCCGATCCGGCCCACGGGTCCGACTCGAAGAGGGACCGAACCCTTCCCCTATCCTACACTTATGGAAACTCTCATATGTCATGCACACTCTATTCATGAATCCTATCTTCATACAATGTTTATAAATCAAGAAAGTCAGGTGTGTGGCATATGAGTTGATGATCATTGTATTTCATTTCAGAATTATTTTTTCTTAATTAGTCTATGTCTTAGATTATGGTGGTTGTTCTTGAATTTTTTAGTGTTTATTTTTTCCATCAGAATACTTTCTATTATTTAACCTTTGCCCAATACGAGCATTATGCCCATTTTTTTAACATGTAGTACCTGGTGTACCCGTTGTTGTTAATTGTGTAAACTTGGTCCACTCTTTAAATTTCTGTAACGAGATATATTTATGGTATATAACAATAAGTGGACTTGTATAAAATGAGAAATCATCTCCGGTAGAATTGAGTTTGAGTTGTTTCACAAGTATTATGGCATATGTTTTAAACAATTTTAACTCGTCTAACTTGAATTAAGATTAACTTTAAACACAAACTCAAAGTTAATAATATATAACGGGTTAAGATGGGCCGGCCCGGCCCAAGCCCGACCCGTAGGAAGGGCCTGGGCTTGGGCAGAATCAAAAAAAATTGCGGGCCTAGACCCGGCCCAAGGCCCGAAGTTTTTAATTGGGATTGGGCCTGGGTCCTTCAGGGTCCGGCCCAGCCCGGCCCATGCTCATCCCTAGTACAAGTTATATTCCAAAAAAGAGAGGGACGTAACATAAATTGTAGAATTTAAGAAGGATACAAGTGATAAAAACCATATTATTTCATTATTTAAATCTTTATTTTTTAAAAAAAATATACTAAACCATCAAATCCGTGACAACCCGATCCAACCGCCCTAGTCAACCTGATCCGACCACCGATCTGACCCGATTTTTTATTTTTTTTAAAAAATTAATTACCTAAAACCGACCGAACCGACTGAGTCGGGTCGGTTCCCGGTCCAACCGGATCGACAGACTGGTCCAATCTGATTTTTTAAACCATGGAAAAAAAACCTCGAGGTTAACTCCACGTCAGATAACCCTCCTTGCCTCGCAGCACTCGCGGGGCCCACCGTGTTCACGCGGTCTGGCCGCACCTCCCCTCGGCGGGAGCCAACGGAGGGAAAAGCCCCAAAAGAGACCCCCGGCCCATCTCCGAAAAAAAAACTATTAAAATTAATTAAAAAAAAGGACACACAAAAAAAGCAGCGGGTGGGAGCCCATACCCCTCCGATTCCCGCCACGTGTCCTTACCTCTCCCCATCACAACCGCCTGCGACAGATAGGACGGGCAGCCCCTCTCCTCCTGCCCGTTCCTCGTAATCCCGAGATCGACGGTCTGGATCCTCCCCATCTCCGCCACGGTCAGATCTCGCCGCCTTTAAGAAGCGGTGCCCCCCTCTTCCCTCCTCCTCCTCGCAGGCGGAGGCTCTCCAAGTCCCCGAAGTTACCCCCCTTTTGTCCCCATGGCCTCCCCCTTCCACTTTCCCTCCGGCTGCTTCCCTCGCTGGCGGCGGCCGGAGGGCTCCCCCTGAAGGCCATCCACCCCTCGCCGGAGTGCAGCCACGGACTCTTGCATGGCCTCGACCCTCTACGCCGCCCGGAATGAGCCAGACTGGGGCGAGAGGAAGCTGTACATGAGGAAAAACCCTAACCCTAACCTTTCCCCGGCGGCGGCGGCGGAGACCACCACCTCCTCCTCCAACCCTAACCCTAGACCGCACGCCGGACCCGAGGATTGCACGTCCTTCGTCCACCGTGGCCGCCACCGTGGTGAGACCCTCGCGGGCTCCTACGTCACCTTCAACATCACCGCCTACTCGCGATCGGAGCTCCGCGACCTGAAGAAGCGGCTCGTTTCCGAGCTTGACCGCGTCCGCGGCCTCGCTAGCTGGATCGAGTCCCGGCACCTCGGCCCCGCCACCAGATCCGACTCTGGGGGCTCCGGCGGCGGCCATCCGGAACGCGACGCTACGTCATCGTCCGCGCCCCCGGAACCCCCACGGCAGATCAAGTCGGAATTCACGAAATCTTCCGGAAGCAAACGGCCGCCTCCGCCCGCAACGATCCCCCCACGGGATGCGAAGCGTCCCACGGGATCCGACCCCTCCGCGGGGATCGCCCCGCTCATGAAGAAGTGCGGACAGATCCTAACGAAGCTTATGAAGCACAAACATGGGTGGGTCTTCAACCAGCCGGTCGATGCAATTGCTATGGGGCTTCACGACTACAACGTAATTATCAAACGCCCGATGGATCTTGGCACCGTGAAGTCGAGGCTCGACGGGAGCTTTTATGGAACACCGCTGGAATTCGCCGCAGACGTGCGGCTTACGTTCAACAATGCGCTCCTCTACAATCCGAAGGGGCACGATGTGTACATTATGGCAGAGCAGCTCCTGAGGCTGTTTGAGGATCTCTTCGGGCCTGCGAGGGAGAAGTACGAGAAACACAAGCGTGCCATTGCCAAGGAGCAGGAGGTTGAGAGGCACCGGGTCCAGATCCCGGTTGCTGAGCCCTCAAATCGGTTGCAGCCGCATACCACTGTCCCGGCTACAAGGATGCTACCCGTTGCCCCCGTACCCTCAAAGCGTGAGCCATCTCCGGTGAAGCTAGAGCCGCCTGCTTCGCAGAGGCCGGTGGCAACGCCAATGCCAGTGACACCGCATCCACAGCAGATCACAGTGCCTGTTGCCAAACCGGCTGTGGTTAAGCAGCCGAAGCCGAAGGCAAGGGATCCGAACAAGAGGGAGATGAGCTTCAAGGAGAAGCAGAAACTGAGCCAGGATCTCCAGATGATCCCCGACGAGAAGATGGATCAGATCGTCCAGATCGTGAGGAAGCGGAACCCTGATCCCGCGCTCGATGGCAATGAGATTGAGCTGGACTTTGAGGCTCTTGACACAGAGACACTCTGGGAACTTGATCGTTTCGTCAACAACTGCAAGAAGATGATCAACAAGATCAGGAGACAAGAGGCCATCTCTGCCTCGACCACCGCAGCTCCTCCTGCGCCCAAGACTGAAGAGAAGGTAATGCCAGTTGCAATTCTGCCATATACAGATCCCATTTGTTCCATCGAAATTGCGGCTTACTGTTGAGTGGTTTGGTCACCTGGCAGGTACCAGCAGCTACAGTCGGTGAGACAACACCAGAGGTCACACCTGCGAAGAAGAATCGGAGGCCAGAAGCAGGTGAGGAGGATGTCGACATCGGCGATGAGATGCCCTCCACGCACTTCCCACCCGTGGAGATCGAGAAGGACAACAGTAGCTCTAGTGATTCTAGCAGTAGCGAGGATTCATCATCTTCATCTTCTAGCGGTATATGCCATTTAACTCAATCGATCGCAACTTCCGAAGACGTGTAGTAGAAACTTACAATTGCTGTGTTGTGTCTTTGCAGATTCGGATTCGAGGAGCTCATCGGGGAGCGACTCCGACGGGGACGAGGCGCAGTCCCCGGCAGTAGGATTAAGACCGCCCCTTCCGCGGGCTTGACGAAGGGAGGGAAGGAAGGCTTTGTTGTTGTCTTTGGTACTGATGGGCGTTGTGTTGTGATTGACTTAGGAGGGGGTTGGTAATCTGTATGATATGGAGATATGAAATTGGTGATGCTCTTGTAAATACAGTAGTGTAGGAAAAAGGAGACAGAGAGAAAGTTCCAACTTCGGAGTTAGAGACTAGTGGTAGAAGAGGAAGGGGGTGCTGCTTGTGGGTCACTCGTGGATTGGGTTTTGTTTGTGAAAGCGATGAGATGAGATGTTGTTCACCCATAATCAGAATCCTCTGTTCCATTTTGAGGGCTTCTAATCTGAGGGCTTACACGCCCTGTGTGTTCTGATTCTCTACTTGCTTGTTTGGTGGTTGTGTTCTCTGTGCATTTAAGATTCAAGTATCCCTGCAAGAGGGGTTGTTGACGGATGGTCGTGGATGTTATTAATGAGGTCTAAAGTCGGAGGGGAAGAATAAAGTACCAAATTTTAACAACTGTTCTCTCGAGGGTAGAGTGCAGAGATCTCTACCATGATTGGGAGGGTTGGGGGCATATTTTGACGCAAGGTTTTAAAAATCGAATCGAACACCATGTATGGGAGGAAAATGGTCCGATCACTTGATTTTTATTCAGAAAATATAAATCAGTGAAAAGCGATCAAAATTCAGTTTGATCGTTTGAATTCATTTGAACTAATTGAATCAAACCGTCGGTTCAAGTATTTATTTTTGACAAAAAAATAATTTTCAATAAATTAACAAAATAAAAAATTTTCAAAAATACTCATAATTTAGTTCCATTTTAATTCATAATATGGATTTTTTTATCTCTTCTCCTTTACATGTGCGATGACTCATTATTGCTTGCCTTTATCTTCCCACATTGTATATTAAGTTGTCCATTTATAACAATAAGAAAGGAAGAAGATGTTTTCATAGTCATACTATGAGAAACAATAAATTAACATGGGTCATTAATTAGAGTTTAAATAGTTTTAAAATTGTTATTTTTTACACCATATATGTATTTATATAAATTTGATGAAATATGATTATTATGCACTTTTGAGTTTTTAAAGAATATTTGTATCCCTAAATTTTTAGCAATTCCACTTGTGCTCCTATATTTTAAAAAAAATCACAATATCGACCTTATGTTGGTATAAAATGGGATCACATGTGTACTAATAAAAGGCTACTACTATTGATTTTGTAATAATGCATGGGACATGCAATTGTATTAAAAATAGAGATATAAGTGTTATTGGAAAAAACCTAAGATCTGTTTGGTTACTGGGTTGGAGTGGGTTGTGGTAACCCGATGTGAATAGTAGTTGTTTGGGATGGTTATGGAGGTTGTAATAAGGAATGTGATGTGATGTCACTATGATTTGTGATGAAATTCCAACTCAAGAATAAAGAGTGGTAAACCGGGTTACCAAACGGATTGAAGAGCAAGAGTAAATAAATCCTCGAAAGATATGATGTACCATTTTTCGTATTTATTTGTATGTTATACCGGTCTAATTCGATTTGATCCGGTTGAACTGTACGAACCGAACCAATAGTACAACGGTTCGGTCTTTTCCGATTTCTTTGAACTGATGATGTCATCACTGGTTCGACTGGTCGTTCCTCATTAGTCCTACCATAAAAACCAAAATCGATACATGCTCGGTTTGATGTCCGGTTCGATTTTTAAAACCTTTCCTTAACGCGGTTAAACGAAAGATCAGGGGTTTGTGTTTAGTATGATATAATAGGTACCATATCACAATACAGTGGCTCGGAAGGAAGGGATCTGGGATTCCTTGGGTGCAACTTTTCTTGACATTCAAGTTGAGGGGTCCGATCCATTGCCACAGTTTATTTCCTGCAATGGGGACAAAGCGAAAGGAGGGAGAGGTGTGCCATGAGTTGGAAACAGCTGACCTTTGTTTTTTATTTAAAAAGGTGGATGCTTTTCTGGGATGTTGAGATGGACGAATTAAGCAGAAAGGAACGAGAAGGTGTGCGGACTGAGAAGGATGAGGACCTGAGTGCAATAACTTCAGGTGCGAAGACCCTCAGTTATCCCACTCCTCCATACTAAAAATATGACCGCCGCATCATGCCCTGCGTTTAAGGATGAAAACGAATGTGAATATATTCTTATCCGATCAGTTATTGTATTTGTTTTATATTTTTTGACATTCGTATTCGTTTTAAAATGGATGCGGATATGGATATCACTTTGACATTCGCTAATGTTCGCATATTCGTATATTCGTTTTCGAACATAAGTATAATAATATATTCATTTATAAATGTGTGTAACAATAGTTTATAATCACATTCACCATTGTTGATATAATTGTTATGAAATTACAATATATGATATATCTATTTTATGTTTAAATCATCCTAAACATGTATATTGGTAAATTATTTCTGTTATTATTCATATCCGATTCGTATTCGTTTTACATTCCTATTTGTTTTTAAGGATATGGTAACACATTTTTCACATTCATCAATATTCGTATCCACATTCGTATTTGTATTTTAAAATGAATAAAGATATGATTATACATATATTCGTATATGTATCCGATCGTTTTCATCCCTACCTGCGTTGCTAATTGCTCGGGAAGAATATCTTATCACTCAAGCTGCTAGTCCAATGGCATATAGGAAGAGATGGCGTCTCTTGCCAAGTAGGAGTATTGGAAGATATAGATTATGTAAGATAAACTCAGATGATGAAAAACAGATCTGTTGCATCATAATGCTGCACATGGTCTAGTATGTTAAACAATGTCTGTTTCTGATTGCCTTCTATTTGCAATACAAGCCCTGTGATTTATTTGGTTAGCGAGTCACTTGGCTATAGAGTTTACCTACTTGCATTCTTTCTATGTATTTCAATTGAGGATGTGGTCTTGTTATCAGTTGCATCTATGAATCACTTGGATCTTGTACATTCCGCGGCCTGTGGGAAAGGGTTGTCGATGTTGAAGAAAGGAAGGGGATAAGGAATGGTGGAATAGCAACCTTATTCCGTGGTCTGTTCTTAGGGTTGTCAGGAAAGCTCGAGTTCGATGAGCTCAACTCGGGTTCGGTTCGTTAAGAGCTCACGAGCTGGATTGGAAACCTTAATGAGCCCGAACCCGAGTTGGGTTTTATGGCTCGTTAGCTTATCGAGTTCGAGTTGGCGTTGCTCAGCTCGGAAATTAGACTCGATAACGTGTTTTCCCTCTTAATAAAAAAGTTGAAAACATATATATCGAAACTTCCACATTGAGTTTGATATAAAATAGAGGTTAACATTCTGCTTGCTCAAAAAACTACATAAAAGAGTATAAAAAATCAAAGTTACAAATGGTTTGCATAATTTAATGTATAAAATAAAACAATGACTCGTTAAGAGGTTCATGAGCTTGCTCATTTTGAGGCTCGTGAGCCAGCTCAGAAACTCATGACTCGATAAGAGGCTCGTGAGCCAGCTCATTTTGAGGCTCGTAAGCCAGCTCAGAAACTCGTGGCTCGATAAGAGGCTCGTAAGTCAGCTCGAACTCGACGAGATCGAGTTGGTGATCCAGGGCTCGACCCTTATTGAGCTCGAGTTCGAGCCTTAGGTTTTTATCGAGTCTGAGTTGAGGCCAACTTGGCTCGTTGAACTCGATAGACATCCCTATATGTTCCACATCCCAATGGGCCCTTAGGGTCAGCTATATTCTCTCATGATTCCATATGATTTTCACCATCCTCTTTTCTCCTTACTAGCTTGCTAACGATTTTGTGGATATGGACAAAGTTTGGATACCTGCTCAACAAGCGACAATACTCATTCCAACATAGAAAGATGAAGTACATGAAGTTAGGATCATGACTCGATGAGAAATGAGTAGTTTGTTAATTTGGTTTGTTTCAATAAATCCATGCCTCGACTAAGAGTTCTTGGGGATTGCAAAACTACTAGGGGGTGAATAACAGCATCTAATTTTTTTATGGTAGTTTAAAACAAAGTGCGGAATTTAAAGAATATAGATAAGCAAATCAAGTATCCATTTACAATGCATAGAGATGTTTACGTGGAAATCCAAGCACGACCTAAGTCTTCTTGACATTATTTTATTATATCTAACCTTTGAAGAATTTTTAGTTAATACAAGCTAGTCATAAAAAATAATAAAAGACTTCATTTCAACCATCTATCTAGTGGCAATTAGTCCTTCTCACTTTCAAAGTTTGTGAAAAAAATACAGTAGATGTACTTTTTAATGTATTTTATCGTCCAATGACCTGAAGAATTAGTGCATCTACTGCTAAAGATCCAAAAATATTAGAAATATTATGAAAATCATTAAAGAATTCATAATACATAAAGAAATGGTGTTTTGAGAAGGTTGGAGGTGTGGTTTTATGGAAATTTACTTTCCTACTTTTATCTCTAAATTTTGATGCCAACTCCCATTTCTCAAGTTCCTTTATATTCCCCTTGTTTTGCCTTTACAATGAATTTTTGTATTTTTATTTTATTTTCCTATTTTCTTTGATTTAAAAACTCAAAAACTCAAAATCACACAAATATATTTTCCCATAATTTTGTTATAACTTCTTCCACTAAAAATCTATTTAATATATATTTCCCCTGACATATGTTTTCTTTTCTTTATATATTTAATGTGATTTTAAATCAAATAAAAAATAGCAAATAACAAATAAGAGGAATTAAAAATCTAAACAAAAAAGGTATTAAAATTTAAAAAAAAACTAAAAATCGTAAAAAAAACAAATGCATTCAGATACACCAGTGAACCCCATATTATGTATGGATTTCTCGACCCAAATATCGGCTTTTCTCCTTGAGTTAAACCCTCGGGCTAGCCTAGGTTAAAAATACACTTCACCCTTGCACATATGAATATGATTACATATATCTCTTTTGTTTTTATCAGTTGATTCCATATACTGCTATGATTGGTACTAGATTATTACTACCACGTAAGGAAAAAGTTATATCACAGATGAGGCGAGAGCAAGTGCATGTTGATGAACCACGTTTTCACTGCTTTAATAGTCGTGTATTTTGTTGTAGTACACATGGTGAAATTGATCTATGCAAAGTCCACACCTTCAAATATGTGAAAATTATTTTACTTGACAAGATACCAATGTCGAACATAGGGACACGAGCCTCCTCGTCTATTCATCAAAAATTATTGATTAAATAATGAATGATTAAATTCTCAGGTCTAGGTCTTCATATGTAATTATTATGCATGACATAGAATGATATGCAAATACATTATGCACACAGAATAATGCAGACATCAATTAATATCATGCATGCATTCTTATTTATTTTTATGCAGTTAAAATTATATGTAATGTGTATGTTATGCAACAGATAACCATGCATGAAATCATGTACAAATATGCCCTAATAATATGCAAGTCAATGGGAAATAAAAGATAAGTTAATTTTCAAGATAAATTGAGCATTAAAATTGAAATCAAGCATATATTAATGGCAAATAATTAGAGAGAAAAATACACTATTTATCATCAAAAATTGGCACATTTAATTAAGTGTAAAAATGAGAAATTAGTTATGCCATTATATAGAGCATAAAAGTAGCAAAACGAAATCAAAATCAACTAAATTAGAGTCCAGATGCTCATGATATTCACTAAAAAGTCTAGGAGCATAAATACAACAAAAACATGAAAATAAATGGATAAATAATCACAAATGTACATCTGAAGGGGTTTGTTTGTAATAATCAAAACATGGAGGGGCCTCCCTATAAAATACCCTAGCTGCGCACATGAGGCACGTGCTTGGAGGACTTAGATGCAATATTTAGGAGCCGACATGTCTCTTCTGTAAATAACCCAGCTCCTCACTTGTGGAGCACGTGGGACTAGGTTCGGTAGGGATGCAGCTTTGGGAGGCACGTAGTTGGTGATAGTGCCTTGGGGAATGGCTTGGTGGCCTCGAGCCTTGTGTTTCGGCCGGGGAGGTGTGGCTCTCGTTGGGTCGTTAGATGGATATCGTAGGTGCCCAATCGAATGACACTTGTACATCCTGGCTCCTCCTCCTTTGTTTCCTGATGGCGATAATCGAGCTCCAACGAAACACCTAAAGCTCCACCTCATCCCTCCATCCACGCTAGAGCTTTGAGTAGATCCATGGAGTGTGGGCGATGAAGATTCGACGAAGATGGAGGCGCATAACCTCCTAAAATGGGCAGGTGATGGATGCTCGTCGGAGACTTGGCTCTCGAACGGAACTGCTTCGGAGCTTCCGGCATTGAAGCAAAGGGTACCTGCAAGGTTAGGAATAGCCGATGCGGTGGCATGTGTGTTAAGTACGGTGAACGGAGGCCTTTGCGAGGGAGGAGGATGTGGAGGCTTGATGCTTCTTCCTGCCTTGAGGACGGAGTGAAGAGGGGGTTTCGAAGGAGAGAGAAGTTGGCATGAAGAATAGGATTGCATGGAAAAGATGGGGATGTGATATGTGATCGAATAAGAGTGGAGTACGTGTGTTGGATTAAATATGAGAAAACAAGGGAAAAAAATCATACGAGCGTACCTGAAGGGATCGAAGAGGAAGAATGGCGATGTGAGGGCTTGGGTTGAGCTTTTGATGAAGCTCTAGTCATCGCTCGGATCTGGGCAGCCATGCTGGAGAGCTCATCAATTGTTGAAGACGTTGCGACATAGTTGAGGTAGGCGTGAGTCAAAACCTGAAAGCGCAACCATCGTCGTGCTTCAATTCTGCCTCCCCCTGTCACAAGTAGTGGACGAAGGCTAGGCGGGGCCTTCGTGGATTGGAAGACGAAGTGTGACGGGGGCGGAGCGGGGATATTTGAAGGTGGAGTTTCGGCAGTTACAAGTGGTGGACGCAAGATTTGAAATGAGTAAACAGTATCCCTAAAAGGTCGGAAGTGGGGTAATGAATGTATGGAGAGGATGTCGGGTGAGAGGGCTATGTGGGAGCAGTGTTAGGGATCAGAGAGTTGGAGAGGTTGTGAGGCTAAAATGGAAGCGGAGCGAGGTATACAAAGTGAAACGGCTTGGATGGAGGAGGGAGACAAGCAGGGACTGTTGGATCTCACGATCCAACGGTCCAGGTGTGAGCGCAGAGGAGAGGGTGAGATCATATCAGTAGATCTGATCAATTAGTAGAGATTTAGGCGTGGGCATGTGGTGGGGATGGAGTTGTAAGTTGCATCCCGACAGTGGAGGTGCTTTAGGTGATGTGGAGGAACATGTACCATTGGAGGATATGTCATCCAGTGGTTGTGATGGAAGTGGAGATGGGTGGATGAGATAAATCAAGAGGATGTGATCTGACGATGGAGGGAAGAAGGTGGATGAGCGACTAGGATGGAGGCGGGCATAGGATGATCGGACGATCGTGGAGGATGGGGGTGGCACAAGGAGGAGCGGCCACGTGGGCGACCTACAGGGTGGCATGTGGTCGCACCTGATTATTCAAAAAAATATGAAAAGAATAGAAATTAAGAAAGAAATAAAAGGAGGCAAAATTAACAAAAAGTCAAAACATGAAAGTTGAAGATACCAAGGAGTCTACAAGTTTCATATTGAACAAAAGTCAAAAGAAGTCAACTGCACATGGAAATATTTTTGAAAGTATTTTTAATGGATAAAAACACTTGATTTTAATTGCTTTGATATTTTTGTATTTTTAATTTCTTTTTAAGATAAAAATAAATATATACAAAATTTAATCTAATTTAAGGGGTTTAAAATAAAGAAAAATGATGAAAATATTAGGAATAAATATAAAATAGTTAGGGTTAGGGTTAATTAAAGGGCAGATGATTATTGCTAAAGATGCGGAATAAATGAAGATTTGCAATGAAGTTCTTATTCTTCGAGGATAAAAAGAGAGAATAGTGATCATTTAAATTTCGATTCTTCTCCATTGTTATTTTATAATATCTAATATCTCATATGTTATAAAGCATCAAAGAAGAAGATCGAGTAGAGAACATGGAACTTGACACTAGAGAAGCTACTAATTGGACAATGCTATGTCATTCAAATCGATACATGAGCTCATCGTTATTCTTTATATGTCATTATTCTTTATATATGAATATGTTGACATGTTATTATGGTTCATCACAATGGAAATACGATTATGGTAAACATCAAAAACAAGTTGGTGGCCATAATATGACATTGTGACCAACTCCCAGAGCGTGAGACACGTGCATTATACATTGAGGTAAAATGATGGCCATTGCATAGTTTCATATACACTAAATAATTAATAATATTTCTATTGTTTATAGATGTTTGATAACATTACACATGATAGGTACCTCAACAAGGTGTCAAAAGGGATGCGTCAAGAGGACTGGAGAGAGTTTTGTCGATGGAAACCTACTCTGATGCCAAGGCAGGAGATCGATTTTATGATGGTTAGGGAGTTAGATATTTCTTAGAGTGTGGCCAATTTTATTTTACTTGGAGTAAGACAAAGGTCGAAAACAAGGAAGCAATTACATATCTAAAGATTAACTAAGTAAGTTCAGATGATAGATTTTCAGAGAGAATGTTTTTATATTTTTTACAGAAATAAATGATCCGATGCAAATTTGACCAAGTTTATAGGTTAATTAAGAATTTTCTAATCAAATTTAGTCCATAAATTATGAAACTTGATCAGAATGTCAAACTATGCAAGATTACCCTAATGTGAGTTTCTGGGATTTTCTGATGAGAAATGACTTTTTTGTGATTTTTTAACTGTAAACGAGGAGACTTAAAGTAATTGAATTTTAATAAATCCTAAACAAAAGTATTTTCCAGAATGAAAATTATCCTAAATGGTTCTTAATGAGATGAATCTAGGACAACTTTAAAATCGAAAAATCGAAAAATCGATTTTGTAAGGGCTCATTTTTCAACAAGTTGTTTCATCGGAAAAATCGATTCCACGAAGGCTCATTTTTGGGTGAGCCGAATCTTTTGAATTTGATCTTGATTTGTAGAAAACTAAGTGATCACTAATTAAAAAATGAGTAGAGTGAAATCGAACATTTTGTGTGAGAGATACCAATATTTATGGCTTTTTATCTTGGAATTAGGATTTGAATTTTTTTACATATATACACAGATAATATTTTTTAGGATTTTTTGTTGATTAAAATTAGGGATATGTACATAGTGCAACTGGTTTCATATCAATTGGAGTTGTGTGAATTAACTAAAAATGGGTGAAGTTATGTGAGTATTTATAAGTGAATATGAATACATAATGAAAATGCTAATTTATACTTTTTTTTACAAGGATATGAATGCTAATTATGAGTTATAAATACCTAAATGTATCTAACTACTCAGCACGAAGCTCTATTTTTAGCTAATTAAAGTGATGAATCATAGATTCATTAGGGGATACTAAACAATTAAGGAAAGTCTTCCCTAACGGTCTCAAGACCATGAGGAAAGCTCAATCACTCGTTCCGTTGATAGATCGTCAAGGAATGTATTCCCTAATTATCCTAAACAACAACTAAGAATGGTTAATATTTCCTAATGATCTGAATATGATTGTTAGAAATGTTATTCGTGATATATGTGATAGATGTTTCTAATGGTTTTAGCCTATATTCCGTAATATATTCCGGAAATGCCAGCATTCTCATAGACTTATAGTGAATGAAACTTGAGGTTTGCATATTATATATTGGTATGAATATTACCTAAGGTAGAAATTTCAAAAAACTTTAATTATCCTAATAGAATTATTTTGAGGAAGTACACATGAATAAGGTCAATCTTGTCATATCACGCTTGGAGATGGAGATGATTTCTTTTTTTCTTCTCCCTCTATCCTTATCTCGTAGGTATAGCATTTAGATCAATAGAGAATTTTCTCCTACGTATAAATTAATATTATTACATTCCAATTTGTTCCGCATATTTCTTAAGGAAAATCTTGAATTTGATTTAAAATATGGAGATGATTCCTTATACCTCACCACATACTATCTAACATACACTTTGTTATAAATTAGATTAAATATTACATATTATGTTGAAGTTGTCACTATGTTTATCTTAATCCACAAAAAAGAACAGTTTACTGGATATCGAGATATCTTTGTGGCACTAGTAAAGTAAATAATACATCTTTTGAGTGAGCTCCATAAACTGACATGAGAAGTGACATTAAGGCCATGTTCGTTTGGAGAATAAGCATTGGAATAAGGGATTAATTCCATGTCCGATGAGGTTCCCAAGAGTACGCTATTTCCATCCACATCCCATTATTTCACATTATTATACTCTTATTCCTATCTTTATTCCACCTTACCTAACCTTATTGCACCATATTCTCCTTATTCTTATCTTTCCAGTCGAACAGAGAATAGACACTTACTCTCCTTATTCCACATCTTTATTCCTGCTTATTCCCGAATTGAACGTCCCCTAATGATATACGATTTATAACTTGATGAAATATACAAGTGGTGGTGTCCATGGTTAAGGTTGTGAAAGTATGTAGCGTTCTTTATTATATACATAGAAATATTAGATGCTACAAAAGTAGTCAAAGAACTCTTCTAAACCTGTTCATGGATAAACTTATTTCTTTTCAAGATAAGCATATCATTTATTGAGAAAATCCATATGCAATTCACCTTAACAAGAGGTCTACTTCCATACATGATCAAAACACATTGATATTAGAAATCATTAAAAACATGGAGGTGTGTTGGGACCAAAGCAACTTGCACTTGATAAGATCTACTGCATGATAACGGTGATGATATGATGACGAAGTATTTACCGCTTAAGAAGTTTGAGAGATGTTCTTCTATCACATGTTTGGAGTAGTTCCTACATTATCATTTTGTGTATGTGTGGTGGTGGGGGTGTTATGGGTCTCTCACATTTTTTCCAATTATTCTCATATTTGAAAGAAGGTTTTGAGGAACCCATCATACCATTAGAGAAAAGAATCGAGTTATGATACAATAAGGTATGAGGAAGTCCAGTATTGAAGTGGTTAATGGTTCCAGAGGACCGGTTGATGGGGCAATAAAATATATCCAATCTTGCCCAGGTTTGTGGAACAACAATCCGTCCAAGTGTACATAAGATTTAAAAATTTTAATCTCTGGTCGATGATAGATGTCAAGCCATTCCTAAAGTTGGGGGATGGGGTGTTCTTGAAGCATTACTGAATATCTATTAGGGTGCGTTTGGTTTGTGGGTAATTGATGAAGCCACATTTCATCATCTTTATTCTATCATTTTGACCTCAAAAATCCTAGCAAATGCGTGTAAATACCATTAATTTCAGCATCTTAGCATTCATGCATGTGCATATAAATAGTGTATAAAATATTGTAATTAAAGCCAAAATTATAGAATAAATAAAAGAAAAGAAAAAGAGTAAAATATTGTAAATATTTTATGATCCGAAACCCCGAGACCTAGGCATCTCGATGAATAGGTCGACCAGGAATAAAGTAGGGGGAGATAAGGGTCAAAAATACAATAAAAATACCTTTCATTCTTTATTCATTTTGGGACCTATTTTTGGTTCCACTTTTTATACCTCAAATAAAGAAACTTTGTACATGAAAGTTGTAGATAATTAAATAAATAAAAATACAAAATTGATTTCATCCAAAAATAATGTATAGATAAAAGTTATGATCTGAATAAGATTCCAGAATCCCAACTTCCCAGACCCGTATCTCTCAAATAAAAACTCATAATGCATCAAACTCACATTTAATTGTATATAGTTTAAATATTGGCAGTTGTTTCGCATTTGGCGAAGCTACGGTTTGAAAGTTGAGTTTTAGACCACTATTGTATACTTGTACAGATTAAATTAATTCATTTTATTATTTATTCATTATCTTATAATTTTATGTTTTTATAATTTTGTAAATATTATTTATAATATATATGTACATCAAAACAGGAATAAAAACCTAAAGAAAATACAAAAATAAAATACTTGTTTATAATACGTAGGTATAATACCTATACATATACCGGTATATTTAATACTCGTATTTTATTAAGTGTACAAAACACTTCAGAAACATAAAATAAAAATATATTTAAGTGAATAAAAATACTTTATAAATTTATAAAAAAATAAATAAATTAAATGAACAAAATAAAAATAAAATATTAAAATATATAGAGAAATATACCTATATAGCCTATAAAAGGTAACTTGTATTTTTATACCTCTAAAAAATAAATAAAAATCACCATAAAATAATTTATAAAATAATAAACATTTTTTATTAAATAACCTAAAATTAATAAAAATTATTTCCTATTTTTAAATGAATTTATAAAACATTTCTCGGGGATTTTTCCTGGTTGGTCCACGTGGACCAACCAGTCTACGTTGACCGGCGGGTCAACTGGCCGTCCCCCACCTCTGCGCCCGTGTCAGACCTCGTTGCGCTCCCTCTTTCTCGATTTTTTCGAGGACAAAACTTGCATCTATTCGTGTCAATCCCTGAAAGACTTTTGTTCCTCGTTGAAACCTCTTTCGCGCCCTAGTCTCTCCTAGGGCCGAGGAGCGGCGATTCGAGCCATCTTCCTCGGCCTTTGGGGCGTCAGAACCACATTGTCAAACCATACAAATGGACATCCCGACTTTCGAGCCATTTTTCGAACCCCTCTTCCATAGGCTTAGCTCCCCCTTTGGTGCCGAATCGCATCAGGAAGGTGACAGCTTCCCGTGGAGCACTTCAGCTCTGCTGAGCAACGCCAGAGGCGGCTCCAAGCACCTCCGCCTTCTCGCCGGCGTAGAGGTATCTCCCTCTGGCTCCGGCCATCGAGGCAACCCTTGTTCCCATTCATTTTTCCTTGCATTTCATTCGCCATGTCCTTAGGAGTAAAACCCCCAAAGAAATTTTACGTTTCATCCCTCCAATCAACCAATCGATTACCTCGTCGAAGTGCACCTCCGGCCGAGCCCCTTCACGCCGCTTCACGCCGCCACTCCCAATCTGCGGGGTCCACGCATTTTGCCCTGGACCCTCTCACTCTTTTCTGCAGGTATTTGGACTTCAACGAGCGCCTGGGAGGTCGTTTTGACCCTTGCCGGAGACCCCCGAAGCTCCCCTGCTCCGCCGTCGTCTCCAGTGAGCTCCGATCATCATCGGAGCATTTTGGACCCTCCAGCATCTAGAGCAAGCCGCCAGGAGCCTCCAGGCCATTTTTGAAGCTCCGAGATCGTCGGAGGTCGGAGTTGGAGCTCAGGGAAGTTTGCCTCGCCGGTACTCCTCCCCTGTTCTTGCTCCACTCCTCCGCGCCGTTGGATCGAGGTCGAGGCTCCAGGCGCACGTCGACCGTTGGAACCTCCCGCACAGCCATCTTCAGATCGAGCCGAAGGATCTAATCGCCGCCGTCCATCCGTGAAGCGTCATCGGCCGTCCAGAACGTGCCACGTGTCAAGTGGCCTTTTCATCGTCATTGGATCGCGCGCAAAGGGGTATTTTGCACGTTCACTCCACGCATTTTTATATTTACTTTTAGTCCAAAAACTTTCATCTGTAGTTTAATTATTATTGTAATATTTGCATACAGACTCCTTAAGTTTACATATTTGCACTTAGGTCCTATCCACGTCACCTCACGTGCCCGTGCGCGTGAGGGGGATGGGTATTTTGCATAGGACCCCCTTCGGGTGTGGTTATTTCGTCTTAGTCCAGGAATTTTGAAATCAAGTGTAAAATTTTTGGGTATTTTGCGTACAAGCCCCAGGGATTTTTGTATATTGCATTTAGGTCCTCTCCAAGCGCGTGCTAGTCACGCGTAGGGTTGGGAAATTTACACTCGTGTCCTAGCGGCTTTGGTTATTTATATTAACTCCTGGAAAAAGATTTATTAGTTATAAAGTTTGCGTGAAAATTGCACTCTTGCCCTTGTATGATTGCTTATTTACATATATGCCCTTGCTAGTAGTGCAGTTTCTCTTTGTTGTTTGTATTTATCCCTTGCATCTATAAATTGCTAAAAATCACCAAAAAATTAGGTTAAGTTTTTGTTTGCTTGCTCATTCACGTCATATTTTTGTTTTATATTTTTATTGCATTTTCATAATTATTAGAAATCTAAAACATGCATTTTCAGCACTGTTTGCATTAGAAAATCCATAAAAATTAGTAAAAGTTTTTGAAAAATTCCAAAGAAATTATATTTTGAGTATCTTATCATATTTTAGTTTCATTCCAAAAATCATTAAAAATTTCAAAATAAAAACCTTAAAAATTAGAAAACTCCTAAAAGCTTCATAAAAATCTAAAAAAATCTAGAAAAATCTTAAAAATACAAACTCAGTTTCTGGTGTTTCCTTATTGTATTGACTTTATTTTAAAATTAATTTGAGGAATTTTGGATACTATTTGACATTTTAACCCTCATTTTAATTTCGGCCAGTAGCTCAGTTCACTGTTTTCTAGTGTTTTGACTTTTAAAGAAGACCAAAAAATTCATAAAAATCTCTAAAAATCACAAAAACGTTATAAAATTATAAAAAGACCAAAAACATTTGATTTCCTGATTTTTGAGCATTTTTCCTTTTTTTTATAAATCCTCCGTCTTATCTTTTCTTATACTATATATATATTCTATTATTGAAAAAGAAAATATAAAAATATAATTAAATACAAAAAGAAATATAAAATCAGTAAATTAAAAATCAAAATACAAAAATATAAAATCAAAAAATTAAATAAAAAATATAAAAATTCAAAACCCGTAAAAATTTGCATACTTGTAGACAATTGAACACATCACATTTTGCACATTTTGCTTGATCTATCTTGCTTGCTCCCTGAGTTTGACACTCTACACATACTTGCACTATACACATTTTTGTAGAGTTAATAATAAATTTGACTCGACATATGTTTCTTATTTCTTGATTTATATTGTGGATTCATTGTTGATTAATTAGGGTTTCTTGCAGGTCGCCACAGCGACTTTGTCTCCGCCTTGTATGAGACATCTTTAGACTTGCGAAAAACCCTAGTTATCAGTTATATGAGTGAGCATAATCTTTTTTTGTGTATTTTGATGTTTGGTTGGTGGGTTTAGAGTTGAGAGGTTTTTGTGATGTGATTGTATTGAAATTCGAACAACTTGGTAGTTATTGTGATATGATTGTATTGAAATCTGAAAAAGCGGGTAGTTGTTATAATGTGATTGTATCGAAGTTTGGAATAGTGAGTAAAAGTTGAGTATTTTATAATTTTTAGATGAAATGATGATATAATATATATATTTTGATGGAGAGAGAGAGAGAGAGTGGGCCCAAAAAAGGGGTAGAGAAATAGGTTTTGAGGGTATCCCCCAAACGAACGTGGTCTTAGAGAGTGTTTGGTTCGGAGGTTAGCTGACAGAGTGTAGCCCATCTCAAAAGTGGGTTATCTGCTAGACAATCTGTTTTGTGTTTTGGTGTTTGGATAGATGATTTTACTGTTGCAAGAGTTTGTTGTAATGTGATTGTATTAAAGTTTGTACAAAAATGATTAGAAGTTGAGTATTTTATAATTTTTAGATGACCAAAATTGTATACTACAATATTTTTTGTTGGGATGGATGAAAGAGAAATATGTACTTTGATATATTAAATGAGAGTGTGAGTTTTTCAAGTGGACCTCACATGGTGGAGAATAAAAAATAGATGGCAGTGCCTAGGGTTGGAAAAGGGAGTTTTGGGGATTTTTTTTGGGAAAAATAGGGTGTTTTTGGGGGGAAATCCGAAAACCCGAGGGTAACCTCCAACATGAACACACTCTTAGAGCATTGAGAGGTGATGTTAAATTCTCTCGTGACGAAATGGTTGGGGTAAGCATATATTGTCGATGGAGTGTAGCATCTCAACTCATATTTGTCCCTCTAGTTGGTAAGGCCATAGATATTACCCTAATATCCCTAAAGGCTCCATAAGCAAAATGTGAAATGGTCTCTCTTTCAATGACTGAGAAGGGCATGGCATCAATATTTGTCGAGTTCCATAGCCTAATGAGTAATACCTCAACCATCAAATATAGTCTCACATTGGAAATTCAGAAGTGTGGGTGTTGATTATAAGTGGTTGGGGTTACTACTTGACAACTTGAGCTTAAACATTTTGGTGGTTTTCAATAGATCCAACTGGGTCAGTACTTAACAAGTTATCATGGTCAGTTTTTCTCGTTAACGAATCCAGAACCTAAGCCCGTGTTGTTGCAAATAGATATCATAGGCAATCTCCCTCTAATCGTGCAAATGGATATTGGCGTGGTGGAGCCACCCTACAAAGAGATACGGAAAATACTAACTGAAATAAGTGATGGATTATTTCACAACAAGGATATTATAAATATAAGTGGGGAGGTTTTAACACCTCAGCTCCCAACATAACCCAACATCGGAAACTCGCGAAGTGTGAGTGTTGGTTATAAGTGGTGGGGGATTATTACTTGACAACTTGTATTTAAGCATTTTGGGTGGTTGTCAACATATCCAATTGAGTATGCATCCAACAAGTTGCCAATGCCATTTTTCATCATTAACGGACCATGGACCTAAGTTCGGGACGTAACATCATGAGTCCACCACTCCTGCCTTCAGAAGGTTTGCAGCAAGGGTGTTAGAAAAATCTCGAATTCAATATTCTCTCAGGTTTGATTCGTTAAAAGTTTGATTCGGATTCGTTTCGAAATAAATGAGCTATATAGGTGATTTTAGTGATTAGTTCATGTATTTAGAGTTACGAAGATATGTTTAAAATTTTAAACTTCCATGAGCGTGCATAAAACATAGTTTTTAGAATTTAATTTCGGAAAAATATAATGACATGCTAATTAATTAGATGTTAAAAAATCTAAGTCATACTTGTGCATATGGAGTAAAACAATCATTCAAATGGTGTATTGATAAACCATTAAATTTAACAACCTATATTTTAGCTCCAACTATTAAAACAAGCAAAGTGCAAACATTTGGGCATTTCAACCTATTTTTTGAAATTAACCATACACAAAAAAGAGATTCACAATCATCTACAACCATTAAATTTCATCTCCATGCTTTGAAAGATAACTTGACCATATAGAACAAGCCTGACATTAAACCAAGAAACATGTGTTAACCTTTAGGTTAGAGTATAGAAATAAATGTGTGTGCCTTATTGATTTAGCCGAGATTCGGTGGTCTTAAGTTCCACACAAAGCGGGAACTCAGTCGAAGCGTTGACCATGCAAAATCTCAACTAAAGTCAACAATTAACCCACAATCAAATGATTCAAACAATGAAAATCGATGTGAAGTTAAAATTTATTTTTAACTCTACAAACAAGGCGTATAGGTGTAAGTATGTATAGAGTTCGAACACAGGGAGCAAGGCAGGATAGATCAAGCTAAGTGCAAAATGTGATGTGATTGTGATCAATGTCTACACTATGCAATGCCAATGTTTTTGTGGGTTTTAGTTTTATATTTTTTTATTTTATTTTTAATTTTTAATTTTGGATTTTGGATTTTCTTTTTACTGATTGTGTATTTTCTTTTTATACTTTATAGTTTTGTATTTGCTTTTTTTCAATAATAGAGTATATATACAATATAAGAGAAAGAAGGGATAATGTATTTATAAAAATAGGTAGAAATAGTCGAAAATCAGGGAATAAAATGTTTTTGGTCTTTTTATATTTTTAAGGTGTTTTTATGATTTTTGGGGAATTTTCAGAATGTTATTGGTATTTTAAAAATGTAAAAAAGGAAACAGTGAATAAACTGTTGGTTGAAAGTAAAATAGGAATGAAAAATATCAAACAGCCACAAAATTTTCCCAAATTAATTTTAGAATAAGGCACTAAAATAGGTAAAACACAGAGCCTGAGTTTATATTTTTTTGATTTTTCTAGAATTTTATAGATTTTTATGAAGTTTATAGGTGTTCTCTAATTTTTAAGGTTTTCCTTACGAAATTTTTAGTGGTTTTCGGACTGACACTAAAATATGATGAAACACACAAAATTTATTTTTTTTGGAATTTTTCAAAACATTTTGCTAATTTTTATGGGTTTTCTAATGCAAACAGTAAGAGAAATGCATGTTTTTGATTTTTAATAAATATTAAAATGCAACAAAAATGCAATGCAAAAATATGGCGTGAATGAGCAAGTTAACGGGAGCTTATGCAATTTTTTTGGTAATTTTTAGAGTCAATATGATGCGTGAAATAAATAGAGCAAGCAAGCAAAAACATATGGCCTAGCAGGAGTATATGTACAAATATCAAAATATCCAGAGGCACATTTGCAATTTCTCCACAAAATTTTACACTAATTAAGCAACTTAATGGACCATTTACCAATAGCCAAACCCGGGAGGGTATAGCTGCAAAATGCCCACCAAAACGCGTGACATGCACGCGCCTGGGAAGGACCCAACTGTAATTTTCAAAACCTCGGGGGCTAAGTTGCAATGTTTCCAAAACCTTTACACTACAATTAAACGTTCGGGTACTGAAGAGAAATACACCAATGGCCGAGGGCCTCGCTGCAAAAAGCCACGCGCCTCACGTGAACAGGTCACGTGAGGTGACGTGGTAGAGGTCCTAAGCGTAATATGTGGAGAGCATAAGGATCTTGAGTTAAATTTTACAAAACTTTTTACACAGCAGATGAAAGTTTATGTGTTGCAAAATAAACTACAAAAATGCCAGGGGTGGAGTCGCAAAATATCCAAGGCTGAGGCGGGGACGGACGACGGATGAAGCTTCACTTGGCCACGTGTCCGCGCCTCGTCGAGCGATGACGGTTGGGCTCCAACGGCGGCGATTAGATCGCACTCAGGGAATCAACGACCCAGGCATCACGAGATCCAACGGCAGCTGTAGGCCCTGGAGATCCTCGTGGATCAGACGATCACGAGCGAGGGAGCAAGAACTGGAATGAACACCGTGCCTGGCATACTTCTAGCTCTCCCCCCTCGCACTCCGGCGGTGGTTGGCGGTACGGCGAGGCTCAAAAGACTCCTGGCGGGCTGCTCTATCGGCTGGAGGTCTTCGAAGGGCCCGAGGACGTCTGGCGCGCACTGATGAATCCACATTTCATCATCTTTATTCTATCATTTTGGCACCAAAAACCCTAGCAAATGCCTGTAAATAGCATTAAAACCACCATCTTAGCATTCATGCATGTGCATTTCAATAGTGTATAAAACACTGTAATTAAGGCCAAAATTATAGAATAAATAAAGAAAAGAAAAAGAATAAAATATTGTAAATATTTTATGACCCAAAACCCCCGAGACCTAGGCATCTTGATGAAAAGGTCGACAAGGAATAAAGTAGGGGGAGATAAGGTCAGAATCACAGAGAAAATACCTATACATTCTATTCATTCTTTATTTATTTTGGGACCTATCTTTGGTTCCACTTTTTGTACATCAAATGAAGAAACCTTGTACATGAAAGTTGTAGATAATTTCATAAAGAAAAAGACAAAATTGATTTCACAGAAAAAGAAGGTACAGATAAAAAGATATGGTCTGAATAAGAATCCAAAATCCCAACTTCCCAGACTCGTATCTCACAAACGACAAATCCAAATGCAGTGTACTCACCTTTAATTGTATATAGAATAAAATAATCTACCCAATGGTGGTGGTTTCGCATTTGGCGGAGCTACGGTCTGAAAGTTGAGTTTTGAACCCCTGTTGTATACCTATACTGAATAAAATATTCAATTTATTCTTTATTCATTATTTATTAATTTTTATATTTTATAATTTTGTAAATATTACTTATAGTATATATGTGCATTAAAATCGAAATAAAATGCAAAGAAAAATAAAAATAAAAATACTTGTACAAATACTACATAGGTATACTATATACACTTGTACCTATACAGAATACACTTGTATTTTATTAAATATCCAAAACATCTTAGAAAAATTAAACAAAAATATATTTATGTATATAAAAGTATGTTATAATTTTACAAAATCAAAAATAAAAATAATAATATTAAAAATAAATAAAATAAAATCAAATATCAAAACTTACAGGTATTATACCTATATAGGGTTAAAAAGGTAACTTGTAAAAGTTTAAGTCTTAAAAATAAATAAAAATTAGAATAAAATACTACATAAAATTTTGAACATTTTTTATTTTATAACTTTTATTCAATTCGGTCATTTAATATTTTAAATTGAATTAACAAAGTTTTTTTTAGGGTTTTTCCTGGTTGGTCCACGTGGACCAACCAGGGGGCAGTCAGCGTTGACTCGGGTCAACTGCCTGCCCTACACCCTGTAGGCTTTGTCAGAGCCACTTTTGACCCCGATTTCTCCATTTTTTTCGAGGCAAGAGCTTTCACCCTTTCGATCCGATTCCTTCTGAGATCTTCTTCCTCGTTCATCCCTCTTGCCCGCCAGATGATTGCATCGGGCTGTGCATCAATGGGGAGCTCCAGGCCCCTCGATCTTTCCACCCGTTCGTCAACCCCTTAAAACTTCGCCTTTGACCCCATTTGAAAATTGAACCGCATTCCATACAGATCCAAGCCCCTTCGGTCGTGCTAGAGCACCTGGAGGTGACAGCTCCTGGTTCCACACCTTCGAGGAGGCGCAGCGAGCGATCTGGGCGCGTTCCACCACCTCCGGCGGTCGACCCCCGTGAGGTATATTCCCTCTGGCCATTGGCCATCGAGGTTGCGATCCATCCCATTTTCATCCCCCTTTCATCCCTGTTAGTCTTAGGATTATTTTCCCCTTCTTGCCGACTCGAATCGACCACTCGTTCGCCCAATCGATCATCTCGCCGGAGCGCAACTCCGGCGAGGCCCTATCGCATCTCCCCGTCCATCTCGTGAGCAACCCGAGGTCGAGGCATTTTGCCCTCGACCTCTCTAACATTTTGGTGCAGGTCTTGAAGTGCAACGCAGCTTCTGGAGCGATTTTGCTCTCTCGCCGGAGCTCCTGGAGCCTTGCAGCTCCACCACCTCCGTGCGAGAGCACCGGCGTCCGCCGGCGAATTTTGAAGCCTCCAGACGACAGCCGACACCTGTAGGAGCATCCTCGGCCACCTTGCAAGCGCCAGCGTCGCCGTGGTCGGCCGGAGGAGCTCGGAGAAGCTCGCCAGACCGGAGCTCCTCCGTGTTCTTCCATCGACCTCCGGGACCGTCGGATCAACGAGGAGCCTCCAGATCAAGTCGCGGCCGTCAGATCTTGGCTCGCCTCCGCCGTCGATCTCTTGTCCAGATCTGATCTCAGCCGCTGATCATCGAAGCGTCATCGGCCGTTCTTGTGCTGCCACGTGTTTAAGTGGAACGTCTCCAGCCGTTGGATCACGCCTTGACGCCCAGCCGTTGGATGCGCGCCACGCGTCACTTGCCGAGCGCAGGAGTGAGGTATTTTGCATCCCGACCCTCGCAATTTTTGTATTTATTTATTAGTCTATAAACTTTCCTTGGTAGTTTAAATATTTTGTAATATTTGCAAAAAGACCCTCGGATTTTAGTTATTTGCGTTTGGGTCCCTCGCCACGTCACCTCACGTGACCTGTACACGTGAGGTGGTGGGCATTTTGCAGAGGCACCCCTGGTCTTTTGTTTATTTCGTTTCAGTACAAAAACTTTAGTATCACGTGTAATATTTCTGGCTATTTTGCAAGTAGGCCCCAAGGTTTTGTTTTATTGCACTTCAGTCCCTCCCAGGCGCGTGCAAGTCACGCGCCCTGGTGGGTAATTTATAGGCGAGCCCTTGCGTCTTTTGTATTTGCTTTTTGGTTCCAAAAATTGAATATATAGTGTATATTTTTGCGGAAAATTGCATGTTGGCCCCCTGGATGTTTCGTAAATTGCATTTATGCCCTTGCCAGCACTGTTTAATGTTGGGACCCTTGTTCTAATTGTTTAAAATATCATTTCAACCCCAAAAATTCCACAAAAATAGAGTTAAGCTTCTGGATAGGTGTACTTTAACGCCCTATTTTTAGTTTTTGATTTTATTTTATTTTCATATTTATTAAAAATCAAAAACCCCCTTTTTGTGCACTGTCTACCTTAGAAAATACCAAAAAAATATCAAAACACCTCCAAATATTCCCAAAAATTCACATAGTGTCTATTTTATCCTATTTTAGTGTCAGTCCAAAAATTATTAAAAATCTCAAAAGAAAAACACTAAAAATTGAAAAATACTCAAAAACTTCAAAAAAATATAAAAAATAGTAGAAAAACCCAAAAATTGCAAACTCAGCTTCTGTTTCTTCCTTATTTTGTTACTTTTATTAGAAAAATAGTGTGAAACAATTTTGCTACTGGTTGGTATTTTTAACTTGCATTTTTGTCACAGCCAGCCCTTATTTCCACTGTTTGCCTTATTTCAGCCCTTAAAAATACCCAAAACACCTAGAAAAATCCCCAAAAATCACAAAAACAGTAAAAAACCCTAAAAAGACTAAAAACATTTTATTCCTGAATTTTTGAGCATTTTTGTGCAGTTTTATAAATCTTTTACTTTGCCTTGTTTTATATTGCCTTTACTTCCCAATATTGAAAAAGAAAATAAAAATTATAAAATATAAAATATAAAAATCAGAAAATCAAAAATCAAAATACAAAATTAAAAATTAAATAAAAAAAATTTTTAAAAATTAAAACCCACAAAAATTTGTAGTTGTTTGCTTGCTTAGTGTAGACACTTCACACATCACATCACTCACACACTTTAGCATTCATTTGCTTGAGCTACACTGTTTGCTCCCTGTGTTCGAACTCTCTGCATGCTTGCCCTTTACATCATTTGTGCAGAGTTAAAAATAAATTTTAACTCCACATTGTTCCTATTTTATTGATCTTAGTGTGGGTTAATTGTTGATTAATTTCGGGATTCGTGTGGTCAAACACCGACTGTTGACTCGCCTTGTGAGTCGACATAACCGCATCGATTTCCGGAGTTATCAAATGGCGCCGTTGCCGGGGAGCAACAGCTTGTAGTTCACATTCTTGTTTGTTTGTGTGATAGTTTACCATAGCAGCATTTTCCTTCTCTTACATTTTGATATATCTCGTTGAGCTTTCTGACCACTCTTCTTTGTCTTCTTGCGAGGGACCGCGGAGCGAGGCGGATCGCCTAGGCGACCGACGCAACCTTGGGACGTGGAGCCGGCTTTTCTTTAGCCAAGCCGGCAGGAGAGAGCAAGGAGTGAGAGAGAGAGATTAGAGTAGCTTTTCTTTTATTTGTGAGAGAGTGATATTCATTTAATTTGTAATAATACAGGTACACAGGACTTGGACTTGGACTTAGACATTCGGGCCTAATTTCCGGGTGTTTGTTCACCCGGGGGCTCACCGCCGTTTTTCTCGTGTTTTCATCGCAGTCATTTTCCAGTTTTGAGTTTCATTTTTCACTTTCTTTTGTGGATTGAGCTCCTAGATCTAGGTCCTGCTTGACTCGATTAGAATAGGTCCAAACACCTAATAACCTTTGCATGATCCTATAGTCACGTTTTGGACTTAGACTAAATTAAACAGTTAGCGAGTAGCTTCCAAATCCACGCGCCGCGAGCTCACACCCGAACAAGCGCTTTCTCCTACTCCAAATGTGTTGGGCAGAGGAGGGGTGAGCCAAGACCGGACACTCGGATTAGGAGTTGCTAGTTGACTTGTGGTGCTTCACGCTAGTAGTTGCCTGTTCTAGGACGCTTTCCGCCTGCATATCGTCATATAGATTAGGTTTAAATATTCTGCTTTGCATCCCGCATGGGAGAGAGCTGGGATTCGCTGTAAGTCTTCTTACTTTGCACGCATCATCTAGGCACAAAGGTGAGATTTCCACCTTGGTGTCGACTTGCACGGCTTTTCCGACTCTATTCTCCCTCTGTTTTTGGACAAAGTAGGATAAAAGAAAAAAATACAAAAACGTTAGGCGCTTGTTTGAATCTACTCAAAAGAAGCGATAACACCAAAAAAAATTAAAAAAGGGACTGCTAAAGAAAACTTGACCATAATAACATCGGTAATTGGATTCACTGCTTGGGGAGAGTAACACCCTCACTTGTTTTCAGGTTGCATAGGAAGGTTTCCTTCCCAGTGAGGTGAGCGCTTCGTAAGGATTAGAGCCCAAAACCCAACTTGTGGCTGCCTTGTGTATCGCCTGGATTTCCGAAGTATTGGCGCTACTATCGTACGTAGTCGAGTAGGACTTGGTCGCCATTGGTGACTCTCTATTGTGAGAGCACCGACCCTGTCCGAAGTACCGAGCCTAGGCCACGCCTTCACGGGTGTGTCTGTCTCACCGGCTGCGTCCGAGTAGGACCTTGCACGCTCACGGGTGATTCCGTTGCGAGCGAGGTCCGAAGTATCGGTTTCGCCTATCGGCTTCCTCCCTCTTTTCTTTGGCTGAGTAGGGATCCAGGAAGGGTTACAAGGACCTCAAAAAGCGCAAGTTACAGGTTACACAGGAGGAGGATAAGTACGGGGATACTCTCCTGGCAGTACTCTCTCTCCTATAGGCGTAGCGCTCTAAGGACTCGTGAAAAGATAATTGCCTGAAAAACAAGCTAAAATTGACAAGATAAAAGCCGAACCTTCACGGCTTCACGAGTTGAGTTGGTGAACTTACACCTTGCTTTGTGTTTGATTTCTAGATTTATTAAGGTCAAGATCAAAAATACCGCACAATTGTGCAAAAATTTTGTTGCATCTCATTTTCTTCTTCTTGCATCTTCCCTGCTCTATTCCGAACAATCAAGATGATGGGACGGAGGTCTCTTAGGCCGACCTTGTCGGCACCGCTATCCAGCACTCCTCCCTATTCATCTAGGAATAACTCGGAGAGTCCGCTCTCCGAGCCCGAGTTCACATCCACCCTGTTCCCCCTCGACCACCCTTCCCATTCTCCTTCCCTCAGTCCAATCATTTCAGAGTTCAGTGCATCACAGAGTTCAGCCCATTCCACAGCACCTGAAATGGCCTCTTTTGCATTTTCAGAACATCAAGCAATGGCAGACAGAGGCGAACACCAAGATGATCACGATCACCCGCCGTTCATTATTGATCAAGCGGCCATCAACAATTCCCTGCTAGCGTCCCTGGAGAATATGCAGAGACAGATCCGTGACCAGGGTACATTCATGGGTGATCTGATGAGAGAGATAGCACAGCTGAGAGAAAACCGACCTGGGGGCGGTGGCGGTGGAGGAGGAGGAGGACCCGATGCAGGAGGAGGCGACCCAGACGGTGAGCGACCGCCACAGACTATCATGAGGGAATTGCACAACCCAGCTTCATCCCTCACTCACCGGTGGATCAGACTCCCACCTATCCATGGAGACTTCGAGCTTCGGCACAACACAATTCAGATGCTACCCAAGTTCCATGGGTTGCCGACCGAAGAGCCGCACCTCCACCTCCAAGAGTTTGAGATGATATGCAGCACCATCCACGATCGGCTGTTGACCGAGGACACTATCAAGATGATCGCCTTCCCATTCTCATTGGTTGACAGAGCCGCATACTGGCTCAAGCATCTAGGGCGATTTGTCGACACTTGGGCAGATCTCCGGTCCGTATATTTGAAGAAATACTATCCTCTCGGCCGGACAAACGCAGCTCGAGCCATGATCAGCAATTTCACCATGATCCCAAATGAACAGTTCCATGAAGCATGGGATCGTTTCAGAGAGCTCATAGACCGGTGTCCACATCACGATATCTCCAAGCCCCACCTGGTGCAGAGTTTCTTCTGTGGGCTGACACCGGAGCTGCAGGGGCTTGTGAACGCCTCTTGCGGTGGATCATATTTTTCCAAAGGTGAAGACGATGTCTGGGCCATATACGAAGGTATGGCAGAAAATTCTACAGTGATGACCCAAGCCAGAGTCTACACCCAGCAGAAGCCCCCGCAAGGAGCGGGATCATTTCAGAGGATCGCCCGCATTGATGCCGGTCCTAGCACACCGTCGGTAGCCGCGGCCCAAGCCGAATCAGCAGCAGCCGACATGGGCATTATCAGTGAAAAACTGGACCGCATGGAGATCCTTGAGAAGAAGCAAAACCAAGGTCTAGCCCAGATGGACCTTCTCACAAAGACAATGAGTGACCTGAAAACTCAGATTCTCTGTATTCAGGAGGCACAGGCCCATTCACAACAGCCTCCCAGGTCACAGGTTGCCTCCAGCAGCAACAATCCCAACCAGGCCTCCACCTCTTACCGCCAGGTGAACCATATCCAGGCGGAGCCGGTTCCATTGTTGCAGTACCATCCAGAGCAACCGCCATCTCAGGAGACTCAGATGGTGGTTTATCAGCCGGAGCAGCCACTGGCAGTTCTTCCTCCACCCTCCTTCGAGCAGGAACCGTTGATGGAAGTCAACGGGATTTGGTATGACCGATACCCGCAGCCAGCGATTCGCAGGGATCACCCCGGATTCCGTTGGGGTAATGGTGGATCCACATCCCAACAACATTCTCCTGCTCAAGGACAGCAGAGCGGCCAGCCACAACAGCAACACCAGCAGCCCCAGTACAACCAGCCCCAGCAATACCACAGTGGTCCTCGTCCCGCCTATCAGGGACAGCAGTGGAGGTCGCGCCAGCAGCCTCAGCAATCTTATCACCAGCCTCCCCCTCAATTCCAGCAGCAATTCCAGCAGCAGCCCCATGTCCAGCAGGGACAGACGTCCGGTTCTCAGGGTCCAGCCTATGAGAACCCAGCCCTTGACGATCTTGCCCGCTTGCTATCTGAACAGCGAGCATCTTTCAGGCAAGAAATGGATGAGTTCCGGCAGGAGATGCGGGACATAATCAAAGGCAAGGCCGCCATACCCGCTCAGATCGAACCAAACCCTAATAATTTCAAAAGAAAATCTGAGCAGGTAGAGTTCATAGAGGGTGCCTCTCCTAGTGACAATTTGAATGATATGTCCTCTTTTGTGAATGATGCTGATTTTGTTACTACTAGGAGCGGTAGGATGCCAGCCGGCGGCACCTCTTCTGAGCGACAGCCAGACGCAGAACCAGGAGCGCCAGAAGAGCAAAGGAGCGGTGCTGATGCCGCTGATCATGATGTTGAAGACGGTGGTGCTGAGGCCACCAATGATGGAATCCAGGACGACGGTGCTGATGCCGTCGTGATATCAGATGCAGACGGTGGTGCTGAAGCTACCATTTTGGGAGATGAACCAGAGCGCGGTGCTGATGCCACGAAGATCGGTGCTAGTGGTGGTGCTGAGGCCACCACATCTACTTTTGTTGAGCCGACTTCTGTGACTTCACCACATTTTGTATCTAGAGATTGTGGGAAGAGAAACAAAAACAACAAAAATATGAATAAAGGAAAGGTTTCTGTTCAAATTGCGGATCCATATGTGTTGAATGATGATTATTGTATGGATTCTCCATCTTCACAGGCACAGAGACCGAGTCCGAGTCCTCCATCTGAGGAGGCACATACCATCCCCTTTCCTGAGGCACTCCGCCGAGCGAAGGGAAATAAAAAAGAAAATCCCAAAAAGAATCAGCAGGTAGAGTTCGGCAATGAGTTGATTGACAGATTTCATATTCAGCTGACTCTACGAGAAGCGTTTGAGCATATCCCCTTCTTCAAGAAGAATCTGAAAGAGACAACTACTGTCCGAAGGAAGAAGAGGCACAGAGATCAAATCCATATGCTCACGCATAACACTTGCTGCGCCATTCAGAACACATTGCCAGCCAAGCGACCAGACGCAGGAGCTCCCTATGTCAGATGCGAGATTCAGGAGCAACAGTTTGATCGTACTCTATTAGACAGCGGCTCTTCGATTAACCTCCTTCCGGCAGCCTTACTCAAGCAGTTCGAGTTTGGCCCTCTTCTTCGAAGCAGAACCGTCCTTCAGTTTGCTGATAGGTCGATTAAGAGGCCGAAGGGGTTATTGAAAGACGTGGTCGTTACCATTCAGGGCCTGCAATTCCCCGTGGACTTCGTCGTGTTGGACATGGAGATCCCTGAGTCGGTAACTGATGCCCCCATCATTCTCGGACGTCCATTCTTGGCCACAGCCAAGGCGGTGACCGACCATGACAGTGGGAAGGTATGCTTTCGCGTAGAGGGCGAAACCATACAAATAGAGACGATCGAAGAGATCCGAGCCAGAGAGACAGAATGCTCAGAGCAGTCCAGCGAAGCCGAGCAGCTGACAGAGGAAGAGCTAGACATCCACCAGGTTTGTGATTTTGAGATGTCTGATGACGAATTCAGTTGGAAAGATCCCGCAGCACCGACCCTCGCCTTGCCTGCAGATTTACTCTATCTCAAGCTCATGGCAATCGAGAGCCGGGATAGCACATCCCTGGATGAGGATATCTCTGAGGCTGATAGTGTTGTGATGAGTGGTGCCGAAGAATTTCAATCTTGCTCATCTTCTTCTGATCCCTCGGATTCAGACATAGACTGGGATGATTTTGATGATTATTTACCTTGTCTGATTCCTTCTGAGCCGACAGCCGTGACAGAGTGCGTGCCAGTGCAGTTCATTGATGATCAATCAGGCCACCCTTCGTCAGATATTCATGCAGAGCGAGAGTTCTCCCATGCAGACTTGGTTGCATTCACACAGACATATCAGAAGCCAGATCTGCCACCTCCCAGTTGTCCGGAAAGAAAACCTCTGCCGCAGTCTATGAAGTACAGATTCCTTGCTGGAGAGCCAGAAATGCACCCAGTCATTATCTCAGCAGATTTGACTGGAGAACAAGAATCTCGTCTGATGGAGGTTCTTGAAAGAAACCGCAAGGCAATCGGTTGGAGTATAGCTGATCTCCAGGGGCTGAGCCCAAAGCTTTGCTCTCACCACATCTATCTTGAAGATAACGCTAAGCCGTCGCGTGAGTTCCAACGACGGCTGAACCCGAATCTTCGAGACGTAGTCATGAAAGAAATTTCCAAGTGGTGGAGCGCTGATTTCATCTATCCCATCTCCGACTCTAAATGGGTTAGTCCACTCCATGTGGTACCTAAGAAGACGGGTATCACTACAGTTATCAATGAGTCCGGGGAGGAGATCGCTACCAGAGTACCAACTTCTTGGAGGGTCTGTGTGGACTACAGACGATTGAATGAGGCCACCAAGAAGGATCACTTCCCGCTACCATTTATTGATCAGATTATCGAGCGGTTAGCTGGGAAGAGCCATTACTGTTTCCTCGATGGGTACTCTGGATATAATCAAGTGGCCATTGCGCCCGAAGACCAGGAGAAAACGACATTCACCTGTCCGTTTGGGACCTATGCTTTCAGACGGATGCCCTTTGGTCTATGTAACGCTCCAGCGACATTCCAAAGGTGCATGTTGTCCATCTTCTCGGACATGGTGGGTGACTGTCTAGAGGTCTTCATGGATGACTTCTCGGTCTATGGCGACGGGTTCGACGCTTGTCTTGAATGCCTAGACCGTGTGCTGAAGCGCTGCATAGAGGTCAATCTAGTCTTATCCTGGGAGAAGAGTCATTTCATGATGACTCAAGGGACGGTCCTTGGTCATATCGTCTCCAACAGGGGCATGGAGGTCGATCCGGCTAAGGTGGACATCATCAGAAAACTCAATCCGCCGTCCAATCTGCGTCAGTTACGGTCTTTTCTGGGGCATGTCGGTTTCTACCGACGGTTTATTCAGGACTTCAGTCGAATTGCCCGACCGTTAACTGACTTGCTAACCAAAGACACCGAGTTTATTGTCAATGATAAGTGTCTTGAATCATTTGAGACTCTCAAAAATATGGTTGTTTCTGCTCCTGTCCTTCAGCCACCCGATTGGTCTCTCCCATTCGAGATCATGACGGATGCTTCAGATTTTGCCGTAGGAGCTGTGCTTGGACAGAGGAGGGATGGTTTACCATTTGCCATTCACTACGCCAGCCGAACTTTGGATGCCGCTCAGCGGAATTACACTGTAACTGAGAAAGAGATGCTGGCTGTAGTTTTCGCTCTCGATAAGTACAGATCATATATTCTTGGATCTAGAGTAACAATATACACTGATCACACCGCCATCCGGTATTTAATGGCTAAGAAGGATGCCAAAGCACGTCTCACCAGATGGATCCTTCTACTCCAGGAATTTGATATTGAAATTAAGGATAAGCCTGGAGTCAAGAATGTGGTGGCGGATCATCTCTCCAGATTGGAGAATCTTGAGGAATCTGAGCCCAGCGCACCTATCACAGAGACATTTCCAGATGAGGCGATCTTGGCTGTCACCTCACTCCCATGGTATGCTGACTTTGTAAACTATCTTGCTGCCAAGACAGTCCCTCAGGGTTGGCCCAGGCAGAAACTTGAGACCTTCCTAGCTAAGGCCAAGTTTTATCATTGGGAGGATCCCATCCTTTATCATGAAGGAGGGGACAGTATCTGGAGGAGGTGCATTCCTCAAGAAGAGCAGCATAGCGTCCTCACATACTGCCACAAGCTTGAGGCAGGAGGACATCATTCTGGAAAAAGGACAGCACAAAAGGTGCTTCAATCCGGCCTATGGTGGCCTACTCTCTTCAAGGATTCTGATGAGTTCGTGAAGAGATGTACTGACTGTCAGAAAATGGGAACCTGCGGACAGAGAGACATGATGCCCATGCAACCCATTCACTTCTGTGAGGTTTTTGATGCATGGGGGATTGATTTCATGGGCCCATTTCCTAAGAGTCAGGGATTCGAGCATATTTTGCTCGCTGTAGATTATGTCAGCCGATGGGTTGAGGCCATCCCCGCCCGAGCCGCAGATGCTAAAACCGTTTGCAAATTTTTGAGGAAAAATATCATTTCACGGTTCGGTGTACCTAGAGTCTTGATTTCAGACGGGGGGTCTCATTTCATCAATGACAAAGTCAGGGCCCTTGCAGACGAGTTCGGCATTGACCATCGGGTTGCCACTCCTTATCACCCGCAGACTAATGGTCTTGCCGAAGTATCGAATAGGGAGATAAAGACTATCTTGCAGAAAGTTGTTCGCCCAGACCGAAAGGATTGGTCACAGCTTTTGGACTCGGTCTTGTGGGCTTATCGGACATCTTTCAAGAATCCATTGGGAACATCTCCCTTTCGTCTCGTCTATGGCAAGCCGTGCCATTTGCCAGTGGAGATCAAGCACAAATCTTTCTGGGCAGTTACTGAGTTGCTTCTAGATCCCGAGAGTATAAGAGAACAAAGAAGAGCAGAATTGGCAGCCCTGGAGGAATTGAGAGACACAGCCTTTTCCAACAGCCTACAGTACAAGGAAAAAGTGAAGACATGGCACGATTCGCATATCAGCCATAAACAGTTTGAGCCAGATCAGAGAGTATGGTTGTTTGATTCAAGGCTAAAGTTATTTCCAGGGAAGTTACAGAGCAAGTGGAAAGGACCATATGTGGTCAGGAAGGTACATGACAATGGCAGCATCGACATATCCGAACCGTCATCTTCTGCTACCTTCCGTGTTAATGGTCAACGCTTGAAATTATATCTTGATCATGATCCACCGACCATTGACGTTGCCCCCATCCTTCTGGTATGAGATGTGTCCTTTGACTCTCATCATCTACATCTCATACATGGTGATCAATTCTATCTTCCGCTGTACAGATCTATCTGTTCATATCACTCTGTTTCCGTTGATTTATTTTCTTCTTTTCTTCTTTTCTTCTTTTCCTTTCCTATCTTCTTTATCTATCAAAAAGGTGCCGCCCTTGTAGACAGTTTTCCATACTTAGGACGTACTTTGTCCTAAGTATAGGGGGGTGTGCACCCCGAGTTTTTCTATTCTTTTCGATCCTCTCCATTGTCTCCTCTTCCTATCTATACTTAGGGATATTTTACCCTAAGTATAGGGGGAGACAATCTGAGTACGATCTGTTCATTCCCACCCTTGACCCTCCCTGCGTTGTGTACAGTCTGCTATACTTAGGATTAATTGATCCTAAGTATAGGGGGGACGGTCAACTTCTCATTCGTTGATTCATTGATTCATTCATCTATTCTTTATTATTTCGACTTGTCTATACTTAGTACGAGTTATGTCTTCTCTTTTCTCTCCGATCTATGAGGACATAGCTCAAGCTAAGTATAGGGGGGTCGTATATACTACGTATATACTTTAGCCATAACTCGTACTTTCGTATTTCCTTAATATTATGGCTAATAATTCTTTAAAATTCATTAAAATCCTTAATAAAAAGATGTGGTTATTCCTCAAATTCTTTTCGTATTTACTGATTAATAAATCAGGTGAAAATGTTTTTTGCAAAATGTTTGAAAAATAGTTTGAAAATCTTTGTGAATATCTATTGAAAACTATTTTGAAAATATTTTGTTTCGTGTTTTCAACCTGTGTGTTTTGTAAAACTTTCTTTTCTTTGTGTGAAATAAAATGTTTGAAAAATGATTTGCAAATGGTTTGAAAAATGGTTGCAAAAATGATTTGAAAAACCTATATATACTGTTTTGAAGGCCTTTGCAAAATGATTTTCAAATGTGTGTAAAATGTTTGTAAAAACTATTTTGGACTATAGTTTTCAAAAATTGTGTGTCGATTGTTTTCAAATAAGTTTGAGGAATATACACATCACACCAAAATCCATCTTATGTATATATGTATAAAATTGACCACTTACCCTGTGAATTCTTAAAAACCACTTCTTGTATATACAAAGAAGCACTCCCGTGTACATAGTTTTCACCTTGTTTTCAGCCAAAATCTTTTTGTTTTCAAAAATTCCCAAAAACATTTGCAAAAATTAAAATCCAAAAACATCTGAAAAATCTTTTTGAAAAATACAAAAAAAATATGCATCATCATCATCATCTTTTCAAAAACCCATAAAAAGTTCAAAATCCTGAAAATTGCATCACAAAAATATTTTCTGCATTGCATTGCATAGCATTCGCATTTTTCGGATTGAGTTTGATAGTTGAACGAGTCTAAGTAAAATCCGGAGATTGGAGCTTGATTGGACCTTATAATCTACCTAATAACAGGAACCTTATAGGAACTGTGTTTGAGGTACTTCAGGTCTAGTTGACTTAATTCTTTGAGGATCACGAGACTTGGTTCAATGGATTCTTGACTGCCTAAGTAGAGTATTTCGGAGCACACGCACGACTCTTGTTGATAATGACCTAACTTGGACACCTGCACCTTTCACATGGCTCAACTCAGTTGGAGTGGTGAGGGGATTGGATTTGCCGGTATGAGACGCACACAAGTGGAAACATTTGTCCTCCTCTAGGGAGGGAAGTGCACCCCAACCCGTCCAGTGATTAGGAAGTCTAAAGACAGGAGGCTGTGGGTTGCGATAAAGCTTCAAAAGAGGGATAGTCTACTGGCTCAAGAGGAAAAACTCCTTATGTAAATGCTGTTGTGTATAGTATTCAAAAAAAAATGCGTTCAGGCATGTACAAAAATAAAAAGCCTGCAAGTATGTACAAAGTCAATAAGCAAGCTTGAGTTCCAAAGTCAAATATGTGAGCCTGCAGCAGGATGACTTGACTACACTGGTCTTGCATCCAAGGATAGGTAGCTACACTGGCTACCGTCCATTCTTCTCTTCACCCCCTCCTCTTGAGCTGGTTGCCACTTGAACTTAGAAGGGAATACCCCGCTCCTCGAGGATGGAGTTGCTGGATTGGGGAATCATTGGGATGTCATACTGGAGAAGTCAGTTTCTTTGTCATTCTAATTAGGGAGAGCCACCATCACTTACACTGTACAAGTCAGATTCATAGTCGTAAGAGTTTGCGTATGAGTTGAGATATTTCTGACCTGGCTATTGAGGAGACTTGGACAAAGTTTTGGGATTCTCAAGGACTGTTGGATTTCAAACACGGTTCTCACTAAGGTTCCGCCCGCACTAAAATTCCAAAGGTCCTACTTAAGCTCCAAACTTTGATTTTGCGAAGACAAGTTTGATAATCAAATAAAATCCAAGTTCTTCTTTTTCTTTTCTCTCTTTTTCTTTCTGCACTTATTGCATAAGTGTTTGCTAGGGACTAGCAAAGGTAAAGTATAGGGGGATGATGAATCCACATTTCATCATCTTTATTCTATCATTTTGGCACCAAAAACCCTAGCAAATGCCTGTAAATAACATTAAAACCACCATTTTAGCATTCATGCATGTGCATTTCAATAGTGTATAAAACACTGTAATTAAGGCCAAAATTATAGAATAAATAAAGAAAAGAAAAAGAATAAAATATTGTAAATATTTTATGACCCAAAACCCCCGAGACCTAGGCATCTTGATGAAAAGGTCGACAAGGAATAAAGTAGGGGGAGATAAGGTCAGAATCACAGAGAAAATACCTATACATTCTATTCATTCTTTATTTATTTTGGGACCTATCTTTGGTTCCACTTTTTGTACATCAAATGAAGAAACCTTGTACATGAAAGTTGTAGATAATTTCATAAAGAAAAAGACAAAATTGATTTCACAGAAAAAGAAGGTACAGATAAAAAGATATGGTCTGAATAAGAATCCAAAATCCCAACTTCCCAGACCCGTATCTCACAAACGACAAATCCAAATGCAGTGTACTCACCTTTAATTGTATATAGAATAAAATAATCTACCCAATGGTGGTGGTTTCGCATTTGGCGGAGCTACGGTCTGAAAGTTGAGTTTTGAACCCCTGTTGTATACCTATACTGAATAAAATATTCAATTTATTCTTTATTCATTATTTATTAATTTTTATATTTTTATAATTTTGTAAATATTACTTATAGTATATATGTGCATTAAAATCGAAATAAAATGCAAAGAAAAATAAAAATAAAAATACTTGTACAAATACTACATAGGTATACTATATACACTTGTACCTATACAGAATACACTTGTATTTTATTAAATATCCAAAACATCTTAGAAAAATTAAACAAAAATATATTTATGTATATAAAAGTATGTTATAATTTTACAAAATCAAAAATAAAAATAATAATATTAAAAATAAATAAAATAAAATCAAATATCAAAACTTACAGGTATTATACCTATATAGTGTTAAAAAGGTAACTTGTAAAAGTTTAAGTCTTAAAAATAAATAAAAATTAGAATAAAATACTACATAAAATTTTGAACATTTTTTATTTTATAACTTTTATTCAATTCGGTCATTTAATATTTTAAATTGAATTAACAAAGTTTTTTTTAGGGTTTTTCCTGGTTGGTCCACGTGGACCAACCAGGGGGCAGTCAGCGTTGACTCGGGTCAACTGCCTGCCCTACACCCTGTAGGCTTTGTCAGAGCCACTTTTGACCCCGATTTCTCCATTTTTTTCGAGGCAAGAACTTTCACCCTTTCGATCCGATTCCTTCTGAGATCTTCTTCCTCGTTCATCCCTCTTGCCCGCCAGATGATTGCATCGGGCTGTGCATCAATGGGGAGCTCCAGGCCCCTCGATCTTTCCACCCGTTCGTCAACCCCTTAAAACTTCGCCTTTGACCCCATTTGAAAATTGAACCGCATTCCATACAGATCCAAGCCCCTTCGGTCGTGCTAGAGCACCTGGAGGTGACAGCTCCTGGTTCCACACCTTCGAGGAGGCGCAGCGAGCGATCTGGGCGCGTTCCACCACCTCCGGCGGTCGACCCCCGTGAGGTATATTCCCTCTGGCCATTGGCCATCGAGGTTGCGATCCATCCCATTTTCATCCCCCTTTCATCCCTGTTAGTCTTAGGATTATTTTCCCCTTCTTGCCGACTCGAATCGACCACTCGTTCGCCCAATCGATCATCTCGCCGGAGCGCAACTCCGGCGAGGCCCTATCGCATCTCCCCGTCCATCTCGTGAGCAACCCGAGGTCGAGGCATTTTGCCCTCGACCTCTCTAACATTTTGGTGCAGGTCTTGAAGTGCAACGCAGCTTCTGGAGCGATTTTGCTCTCTCGCCGGAGCTCCTGGAGCCTTGCAGCTCCGCCACCTCCGTGCGAGAGCACCGGCGTCCGCCGGCGAATTTTGAAGCCTCCAGACGACAGCCGACACCTGCAGGAGCATCCTCGGCCACCTTGCAAGCGCCAGCGTCGCCGTGGTCGGCCGGAGAAGCTCGCCAGACCGGAGCTCCTCCGTGTTCTTCCATCGACCTCCGGGACCGTCGGATCAACGAGGAGCCTCCAGATCAAGTCGCGGCCGTCAGATCTTGGCTCGCCTCCGCCGTCGATCTCTTGTCCAGATCTGATCTCAGCCGCTGATCATCGAAGCGTCATCGGCCGTTCTTGTGCTGCCACGTGTTTAAGTGGAACGTCTCCAGCCGTTGGATCACGCCTTGACGCCCAGCCGTTGGATGCGCGCCACGCGTCACTTGCCGAGCGCAGGAGTGAGGGTATTTTGCATCCCGACCCTCGCAATTTTTGTATTTATTTATTAGTCTATAAACTTGCCTTGGTAGTTTAAATATTTTGTAATATTTGCAAAAAGACCCTCGGATTTTAGTTATTTGCGTTTGGGTCCCTCGCCACGTCACCTCACGTGACCTGTACACGTGAGGTGGTGGGCATTTTGCAGAGGCACCCCTGGTCTTTTGTTTATTTCGTTTCAGTACAAAAACTTTAGTATCACGTGTAATATTTCTGGCTATTTTGCAAGTAGGCCCCAAGGTTTTGTTTTATTGCACTTCAGTCCCTCCCAGGCGCGTGCAAGTCACGCGCCCTGGTGGGTAATTTGTAGGCGAGCCCTTGCGTCTTTTGTATTTGCTTTTTGGTTCCAAAAATTGAATATATAGTGTATATTTTTGCGGAAAATTGCATGTTGGCCCCCTGGATGTTTCGTAAATTGCATTTATGCCCTTGCCAGCACTGTTTAATGTTGGGACCCTTGTTCTAATTGTTTAAAATATCATTTCAACCCCAAAAATTCCACAAAAATAGAATTAAGCTTCTGGATAGGTGTACTTTAACGCCCTATTTTTAGTTTTTGATTTTATTTTATTTTCATATTTATTAAAAATCAAAAACCCCCTTTTTGTGCACTGTCTACCTTAGAAAATACAAAAAAAATATCAAAACACCTCCAAAAATTCCCAAAAATTCACATAGTGTCTATTTTATCCTATTTTAGTGTCAGTCCAAAAATCATTAAAAATCTCAAAAGAAAAACACTAAAAATTGAAAAATACTCAAAAACTTCAAAAAAATATAAAAAATAGTAGAAAAACCCAAAAATTGCAAACTCAGCTTCTGTTTCTTCCTTATTTTGTTACTTTTATTAGAAAAATAGTGTGAAACAATTTTGCTACTGGTTGGTATTTTTAACTTGCATTTTTGTCACAACCAGCCCTTATTTCCACTGTTTGCCTTATTTCAGCCCTTAAAAATGCCCAAAACACCTAGAAAAATCCCCAAAAATCACAAAAACAGTAAAAAACCCTAAAAAGACTAAAAACATTTTATTCCTGAATTTTTGAGCATTTTTGTGCAGTTTTATAAATCTTTTACTTTGCCTTGTTTTATATTGCCTTTACTTCCCAATATTGAAAAATAAAATAAAAATTATAAAATATAAAATATAAAAATCAGAAAATCAAAAATCAAAATACAAAATTAAAAATTAAATAAAAAAAAATTTTTAAAAATTAAAAACCCACAAAAATTTGTAGTTGTTTGCTTGCTTAGTGTAGACACTTCACACATCACATCACTCACACACTTTAGCATTCATTTGCTTGAGCTACACTGTTTGCTCCCTGTGTTCGAACTCTCTGCATGCTTGCCCTTTACATCATTTGTGCAGAGTTAAAAATAAATTTTAACTCCACATTGTTCCTAATTTATTGATCTTAGTGTGGGTTAATTGTTGATTAATTTCGGGATTCGTGTGGTCAAACACCGACTGTTGACTCGCCTTGTGAGTCGACATAACCGCATCGATTTCCGGAGTTATCACGCACCAGCGAGGTCGGAGGAGTTGCGGGCCTCCAGGTCTCTTCGGCGAGTACCAAAGAGGTCTCCAAGCGAGCGTGAACGTGACAGGACCTGCACCAAAAAGTTACTCCCTCGTGGGCAAAATGCCTCGAGGGTTGGGGGAACAACTGGGGCGAAGATAACGAAGGTGGTGGTCATAGCCGGAGGAGCGCTCCGGCAAAGGTGGAGATGATGCGCTTTGATCAATGGGACGTAGTAATTAAGGGTGCTAAAGGTTCCTACGATGACAGAGAGTAAAAAGGAGCAAAGAAAAGAGGGAAGTGGATACCTCTAGGGACAGTGCCCGAGGTTGAGGATACCTCAACGGCGAGGCTCGCTGGAGGTGTGGAACATGCCCAGAACGTGGTTAATCCGCCGCCTTGAAGAAGGGAACTTGGAGCTGTCACCTCCAGGAAGCTCGAGCGAGTCCAAGCGGGGAAGATCTAGATGAATTGCGGTTCAAGTTTGAATGGAAGTCAAGGTTTCGTTTTTATTGGGTTGACGGACATGGCACATAGATCGGTGCGCACAAGGCGCAGAAACGATCCACAACCCAAGAATAACATAGGGCGAGCATCCTCGATCCTAGAGGATGAAAAGTCAAGAAGAGCGCGACATGAAAGGGTGAAAGGTTCGAGCTCCAAAACTCAGGAAAATCGAGGGAAAAACCACGGCTGTCAGAGCCACATGGGGCGGGTCAGAGAGTTGACCCGCCAGTCAACTCTCGGACCCTCCTGGTTGGTCCACGTGGACCAACCAGGAAAAACCCTAGAAAACAATTTTGTAAAATTATTTAAAAATAGAACACAAATTATTTAATTTTAGGATATTAAATAAAAAATATTCATTATTTTATGTAGTATTTTATTCTGATTTTTAATTATTTTTATGAGGTATATTTTTACAAGTTTACGTTTATACCCTTTATAGGTATAATATCTACATATTTTATTCTTTTATTTTTATTTGTGATTTTAATTAATTTATTTTTTTAGTATTTTATAAAATTAAAGAATACTTTTATACACTTAAAAATATTTTTAATTTAATTTTCTGATATATTTTGTACACTTAATAAAATAAAAGTATTAAATCTATATGTATGTGTATAGTTCTTATACCTATGTATTATATACATGTATTTTTACTTTGTGTTTCTTTTGCATTTTTATTCTTATTTTAATGAACAAATATATTATAAGTAATATTTACATTCTTATAAAAATATAAAATTATAAAAATAATGAATAAAGAATAAATTGAATATTTTAATCTGTACAAGTATACTACAAGGGTCCAAAACTCAACTTTCAAAACGTAACTCCGAAAAATACGAAACCACCTCCATTAAATAGATTATTTTATGCTATATACAGTTAAAGGTGAGTTTGGTACATTTCGAATTTTTATTTTCAAGATACAGGTCTGGGAAATTAGAGTTCTGGAATCTTATTCAGACCATAACTTTTTATCTGTGTATTATTTTTCAGTGAAATCAATTTTGTATTTTTATTTATTTAATTATCTACAACTTCATGTACAAAGTTTCTTTATTTGAAGTATAAAAAGTGGAACAAAAAATAGGTCCCAAAATGAATAAAGAATGAATGAAATATGTATTGTATTTGGCCCTTATCTCCCCCTACTTTATTCCTTGTCGACATATTCATCAAGATGCCTAGGTCTCGGGGTTTTGAGTCATAAAATATTTACAATATTTTATTCTTTTTCTTTTCTTTTATTTATTCTATAATTTTGGCTTTAATTACAGTATTTTATACACTATTTACATGTACATGCATGAATGCTAAGATGATGGATTTAATGCTATTTACACGCATTTGCTAGGGTTTTTGATGCCAAAATGATAGAATAAAGATGATGAAATGTGGCTTCATCACTTATGCTCTGTAGAAATTTAGATTTACAAGATTTAGATGGCTAGCTATTTTAATTAATCGATTGTTCAAATTCATCATATTTTAGTAATTAATTATAAATTCATAATGGAATTATTCTTGAAAAACTATAGTAGGTGTACTTCATCGTTTACTATGGAAAATTTATTTTTGGTTGTTCATCATAGATTTCAAAATCTAAAGGAGTAATTTGTCATATAAAGGCTAGAAACTCAAAATCAGCAATATCAATTACTCCTAGTTTAAGGTAAGAAAAATACTTACAACTTGAAAATCTTTAGACGTTGTTTGGTAGGGGAATATGGACCATAATAAGCTCTTATTCTCCTCTTCCCTTATTCCATCTTATCCACTCCCTTATTATCCTTCCCTTATTTCCTTCTCCCTTTATCCCAGCTCTGTTTCGGAGCTTTACAAAGAGATGTGTTATTTTGCCCTATTCCTTCCTGGATTTTTAAAGAAAGTGTTCGTTTTCAGATCTAGATACAGATACGTAAACATATACATTGCGGATATTGAAAATTGCAAATCATATCACTAAATACGAATACATATATGAAAATAGATAATCATGATTTGGATATAGATATTTATCAAATTGAAACATATTATTCTACGTAGATTAAGTGTCCTCTAACGCTTGCATTTGGTAGGATTATGTTTGTAAAGTTTGCGAATCAACATATTTAACTAACTTACAAACCGTATTCCTTTATCTCATCTGCCAACCGGACGAAGAATGGCATCTAACTACTTTAATTGCTCCGTATTCTCCTTTATTTACGTCCTTTCAACCGAACAGAAACATTGTCTTTTTACACCTTATCCCATCCTATTAATCCCCAACGAATAGGCCCTTAAGGAAATTTTGAGACAACCATTAGCTTCTAATGCAATTCAAGATTTGAGATAACATGAGTGGAAGTCTACAACTTCTAGGACATCAAGAAAATATGTTGTTTCTCTAACCCTCTTTTATATTTCATCTACAATTTCTATGGGTCAATGGAGTACGACATTGAAAATTTTGATGTTATCTTCATACATCCACACTATTAGTGTATTGCATTGGAACATTGGTGTGACCAAGGTTCAAAATATCAATATCATATCGGTCTATCCAAAAATGGATATGTCGGGATATATCATTGATATAGGTAGAAATCTTGAAAATAATGTAAAAAGGTTTTTTAATGAATTAAGATCATCTTGGTTACTAAAAGAATAAATAACATACGAATGCACACTTATATGCAAGAATGATGTGTATTTAGCACACCATTACGCATTATATTGCAAATATTGCTGGTTGTCAAGGCTACCAGTTGACTGCTAAGAGGTAGAAAGGACATGATGAAATTCAAACAAAAACATTTTAGAGACACAAAGGACATGTATTTGACACTTTATGTTTATATTACATCTCATATTATGGATAAACGAACCAAAACTGATTGGAGTATGTCATGAGTATGTGTTTACGGATAACTATATTACTAATAATTACTGACTTACTAACACCAGTTGGAGTATATGTTTAAACATGTGATTTTTAATGAACTAAGATCATCTTAGTTACTAAAACACCAACTAACATACGAATACACACTTATAGCAAGGATGAGGTGCATTTAACACACCATTACACATTATATTGCAAATATTGCTGGTTGTCAATGCTGACAGTTGTCTGTTGACTGCTTAGAGACATTAGGAAGGAAATTATGAAATTCAAACAAAAACAATTTAGAGACACAAAGGACATGTATTTGGCACTTTATGTTTAGATTACATCATATATTATGCAAAATAAAACCAAAAATGATTGGAGTATGCCATGAGTATGCGTTCATGGATCACTATATTACTAACAATTACTAACTTACTAACACCGGTTGGAGTATATGTTTTGGACATGTGATTTTTAATGAATTAAGATCATCTTAGTTATTAAAAAATAATAACATATGAATACACACTTATATGCAAGAATGAGGTGTATTTAGCACATCATTACACATTATATTGCGAATCCTGTTGGTTGTCAATGCTGACAGTTGACTGCTGACTGCTTAGAGGTATTAGAAGGGAAAGGATGAAATTCAAACAAAAATAATTTAGCGACATAAAGGACATGTATTTGACAATTTATGTTTATATTACATTACATATTATGCATAAACAAAATCAAAACTGATTGGAGTATGTCATGAGCATGTGTTTATGGATCACTATATTACTAACAATTACTAACTTAATAACATCATTTAGAGTATATGTTTTGGACATGTGATTTTTAATGATTAAAATCATCTTAGTTATTAAAACAATAACTAACATACGAATATACACTTATATGCAAGAATAAGGTGTATTTAGCACACCATTACACATTATATTTAGCACACCATGCAAGAATGAGGTTGTCAATGCTGGTAGTTGACTGCTGACTGCTTAGATGTATTAGAAAGGATATGATGAAATTTAAAGAAAACCAATTTAGAGACACAAAGGACATGTATTTGACACTTTTTGTTTATATTGCAGTACATATTATGCATAAAACAAAATCAAAACTGATTGGAGTATGTCATGAGTATGTGTTTATGGATCACTATATCACTAACCATTACAAACTTACTAACATCAATTGGAGTATATGTTTTGGACATGTGATTCTAACTTGATCAATATTAGAGTTGTTTCATCTCTATTGCGAAATGAGGAGAAGTCCACCAATTGAAGAATTGTTGTATGCACCTACTAGATGGGGATCTAGGGGGAGCATGCGCACTCCCCCTGTGACGGTGTTGAGGAAATAAAATATATAAATCATCTTATATTTTTATTTTCAAGAGTAGCTATCTAAGAAAAAACTCGAATAAATCGATCACTAAAAAATGATGATATCGAGCAAAACATACCAATGTCGATAGTATCGGTCGATATCTATGAAAAAAATATTTTACATACATTCAATTTGGATTGATTCAGGTTGATATAGCGATATCTCGTGAGACATAGGCCAATACCTTTGAAATGGCAATAAAGGTGATTATCGAAATGCCTACTTGTCAACACCAATACATCGACGATATAGCATCGATATATCGCGATATTTAAAATCCTAGGTGCGCTAGAGTATGACGGTGCCAAATGGGAGGATGACTTGGTTAGATTAATGTTTGATGATAGTGTGTCCTATGGAGAGGAGTGGCCTATCAAGTGTTATTTTGAAGTTTAGGATATTGTATATTATATTCTAGATTTCTATATACATAATCATATATAATTACGTATTTACATTCCTATCCTCCACAATCGTGAATTATGAGGAACCCTAAATAGTCGATCCTTCTTACAGACAAACCCCTCGTTAAGTTCATCCACTAACCTACACCCTTGAGTTAATCTAACTAAACTCAATCCAATGGTGGATACTTATCCTTTTTATTATATTTTTTAAAGAACAGTCGGAAAGCTCCTCCTTTGGGCGGCACCCCTCCTTCCACTGCCCTCCCATCACCTCTTCAATCCTACCCCCACCACAAGCCCTTCTCCTCCACCCCCTCTACCTTCTTCACCCCCAAGGGAGAGCTTTGAGCGATCACACGCGCTCTCAATTCATCACCACTAAGCAACCACTATCGCACTGCACCCCATCTCTACCACACCGCACGAGCTACAAGAAGATGAATCTTGAGTGGTTGAAGTCGAATCAGACTCAAAGATGCTCAAGTCGTTGGTCCGATGGCGGTGATCCGATGGTTCTTACGTGACTAGGCAGTACGCTCTCTTATCGGGTGGTGATCGACAACAAGGTTTTTGAAGGTTGGCAACTGATCTAGCCTTCTTTTTATTGTAGATGCTCGATCAGGTGCCGCTCCGTGTGGTTGAAATCTTGTGGACCGATCTACGACAAAGACAGTAATGGAAACCATGATGCTGCTGCTTCTTTTCGCTGATGGAAATGCATCAAATGTGTTGCTAGTTCCTCTTCCTCCTCCTTTATGCTCAAGCGGACTATGGAGTTCTCTATTGGGGATTGATCTTCTTGACGCTCACGTGTGGCTGGGTGACTGCGCACAACTAGAAGAATCTTTCTTGGCTCGAGATTCTAATCAGTGATCTCTTGCGCAAGCCATCTCAAAGCAGAGACCTGCTATAGAAAAAATCGAATGCAAAGATGAACATATATACCTCCCAAACCCTTTTTATCAGATATCCAAGAAGTGAAGATGATTTATAAATGGCTCCACTCGATCCCGATCAAGAAATGTTACACGACATCATGAAATTAGAAAAAAAAACAAATTGATATGGGAAGCTGATATGGGAAACGAATCAAAAGACTGGAACTAAGAGGTGGAATTAGAAATTGGACTCAAAGAATCAAATATGGGGACTTAGATTGTATTACAAAATTGTACATGGTATTATCAATCAAAACAAAAGAGAGAAGATGGAGTAGCAGGGGCGTATTTTGCAAATGTGATTTAGTTGAAGGGGTAAATTTGTCAACATCAAATATTTTCTATCAAAGTTAACCGGTGAAATAGATGGAAGTTAACATATGATTATGCTATATAATGGTTAAGCATTATTCCGGATCCTCTTGTCATTTGCAATTATAAAGGATTCAACTTGTAAATATTAAATTATACAGAGCTCTTGACGTAATTTACTCTGATAGAAACAAGAATGCAAATATGATACATCTAAAATGCACTTTTGATTTTCAGTCTTTGTTTGACATCACTCACAACTATGGGGCTCTTGACGTAATTTACTCCGAAAAAAAACAAGTTCATGGCGATATATATACCTAAACGAATGTAAACCCTAAAATCGTTCCTTACCGCTCGCCGATCTCGCCCGTCGCCGCTGCCGGAAGAGAGGAAGGAAATGGGAGAGGGAGAGGCCAAGATCCCTGTGCCGGAGTCTCTCCTCAAGAAGAGGAAGCGGGAAGAGGAGTGGAACGCCTCTAAGAAGAAGGAGGCCGTCGAGAGGTTGTCCAAGAACCGCGCCAACCGCAAGCTCATCCTCGAGAGGACTCGCAAGTACTATGAGGAGTACGAGAACCAGGTCCGGATTCTGTCACGAAGGCGCGATCTTTAGGGCTCTTTCGATTGCATCTGGGCGTTTCGTGAAGCGGGTAGTCGTTGGTTTGTGGGTTTTGTTCTTTGCAGGACAAGGAGCTCGTCAGCCTGAAAAGGGAGGCGCGGTTGAAGGGAGGTTTCTACGTGGAGCCCGAGGCCAAGCTTCTCTTTATTATTCGTATCCGGGGGTGTGTGTTCGAGTTTTGCAGTAAAAATCATTCCTTTGCGATGCTTGTTTGGTGATTTGAGTGATCTTTTTGTTGATTTGTAGTATTAACGCGATGCACCCCAAGACCAGAACGATATTGCAGCTTCTGCGGTTGAGGCAGGTGAGCATTTGGTTCGTATTTTGTCAATTACATTTTTTTATGTGGCTATGCACCGGTGCAGCAATCTTTCGTCTTAATATCGTGCGTACATCAGCATCCATATCCCTCGTCTTTATTCGATGCAGCCAACTATTTACAAAGATCTAAACTAGCCTATCTTGACCGGATTCAAATCCAATGAATGTTGGACACATATCTTGTTTTGTTGTATTTGCACTTCCTAGATCTGAGATAGATCAACTCTTTTGAGTTTTGTCCTTCAGTTATGAATCCTTAGATGGTCATCATCATTTACTATTCAACGGATTTACCCCTTGTAGCGTAATTCAAGTTTTCTGTATCAACTTCCACAATATTCAATTGGTTCTCCAAAATGCAATATTAGTAAGTTTGAAAAATCAGTTCCATCTAAAGCTGAGGCAACCTCTGATGTATGCACATCTTTTTATTCTTACCATGTATCCATCATTAGATCTCTACTGTGAGCAATTGCAGTTTCAGTTTGCTTGTACTTCCTTTTTTTCCGAACTGAAAGAGATATCACGAATATGAAACGATCCAGATGAGAGAACTTGGTTTCAGGTACTTAGCTGGTGGCTGGTGGATGGACACCAACTGTTGTATGCACCCTTCTTTATTCTTGCTTTATGTCCAGCATAAAATCTATGCTGTGAGCAATTGCAGTTCCATAGCTTCAGTTTGCTTGTATTTTGTATTCTTCCTAACATATAGAGATCAAGCATATGAAATGTTCCAAATGAGAGAACTTGGTTTCAGTACATAGCTGGTGGCTGGTTGTGCTTATATCAATTAAGATGTGTGCATTTCCCAAATGCCAAGCTATATCTAAAATATTCATCAAATCGCAAGCTGCTTCCAATTCTTCAGTAAGGAAGTAGGTCCCAACATAATAGTCTTCAGCAGATACCCTTGTCTGTCCCCAATATAATAATTGACTGTCCCAATAACATAAATCCTTGGAGTGATTCTTTTCTGAATCAGATTATTCCACCAATCAGAAGATTACATAATTTGGATTATCTGTCAAAAGAAGACAGCAACACTTATGCCCTAGCTTTTGCAATTAAATTTGTAGTCTTATTTCCTTACGAAACACACTGTTGTACTGGTGCTTCTATATTACACTTTGGAAGGACAGTACTGTGAACTTTGTAAGAATATGGGGACACTTATTGCAAAGTAGTCAGGGGCATAAGTATTGCTGGTAAAATTTGTAAGGGCACACAAAAAATCCCTTCATCTTAATATCAATATCAAATGTATCATTAATAAGGTATCCATCCTAATGGTCACAAAATTCTCTTGCTGCTCTACGGGTGTAACACCAAGAAATGGTATCTCCTACCTACTTAGTTTCTGTCAGTTCCACACACTTTATTGCCCCTCTGAATTCCACTGCTTGAGCTATTATGATATGTTTCACTCACTTTATATTTTTGCGAAGCATGTTATTAAAATCCCCTTCCTGTAATCATTGTTGATCACTCAACATATCTACACGATTTTTCATATTAGCCCATAATGTTCTTACTTTACAAGTAGCAGTTGAAGCATTAACAGTTGAATAATAAGACTACAAGACTTTACAAGTTGCTGTCGATTCAGTCTTTTTAAGTAGCCATCTTCTCAGATTCATTGAAAATAGTTATGTTTAAATGAGATTTGATCTTAAGCCATAGTATATTGACATCTGGAGAGTTAATATAAACCTATGTCATGAAGTATTAGAACAATCAATCCAGTTTTTTCATCCTATACTATTTCAGTTCATTAGCTCCCGTTAAAACCATATCATTTATTCTACTGAGTTTATTTTGACGCGCAACGTGATTCCTTATTCTTATCTTTAGCTCTGTTCTTAGCATCTCTTTGCTTTGTTGATCTCTTGACATCTCCCAATTTTTGAATGTCTTTCAAATTAAAGTTAAATCCAAAAGTGAGGCTTTTGCTAGAAGATTTAGGTTCACCTAGATCCTTGTTATAATTCTCCCATTAGGATTCCCCCTCATCGGCCAAATTTTCATTGTTGTCAGAAGGTTTGAAGGATACAGATTGCTATCTATGGCCTCAAGCACTGCTTGAGGCCATAAATAGCCTTGTTTAAACCTTCTGACAATTGTTTGCAGCAACTGCATCAGGATGCCTTATAATCTCAGCCTTAATTTTCATACCATCTTCGAGGATTGGTTTGAAACTCACTTTTCCTTCATATTTTATTGGATTTTTTTTCTATTTTTTAGTCCAAAAAAGCTGTTCAATAACAATTTTGACCTCTTGTCTGAAAATTGTTTTCTTTTTCTTTGAAATCTTACCGGTTCACCATTTTGCACATCTTAGACTTTTATGCTGTTCAATTTAAAGATTAATTCTCTTGTTCAAGAGACTTTTCTCATTCTGAATTTGCTCAATTCGGCCAACAAAATACAGTATCTTTTCAACTGGATATATCATTTTTTGAATCCTTTGTTAACTTGTCTAAAAATTGATAGGACGTTTACAATAAATTTGAACTGACTTGTTTATAATGGTCTACAGATATTTAATGGAGTATTCTTGAAGGTAAATAAGGCCACCTTGAATATGTTGCACAGGGTTGAGCCTTATGTCACTTATGGGTATGGTTTTTGTTTCAACCAGGATTATTAAAGAGTCATATTTTTTTAATTCTTTATTGATTGAGCCAAATGTTTATGTAATATTTGTATTTTAGATACCCAAACTTGAAAAGTGTTCGGGAGTTGATCTACAAGAGGGGGTATGGGAAACTTAACAAGCAGAGAATTGCATTGACTGACAACTCAGTCATTGAGCAGGTTGGTTCATTTGTATGTAAATTTTTTGATAGCTATTTCTTTTGTATGTTCATCAATAATGGTTATTTCTTTTATAGGGCCTTGGTAAGTTTGGGATCATCTCCATCGAAGATCTCATCCACGAGATCTTGACGGTTGGACCTCACTTCAAGGAGGCCAACAACTTCTTGTGGCCCTTCAAGCTCAAGGCTCCTTTGGGTGGTCTGAAGAAGAAGAGAAACCACTATGTGGAGGGAGGTGATGCTGGGAATCGTGAAAACTACATCAATGAGCTCATAAGGAGGATGAACTAGCATAGCTCTAATTCTATTTTTGCCTGGTTAAAGAATGAGTTTAATGCTACTCTGTTCTTTTGACAATTTTGCAATTTATGTTTGTAGACAGAGTTCTTTTTTCTGCTCATACAAACTCAGTTATGGTTTTGGACTGGTTTTTTTTATCTGGCACTAAGCATTCCTCTTGATCCGGAAGTTCTCTTGGTTTGACATGATGATGCATTTCTTGTCATCTTCAACTAGATTTTGATGGTAGTTTTGCTCACCAAGCGATTGGTTAGTATTTGTCCTTTTCACACGTTTGTAATGTTTTTTTTCAAGAACAGCTGTTATTTCATTACATCATAATATGTTCAAAGATTCAAAAAAACAGAGGGATACTGGGAATGATCCATTTTCTGAAGTTCTTGACTAGTTTTGACAGAATTCATAATCTTCCAGTTAGGGCTATAGTAAAAGTTTATCTGGTAGCATAGGTGAATCACGTAGGTATTGAGGTGCTTGGCTTCCACAATACCCAAAGAAATAGCTAACTATCAAGCGTCCAAGGAAGATCAGCGTAAAGAAGGGCAGCTTTTACTTCTAGAATTTTGCTGTCAATATTGAAGATGACTTTGTTGTCAATAGTGAAAGCTGTCCACTTCTATCTTTATATCTCAAGTTGGAATTCTCCATCTTTTTGCAGGATAGCAAAATTTACATCCATCATGTTGGTTTCGAATCCAGAGTGTTAGTTGCATTATGAGGTTAGAAGAGCGGCTTCTTCGACTGTCGACCACAAGTCGGATACCGGTTTCATATCTAGACACCCTCAGTCTGCAAGATACATTCGGATTGATAGGAAGTTTACAATTAGCGGTCTGAATAAGGATCGCAGCACATGAATATTCGATGAGCATCAAAAAGGTTGTCAACCTTCTACGTTGATAGAATCAGCAGGTCTGGGATTAGAAGTATAATGTTTGAGTTCCCTATCACACCAGATTTGAATATTTGACCATTCTCTACAACCCATTTAGTGTTCACAAACATGATGTCTGAGACTAGTAAGGTCCTTCCATAAAGGAGACTGATTTCCTTGACTGTAACCCCCCATAAATCTTCTTGATGACAGTATTTATCCTGATGTTGTTTGGATTCTTCAAAAAAATCCCAAAGTAACCTAAGGTAACATCTGTTATTCTCTTGGAAATCTCACCAAAAATCTCGTGCTAAAACTGTCCATGACTTTACAATTTTGGGTTTTTATCACTTGTGCCCCTCTGAGATCTCACAATTTCAGTTATGTCCCTATCTTTTTGGTAATATCAGTTGTGCCCATCACTTCTTGCTAATTTATCACTTGTGTCCTTCCATTAGATTGACCGTCAATGAATTGACTTAATCATGGTTTTTTCAAACCTTGTGCAGTTAAGAGGGGTATTATTGTCCAGACATCTTCATCTTCTTCCTCCATTTGTTCTTCCCTTCTCTTCATAATTTCTCTCTCGTAGTGACACCTTCATGCATCAATCGAATCTCTAAAATTTTTACATTTACACGGATATATCACTCATTACGGATCAAACGATGAATTTTATTGAATTTTTGGTGACTTTTTATGAATCAATTAGTCAAAAATTTATCTTCTCTTAACAAAAACTGAAGCAGGGGGAGGGGGAGGCATGGGGCGGCTCGGAAGAGGCAGCTAGGGTTGCGGCCGCTGGAGGACTTCGGCCACGCGTGGGAGGAGGAGGCAGCACGGGGCCAGGGGGCCATGGAGGCGAGGCGACGGTGCGAGGTGGGGTGCGGGGGTGTGAGTCCCGCGGGGCGGCATGGGGCGCGGGAGGGGTGGCGGAGGCGCTGGGGCGTGGTGCGGGGCGGCGTGAGGTTGGGGGTGGCGGTGGGGGCAGGGGCGAGGGGAGGAGCAGCGGGAGGAGGGGGCAGGGGCGGCGAGGGCAGGGGCCTGGGGAGGAGCAGCGAGAGGATGGGGCGGCGGGGACAGGGGCGGGGGGAGGAGCAGCGGAAGGGGGGCGCGGGGGTGGCGGGGGCGGCGGTGGCAGGCGCGGGGGGAGGAGCAACGGGAGGTGGGGTGCGGGGGTGGCGAGGGCAGGGGCGGGGGAGGAGGCAGGAGCCTGGGGGCTGGTGGAAGAGGCGAGTCCATCCTCCGGTCGAAGTCGCGCGGGCCTGGGCGAAGTGGGTCGCAACTGCTGATGGCGGCTAGCGAGGTGGGGAGGGGGGGAGCGGGGGGAGGGAGGTGCGGGTGGCCGAGGATGGGGAGAAGAGGAAGAGGAAGAAGATGGGAGAGGAGGAAGAGAAGGGAGGAAGAAGACGGAGGAGGAGGAGGAGGAGGACTTTTCTGTCCTTTTTTTAATTTAATTACATCTGTGTCCTTGAAGTTAACGACCGTTTGTGTTGGTTATGGACGGTCAGTAACCCGAGGGGCACAAGTGATAAATTAGCAAGAAGTGAGGAGTACAACTGATATTACCAAAAAGATATGGGCATAACTAAAATTGCGATATCTCGGAGGGGCACAAGGGATAAAAACCCTACAATTTTTATCTTGGAGTCTGAGTTATGGCCCTGCAGTGAATGGGTAAGGAAAGCCAATGCTGAATTTACGAGGACGATCCGTTCAGCTTGGGGGAGTAGTTTAGACTTCCAACCTGTCGACTTAGCGGCGACTCTTTTGCTGACTATTAGATTCAAAGCTGAGTTGCTCCTCTTTTCTTTGAGTTGCATCCCAAGAGTTCATCAGTAAGGAAGATCAAAATGAATGTCTAATAAATTCTTAACAGAGTTATAGATCAACTAAGGAGTGTTCTTGGTGAACATTCTCAGGTTTGCTCATATAAGTATCTATATTGTTGAAGAATGTTACTAACCACCCTCGCTTATTTTGAAGATGCTTTACCAAAATCTAATGCGTCGTCTGCGATATGTATTCTCTTCATTGGTTCGTCTCGTAATGAGGTCTGAGGTCTACTTCTTCGCTGCTTGTCGCTTTTGACTCATTCTTCCTTCCTAAGCTGTAGCTGCTTCTCGATCCTATTTGTTTCATTACTTCTAATATATGCAACCGAAACTTGTGGGGCTCCCAAGTGTTTCCATGTTAGCATGCATCGCGTAAGTACTAAATTTAAAAAGTTCAAGTATTTGAAATTTTATTTAAGGAGTACTGACCCCCATTTGCATCATGTTCGGGTGACAAGGAGATGCAGCATGGTGGTACAACGAGGATGAGCGGTGGTGGGTGGCGATGGATAGTGTGCCTCACATATTTATCATGTTTTGGTGATGCGATGATGAAGCTTGGTGGTTAGATGAGAATGAGCGGTGGTGCATGGCAATAGATCATGGTTTTTTGTGAGCGGTGAAGGCAGTGCAGATGAAGATGGGAAGAATTGGGATGTCAAAGTTCGGTCTTGGAGGGTCTACGATGTTCGACAGATCGGATACGGCAATCGTTGTATCGACCGCTCTCTCGACGCAATAGGCATTCAACTTCCATGCAATTCAACAATTAGCCCACAACATTGACTAAGCTATAAATGCAGATGAGCAAAAAATTATCATACCCTACAAAGAATGTGTGTAGTATGCAAGCAGTAGGGGTCGAACCAGAAAGGAGCACACGAGGTATATCAAAAGTAATGAATAGACAACTTAATGGTTTTAAGGTATTTTGGTTTTGGGTTTTTTATATATATATATATATATATATATATATATATATATTTAGTTGTGCAAATTTCTAGTTTTTATTTTTAAGATAGAAGAGATATCAAAATTTCTACTTTTGATTTTTATATAGATATAGTATGATATATATATATACGAAAAAACTAAAGAGAAATGATAAAAGAGTTTTTGGATTTTAAATACAGGAAATAAAGTAAAAAATTCAAAATAAAATCTTTTTTGGATTTGTATGTTTTTTTCTCTATTTTGGTAATTTTTGGATAATTTTGAGAATTTTTATTTACTTTTAAATAAGAAATACTCAAATAAACAAAATAGTAAAAAATAGTAAATCAGATTATTTGAAGTGGACTTAATAAATATCTATTTAATCGGATTAAACCCAATTTCAATTTTCTTGAACATTAGATAATAAAAAAATTAAAACTTAAAATATATTTTTGTGATTTTTCTATAATATTTTAGAATTTTTATAAGTTTTTATGCGTTTTTTCAATTTTAAAAGTTTTTTTATAATATTTTGCAAAAATAATTTTTCAGAAAAGCTAATATACATAAATAAACACACATGATTTTTTTTAAAAAAATTCAAACCATTTTATAAATTTTATGGTTTTTAAAATCCAAACATAACAAAATGTAATTTTTTATGTTTTTATAAATAGTAAAATGATTTATTTGCCTTCAGAAATATAAATGTGGTATATTATGGTTTCATGCGCTTAAGATAATTTTTCTATGATTTTAAATGCAAAATATTATTTTTAATAATTAAAATTTACAAGCAAAATTAAATCTACAGTACATGAACCTTTGTGCAATTTTTATGAAGTTTGAGAGCAGTTGTAAACAATTTAAACACGTCCAGGGGTACAAATGCATTTTTCCGAATATAATTACACTATCCACATCATGTGTATACATGCAATTATCTAAAATACTAAGGCCCAATAAGAAAATTTACTAGAAAATATTAAGCTAATATTCAAAATTTATGGACCAACGCAAAATATAATTACATTATCCACATCATGCGTATACATGCAATTAGTTAAAACACTAAGGCCCAATAAGCAAATTTACTAGAAAAATATTAAGTTAATGTTCAAAATTTATGGACCAACGCAAAATGTAAATATGAAAAGCTCATGATCCTTAATGTAATTAGTATAAAAAAAATTAAACTACAAATGAAAGTTCAAGAACCAAAAGGAAAATACAAAACGTAGTAGCAGGTTCCGCAAAATACCCAAAGAGTGTGCGATCCAAAGGTAGATCGTTCGCCACTTATTCATGTGACACTCAACGGACGTGCGATACCCCTTCAACAATGAGTGGCATGGATCATATCTAGATATTTACCTGATAGCTGACACACGGGCTAATCCAACGATTGTGATCAAAGCTGGAGCAACGAGGTGATCCTGCGAATGTTGTTGCTCTGGAGTTTGATTATTGCCCTAGAAGGGGCTTCCATGGTTGGCTACAGAAGGGTCTTTAAAATGAAGTAGATGTGTTGATCACTACAAGGCTAGCCTTGTGATGTGTGGGTTCACTCAGACACTATCCGTACATTTTGCCATCGCAGCTCGTCATTCTATACTTAGGAGCCTCCTCCATGTTGCAATGGCACGAGATTAGTCACTTTTGCAGCTTTATGTCAAGAATACATTTATGTATCATGACATGCAGGAGGAGGTTTATATGCAAAAATCACTTTGGTTTGCTGTTGAGGGGGACTGTAAGAAGATATGTAGACATCATAAAGCTATTTATGGCCTTAAACAGAGTCTTAGAACATGATTTCAGAAGCTCCAAGACTTGTTAGAGCATCAATGCATCAAGAGATCGACTACAAATCAGTCATTCTTCGTATACATAACATAAAAATGTATTATTGTCATTCTGATTTATGTTGATGATATTATTGTTATAGAGACGACTTACATGAGATAAATGAGGCTGAGGAATTTATTACCAAGTACCTCGACAAACTACAGTTCTTCCTTGGACTTGAGTTTTCCATGAACCGGCCTAGTAATGACACAGGAGAAGTATGTTACCGATCTTCTCCTAGTGATAGGGATAACCTACTGCATACCTACCACTACTCCCATGACCCCAACATGAAACTCTATGATGATGATACAAATGATGTGGACAAGAGGGGTCTCTATCTGACCATTATCATGTAAGATATTTCCTTTGTAGTGAGCAATGTCAACCAATTTAGGGAGCAACCATGACAAGCGCACATGGATGATGTTCACATGATCCTAAGGTATCTGAATTCTTCTCCAGGTACATGATTGATTTTTCGCATAGGGGCTCCTCTTGCCGATCACGACATGTATAGATGCTGACTATGCAGGATGCCCTAAGGACAAGAAGTCTACCTCTACTTTTGCAATTTTCATAGAGGATTCTTTTGTTTCTAGATCTAGTATGAAGTCATAATGTAGGGAAGTACCGAGATGATGTAGGTTAGATCCACTCTGACGGACTTAACTATTGACATGTCTCTTCCTATACACTTGCTTTACGACAACCATACAACTCTATTCGTTGCCAACAATCCCGCTTTCCATGAGAGGACCAAACACATTAAAGCAGATTGTCTACACACAAGATATGATATATAAAGGCGTTATCTCTACGTCCCACATCTGCTTAGAGGAACATGCAACATATTAACATAAAGGGGCCATTCCAAAGATCTTGTTCCATGTTGAGCATGATTGATATCTATGCTTCGTGAGGGTTTATTGTGTATTTATTATTAACTTTCCCTATATGGTTTCGCTCTTTGTATAAGAGAGCTCAGTGGCCCTTAAAATGACCAATTCATTATTTTTTCCTCAACAGTAAATTAAGAAGTATGCTTCTAGGTAAAGTAAATATGGAGTCAACAAATATGATGCTGTCCTATGGGGTGGACTAGGGTAGGATTATAGGACAATAAGGTATGCCATGTTTTCATCCTTAGCTTTTTTAAAATATAAAAGCAATATTATTCTACCAGTCTTACTTTAAAAAGAGTGGGAAAATCTAATTCAACAAAATTCGCAACAAGGTCATAACTACTAGAACCTTAATTAAGACGCATAAATAATTCAATCATCGAAAAAATTCATATTTATCCAATTTATCACTTTAAAAGTATACTTCATATTGCCTTTAGTTATTTAAGTACTTGTGTTTATACTATCAACGCACATGAGTCAAATTGTTTAAGATGGTTTAAGAGCTAAAATAAGATAATTTTTTTACAAGTACAATTTTTATACGCTGCTAAATGCATCAACGATCCCCTCGATCGGGGTCGACATCATGTAGAAGACTTGTGTGGGAGGATACCGCGAAGGAAGACATGGAAGCCGATCCTCAAGGTTTTTGTGCTATTAAGCTAGTAGTTAGAAATCATAGGCATTACTCCATATACATGCCAGTAGGGTTTTGAATTGCACAAACATGTATTATTTCTTTTTCCGTCACGTGATCTCATAAGAATTTATCCTTCTTCCTCATGTGAGACGAAGAAAATAGAATCTGCTTCTCTTCCTCCTTGATCACCTCATCAACCTCTTCCTCCCCCAATCTCCTCTTCTCCTTGACCTCCATCTCGAACCCCTTTTCTCCACTCTCACTTCAGAGAGCAGTTCCTCTGCAGTACTGCAAATTCTGCTGCAAAACCATGGAACACTGGAGTCGCTCGATCTTGATCGGGCAGTTCGCATGAATTCCCTGTTTTTGTGGGATTGATTGCAACAGACTCTGCAGTACTGCAAAGGATCCACACACCTCACTTCGATCCTCTCCTCCTTGAATGTCTCATCAACCTTATCATACACATCGTTGGCTATCTCCAGTCACAACTAGTTTGTATCATCAACCTCTATCGTCACCGAGGAGATGGCGGCCAGAGATGTAATTAATTTTATATATCCTTATGATCCCTTATCCAACAATGGACTCAAAGCACCAACCACCCTGGTAAAACAAAAAAGAAAGCAAGCTCATTGTGTTAACCTTCCATTACTTCATGTTTTTACCAAACACATAAATATGTTGCGATCATTGCGCCAACATCCGATAATAAGCTGTCAATACCTTCAAAAGAGGACATGAAACTTTTAAGGTGTTGATGAAGTTATCAGCGCACTTATATACTCACCGCTCCATCGTAGATCCTCTCATGGTGCATCGGTTCTCGTCAACAATCCATATCAACAACAACAATGTCCCTTCACACTTTAAGTGGCGACCGCTGCATAAGTTTTGCTCCAGATTTTCCCATATTGTCAAATCGCGCTGATGTTTAATGCAGAAAATGGATCAAGATGTAAACAAGTCGCATTCTTTCAAAATCCTGTATCACAAAACAATAAGAGAAAAATGGCGGAACCTCGAAAACCTCCTCATGTACAATGCTTGTCATTATCTTTACAGATGAGATGAGAATGAATAAACCAACAAGTAAATCGACCGAAAAGTCGTCAGCCCCTGCAGCAAATAGTTTGGGGCTCTATATACCGATCCTCACAGTTCCCGCTGATGGAACAGAAATCAACAGACCCAGAATTCAGAGCAGGAACTTCGCGTGAAACATGCACCGTGGACACCTGAGAGATGAATCAGGACCCCATGAAGTCGGGTTTCAGGCCAAACTTTCCACGAGAAATGTGCGGGATGGATGCAGAAATGGGTATGTTAAGACAACGAATCGTATTCACCTGCAAGAAATATATGCGCTGAATATGCCGATTTTTGTTACGCATAATCCAACCAAACTATCAGTTTCGTGTTAAGTGCAATCACTGAAAGTAATCTCGGTCGGAAATTTGATAAAATAAATTTAAACATGGACAGAACTGTGCATAAAAACAAGAACCTTACTTTAAATTTGGTGATAATCTGTTCCAGGAAACGAACGGCCTCTGGATGGTGTCCTCTTCAGGAAGAACCCCTTTCTGTTCAAAGACAAGCTCCTCCGCAGCGATGCTCCTCTCCGCCATCCAGATATGTGGACATAAAGAGCTCGGAAACCAAAGAAGAACAGCGGAAGTAAGAACATCGCAACACATAGAATCAGGACGTTGCGGAACCCGTCTTTAATGGTGGGATCATCCTGTCCAGTCCACGGCACACCTCCCACATTCATTCCAAATACTGCAGTGAGAATGACATGAATATCATTTTTAAGTTACTGAAAGTTCGATGTACATTGTCGAGGAGTACTTACTTCCTGTGATTATTGATAGCGGGAGGAATATCATGGAAAGAAAAGAGAGATAGTAGAGCTTCCGGTTTATTTGCTCTGCCTGCCAACTATCGAGCCCAGCCTGGATCGCTGTGACTCGGTTAACTATAAATCCCAAATTCTCTTTTATCCGTCTGAGTCGACTAATGTGTTCCTCCATATAGACGATATCTTCCATCGCGAACCAACTTTTGCTCGCACATTTTTCTTTGACGCGTGGGAACACTTGCTCACTGTGGGCAACTGCCTGCAAATAAAATTTTCCATTACATGCCTTCTAACAACACATATCAGTGAAAACTACTTCGGCTTCTTGCAATGGGGTAAATGCAGAAACACAGACACAAGAATGTACACCTGCAGAAGGCGCTGCAAGTCGAGATGCAGCTTGGCGAAACGTCGATCATCCAGCATCTGTTTCTTCAGTGCATAGCCACCTGCACATCCAAGAAAACATTCAGTCAGAGGTAGAGAATAAAAAACCCCAACCATATATCGAAATCTCGACAACACCAATCCTCCTCTACATCCATTTTTTGGAGTAATGCTTCAAAAATGTCCAATCACACACATCAGCCAACATTCCATCCTATTAATAGTTTGAATGACAATTATACATGAATTTTTACAATATACATAAATACACTAATCAAGAAATGCATACCAATGATAAAAACATGATTGGATCCCAGCTGATATTATCAGAGAAAAAGTGATGAAAAGTTAGCTTCCTAACAATAGACTTCAAGCTGTTCATGCTCAAGATTTTCTCCTTACCCTCCCTATAGACGGACTTGGACTTCACATGTCACCGGTGGAGTACCGCAGTATCCTCAAATATCGTCTCATGATTCCATTATTTCCTGCTGATGAGATTTGCCCAGTCTGTCGCAAGGCATGCTTGGACAAATTTGGGGATCATGCCATTCATTGTAGGGAGCTCTCGGGGTTTAAGTATAGACACGATCTCGTTAGAGACGTTTTATTCGATGTCCTCTGCGGGTGTTGCTGCTAAGAAAGAGGTGCCAGTGAACTTTTTAACAGATCCAAAGGAGGGAGATCCACGCTTAGACCTGCTGATATTTTGATTTTTGGGTTGATAGGAGGAAAACATGCTTGTGTAGATTTGACAGGAGTTTCCCCGATGGTGGGGTTGAAGAGCGGGACCTTCACAGCAGGGCATGCTACCCTTAAAGCTTCTTTAGCAAAAGTGGTGAAACACGAGAAAGCCTGCATGGAGAATCAACATGCCTTCATTCCCTTTGGTTTTGACACCTTTGGCTTTCTAGCATCGGAAGCTATTGAGCTTTTAAAGAGAATCCAAAAAGTGATGAACAATAATGTGATGGACCCCAGATCTATGGATGTAGTATTTATGAGGATTGGCTTTGCAATTTAAAAAGGGCTAGCGGCGCAGCTTGTTGCCCGCTTGCCTTCTGTTTCGATGTAAACCTTTCTTATTTATTTCACCATTAATGAACAACAGCAGATAAAATGCGAGGAACACGAAAATGGCAAGAGTGAGAAGGTATATGGTTAATTGATCTCCCAGTTTGTAGTCTCGTGATAGATATGTTTGGAGGAGAAAAACCCATGTATCTGATCCCACTTAATGGATAACTCGGCGGCCATTCGTGCATATATCAGGAAACCGGATGTTACTGTAATTGTAGTTTTTGAAACACATGGTTGCACTGTGAAGGCATCCTAAACCTGCAGCTATAATTTATATCTAAATCCATCAATGAACATACAAAACATGTCAAAACAAGATATTTCTTTTAAGGGAAACCCTGTGCAAACCAGAACAATCCTAGTAACTCCAAAGTCAGAGAAAAGTTATAACTAGATTCTGGTCATATAGCACAAGCCCTTCTGATAAATATAGTTCATAGACTTAGGCAGGCTAACAGTTTGTCTGACTTAGATGAGATGGAACTGTTCACATCTCATCTACACATCTAAACATCCAAAAACAACAGGCAGAATCATCAAAAACTATAAACACATAAACAAGAACAATTACCTTTATCCAATTCCAACTCCACCGAGTCCAGCTCCATCTCCAGGTTGGTCACAATGTCCTGCACATGATCTACATGTGTATCCACAATGTGAACCACCAAGTTCGAAACGCTCCTCGGCACCGGATTATCCGCCTGCTCGGAATGATTCATCGTGAGAAAGAACTCGAGCACGTGCTCCTCGATCGGAGTCCTCTCCATGCCCCCCTTCTCCACATCTGAAAATGACCCCGGTGCTTCTATCGTCGGGATCTCAGATAGCAACGTGTTCCTAGCATGAGAGAACCCGAGCCGTGGCACCCGTCCCAGCGATACGGTGATCACCGAGTTCTCGGTGATGCGTGCAGCAAGCCGCAGAGTGAAATTGCTCCCCGGCGGCCCCGGAGAGTTGACCCTGAACACCAGGGCCCCATCTACGTGCCCACAGAAGGGCCCGTTGCTTCCCAGCGCCAGAATCTCCTGGAGCTTCAATGGCGGACAGAGCACATCGATCAAATACTGGGCATAGAGCGTGAGCTTCTGGTCTCTCTTCGGGAGCTCGACGTGGTACCACGAGAACTCTCCCCCGGATCCCCGGTCGTCCAAGTTCCAATCTTTCTCGTCGTACTTGCCTCTCCCATCGAAGAGATAGGCCCTCGTCCTCACGGCGCCCGGGAAGCGGTGCGTACGGTGGAACCCAACGGTCGTAGAGATCCTCTCCTTCATCTCCTCCTCATCAGAAGCTCTATCTTGGACGTGGAGATCCATTTGTCACCGAAAAATCAGGTGATCCGATTCAAAAAAAAATCGGATTTTGGGAGCGACCAACAACACGAAATTGGATTGCGAACACGACCCAACTTGTAATTCGACGCGGGAGGTAAGGAATCACGGGGACCCAACTCAAAAAATCCAATGTTTGCAGCAATCAACAACGCGAAATCGGATCCCGACCACGACCCAACTCGCCGTTTGAATCGAAAGGGGCAGAACCACGTCGGAATGGGAGGAAAAAGGACACGAAACACGGGTACCCAAATCGAATAAGTCCGATCTTGGGAACAACAAACAATGCGAAACAGATCCCAGAGGCGGATTCACGAGTTTTTAGACCGATACCCAACTCCCAAATCACGTCCAGACGGAGGAGACGAGCCGCATTTCTGCGGGAAAAAAGAGAGGAGATGACCCGAGTGGAATCTGGGCACCAAGATGGAGGCTCTTTTGAGAGGGGAGAAGATCACGAGCCGCGGATCCAGGAGAAGGCCAGGCAGGAGGAGGGGAGGGGACGTGGAGTCCACGGCGTGGATAGAGAGGAAGGATCGATGGCGATGTGGGTCGTGGTCATCGGGTTCACGTCCGGGGGAGGGTGAGGGATTCTGTGTTTGGGAAGATGGGCTTTTTCCTCGAAGGTTCGTTATTAGATAACTTCCCCATATGTCACGGGATATTGCACATGTACCCCTCGAGTACTTTTTGCAATATGGGTAAATTTCAAGCATACTCCTTCAGTCGAGGTTTTCCCATATGTCACATTCCCTTTGACATATGCCAATGATGGATAATACAACTCCCCTAACTGCTGACTTTCCTTCAATTAATGCACCCAACTGAAACAATTGAAAGCAACCGTTTACATTTGATTTGATGCCGACTTGTTTGTAATAATGTAATTTCTTAGTGGATTAGTTGCCAGAGATTAAATTGGTTGCCACATGGCAGTTATGTATATACACAGAAAATTATTCGAGGAACCGTCTGGTTTGATGTTTATACTGTGTCTAAGGTATGAGGTTGTATACTTGTCTGATGAAAGAATAATAGTCGAATGGCTAAAATGCAAAAAGAAAATAAAATAAAATACTGATTAAAGCTGGCAAATCAGCCAGCATAGGAATTAACAAACATTATTTTTAATTGACTCGATCAAAGTAAAGATTATATCTAAAACCGTAGAATACGAAGATAAGAACCGCGGGGTTTTTCAAATTCCATGTAAGAATATTGACTCGTATATATTCGTTTTATATAGGTTGGCTCTTGCATTTTCACGTAGTTCGCATTTCCAAGATTATAATATTTAGTCCCTGTAGGTTTGGAGAATAATCTCTCGAATAAGGATCAATCGGTCCAACAAAGTTCTCAAGAGGTACGGTTATTCCCATCCACATCCTATTATTTCACATTATTCCATCCTTATTTCTATCTTTATTCTACATTACTTACATTTATCCCATCTTATTCTCTTTATTCTTATCTTTCCAACCGAACAAAGAATAGACACTTATTCTCATTATTCCTTATCCTTGTATATGCTTTTCTCGAACCGAATGCCCTTTAGGATTTCTTTTGCCTTTCTTAACTTCTACGATGTCAGTTATGTTTCTTTCTTTTCTATAATATCAGTTGTGCATCTGACTTTTTACAAAATTAACAGCTTCGTCCTTCTATTAAGCTGAAGTATCATAATTGATATTATAAAATGGCAAGAGTGTGAATTTTTTAAGAAGCCACCGACGTAACTATTTTTTTACAAGAAATGAGGGGCATAACAGCACACGTGACAAAAACACTCAAATTATATCATTTTTCATTTTCCAAGAAAATCAGATGAGTAAGATTTTAGGTATCTTTTTAATACGAAAACTATTTTCCTTCAAGAAATGGAGAATGCAGTCGGGATATTTTTGTAGACACGGAGGTTGCAAAGATATTTATGTAAAAATCTTGGGTTTATAAATGAAAAAACCTTATAGCACTAAATCCACCATTATTAAAAGGATTTGATGGGTTGCTCCCGCACTATTTTTTCGTATTTTTTTTTATTTTTTTCACAAAAGATCACTATGCATATTCATCTATATATACCTCTAATATGCCATTCGAATTTCATCAGAAATGGAGACGCCTATGCCCTCCATCTAGAATAAGTGGATTACAACAATGTTTAGACCGCTAGAATTACCTCTTCTAGATGGAGGTTACAAGAGTCTCTATTTCTGAGGAAATTCGAATGACATATTGAAAGAATATATAGATGAATATACATGGTGGTATTTTGCAAAAAAATAAAAAAATAAGCAAAAATGGTGCGAAAGCAACCTCATTTTTTCACTATTAAAATATTTTAAACAGTTATTTGGATATTGGGTTTAGTATATGGCTTATCCCAACGGTTGGAAGTTTGAACATGTCTTTGTCCATCCACATGTTCCCTTCAAGGACTTTCTAATGTTCCCTTTAAGGACTTTCTATGCTTTGGTGTAATGCTTATCTTAGGAAGAATTCTCGTCGGTCATCATGAGCTCTCACGTTCATTAGTCATTTTAATGGTCAAATTAATTATCCGGATATTCATTCTCTAGTCATACATAAAAACTCTCAGGTCATATAAGGTATTCTATTCGATTAGCAAATATATAATGCATAAATTCAAGTTGTTTGCTGATTAATATATGAATCTAAGCTGATTGTTAATTTGAATTCAAATTCATTTCATCATTTGAGTATTAAATATTCAAATTCAAATTCAATCAATATCTTAGATCTTATATAAACTATTTTATAATATGAATGTTATAGTTTTCGTGATTTTGTTTTGTAAGTCCGTTTTTAAAAAAACTAATAAAGGTAAATAAATTAAAGAGTAAATTACACAAAAATACTTGAACTATATACCTGATTTCAATTTCATACATGAACTTTAAAAGGTAACAATTTGGCAGCCGATCTTTGAGATTTGTATGAACGTGGTTTGGAATGATCAACTAAATTTCAATGACCAAGGATCACATTGAGACAAATCTTAAAGATTAGGTACTACATTGTTACCTTTTGAAGTTCAGTTACGACATTGAAATAAGTGTGTAGTTTAGAGATTTTTGTGTAATTTTCACTAAATAAAACAATAAGATCAATGAAAATACCCTGCATACAATATATAATGCATAACTATACACAATCTTTACATTTATTGTAAGTCTTTTGTAGACTAAATTTACATTTTTTATGATGGAAAATATGTATGAAGAAAAAAAATTATATGAAGCATACTAAAGATATATAATACTATTACCAAAAAAGGTGAATATTGTTGCCACAAGATCAAGGTCATATAGAAAAACAAACAAACTAATCATATAATTTGAAATAACGGGGAATAAAACAAAATAACTCAACATGGTGAAACTGCTTTATTCGCAACCTGATAGTCCACTTGGAGCTCGATTTGAGTGAAGAACACATAGCCCATGTTGACAGAGGCCTCCTCTGATGAAGTCAGGAGTTGATTGAGAAGTCCTATAGGCGTAGGAACATGAAGGTGTTCTTCCTCCCACCCTCCTCGCCATTCATTCAAAGTCAAGATCCATATCTAATCTGGGCCGTCCATTTAAAGCTGCTCATCAAGCTGCACATACCCCTCACTTGGACCCTCTAGAAATATTACGTTAAATGTCCCACACTTTTTGTATTTAGAATTAAGTTTCGTAAAATAAATATTTAGTATAAAATATTTAGGGCATATTGCAACTTGGACCTCACGCTTTCATTTATTTACATTTTTATCTTTCTGCCTCACACGTAGCACCACGTTAGGCAATGTAATTTTTGTATATGTACACTTAATGTTTCCAGACCTATTATTAAATGGATGCTTAGTTCTTATAAATTGCAAATAGGTACATACCGGCTTTGTGTTTTATTTTTGTGTATCTTGTTTAGATTAAATATTTTCTTTATGCAAAATATTATAGGAACATAAGTATAGATGCATGTAGCCATGCTTGATCTCGCATAAAATTTATGTGGCATTTTAACTTATTTTCATATTTTCTAAAAATATAAAAAACATGCTTTTATTCTTTGTTTAGACATAAAACCCATAAAAGTTATAAAACCTTCTCCAAAATTCCAAACAAATTATATTATCTTTATTATTATATTCTAGCACATAACTAAAAATACTAAAATACAAAACATAAAAATCATAAAACCCTAAAATACTTGGAAAAAATAGGAAAAAAATAAAAAAAATTCTATTTAATTTTTTCTTTATTATATATATTAAAAAAAGTTTTTGTTTTATTTTGGAGTTATAAATAATTATAAAACCCTAAACTATTTTGATATTAAATATATTCACTATTTTATACATTTAATTGATTTATAAATCCATACAAAATAGAAAAGGATAAAATATTTTATTTTATGTATTTTTAGTATATTTTGATTTATATATATAAAGCTATATTATATATATGCTATATAATACTTATATAAGATATAATATCTATTATATTACATATAATTATATATCTTATTTAAAAATAAAAAGAAATTTAAAATTTTAAAACAAAATGGAAAATTAAAAAATTAAAAAAAATAAAATTGCATAAAAATTAAACATAATAAAAACACAAAAATAAGAAAATTAGGGAAAAAATAAAAAATAATTATTATTAATTAGAAGTATTTATTAATAATTACCTGGCCACATGTTTTCTCCTAGTGTACATCACTTAGACTACTTACACTTATACACATTTAATTATGAGTTATAATAATTAGGAGGACCTCAGAGCATGAAATTATCAACAATCGAAGGAGGAACATGAAGGTGTTCTTCCTCCCACCCTCCTCGCCATTCATTCAAAGTTAGGATCCATATCTAATCTGGGCCATCCATTTAAAGGCGATCTGGTATCCTCTCTTAGCCATTCATCATAAGTGAAGGCGGCATGGTACGCTTACTTGGACCCTCGTCAAGCTGCACATACCCCTCACTTGGACCCTCTAGAAATATTACGTTAAATGTCCCACACTTTTTGTATTTAGAATTAAGTTTCGTAAAATAAATATTTAGTATAAAATATTTAGGGCATATTGCAACTTGGACCTCACGCTTTCATTTATTTACATTTTTATCTTTCTGCCTCACACGTAGCACCACGTTAGGCAATGTAATTTTTGTATATGTACACTTAATGTTTCCAGACCTATTATTAAATGGATGCTTAGTTCTTATAAATTGCAAATAGGTACATACCAGCTTTCTGTTTTATTTTTGTGTATCTTGTTTAGATTAAATATTTTCTTTATGCAAAATATTATAGGAACATAAGTATAGATGCCTGTAGCCATGCTTGATCTCGCATAAAATTTATGTGGCATTTTAACTTATTTTCATATTTTCTAAAAATATAAAAACATGCTTTTATTCTTTGTTTAGACATAAAACCCATAAAAGTTATAAAACCTTCTCCAAAATTCCAAACAAATTATATTATCTTTATTATTATATTCTAGCACATAACTAAAAATACTAAAATACAAAACATAAAAATCATAAAACCCTAAAATACTTGGAAAAATTAGGAAAAAAAATAAAAAAATTCTATTTAATTTTTCCTTTATTATATATATTAAAAAAGTTTTTGTTTTATTTTGGAGTTATAAACATTTATAAAACCCTAAACTATTTTGATATTAAATATATTCACTATTTTATACATTTAATTGATTTAAAAATCCATACAAAATAGAAAAGGATAAAACATTTTATTTTATGTATTTTTAGTATATTTTGATTTATATATATAAAGCTCTATTATATATATACGCTATATAATACTTATATAAGATATAATATCTATTATATTACATATAATTATATATCTTATTTAAAAAAAGAAATTTAAAATTTTAAAACAAAATGGAAAATTAAAAAATTAAAATAATAAAATTACATAAAAATTAAACATAATAAAAACACACAAAATAAGAAAATTAGGAGAAAAAATAAAAAATAATTATTATTAATTAGAAGTATTTATTAATAATTGCCTGGCCACATGTTTTCTCCTAGTGTACATCACTTAGACTACTTGCACTTATACACATTTAATTATGAGTTATAATAAATTTTAACTGTCACTCTTAATTGATTTATCTATTATTGGTTAATTTTTTATTTATTTAAAGATTGGTCGACACAACAGTTACTGGCTTAGCTTGTTAAGTTGATAGACCGATCATCTGAATCAACAACAATTCAAGCAATTTGGTTCCTCTAATGTAACTCTTCCACATGAAGGAGTGGGTTGCTTTAGTCCCACTCGAAAGTACAATCAGATCCCCACGATAGTCTGCAGCACTCAAGAGGCTCGAAATCCATGGTTTCTTATAGTCCAAAATATTTATAGTTGATTTGGAAAGGAGGACATCGTTAAAGAGTCTAAGATTCAAAATACCCCAATCATCATTTAAAACCGAAGGAGTTACTTTATTCCATGCCACTTTGGGGTTTGCTTTCAAGGTGGAGTTTCCAGCCTACAAGAATTTACGCCTTATCATGTCAATCTTCTTGATTATTCCCACAAGGATCTTCAGACAAATCATCACATGGATTATTATAGGAATGAATGATGTATTTAGAAGAGTTACTCTTGTCAGATTTGGAAGCATTTTGGATTTACATCCCCATAATTTGGCCAAACTTAGAGATAAAAGGTGACTGATCTATATTTAATATCCTTCTTCTGGTCATCAGGAAGCCCATGTAGATTATCAGGAGGGATCCGTCTTCCCAACTTAAAGTCCCTTTGATATGATCAATGTCATCTTGAGAAGTGTTCATACCATAGAATGCCAATTTTTTATTGATTCCCAACCCAGAGATTTTGCTGAATATGTTTAAAGTGGATAGAATATTTTTAAGGTCTTCCTCCCCATATTCCAAGAAGATGAGAAGTATTCTATAAATTGGACATTTGTGATCATGCATCAATTCCTTTTTTGAAGAAGCCATTGAACTTATTTCTATCATCCATTTTTGCCAACATAACATCTAATACTGAGAGTGTGTATGGAACAAAAAGGCGATAATGGATCACCTTGTCTAATGCCTCTTTTCAGGTGCAGAAAACCCATAGAGATTTCATTGACTTTAAAGGATACTCCCGTCGATTCAAGGAAAGATTAAATCCAATGTATGAATATTGAATGGCGGTTTGCCGCCATCAAGACACCCACGATGAAAGGGCATCACAATGTATCAAATGCCTTGCGAAAATCAATCGTAACACACATATCGAATTAAACGATATGATTGTATTGCAGATTGATGTCGAAACAGCTTGTGATCCTGGTTAAATCATGATTGATGATCCTCATGGGACCATCTAGATAACCAGGTTGAGTTTGGATAGGGAATTATATTTATATGTCATCAAAACAAAGCCACTCCGTTGAGTATAAAGATACTGGAAATAGAGTTATGGTGTAACGTCCCGGGCTTAGGTCCCCGGTCCGTTAACGGAGCATTACTGGCCTTAACAACCTCTTAAGATCGGGCCTATACGGACCCGATTAACCACCCTCAAAATGCTTAAGCCGGGTTGCTCGGTAGTAAGCTCCTTGCTATTTATCCCACCCGGAACTTTTCGTGTTCCACGGTATGGGACTATCTTTTGAGGGTTGTTACATATGGAGCAACCTACACATGATTGTTATCTTCAAGAATTATGGTATGCATAAGTCTCTTTTGCTTTAGTATTGCATCGTTTGATCGATTGAGAGAGAGAAGCATAACTGAAGACCAACTCATAAAGGGAGTGACAAGGTTGAAGATGCAGCGACTACAACAATGCATCCACCTCCGGAATGAGAATGGATCATCTGCGGTAGCCGTTGCTGCAGCAGATTCTGCAGTAGCGGGGAGCCGTTCGATCTTGATCGAGCAGTTCACACGAAATCGTATGGTACGGGTCCACAAAAAGTACGACTTCGTGTGAACCACCCGATCAAGATCGAACGGCTCCAGCCATTCAGCAACGGCTACAACAGAGGATCCACCTCCACATGGAGTATACCTATTACTTTGTATGTTTAAAATCCTGATTAAAATAATTAGGTGGATAGTAATCGTTGAAAACATATACAGAAAATCTTTTCACCATAAAAAAACCTCTGAAACTTAAGATCACGTCTGAACACATCTGTTAGGCTGAGTCATGTAATCAACGATTAAAAAAATCAGAAACACTGGAAACAATAGACATTCCGAAGGATTAACAACCAGATTCAACACAGTTGGTCACGAAGATATTAACGGACAGAGGCCACATTGTTTTGGCCCTTCTTATTTAGAAAATAAACTCACATTGTGGGGACGCCGTATATATGTATAAATCATGCACTAAACATTACCATATCATATATATATTTTTAAAACAAGCAGACCATTATTTAGGGGTTTCCTGCTTCACAATATACTGACAATGGCACACCACAAGCATATATATGGCAGCATCCTTCAGGGAAGACCACTCTCTTCGTAATAAAGTTGTAATCTGCAAGGAAAATGGAGAAAATTATATAATGCTTCTTAGCTCCAAGATTAATAAGATAATACGACGGCACACATCTTTGTTCTTGGAACAGAAGTCAATTATAAGGAATTTTTTTGGTTGATTACGAGATTAAGAATCATGCCATCGACGAACAGGTTTTTCTGCACATATTTGATCCTATTCAGACTTGATAATTGCATTGATATATTTTTTTGAGACATTGTAAATACTCGGTATGTGCCAAGTCTTTGTATGTATATAGCTGTAACATCCCGAGCTTACGTCCCCGGTCCGTTATCAAGGAAAGCTGACTCTGACAATTTGTTCGGTTCGGGCCCATATGGACCCGTTGACAACCATCCAAAATACTTAAGCCCGAGTTTGCAAGTAGTAATCCCCATCACTTATAAACCACACACATACTTCGTGAGTTTTAGATGTGACACTATGTTTGGAGTTGGTGTGTTAAAACTTCCCCCACTTATATTTGCAACGTTCTCGTTGTGACATGGCTCATCACTCATCCCCAGTGACAGTGACGACTGCACGCTCCCGGTTTAGGTCCCTTCGGGTAGCCCTTTCCACAATAAGAGAATACCCACTCTGATACCATTTGTAACGTCCCGGGCTTAGGTCTCCGGTTCCTTATTGAGGAAAACTGGACATGACAACTTATTGAGATCGAGCCCATATGGACCTGTTGACAACCACCCAAAATGTTTAAACCTGAGTTGGCAAGTAGTAGTCCCCATCACTTATAAACCACGCCCACACTTCGTGAGTTTTAGATGTGGCACTATGTTTGGGGTTGGGGTGTCATATATAAGAAACTCTTTTTGTCTGTTAAGTCTACACCCACACTTTGTTGTAACACCCAGACCCCCAAAGATATTCCCACATCTAAAACTCACAAAGTGTGAGAGTGAGTTATAAGTGATGAGTATTACTACTTGACAATTTAGGTTTAAGCATTTTGGATGGTTGTCAACATGTCCAATTGGGCCCGAACCCAACAAGTTGTGAGGATCAGTTTTCCTCGATAATAGATCGAGAACCTAAGTCCGGAACGTTACAATAGCAATGCTTAAAAGTCTGGATTTGTCATCTTCTTCTCTCTTATCTTCTCTTTCTTAATCTCACATCTCAATCTAAGTGACCATAATATTGGATCTGGTTGTCTTCTACCTACAGCTTGAATATCTGTGCTGACCTAATCACGTGGCCTAAGCATATCTATCTATAAGTTTGTGTATATCTTCTCATTGTAATTCTCCTGTGTTTCTAATGGACATATATAATATAGTAGGAGAAAGGGAAGTAACTTGAAGGAATTTTTGAAGGCAAACATACTGTTGATCAGATGATGAACTTGTACATCAATTTAATTATCTGAAATGGTCACAAGTTGATGAACTTGAAAACAAATAAGGGATAAGATCTTTTTCATATACCCAAAAATTAGGCAAATAAAAAATTAAAGGACCTTATCTTTTATGCATCCAATTTGGATGCTGATAATAATATTTCAGAATAATTCACAAATGGTGAGTATATATAATTACCCCAGTTTAGCAGCTTCATAGGAATGGTGTTGGCTCGTTTCGCAGCTATCACCTGTGCCTGAGCTACTTGCACTTGCACCCACCTGCGATGTTTAACTTTCAAATTAACATCATACATATGGACATCAATTCCCACTACAAGGAAAACAAGTTGTGGCTACAACACTACACGAATGTGAGGGTTATGACCACGGAATTGGGCTCTAACCACAACACGTCGTGCTCAGTAGCCGTAGCTACAAGTCTCATCGTGAGAGTTTCTAACCACGAATATATCGGGCCACAACTCTTGTATGAAGACTTTGGTCTTGGATTGTAGCTAAGAGAAACTAGTGGCCATGGAATTATCATGGCCACAAGTTTCCGTAGCCACATTCCACGGCAACAATTCATTTTTCTTGTAGTGACATGCATCTTGGTGGATGGATGTATGAAATAGTGAATCGTTTTGATGGATGTAGTTGACGCAATATTGCACGGGAATTAACTCAAAACAACTCAATTGTAGAATGAAAAGTACAAGTTAAATGACAACTTGACAGAGTTTAAGAAGCCGATGAAAGAAGCAAGGAAACAAGTTAGTGAAGTACTTCACTACAAAAAAATAAGTTGTGGTTACAAAACTATGTCCATGGATGTATGGCTTGTGGCAACATAATTGGGCTCTGGACACAACACGTCATGGCCTGTAGCCGTACCGTAACTATAAGTCTCATCGCGAGAGTTCTCTACCCACGAATATATTGTGGCTACTACATGTAACCACAGAAGTTGCCGTAGCTACGGTTCTTGCATGAATGTCCTCCTTACATATTTGAAGACTTTGGCCACGAAATTGTACCTACGAGAAACTAGCGGCCACGCAATTATCATTGCCACAAGTTTTCGTAGCCACATTCTGTGACCACAACTTGTTTTTCTTGTAGTGCTTGTATGTGAAACTTGATTCGATGGCAGGTATAAGAGTATTTTCAATCTAACTAATTATGACCAACAAGCTAATGCAAACAATTTGACCTAATTGTATTCCTTCACTATACTAGACCAAGGCAAGAAACAGCATCAAACTCACATCCCAAGCAGAAAATATCGAAACAAACAATATGACAAACATGATTTGTTGGTGAACCCTAAAGAAGATATCAATAAGCTAATTAAGGAAATTAATTAAGAAGGTTAGTGATTACCTTCTTGCGCAGTTCCAGGTTCTCCTGATGCGCAAGGTTGACCTTCATGTAGAGATCCATGTTCTCGAGGTGGATGAGATTCCCCTGCATGATGATGGGTACTTCAAATCTCCCATGATTTATAACATCGATGAAACCACGATGATGGGTAAAATGGGGCTGCCCCCCACGGAGTAGTCAACTTGGCTACTCCCATCCTTATTTTCCCTCATTTTTTTATTTTTTTGAAAAATAAAAATTTGTATATTCATCATTACATCCCTCTCACATTCTATTAAAATTTCGACAGAAACAGAGACTCCTAAGCCCTCCATCCATACGTCATTTTTTTAACGGTCGCAGGATTTTTTAAATCGACCATGTTTGGATGGAGGTCGTAGGAGTCTCTGTTTCTGACGAAATTTTAATAAAATGTGAGAGGGATATAATGATGAATATACAAATTTTTATTTTCCAAAAAAATAAAAAAATGAGGGAAAAATAAGGGTGGGAGTAGCCAAGTTGACTACTCCCTGGGGGCAGCCCCATTTACCCCTCTCTCTCTCTTTCTCTCTCTCTCTCTCTCTCTCTCTATATATATATATATATATATAGGAAAAAATAGGGCTGCCCCGCCTCATTTTTCGGTATTTTTTTATTTTTTTTGAAAAATAAAACTATGTATATTCATCCATATATCCATCCTATATGCCATTTGAATTTCGTCAGAAACAGAGACTCCTACGGCCCCCATCTCGATGGTATCGATTTAAAAAAATCCTGTTACCGTTAAAAAATTACTCTCCGGATGGAGGCCGTAGGAGTCTCTGTTTCTGACGAAACTCGAATGGTATATAGGAGGGATATAGGGATGAATGTACATGGTTTTATTTTTCAAAAAAAAATAAAAAATTTGCCCAAATAAGGCGGGGGCAGCCACATATGACCCATATATATATAGGGAAAAATGGGGCTGCCTCCTAGGGGTAACCAACATGGCTGCCCCCACCTCATTTTTTGACAAATTTTTTTATTTTTTTGGAAAAATAAAACCATGTATATTCATCCCTATATCCCTCCTACATACCATTCGAATTTCGTTAGAAATAGAGACTCTTACAACCTCCATCTATATGTCATTTTTTAACGGTCGCAGGATTTTTTAAATCGACCCTGTCTGGATGGAGGCCGTAGGAGTCTCTGTTTCTGACGAAATTCGAATGGTATGTAAGAGGGATATAGGGATGAATATACATGGTTTTATTTTTCCAAAAAAATAAAAAAAATGGGATTTTTACCCGGCAGACCCTATAATCTTTTGCAATTACCGCTACGACCTCTGAAACATCCTAATTCCTCCCTCGACCCCAAAAACTTGTTAACCCTTACCCTACAGACCCTGTGGTTAACTCCTGGTCATTTATCCGTTTAAAGTAACCGGATTCCGTTATGTTTTTTTTATGTTATACCCATTTTGTTTATGAAATTTACATAGAATGACATTCCATCATCCCCCGCACCCCCGTCCAGGTCCCCTGTTCAAGGCCCTGCCCCCCACCACCGCGCAGCGCCCCTCTGATGTGCTCCCGGCCCCCCTGCCGCTGATGGAGCTCCCAGCCCCCTGCTTCCGCTGATGGAGTCCCCCCCTGTCCCCCGCCGATGACCTGCAACACTCCCCCTGCGCCGGCCGATGCTGCTCCCGCCATTCCCCCCTCCCCCCCCCCCCACCCCCGCCGATGACCTGCAACACCCCCCCCCCCCCCCCCGCCTGCGCCGCCCGATGCTGCTGCCCCCCCCCCACCCCGATGGTGCTCCCGCCCCCCGCGTTGCCCGATGCTGCTCCCCACCCGCGCCGGCCGATGCTGCTCCCGCCATCCCCCACCCTCGTCGATGACCTGCAACACCCCTCCCCCCCTGCGCCGCCCGATGCTGCTCCCCACCCGCGCCGCACGATACTGCCCCCCTCCCTGCGCCGCACGATACTGCCCCCCCCCCCTCCCTGCGCCGCCCGATGCTGCCCCCCCCCCCTCCCTATGCCGCCCGATGCTGCTCCCGGACTCCCCCTGCCGCTGCTAACCACCCCGCTGCTGATGGAGCTCCCAGCCCCCTGCTTCTCGCGCCCGATGCTGCTCCCAGCCCCCCCCCCCTTTCTCCGGCGGATGGAGCCCCCTTGCTTCCCCCGTCGGGGATTTTTTGGTATTCTTTTTTTATTATGTTGGTTAATCCTAACAGTCGGTTGATAAATTGGTTAAGTTAACTCGAGACTAACCCAAGTAACTGACTCAAATATAGTTAAAATTGACGGTAGGGTTCGTGGGGTAAGACGGAGCAAGTTGTCGGGGTCGAGGGAGGAATTTGGATGTTTCAGAGGTCGTAGCGGTAATTACAAAAGATTACAGGGTCTGCCGGGTAAAAATCCTAAAAGAATTACCAAAAAATAGGGTGGGGGCAGCCATGTTGGCTATCCCCAGGGGGCAGCCCCATCAAACCCATATATATATATAGGGTCATATAGGGGGCAGCTCCATTTTTTCCATATATATATATATATATATATATATATATATATATATACATATACATATATATACATACACGTATGAGGAGTGATCCTATGAGAGCAAAAAATTGTGAGAGCGTGAGAGCATGCATTCTGGACCACATGATTCTGTTTTCTCTCTCCCGGTCTTCTCTCTCCTGGTTGGATCATGTGGTCCAGAATGAAAGCTCTCATGCTCTCACAGGATTTGGCTCTCATAGGATCACTCCTCTACACGTATTATATATACACAAGCATGTATGTGTGTGCACTACAAGAAAAACGAGTTGTGGCCATGGAATGTGGCTACGGAAACTTGTGGCCGCGATAATTCCGTGGTCACTAGTTTCTCGCAGCTACAATCCGTGGCCAAAGTCTTCATACAAGAGTTGTGGTCACGACAAATTCTGTAGCCACTTGTAGTAGCCACGACATATTCATGGTTCGAAAACTCTCGTGACAAGACTTGTAGCTACGGCTACTGGCCATGACGTGTCGTGGTCAAAGCTCAATTCCGTAGCCACAAACCCCACATCCGTGGGCATAGTTGTGTATCCACAACTTGTTTTCCTTGTAGTGGTGTATCCTTAGCAGAGGAACATTAATGTGCGAAGATCGACCTTCCTGTTAAGCTCCTCAATTTCATCCCTCAGGACTTCTTCCTGCACGAAACAGTACCCTAATGAACAAAATGACTACTGAGTTGGCTGTGAATTTAAACAGAAAAACAGGAGCTTAGACTATGATTCTATACATCAATGGCAAATGAGTAGTTAGGGTTATAAGTTGCAGAGATATACAGCAAACAAGAGTTTGGGATGATGTAAATGCATTGATGAGGATGTTATGAATACATTAATTAAGTTACCTTCTTAGTTCTGATGCCACGAAGGCTCATCTCAAGTTGATCCTCCAGGTTCTGCAAGCCCTTCACATCCAGTCCAGATAGCTCCTCCCCAGTCAACTGCCTGCCACAGATTAATTTATCTCCGAAATACCATTTCATATACAATCTGGATATTTTTATACTGTTTGCATGATGGTGATATAGCTCTTTGTGTATTACTCATATTCGTGGATTTTTTAGGGATGGATATTTTATGCTCTATCAATATATTGACAGATATGATAATATATATCTCATGAAATATAATATCCATAGGATATTCGCCATCTTAAATCCTTTTTCCGATTTTCACATCCAAAATGAGAAAAACCTAGTTTAAATTTACAGCAGTGAAACACAAAAAGAAGATATGATTGCATATTTATCTATTAATATTTGTATAAAATCTCTCATATATCTGGTGCGAATGACGGAAGCATACATAAACACGATCAATCATGCAAGCATGAATACAAACCGATCTACAATTATATCAGCAGTGACTGTTTAAATCCAAATTTTGGTATTATATTTTTACGAGCGATGTTTAGAATAATGAAGAGATAGATTAATATTAATACACACCTGAGGTTTTCTTGTAGGATATTCAGCTGCTGCTTCAAGTTTGCAACCTCTCGCTGCCAGAACTGCAGACAGCAAATACAACACATACATAATTATCGTTGTAACATATTACTTTAATAGCGACCAAGACGCGACACAGAAAAAATACTTACGTAATTTTTCGACAACAAAGTTTTAGTTGCTATAATATAAATAGGAAAAAATGGGGTTGACCAACATGGCTGCTCCTATCTCATTTTCCAATATTTTTTTATTTTTCAAAATAAAAGTCATGTGTTTTCATCACTGTCTCTATCTAATATATCATTCCAATTTCGTCAAAAGTAGATACTTGTATGCCTTTCATCAAGAACATGTAATTTTAATAGTCAAAGAATTGCTGTAATCGGCATGTTCTAGATGAAGGGAATAAGAGTCTCTATTTCTGACGAAATTGGAATGACATATTAGAGGGATATAATGATGAAAACATATGAATTTATTTTTGAAAAAAATGATGGAAAATAGGGCAGAAGCAGCTCCAACAAAATGACGTTATAATGACGTATTTTTCGACATCTGTAAATATATAATGATGGCTTTATTTGTCGCACAATTATTTTTTATACTTAAAATAATCGAAAAATATCATCATAGTTGCTATATCACTGAAAATACTTATATAATGATGTTTATCCGTTATTACTTTCTGAAATTTTAGCTGAACTATTCTAAAATTTTGAACTAAAAACCTGAGATGATTAGTTAAAATTTTGAATAATAACAATAATGTTATATACACATTCATTAATGATATAACAATAAAATATAACATTCGTTGTTATTTACAAATATAAAAAATAATTTCGTAATAAATAGTATCTTTATTATATATTTAACAAAGAACGATTTAGTGACATGATTAAAAAAATCACTATAACAACATTTTGTTGTAGTGGGATTTGTCAAATATATGACATGACATAAAATTTTCAATGCCAACTCAGAGATGACGAAAACATCATTAGCGCAATTATTTAAGTACCCTAATTTTAGCAATAAATTTTGCACGATGTTTAAGTAGTCAAAATTTCGTTGGCACGACTACAAAGATGAAAGATGTCACAAATTACTAACGAATTATTGCTACACCACTTTTTTAACAGTATTGGAATAAAAACCTATAAATATGAGGCTGAAATTGCGTTGCCACAACTAGTGTCATCACAACAAATAAAATTTCTTCGTGTGTAGATTTTAATGAAGGTGCAATATTTTTCGTTTAATAAAATAACCTTATTTTTATTAAGAATTTAGATAAAAATTATTTGTTTATATATTGCACGCAGGTTATAATTAGACATTCAATTATGCCTTGTTGTTTGCATGATTTAATTTCATGAATTTTTAATTTACAAAGTATATATGAATTTTTACAAATTTTATTATATTACCAGTATATTCCAGTATAACAAATTTGACCTAAGACAACAAATGATTTTTATTCCTTGTCATATTACATGTAGTTAAATATATGACAACGAATGTTATCCTTTACTTCATTCTTTAAATTTCCAATGGATACCTATTCGTTGCTATATTCTTAGCAATGAATCATACAACGACGGTTATCTATTGATTTTTTTTTCTAATTATGGTTAAATTTAGGGAAGATTAATACAAATTTTAACAAACAAGTTAACGGAGTTGCTGTTTAAACCTCTACCAACAAGTATGGCATTCAATTTCACTTCCAAAATACTCCAACTATTTCGCATTGATTATATTTTTCTTCAAAATGAACTCCTTCCTTTTTTTTACCAACATCGATGCGAATTTATTTATGGATAAAAAAATTTTAAGCTAATAGAAAAATTTCGAGTTAAAAAAATTAACGGCCAAACCAAATAATTAAAAAATAATAATTTCACACCTTAAGCTCAGAAGTGTGATGCCGTGCAAGATCTTGGTCTGCGTTCTCCCTTCGGTATCGATCTATGATTGCCTTCATGCTGCCAAGTAGATATATACCATAAGGACTTAATAGAAAAATTCATTTCTAGATTAGTAATAGTTTCACACAGAGGAAAAAATGGGACTGCCCCAGGATGGCAGCTCCCGCGTCATTTTTACTTATTTTTTTTATTTTTTTTTGTAAAATATCATCATGTATATTCATCTATATATCCCTCTAATAAGCCATTTGAATTTCTTCAGAAATAAAGACTCATATGCCCTCCATCTAGAATATGTAATTTCGACGGTCTAAACATTGTTGTAATCGACATGTTATAGATGGAGGGCATATAAGTCTTTGCTTCTGACAAAATTCGAATGATATATTTGAGGGATATATAGATGAATATACATGATGATATTTTGCAAAAAAAAAATTGTACGAAAAATAGGACGGAGGCAACCGTCTTGGCTAATCCTGAGGGCAGCACCATTTAACCCATATATATGGA